>CAJGYO010000016.1:72239967-73439967 GCA_904845875.1 Miscanthus lutarioriparius | reverse complement strand
ATTCAAAATCTGAAAAAACAAAGGCGAAAAGACCAAATTACCCCTTATCCTTATATTCAGCCTCCATAATGAAACTGTGCCTTTCTCACGGGCCGGCTGCATCGACCGGGGCAACGGGGGCATCCGGCGGCGGCGGCGGCGTTGGCAGCGCACAGCGCGCAGTGCGGCAACGGCTCCCGGTGGCGGGGCTCGTCGCGCGCGGGGCTCGACACGTGGCGCGCGGTGTTGGGGCGCGCGAGGGCCGCGGGGCTTGGCACGCGACGCGCGGTGCGGGGGCTTCGGGTGTGCGGCCGTGGCGCAGCTCCTCCTCCCTCCTTCCTGCTCCCTTCGGCGTGGCTCATCCTCCCTCCTTCCCGCTCCCCCTGGCGCGTCTCCTCCTCCCTCCGCCACACTCCGGCGGCGCGGCTCGCGTGTTAGGGTTTGAGGAGTACCAGTGGCGTCGCGACCTCGGGCGGGCGGCGCAGCTCATCCTCACTCCGCCCGCTCCTCCTGTGTTCGCGCCCGCGATGGCTGGGCGCCGCATGGCTGCGGCGGGGCTGCCCGACCCCCTCCCGGCTCGCGCCGCTGCGCTGGCGCTTGGGGCCTCGGCCGCCGCCCATCCCCGCCCCATTGTGGTCATGCCGCACCCAGCGCCGGCGCCGGCGGCGGGCGCCGCCTCGCGCTGACGGACGAGGTCGGGACGCCTGGATCGGGACCTTGAAGATTGGATGGACGAGAACTACATCTTTGGATGCTTCGCGAACATCGGGAGGTATGTCACCCGATCCGATTGATGGCGGTGGATGCGTGTGATTTCGATTGTTGCTCTTCACGGAATATATGATGCGCGCACGCGCCCTTTGCTGCCGCTAATAGGTCTTGCTTTAAGGTTTATAAAGATTTTAATTGTTTACTAGTTTTGTTGTGAATTTCGTACGACCGCTGACGATTGAAGCTCCAGGCTAAGTTAGTTTGTAGTGATTCTAGAACCTATTGTAATGATCAAGCTCTGGGCTATATTTGTGATTGAATCGTTAATTTTAAATTTTGTTTCATGAATTGTTAGCATGATCTGGCGATAGTTGTATATCTCGTAAAATAACTTAAAATTGGTGTTTTCTGTTTTTTTCCTGCCTATTTCTTCTACCCAAGGGTAATAATGTTTAGCAGCCATTGAGCCATGTTTTTTTACCAAGACTATTTATATGCTTCAGTTTGAGTTTCCTGATTGGTGTTTATAGATGTATGCTGCCCATGCATTCATGATTTTCTGACCCTTTACTTCATATTTACATGATTTTTCAGGTTCAAAATGTGAAGCTCATCCGTGACAAGAATTCAGGACAGCTTCAGGGCTATGGTTTTGTTGAATTTACAAGCCGTGCAGCTGCAGAGCGAGTTCTTCAGACATACAATGGACAGATGATGCCAAATGTTGAGTTGACATTTCGGCTGAACTGGGCCAGTGCTGGTGAAAAGCGTAATGATACTCCTGACTATACTATTTTCGTTGGGGATTTGGCTGCAGATGTTACAGATTACTTGTTACAAGAGACATTCAGGGTTCATTATCCCTCGGTGAAGGGTGCAAAAGTTGTGACTGATAAATTGACAATGCGCACAAAGGGATATGGGTTTGTGAAATTTGGTGATCCTACAGAGCAAGCTCGTGCAATGACTGAAATGAATGGAATGCCTTGTTCTTCCAGGCCTATGCGTATTGGTCCTGCAGCAAGTAGGAAAAATACAGGAGGTGTTGTTCAAGAGAGAGGTAAGCATGGCCAGTCTCATGTCCTTGTGATTCTTGTTAGCTTCTACATGTTTGCTGATTGATGCAATTGAGGATACATTTAACTTGTTATGTCGTGCTGGTGCTGCCTACGACCCGGAGCCGTTGCCCTCCTGTGCCCGCGCACGCGCCGACGGCGAGGAGCCACCACGGGCCGACCTGCCGGCTCGTGCACGCGGCCATGGCCAAGCTGCTGGACCCGTGCGCGCACGTAGGCGCCAGACTGGCACTCGCGTACGCTTGCTCTTCCCCGCATCACCGCAAGGATGGCCACGCCGGCGCCTTGCTTCACGGCTCGTCGGGAATGGCCGACGACTTCCTGTCTTGCTTTGACAGCTTGCCCTTGGAGAGTTCCGCACGGCTATAGGTACAGCCTCCTGGTCTTCCTGCGGAGACAGATTGCGACACCGCCGCTATCTCGCGTAGGGACGGCCATTGTTCCACCGGCAATGCCGATGCAGCGATCAGTACCAGCACGGTAGTGTTGCCTATAATGGATTTTGGTGATGAAAACAGAAGCAAATGGGGCTCTGATATGGAAGCAACTTGTATGGCGGTTACTTTTGTTGAAAAAACATGTACTGTATGTGTCGGAGTTTCGGAACCGGGGGTCCTTAACCGACTAGTGAATTTGTGCTGCGTGCTCCCAATTCCGGATGGAGATGCAAAGAGACACAAGGTTTATACTGGTTCGGGCAATGGATGCCCTACGTCCAGTCTGAGAAGATGTTCTTGTATTCCTTGCACCGGGGTGCTCGTAGTAGGGGGTTACAAGCTAGGCGAGAGAGGGAGTTCGTCCCAGATCTCTGTGAGGGGAGGTGATATCAAATTACAGAACGAGGCGTGTTATTCGTGCGAGTATCTGTGATTCTATCCGTCGTCCTGGAAACGGTCCTAGCTGCCTCCTTTTATAGCCGCAGGGAGGAAACCAGGAGTACATAAGAGAGCTACACGTGGAGCAAGGACTATTCGATGACGTATTTACTCCTAGAGCAGCATGGCGTTGTCGTGGGAGTTCCCGTAGATGTCTAATCGGTATGGTCTTCACTGCAAGTAACATGCTGCGCATTTATTGACTTGGTGGATTGCAGAGGCTCGGCGGCCTTCGTAGCCAGCCGTGCCGAGACCTATCATGCCGAGGCCTGTCGTGCCAAGGCCTAAGAAGTGACCCAGGTGCAGATGCGGATCTCAGCAGCCATCAGGCGGAATAGTGCGAGACGTGCGCCTACAGGATACGGTACCTGTGTTGTCAGTAGGGATGGTAAAAAAGGTGATCTGACCATTGTCCCGTCGCTCCTGTTGCAGCGCACTGCCGATCGTGGCTTACGTAGTGGGTGCGGCCGAGCGCATTAATCGGATGTGACAGCCTGCCAGAGAGACTTTTGAGGCGGAGGCGACGAGGTTCGTGGGACGAGCCCGGCCTCGGGCGAGGCGGAGCGCAGCCGATTCGTCCGAGGCCCTTCCGAGGGGGTCTCGGCCGGGGCGGACGGGCGAGGCGTAGTAAGATCAGTGAATTCGAGGCCCTGTCGAGGGGGCTCGGGCGAGACGGAGTGGTCGGTCCGCTGATTCCGAGGCTGCTGAGAACCTGCTCGACTCCCCACGTTGCGATGTCCTTGGTGCAGGAGTTAGGCAGACAGGTGGTCGGTAACCCCCGCCTGTGCCATCTCGTATAAGGCGGGGGTTGACGCGACCGGCGTGTAGCCGGTCACTTCGCCGCGGCCGTGCCATCAAGCGTCGTCTGCCGGAGTGGTTGGGCGCTGGATGTGACGTCGGTCGAGAGCAGTTTGGTCAAAAAGGCGGTCACGGGTTGGTGCCGAGCCGCCCGCGCTGAATCGGAGAATCGGCACTTCTTCCGAGGCCCCGGGCGAGGGGGCCTCGACGAGGGGGCCTCGACGCGGGGGCCTCGGCGAGTCGGTCTCGGGCGAGTCGGAGAACCGTTTGCTTCTGCTGGGGCTCGGCGACGGGGTCTCGGGCGAATCGGAGATTTCGGCCGAGACCTCGTTTGTTTATTCCGTTGGTTCTGTTTTTAGGGTCTAAGCAGTTTTTCGATCTTTGCTTGGGGTACCCCATTTTCTGGTATCCGACAGTAGCCCCCGAGCCTCGGGTGGGAGTGTGGGATACTCTCCCCGAGGTTTTTCCAAGACTTTTGTTTCTCAGTGGCTTTTGTCGGGTTTGTTTTATACTCGCGATTCTGGTGGGTGCGCGCGAGCGCACCTGCCAGGTGTAGCCCCCGAGGCCCTAGAGGAGTGAGTTTACTCCTTTAGGGGCTTTTTCTTCGTTGAGTAAGGCGCTCTATCGCATTTGCTTGACCCATGAGAGCGAGCTCGGGTCGCTTGTTTGGGGTGCAGGAGGAGCCCCCGAGCCTTCGCACGGAGCGAGAGGGCGGTCAGGAGTTCTTCTGGCTTTTTGTACGATCCTCGCGCTTCCTTTTCGCTCGGAAGGAGGGGTTTTTTGCCGAGCCCTTCGCGTGCGAGCCTAGGCCGCTGGGTCTCGTCAAGTTTGCAGGAAGAGCCCCCGAGCCTCCGTGCGGAGCGATAGGGCGATCAGGAGTTCCCTTGGCTTTTTGTACGACCCTCGCGCTTCCTTTTCGCTCGGAAGGAGGGGTGGAACATGCCAGGCTACCCTCGGTGGGCGCGAGCGATGACATTTCCGGTGAGCTTTTATCGGGTAAGTCCGAGTAGAGGCCCGTGCCCCATTCGATAGGGGTCTGCTAGTGGTCCAAAGATGTGCCCCAAAAAAGTACTAGAAGGCTTCTCTAGCGGGTGCCAGGGCCGTTCGATTGGCCCTAGGGGCTCGGTGCCTCCCTACGGTGGGATCCCCTTTAGAGAACTCCTGCTGGTCTCGAACACGACTCAGGGCATCCCAAGCAATCGCTTGCCTGGGCCTCGGCCATGTACGGGCTCGCCCATAGTTGTCCCTGACTCTGTCGTCCTAAGGCGGCTGTCGAGACCATAAATGGCCCAGCCTTCGAACCTCTGGACCGTAGCGGGCTCGGTGCCCTTTTTCCTCGTGTTTTTCCGATCCTCGGGGTGTACTTCTCGGCAAGGTTTGCAGGAAGAGGCCCCGAGCCTCCGCACGTAGCGAGATGGCGATCAGGAGTCCCCCTGGCTTTTTGTACGACCCTCGCGCATCCCTTTCGCTCGGAAGGAGGGGTTGTTTGCCGAGCCCTTCGCGTGCGAGCCTAGGCTGCTGGGTCTCGGCAAGGTTTGCAGGAAGAGCCCCCGAGCCTCCGCACGTAGCGAGAGGGCGATCAGGAGGTCCCCTGGCTTTTTGTACGACCCTCGCGCATCCCTTTCGCTCAGAAGGAGGGGTTATTTGCCGAGCCCTTCGCTTGCGAGCCTAGGCCGCTGGGTCTCGGCAAGGTTGCAGGAAGAGCCCCCGAGCCTCCAGCGGAGCGAGAGGGCGATCGGGAGTTCCCCGGCTTTTTGTACGACCCCGCGCTTCCTTTTCACTTGGAAGGAGGGGTGAAACATGCCAGTACTACCCTCGATGGGGCGAGCGGTGGTGACATTTCGGTGAGCTTTTATCGGGTAAGTCCGAGTGGAGGCCCGTGCCCCATTCGATAGGGGTCGGCTAGTGGTCGTAGAGACGCTCTCCAAAAAGTACCGGAAGGCTTTCTAGCGGGTGCGAGGGCTGCTCGATTGGCCCTAGGGGCTCGGTGCCTCCCTACGGTGGGATCCCTTTAGAGAACTCCTGCTGGTCTCGGACATGACTTAGGGCATCCCAAGCAATCGCTTGTTCGGGCCTCGCCATGTAATGGGCTCACCCATAGTTGTCCCCGACTGCTCGCTCCGAGGCGGCCGCCGAGACCATAAATGGCCCAGCCTTCGAACCTCTGGACCGTAGCGGGCTCGGTGCCCGGTTCCTTAGCTCGGAAGGAATCGGCTGGGGTGTATTTCCCTTACATCGGCTAACAACGCCCGTCACGTCTTTTGAGGCGGTCTTCTCGGGAGCTGCCGTTGCTGCGCGACGTGGTGTCAGTGGATGGGACATAACCGTCTGCGCGATTAAATGTGGAGAAGGTGGGCACGTGGGTGGAGATATTGGATCTGGATTATATGCGCCGGATCTGAGGGAAACTTCCCCGATTTCGTCGCCCAGCGGTTTCATCTTACCCCTGCATAAATACGTAAAGAGCCTCGCCCCTCCCCTCCTTACCATTCCTGCATTTGCTTTCGCCACTTCCAAGCCGTTGCTAAAAGCGTAAAGCGCCGAGGAGAAGAAGGGCGAGAGAGATCGATTGAAAGAGAGAGAGAGAGAGAGATTTACCGCCGTAGCAGCGTCCTCCACCGCGCAATGGTCAAGCGGTCTGTCATTCTCCGGCGGATCCTCGGGAGCGGGTCGACGTCACCGTGGAGAAGCTGCAGTCGCTGGTGGACGCCGGTCTCCTCCGCCCGATCACCGATTCTGACGAGCCGGAGTGGATTGCTCTGGGGAATGAGTCGGAGCCGAGGCCACGTGATGGCTACGTGGTGAGCTTCGTCGTCTTCCACGAGCGAGGCCTCGGCTTGCTTGGGCGGACCAGCTTTATGCGGGCGCCCCGACTACTACTACTGGCGTGGAGCTCCACAACTTCAGCCCCAACTCCATCGCATGTGTGGCCATCTTTGTCGCCGCTTATAGGGGTACCGGGATCGCTCCCACCAGGGAGCTGTGGCTCCATTTGTTTCGGGCAGTTTTTTCCACCAAGTCGGCGAGAGCAAAGGGGGCTCAGAAGGCGCTGAGGGCAAGCGGCGCACCTTCAAAGCGCCAAGACCGGCGGCACCTCTACATCCCAGCCCAGCTGGCATCATCCAACCGTCGTTGGTATGACAGCTGGTTCTACCTTCGTAACGATGACGGCGGGCTTCCCCCTTACACCGGGCGGGTTGTGGAGAGTCAGCCGGAGAAGTGGGGGTACGGTGTCATCAAGACCGATCAACCCAGGCTGGAACCGCTCCTGAGGGCCCTGGGGAAGCTGCGTGATTGCGGCCTTACGGCGGCCGTGGTCGTGGCGGCTTTTCCCCACCGGAGGGTGTTGCCGCTGATGGCTCGGCGGCGGCGCCTGTTCGAGATGGCCCCGCGTGATTCAATCGAAGGCATCAAGATGTCCGCCTTCGCCCTTACTGATGAGGAGATCCTACGTCGGGTAAGGGAGGCGGTGGATGGGAAACCAAAGATTGATGGCTTGCTGCCATTCCCGATGCGCCCATCGCGGGGGTACATTTCCCTGGTAAGTTGGGTGTTGCCGAGGCCTTCGCGGCCTTCTTGCTTATTGCTTTTTTCGCCCATTGCCTTATTTCGTCGTTTCTGCAGGGGATAAGGGACGTGCGAAGCTCCCCGCCGCCCGTTCCTGAGGACGCCCAGCGGCGAGCCGTGAATAGGGCATACGCTGAGGAGCAGAAGAAGAAGAAAGACACCAAGGTGGCAAGGCGCACGAAGAAGATCCTTGAGCGTGAAAAGCTAGACGCACGCCGCCGGCAACAGAGGCTCGATGGTCTCTCGTTGGAGTCGTCTCCCTCAGTATCGGTGTCGGGTTCCTCCGGCGACGTTGGCACGGTCGAGGAAGGGAAGGGTACCCTGGACCACCTCCCCGACATTACGGAGGTGGCGCCCGGGGTGTCTCTGGTAGACACCCGTCTCGTTGTCGAGGATGACACGCCCGAGACGCGTGCTGTCAGCCCGGTGGGCTCGGCGGAGGAGGTGGAGCAAGCGACGCCGGGGGCGGCTCAATCGTCTTTGCGGACGGTCGAGGGGGTGCCGGGGTCCGGCGGAGACCAGCCGCAGACCGGCGGATCTGAAGTTGCATACCACCGCCACCACCGCGCCGCTGCGAGAGGAGGGACGCTATGCAGAAGCGATTGCTTCCTCGTTCGTGGTAAGTCTATTTTTGGCGGAGTTTGTAGTATTTCCGCTGCCTCGGTCGCGACGCCGACCTTTTAGGAACGCCTTCGTTTCGGCCGAAGCGCCGGGTGGAGGAACTCGCTTGGCGCCCATAAGGCGCCAAGGTGAGCACCAGCTCCACCGCATCGGGTGGCGGAGCGGAGAGCGGGCGCGGCAGCGTCTTGGCTTAAGCTTGGCGGTCGGGCGGGGCCGGCCCGGAGGAGCCGGCTGCTCAAGGAAAGGGCGCCGAGGTGGCCACAGAACGAGCGGGGGAGGACGAGTCCACGCCCACCGAGGTCATGGGTCTTGGGGCGAATGAGGCCGAGGCGTCCACCACTGCTGGGGCCATCGGGGATGAGGCCAGAGCCCCCAAGGCTTCTGAGGCCAGGGCAGTGGATGCCGCCACCGAGGTAGAGATGGCAGAGGCCAGAGCCCTCGGGCCCGCTGAGGCCGAGGCGGTTGGGACAGAGGCGGGCGGGCTTGGCACGCTTCCTGGTTCAGACGATCTCGTCTGAGGATTCTTCCTAGGGGAAGGAGGCGGCGGACGCCGAGGCGGTCAGCACCGCGGAGCGGCCGGTCACGACTCCTACCGAGGGGAGTTCGGTCCTTGTCCGGGTCCGACCCGAGCCCCGCGGGTGGAATCACCCGCGTGTTGTATGGGGAAACCGGGCCGACCCTGAGGGGGAGCCTGTGTTTGCCCTTGAGGACGTTGCCGAGGGGGGGCGCTGGGACACCCTCGAGCAATACCGCCAACTGGCGGTGCAGTCGATGCAGACAGCGATGTCTGTTATGCAAAGGGACCTGCCCGGTGTTACCCAGGTACGCACTTCCCTTTCTCGTGTCGCGTTGTTTTTTCTCCGAGCCCCCCTTGCGGTGTTTGACGTATGTCTTTGCCTATCTCAGGAGCTCGAGACTCAGTCCCTTAGGAAATCGTTGTTCCTACGAAGGGAGATGGGAGCAGCTCCGGTGGCAAAAGGGCCTGCTTGCCGATGCCCAGGAGCTGTTGTCGGTGTGGAGTGCTAAAGTGGAGGACCTCCGCCTTCGCTGTGTCGACCTGAAGGCCGAGGTGGCCATGGCTAAGGAGCAGTCTGCCCCTTTGGTGGCGAAGATCAAGGAGCTGGAGGAGGAGCGGGATTCCCTCAAGTCCCGGGCCCAAGAAGCAATGGCCTCTACCAAGGTCACCGCCGAGCAGCTGGGCACAGAGCAGAGTGAACATCAGCTGACGAAAGTCGCTTTGGCAGAGGCTACCAAGGCGGCCGAGGCCTCTCGAGTCGAGGCTTTAGCCTGGAAGAACAAAGCCGAGGGTAAGTTCCGCTGAACCGCGCTCCTTGTTCCGTTTGCTCTGGTTTGCGTTCGACCCCTGACTCTTTGTCGTGGTGTAGGTCTGGAGAAAGAGGCCTCCTGTGTGGTCGAGGCCGTCGCGTCAAGCATAAGCGGCGCCGACATTGAAGTCCAGGAGCACGAGGCTCTACGTAGCGCCGCCCATACCGCCTGCAAGGCTCTGGAGGTCGAGGGGGTCCAATCAGCTAGCTCCCTTGGGAGCCACCTGATTGCGTTGAGCGGCCGTGTCCACGAGAGGTTCCGGGGGGCGTTGCACACGGGTGTCAAGCGTGCCCTGGCCGTCGTTTCCTCGCACTACGCCGTCAACCTCGAGGCTGTTAGCGATGGCTACGTCTTGCCGAAAGATGATGAGGAGGCCGATGCAGAGGTCGCGAAGCTGATGGAGGCGGTGGAGGCGCCTGACACAGCGCTGGCCAGCCTGTTTGAAGAAGAGGTGGTCCCTCTCGCGCCAGCCGCCGATCCCTAAATTTTGACCTGGGCCAGCAGGGGCCATGTAAACGGATTGGTTTAATTGTCATACCATGACGTTTTGTGGCCATTGAGGCCTTTTAAAAATGCTGCGTATGTGTGCGTTTTTAACCGCTTTCTTATTCCATTTCCGAGCCTGTGCCTCTGCCTCGCTCTTGGATACCCGCAGAGAACTTCCTGAGCCTAAGCCGTCCCTTGGCGAAGGGTGGCGAGGAGTTGCTGTGAGTCTGGGGCGAGGGCTGTTCTCTCACGGCTCCACCGGCCCTTTGGCCTTAGGACACACTTTTGGTCCTTAGGTTTCTTTGCATGACAGTCTGCCGGGCGCTGAGCGAGAGAGTTTGGCGTGGAAATTTTGAAGACGGTTAAGAAAGCGGCGTTCGGGACTTAGGGGTTCCCCTTTTTAGCCCCTCGAGGAGGCTCGGCTCTCAGAGGAGGAGAGCCGAGTCTCTCTCAGAAGTTATTATTGTGACGTCGAGCCCTATCGATAGACAAGCTCTTTGCAAAGAACTTCCTCGAGCCTAAGCTGCCTCTTGGGCGATAAGGTGGCGAGGGAGCCGTAGCCCAAAGGCGAGAGGTCGTTCTCACGGCTCGGCCGGTCTTTTGCCTTTGAGACGAACTTTTGGTCCTTAGGTTCCATACAATCGAAGTTGCCTATTAAGGGGGGCCTCAAAGATTGTAACAACTTAAAGAACGCTTCTTTATTGTATTTTGAGAAACAATGTAAACAACGTTTGGAAACTTAAGGGAAGAAACGACGAGCTGTTCTATGTTCCAAGCGTTGGTGAAGATTTCGCCCTTCTCGTTGGCCGACTTGTAGGTTCCGGGCTTTAGTACTTGGGCGACGATGTACGGCCCTTCCCATGGCGGGTGCGCTTGTGGCGGCCCTTGTTGCTCTGCCTCGACCCAAGACTGTGTCGCCCACCTTCGTGTCTTGGCTCCAAATGTGCCGGGCTTGGTAGCATCGTAGGGCTTTGTTGGTATTTGGCCGAGTGTAGCAGGCAACGTCCGGGCTTCCTCAAGTTGGTCGAGGCGTCCTCATGGCATGGCGGCTTGGTTGCTTTGCTCGTTGTAGGCTCAGTAGTCTCGGGGAGCCGACTCCAAGTCGGTGGGGAGGATGGCCTCGGCCCCATAGACCGGGAAGAACGGTGTGAATCCCGTGGCTCGGCTCGGTGTATTCCTCAGCTCCAAATGATCGAGGGGAGTTTGGCAAGCCATTTCTTGCCAAACTTTTTAACCGGTTGTAGATTCTTGGCTTGAGGCCTTGTAGGATCATGCCGCTGGCACGCGTTCTACTTGGCCGCGTTTGTCCTAGGGTGTCCCACGGTTGACCGACTGCACCACACGGATGTGGTGGTTGTCGCAGAACGTCAAGAACTTGTGGCCGGTGAATTGCGCCCCGTTGTCGGTGATGATGGTATTTGGGATTCGAACCTGTGGATGATATCCAGTAAAGAACAAAAGACCGCTTGCTCGGATTTGATTTGGGTGATTAGACGAGCCTCGATCCATTTGGAGAATTTGTCGATGGCTACGAAAGCAGATGGGTATAGCCCTCCGGTGCCTTCTCGCAGAGGCTCAACCATGTCCAAATTTCACACGGTGAATGGCCATGTGATAGGGATGGTTTGGAGGGCTTGGGCCGGGAGGTGCGTTTGTCGAGCATAGTACTGGCATCAATCGCAAGAGCGTACTAGCCCCGTGGCATCAGCCATCGCTGTACACAAGATAATCCTTGGCGTATATGCGTTTCCCACTAGCGCCCGAGGCGTCACTGCGTGGTGCCCGCGCTCCCGCCGCATGCAAGTCCCGAGTAGTGATTGGCCAGCCTCGGTGGTGATGCACCGTTGGAGAATACCAGAGACGTTACGCTACGCCTATACAACTCGCCGTTGTAGAGGATGTACATCTTGGCTCGTCGCGCAAGCCGTCGGGCCTCGGTCCTGTCCGCGGGAAGCTCTCCTCGCACGAGGCGATCAAGAAAAGGGACTCGCCAGTCCGTTCCTTGGTTGGCCTCGGGAGGCCCTGTGTCAATTGCCATGGACTCGGGCTCGGGCGACGAGGTCTCGGTGGCAAAGGGGGCCTCGGAACTGTGGGGGGCACGGCCGTTGGGCCCTCTACCTTCGCCGAGTCATAGTCGACGGATGGCTTGTGGAGGTCTCTGGCGAAGATGTTCGGGGGGACCGGGGTCCGTGCCGACGCCATCTTTGCCAGTTCGTCCGTGGCCTCGTTGAACTTTCGTGAGATGTGATTGAGTTCGAGGCCATCGAACTTGTCCTCTAGGCGGCGTACCATCGTGCAGTACGCCTCCATCTTGAGGTCATGGCAGTTTGATTCTTTCATCACTTGGTTGATGACAAGCTGTGAATCACCTCGAACGTCGAGACGCCGTACCCCAAGTTCAATGGCGATCTGCAGGCCGTTGACGAGGGCCTCGTATTCGGCCACATTGTTAGAGGCGGCGAAGTGTAGTCGGATTACGTAGCGCATATGGACTCCGAGGGGTGAGATGAAGAGCAGACCCGCGCCTGCTCCGGTCTTCATCAGAGACCCGTCGAAGTACATGGTCCAGTACTCCGCCTGGACTTGAATAGGTGGTAGTTGGGTATCGGTCCATTCTGCCACAAAATCAGCCAAGACCTGAGACTTAATGGCTTTTTGGGGTGCGAAAGACAGGGCTTCCCCCATGAGTTCCACGGCCCATTTGGAAATCCTTCCCGAGGCCTCCCGGTTATGGATTATCTCTCCCAAGGGGAAAGATGACACCACGGTCACTGGGT
Organism: Miscanthus lutarioriparius; assembly: GCA_904845875.1. Taxonomy (NCBI): domain Eukaryota; kingdom Viridiplantae; phylum Streptophyta; class Magnoliopsida; order Poales; family Poaceae; genus Miscanthus; species Miscanthus lutarioriparius. The sequence continues at coordinate 73,427,751 of CAJGYO010000016.1, read as the reverse complement.
GGGACTCGAAGTAGTGACGCAGCTTGCGTCGAGCCAAGATTATGGCGTAGATTAGTTTCTGGATGTGGGGGTAGCGCGTCTTGGTATCGGAAAGCACCTCGCTGATGAAGTAGACAGGTCGTTGGACGGGTAGAGCGTGCCCTTCTTCCTGCCTCTCGACCACTACGGCCGCGCTGACCACTTGGGTCGTTGCGGCGACGTAGAGTAAGAGGGCCTCGTCTTCGATCGGTGGTACCGAACGGGGGGTGGAGAGCAGCGCTTTGAGTTTGGTGAGTGCTTCCTCGGCCTCGGGGTCCAGAAAAGCGCCAGATTTTCTCAAGAGACGGTACAGAGGTAAGCCTTTTTTCGCCGAGAGGCGCGAGATGAAGCGGCTCATGGCCGCTAGACATCCCATAACCTTTCAGACTCCCTTGAGGTCTCGGATCGGCCCCATATTGGTCACTGGCAGAGACCTTTTCCGGTTGGCCTCGATGCCGCGCCCGAGACTATGAATCCTGGAGCATGCCTCGGGGACCCCAAGACACACTTTTTGGGGTTGAGCTTGACGCCCTTCTCCCTGAGGCATTTGAAGGCTACCTCCAGGTCATTGACGAGGTCATTGGCCCGCTTGGATTTGACAACGACGTCGTCCACATAGGCCTCGACGGTTCGTCCGATGTGCTTGCCAATGACCTGGGTCATACACCGTTGGTACGTTGCCCCCGCGTTTCTGAGGCCGAACGGCATAGTCGTATAGCAGTATAGGCCAAATGGGGTGATGAAAGAAGTTGCGAGCTGGTCGGACTCCTTCATTTTGATTTGATGGTAGTCGGAATAGGCATCAAGGAAGGACAGGGTCTCGCATCCCGCAGTGGAGTCAACGATTTGATCGATTCGAGGTAATGGAAACGGGACTTTTGGGCATGCTTTGTTCAGACCGGTGTAGTCCACACACATTATCCATTTTCCATTTTTCTTCTTAACTAATACAGGATTAGCTAACCACTCCGGATGTGACACTTCCTTGACGAATCCGGCCGCCAAAAGCTTCTGTACCTCCTCGCCGATGGCCCTGCGCTTCTCGTCGAATCGGCGTAGGCGTTGCTTCACTGGTCTGGAGCCGGCCTGGATGTCGAGGGCGTGCTCGGCGACTTCCCTCGGTATGCCTGGCATGTTCGAGGGACTCCATGCGAATATGTCGGCGTTCGCGCGAAGAAAGTCAACGAGCACGACCCCCTATTTGCTGCCGAGGGTCGCGCTGACCCTCAGCACTCAGTTGTTTGAGCAAGTGGGGTCGACCGAGACGAGCTTGACGGCCTCCGCAGGCTCGAACGTCCTGGCACGACGCTTCGAATTAGGTACTTCGCTGCCGAGCTGGTTGAGGTTGGCGATGAGGGCCTCGGACTCCACTATAGCCTCGGCGTACTCGATGCACTCGACGTCGCAGTCGTATGCATGCTCGTACGTGGAGTCAATAGTGATGACACCGTTGGGGCCCGGCATCTTGAGCTTGAGGTAGGTGTAGTTCGGGACCGCCATGAACTTGGCGTAGCATGGCCATCCCAGGATGGTGTGATAAGTCCCCTTGAACCCCACCACCTCGAAGGTGAGGGTCTCCTTGCGGTAGTTGGAGGGGGTGCCGAAGCAGACGGGTAAGTCTATGCGCCCGAGGGGTCATGCGCGCATCCCTGGCGTAATGACGTGGAAGGGCGCGGCGTCGCCTCGGAGTTGTGACCGGTCGAGCCCTAGGAGCTCTAGCGTGTTGGCATACAGGATGTTGAGGCCGCTGCCTCCGTCCATCAACACCTTGGTGAGTCGGGTGTTCCCGATGATCGGGTCAACGACGAGCGGGTACTGGCCGGGGTTTGGGACATGATCGGGGTGGTCATCCCGATCGAAGGTGATCGCCTCCCGAGACCAGTCGAGGTACCGGGGAGTGGCCACCTTAACCGAGAAGACCTCTCGGCGTTCCCTTTTTCGCTGTCGCGCCGTGAGGCACGTTGAGGGCCCACCGAAGATCATGAAGGCATTGTGTACCTCGGGGAACCCGTCGCCCTTGTCGTTGTCTCCGTCGTCCTGGCCCCTCTTCTTGGCATCGTCATTGGGGAGCCCGAGCTTGGCGTAGTATCGCCGGAGCATGGTGCACTCCTCGAGGGTGTGTTTTACCGGGCCCTGATGGTATGGTCAGGGTCTTTTAAGCATGTTGTCGAAGAGCCCTGGGCCTCGGGGATTCTTGCGGTCTGCGGCCGCGACGAGCCCGGCCTCGAGAACCTCCTGTTTCCCCTGGCGTCCCTTCTTTTTCTTGGGGGGCAAGACGTCGAGGCCCCGGGGTCTCCTCCCGCCTCTTCCCCTTGGAGTCGTTGTTGGGGAAGATGGCCCCGACGGCCTCTTCGCCAGAGGCGAAGCTAGTGGCGATGTCGAGGAGTGCGGATGCCGTGGTCGATACGCTACGGCCTAATTCTCGGACCAGGTCTCGACAGGTGGTGCCGGAGAGGAATGCCTGGACAATTTCTGAGTTGCCAATGCTGGGCAACTCGGTGCATTGCTTGGAGAAACGTCGGATGAAGCCTTGGAGAGACTCGTTCGGTCTCTGGCGGCAGCTCTTGAGGTCCCAGGAGTTCCCGGGGCGCGTGTAGGTGCCCTGGAAATTCCCGACGAAGACCTTTACCAAGTCGCGCCAGTCGTGGATTTGCATAGGGGGAAGGTGTTCGAGCCAAGCTCGCGCTGAGTCTGACAGGAATAGGGGGAGGTTGCGGATGACGAGCAGGTCATCGTCCGCACCGCCTAGCTGACAAGCCAGACGGTAGTCGGCCAACCATAGCTCGGGGTTGGTCTCACCGCTGTACTTCGAGAGATTCGCTGGCTGACGAAACCGGGCCGGGAAGCGGGCGCTGCGGATGGCCTTACTAAAAACTCTAGGGCCAGGCGGCCCGGGAGAAGGACTGCGGTCCTCCCCACTGTCATAGCGACCGCCTCGGTGCACTCGGTAGCCCCGGGCGGCCCCATCGTGGTCGTGGCGCCGTCGTCTGCCGCCCATGTGGTGGCCGTTTTGCGCCTCGCGTTGGTCGTCGAGGCGGTCGTGCACCGAGGGGGTCCTGAGGCGGTCGTGCACCGAGGGCTGTTTCGAGGTGTCCCCGTGTCGTTGAGATGCGGAACTTTCGGCCTGCTGCACCGCGGCAGTCTCGAGAAGGCCCCGAAGTTCGCCATGGACATGTCGCCCCTCCGTGGTAGAGGGCTCGGGCATCGCTCGGACTAGTATTGCCGCCGCAGCGACGTTCTGGCTAGCGCGATTGAAGACAGGGGGTTGCTCGCCCCCTTCATCATCGTTAATGCGGCGGTTGACGTCGCGAGCCCCCAGCCGGGCCGTTCCGCCATTGCCGCGCCCCCGCTGCTCTTGCTCGAGGGTGGCTCGGAGTTGCTGCAGGAGGAGTCGATCTTGCTCGACCTTGGCTTGAAGCTCACGGAGCTGCTCTAGGTCTATGCGTCGAAGTTGCTCGGGGGTGGGGATACCTGCCGCCGCTGGCGGGGACCCCGTGCGTGGTGGTGTGGCGTTGGCTGCCCTTCCTCCATCGTTGCCCGTGCTCGGTATTCCGAGTCCGACGTGGAAACACTCACGAGTCGGGTCGTAAGCGTCCTCGCCGTCGGAATCGGAATGGCCGAAGCAGTAGTCGCTCGCGATCATAAAGCGGCGCATCGCCTCAGGGTCGCGAATCCCGGAGAAGTCTGCTCCAACCCACGCCTCGTCCTCCTCCGAGGAGTCAGAGTGGGGGTGGATTGGAGTTGTGACTATGGGGTTATGGGCATGACGTTGATGAATGGAGACGAGGGCGGTGGCGTAGGAGGCGGCGACATTGGTCAGCCCGAAAGGGTACGGGGATGGCGCCGTCGCCATGCTCTGCTCCGTCAGAGCTGGCTTCTCGGGAGGAGGCGGGACAGAGCTTGATGATGGGGTGTTGCTGTGCACCACCGACCCTTTTCCCCTGTCGAGGCTTAAGCCGGACAGGTCCCCGTGCAGGGACTCTGTGGCAGCAGCGGGGTATGGGATTCCGGTGGAGCACAGATCGGTGTTCTGTACTTGCGTGGTGTTAGGGTGGACTCGCCCGCGCGGCGCTCGGCGAGCTTGACGGGAGCGGCGGCCCGAGCGATGTTCGCGTGTGGGCTGCCGGTGCAAGACGTCATCGTCGGTCGATGGCGCTCTGGGTGAGAGGAGTACCATGTCGTACTCATGCCCTAGAGACATGAATTCTAGGCTCCCGAACCAGACGATCGTCCCGAGACGCAACGATCGCACGGGATCTGCCATCCAGAATCTGGTGGGATGACTAAGCTGACACGCAGAGTTCCCCTACCTGGCGCGCCAACTGTCGGAGTTTCGAAACCGGGGGTCCTTAACCGACTAGTGAATTTGTGCTGCGTGCTCCCAATTCTGGATAGAGATGCAAAGAGACACAAGGTTTATACTGGTTCGGGCAATGGATGCCCTATGTCCAGTCTAAGAAGGTGTTCTTGTATTCCTTGCACCGGGGTGCTCGTAGTAGGGGGTTACAAGCTAGGCGAGAGAGGGAGTTCGTCCTAGATCTCTATGAGGGGAGGTGATATCAAATTACAGAACGAGGCGTGTTGTTCGTGCGAGTATCTGTGATTCTATCCGTCGTCCTAGAAACGGTCCTGGCTGCCTCCTTTTATAGCCGCAGGGAGGAAACCAGGAGTACATAAGAGAGCTACACGTGGAGCAAGGACTATTTGATGACGTATTTACTCCTAGAGCAGCATGGCGTTGTCGTGGGAGTTCCCGTAGATGTCTAATCGGTATGGTCTTCACTGCAAGTAACATGCTGCGCATTTATTGACTTGGTGGATTGCAGAGGCTCGACGGCCTTCAGAGCCGGTCGTCGTGCCGAGACTGTCGTGTCGAGGGCTGTTGCAGCCGAGGGCCCGTGTCGTCCGAGGCCTGCCGTGTCGAGGCTCGAGAAGTGACCAGTGCGATGCGGGTCTCAACAACCATCAGCGGAATAGTGCGCAAACGGCGCCTATAGGATACTGGTACTGTGTTGTCGAGGGATGGTAAAAAAGGTGATCTGACCGTTGTCCCGTCGCTCCTGTTGCAGCGCACTGCCGATCGTGGCTTACGTAGTGGGTGCGGCCGAGCGCATTAATCGGATGTGACAGCCTGCCAGAGAGACTTTTGAGGCGGAGGCGACGAGGTTGTGGGACGAGCCCGGCCTCGGGCGAGGCGGAGCGCGGCCGATTCGTCCGAGGCCCTTCCGAGGGGGTCTCAAGCGGGGGCGGGCGGCGAGGCGTAGTAAGATCGGTGAATCCGAGGGCCTGCCGAGGGTCTCCAAAGCGAGACAGAGTGGTCGGTCCGCTGATTCCGAGGCTACTGAGAACCCGTTCGACTCCCCACATTGCGATGTCCTTGGTGCAGGAGTTAGGCAAAGACACGGTGGTCGGTAACCCCCGCCTGTGCCGCCGTCTCAGAAGGCAGGGGGTTGACGCGACCGGCGTGTAGCCGGTCATCGCCGCCGTCTTTGTGCCATCGTGCGTCTGTCGGAGTGGTTGGGCGCCTGGATGTGACGTTCGGTCAGAGCAGTTTGGTCAAAAAGGCGGTCACGGGGTTGGTGCCGAGCCGGCCTCGCACGAATCGGAGAATCGGCACTTCTTCTGAGGCCCCGGGCGAGGGGGCCTCGACAAGGGGGCCTCGACGTGGGGGCCTCGACGCGGGGGCCTCGGCGAGGCGGTCTCGGGCGAGTCGGTCTCGGGCGAGTCGGTCTCGGGCGAGTCGGAGAACCGTTTGCTTCTGCTGGGGCTCGGCGACGGGGTCTCGGGCGAATCGGAGATTTCGGCCGAGACCTCGTTTGTTTATTCCGTTGGTTCTGTTTTTAGGGTCTAAGCAGTTTTTCGATCTTTGCTTGGGGTACCCCATTTTCTGGTATCCGACAGTATGACATTCCTATGCGGTAAGGTACTAAGGTTATCAGTTCATGCATCTACTTATACAGTTTGTTAACCGATGTTCTACATGCATTCGTATACATTGAAGATTTTTGGTCCCACACAAAAGATTATATCGAAATATTTCAAATAATTGCAAGTTGTGCCAAATATGTTTGACCAAATTTAATCAATTGTCAGCATACAATAAAAAAGTCTAATTCGAAATCAGGGTAAAATCACAATTATGCATAACAAACAGGGGCAAAATCGCATGGGCATTCATGTCCTTTTGTACAAAATTTAACACCGTTAGGTGTGGATGACGGAGCAGGGACAAACTGGTGCTTCGTGAATGACACAGTAGGGGTAAATTCACAAAGTCAAAAAAAATAGGGGCAAAATCACAATTTCGATACAAAACAAGAGTACAAACGCAAGAGCCCCAATTTAATTTCATTCCTGAAGTTTCAAAATGACTCGGTCCTTAGAGCATTGTCGAGAATCTTTTTTTAGATTCACTCTCTAAATCATCATTTGGAGAGCCATTTAAATATAAATATCAATCTCTATATTTTTTATAGCCTTCGGCAACAACGTCTCTATATCTTGTGCGTACTCTACAAAGCTCTCCATCTTTAGCAAGCTAGTGAGAATTTTATGATAGAGGATGACAATATTTAGAGATCTAATTAAAGAAACTCTTGAAGCTGCTCTTAAGCTTTACTTTTGAGCTTAATTAGTTTTATCTTAGGACTATCAAAGTGAGCATTTTAGTCCCCAAACTTTGCATTATGGGCTCAATTTTATTCATGAACTTTCACAGTTCGGGAACTAGACTGAAATGCATTTGGATAGTTTGTCATTGATGAAACTGAGCTCAGAATTAAAAGTTCGAGGATACAAACGTTCACTTTGATAGTTATGTAGTGAAACTGAGCTCAAAAGCAAAGTTTAAGGACTGTACGACCATTTTAAAAGTTTACAGAGACAACCTTGAGCCTCAGAGGATGATAGTTGAGGATTTAAAATGTCTATATATTCAGCCTTAAAAAACTATAGGGCCCTGACTAAAGTGTGCTCTGGCCTACTGGGTAGACCTATTTGCACCCCTGCATGCACTGTTAGTATTTACCTCCGACTGATACATCCCCGACGCACCTAATAAGAAAATTTTCAGATACATCTGCAATATATGGCGTACTCTCGATCCAAAATTCAGACATACCACAGTGCATGTATGTCTGCAACGCGGTTTCAGAAATAAATTCAGAAGCCACATATATACACGAACGAGGTAGGAAGGCTGGAGCGCACTTTGTGAAGCCCGAGTTGAGCCCAACCTGGACACGCTTATATTAGCTGCTACTAGCTACGACAACAGTTAGGTATGGTGATCAGGCCAGTAGTACAGCACAACACAGAAAAGACTTGCTTGCTCCACGTACAGTACCTTTGAGCTCTAGTTTCACTTGTTGTCAGGTCAGGTGTGAACTGAGCTACATTACGTACGTCATGCAGCTCAGCATGTATGTCAGCGAAGAAGCCTAGAAGGAGAAGGCCGCTGTGTGCGTGTGTGGTAGGACTGGTAGGTGAAAGCAGAAGTAGGCATTGTGGCCTGTCTGTCTGCCGTTGATGATCTCTTATGGGATCCTTATATCAACCATGGACGATTCCATGCAGTGCACAATGCATGCCACTACACACTGATCTTTTTCTTCTACATCCATCTCCTGCTACTGTTTGGTACTCTGCATGCATATGCATGCATGTTCCTCTGGACTGCTGGCTGCCTTTTCCCTGGAGCAAGCAAGCAATAGTAAGCGAGCCAACTGAAGAAATAATGGCAGCGTACCGAACTCCACGATGAATGCAAGATTCGGCGCAGACGCGGAAACTGATGATGGAATTCATCGGAATTCTGCACGGATCGATATATAGCTGCTCTGAAATCCCTGGAAAAAGGACTGTAGTGCTTGCGTAGACGTATCCACCCACAGGGGTCGGACGGACACTGCCTGCTGGTGCCTTCGATCCACCTGTTCGATCTGTTCCTGCACAGGAATTATTAGGCGATTGACTCCTCCTCGAGCTGGATTTGATTGGATTGAATTGGAATCATCTCTTCTCTCTTCGGCTGCTGCCTGCTGCTGCTAGCTTCTTGTTCATACGGTGCTTTTGCAATTTGCATTGCATTGCATGGCATGGCATGACATCTGTTGATGCTGGATTGGATCGCGTTGCTTGCTGCTTCTTTGTTTGCGGGCGTCAGTAATAATTCAGAGCACTAGCAGAGCTGACGTGTTGCATGCTTGATTTCCTCCATCCATTCATGGTGCTCACTAGCTGTACTACATACATGTATATATGCAGCTACTAGCCTACTACAGTGCTATATATATATATATCAAGAAATAGAGGACATATTTCATTTTCGATAAGAGCCGAGATTACGGAGATTAGTTTTTTTTAAGAAGAAGAAGAAGAAGAAAGGGAAAAGGATGGAGAGGGTCAGCCGGTCAGGATTAGAAACAGTGTTTCTGGCCCAATAAGTTCTTCGGCCTAGTGTTGGTCAGCTGCGAAGACAATGGGTCCATGGGCCTGGCCCAAAGGCCGAATGGCCCACAACATGCGCACAGTCTAATTTTTGCGGTGCAGACGTGCAATGTCCTCCCAAGCCACAAGAACAGAAAAATTCAGTAAACGCACTGCAAGTCTGTAATCACTTGTACCAGAAAATCTCGACAACATAATGATGGCAGCACAGTACATAGTTTTTGGCGGCATTTTAGCTGTCGCGCTCGGGTCTTACGAATTTCCAGACGAACACAAACATGATATCGATAGTTTTTATTCCATCATCGATGTTAGAAAAGCAAACATGAACAGTCATAAAATTGACTGTGAGAGAAGGACATGCTTGCCAATCCAACAGTGAGTCAGTGACAGGAACGAACCCTTAAATTCTGCTACTAAAAGAAAGTGACAGGAACGGTGCACCTGAATCTCAATGACTTTCAGTTTCAGAAGCCCAACTTTTCAGAGACAAACCATTTCTTGCTGCAACTGCAAGCGATTTTTGATATATCTGCCACCAAAAGCTCAAACTCAAAGAAATTAAAGAAAATGATTTCGTACACAAAGTATCATCAGATGCCAACCCCGGGGCACCCATGAGGCCATGACTAGTAAATGACGCTGCCATGCCAGTAATTGATTGCACCATCCGAGTCAGCCATCTCCGGATCTGAGGATCTCCCTGTGGGGCGTGGGCTGTGCTCTGTGCAGTTCTTCTACCTCTTTCTCCCGGCAGCCATTGCTGCAGCTTTCTTGGCTCCTCCATACCTCCAGTTACTTACACAGCCAGGGCATTTGGCTGGATGCACAAGTTTGGTCTCCTGCTGCATGTGCCATTTGCCCTCCTGGTCAGGTCAAGCACAGCTTATACTTGTATTATTATGCAGGAGATGTACTCCATGTCTCATGCCTGCAACTTTGGTTGGGTTTTGGGTAGGCAGGTGTTGTTCAGAGCTCAGAGCTCAGACTGTATGCCACACTGCCATGTTTTGGACAGTTTGGCAATTCCCTTTCGACAACCCAACCTTGACTACTCCAGCTAGTTCACAGTACCACTTCACATGCATGCCAGTAGCAAGCAGCTCCAATGCTCCATGCACGATAAATCACAGCCACAACAACTCTAACCGATCATTAGCTTCTTTTGTGGTACACCTGTTTTTGCCAGTTTATCAGCATCGCGGTTTCTGCAAAAATAAACTGCATGCAAGCAAGCAGGGTCAAACCGTTACCCAGATTACCAGGAAACACCATGAAGAAGTTGCTTGCTGCTGCTCTGCTAGTGCTAGCTTGTCTGTTGCGCTCAAAGCCTTTCGCTGCACCTTTCTTGGGCCGCTCCAAGCTACTCTGCTGCTACTGCACCCGTTTCCGTTTGTGCAGACATGTCCTGCTTGCAATTATCTTGACACGTGTGGCCCTTCCTAATCCTAGGGTTTGGTCTTGGGTGCGGCCCAGCCATCTTTGTTTTATCCACAACTTTGGCTCGGCTTTTAACAGCCTCTTCTGGCTGTTGCTTAGCCCTAAAGATTATACTACTGCCAGTTAAACAAACATTTTGCCTGAGGTCTAACCGATGAACCGCGCCTTTTAAGACAACAGTTATCTATGATCCACACTATGTCTGATACTATACTACTATATGTATACTTCACGTGCCCTTCAATGTTGGTTGTTGACCGGCCTGTTGAGCACTTCATCTGTATGACTGTATATACAGGCCCTATTTGTTTCCGCGTATTCCCGTGTTCGCGTTGCGAGTGAGCAAGGAAAGTGAGATAATCTCGCCGAACGCCCCGCGACCAACGCGCGACCGGGAATAATCGCGTGGCATGGAACGCGCGAAACTTAACTACGACCCGCGATTCGCAAAACGCAGCCTCCGAGCCGCGTTCGCTCAAACGCGAACGAGCGATACGGTGTCGCGGAAACAAATAGGGCCATAGTTCCATACTTATAAATCTTTCTTGCTTAATTATTGCATAAGTGAAAGGTGCTAGTCCATCAAATTGTACTCTACACGACCTACAGTAATAAGACATATGCGTATTAAAAGTTCATGATAAATCTAGCTACTACCAATTTGCAATCATTTGTCTTTGCATATGACTCTCCCTTCAATTTCTACCACTTACATTACCCATATAAAAATTATATGATATGTTTGCCTAAAAATTGCTTATTTATATTTTTCATTGAATATATCAAAATTGTTAGATGATCGTTATTACTTATGCTTATAAAAATAGCTACATGTGTACGTGTCTGGTGTGAGAATAAGGATTGTAAATGTTATTTGGGTTTCTTTGGATCCAGTCAACTAATAGTGAGCTGCTAAAAATAGCTAGGGTCGATTGAAACAACAGTCCACCTATAATTGTAGTTGGGCACCCAATTAATGACTATCTCATTTGCTAGGCAAATCTAGCTAATTGATAGTGAATTGACAAAAATGTCCTCCCACAACTGATGATAGTTAGCCATACTATTAGTTAGCCAACAATTCAACCACTTATTAGCTGTTGTAGGATTCAAAAGGACTAAGCTGACAGATCAGATATCGAGATTCACAAAGTCACCATAGACGCTTCGTTGTCGATGAGAACGTCGCTTACCACTAAAAGTATAGCGCCGTTAACTCTTGAAATAAATAAATCCAGAAAATCGAGCACCCGTGTCAAGTCGGGGACTTGAACCCGGGTGCGCAGGTTCCACCACAAGGAACCCAACTATCTGAGGTACGCTCAGTTCGCACCTCACAACTAATAGTTAGCTAGCTAATTTTGGCTAGAGCTATTGGGCAACTAACCATTGGAGTAGCTGCTAATAGATCCAAACCCTCTTGGTGGCATTTACTTAAGACAAGTCATCAAGTGATCACAATCTCAACATAAACTAATAATTGTATATGGTAATATGGAGATGCTTGGTATACCCTAACATGTTGAATTCCAAAAGGATTTCCAGAACGTTTTGGAATCTTCTCTTGGACGACCATATATTTTTTTGTACAATTTGGGTACGATACTTGTCCCAGGTCATTGAGTTGAATTAACAAATTGTGTTCAGGCGACGGCTAGTTAGTTGATCTGTAGTTTTCATATGCACATCGGTTGTCTCCTTCAGTAGTCATTCAAGACACTTCAATTCCTTAAGCATTGAATCCCAATTTTTTACAATTTAGCCCTTTTTAAAGAAAATTTATGTTTGGCCCCCTGAGAAACGTAAACTCATCTTTGGACCCCGGGGGCCGGCGCCAGGACTCATGGCTCCGAGCTAACACGTCTCGGCGCCATAGATCTTGGCTCCGAGGTGCCTGGCCGTGCACATCAGGGCATCCTAGGTGGCGTTGACATTGCCGGTACCTCGGCGCCAGAATACATGACTCGAGGTCGGCGCCACAGATCTTGGCGCCGTGGCGCCGAGCTCAGAGCCACGCACTCTAGCGCCGAGCATGGATTCAAAACCCACGGCCAAGTTTTCCTTGCCGAGGCTGCTTTCATTTCTTCCTCCTACCTCTCGGGTTCTTCCTCTCCCTAACCCGCACAATCTCTTAAATCGACGAATTTGACCTTGGATACTTGGATTTGATCCATACATCTTCGCGAGCAAGGTATCCTCTCTCCCCTTATCATTTTTTACGCATTAATTTGGTATATATTACGTCTATTTTGCAACCCTAGATACGTTATTACCTAATGTTTGAAGTGATTTTTTATTTTTTTCATTATGTAACGGTAGGATGCCAAGGCGTGGTAAAGCTAGTAAGCCAAGGTAATCTCTTATCATCATGTATATTATGTTTTTATTTATGTACAACAAATAGAAAAACCCAAGGTTTAGGGTTTAATGTTCATTGCTTTTGGTTCTTAGAACAAATTTGGTTTAATTGTAGTTATGGCCGGATGACCGGAAATGTCTTCGACCCATTGCCTCTGCCTAGTAGTGTTCCAGTGCCCATGTGCTGGTGCGGTGATCCTTGCAAGGTAGCCAAGTCCAATGAAGAGGACACGTATAGGTAGAGGTATTGGATGTGTGCCAATTTTATGTTTGAGCCTACACTTCGTCAGCGCCGTATTAACAAGATGGTGAGAAATTGATGTTGCGTAATAATTATTTTGTGTCAAATGAAGTCTTGCATGATTTATTTGTTTTGTAACAATTGCATTTATTGTAGACCCCTCCACCGCTCTATGATTTTGAGCAGTGGATCGACACTGAGATCAAGTCGAAAGATAAGGAGTGGATGCAGAACTGTTACGGTGGGAAACAGAGGACAAGGAGATGATGGAGAAGAGACACAGAGAGGAGGCTCTAGAAAAGGAGCACAAGGAAGAGGAGGAAAGGAGGCGTGTTGCTTCATACAGGGAGGAGAGGGAGAGGAAGCTTGAGCGTGCGCTCCGAGCGAAGGCAGCAATGGAGGAGAATCTCGATGCCCAGAGAAAGAGAAAGTGGCCTCGTTGCACTCAATAGTCTTCATGACTTGCTAGTTCTATGGTTTATTCATGAACAATGTTGTCTAATCTTAGACTTTGCATTGTGTTGTCATGTAATGCACTTTACGTATGGATGTAACTAGGGCATGTTTTGCGTTGTTTAGTTTGTCGTCATGTACTTCAAATGTTGTTATGTTGATTAATGTGCTCTATTATTGGACCTTTTATAGTGTTGTTGGTTTCATTATTTGTTGTCATAATATTGAGTTTAATATTGCATAGGTAGTGAAACGATCTCACGTAGTGCAAATAAAATGTAATGAAGTAGTGGATTACCTAATTCAACACACACAACACATGAAATAGCATATGATAACATGTACCAAACTAGGGTACAGAGGTCCTAGACTAAACCTAACATGCCTTAGGTAATTGAAGCAAACAACAAGCACATGAAATGGCATGTGAGAACATGTGCCAAACAAGGGTACATAGTTTCTTTGACTAACCCTAACATGCCTTGGTGATTAAACCAAAAAAAAAAACATATGGATGTGGCCCATTAAAAAGATTGGTTTGTACTAGTAGTGTGGCCACATAGCAAATTGTGTTGCACCTTCTCCACAGTATCCTCCCATTGTTGGTGGTGGTGGTGGTGGTGGCGGGGGTGGCGGCGGAGGACCCTTGTTCCTGTGATTAGGGCAGGTGTAATATGGATCATTGCAAAGTGCCTCCTGTGAACAGGCACCATTGTTGTTGTTGTTGTCCTATTTGTCGTCCTTATAACCGCTGCTAACTTCCCTTTCTAGATCGAAGATATGGTCCTGCAGGTAGTAGATGTACTCCTCATGTGGATAAATAGGTCGAGGATCGACCCACCTAGTGAACCCACAGTTTTCTTTGGCCAAGGAAGACTGCAATAAGTATGTCATGTAAGTTGTATAGAAGAGGAACATATTGAAGAAACAAATAGTAATAGCAATTACCCATGCTCATGGGCATTTGAAGAAACGACGACCTCCATCTATTCCCTCGGTGAACATCTGCACTAGGCAGTCCTCACCATGCATGCATTTTGGCCACTCTTCTTTCCGTTCATCGTATCCTCTCAGTGGTGCCTCTTTGGTGAAATCACTTTTACTCTCAACTGGGAACCTCTCATAAAGAGCTTCCTCAAAGAAATAGGGACCAAGAGAACCCTCCCACACAATGGTAGTTCTCTTCCCCTTTCCTCTCCCTCTGGACGACCCTCTAGACATTGGTACTGCAATGAAAGAATATACTAGTTGGGAAGTTAGTAGCAATGCATCCAACATTACGTATATATAGGTGGAGGCAGGTTTAGTTGCCGTTTCAATGTGTTATACGTTTGTCACAAGAAGTCTAATTAGTTTCACTGAAGAGCCCATTTCAATGGACACTGAAAAGCCTAGATTCGTTTCCTGAAAAGTCTATTGGTCGTTGACATGATAAATCACTGAAAAGCCTAGATGCTATAGGTGTACTATGTAAGTGAAGTGATAAATCGCTGATGTCATCGTACTCCTCGACCTTGTAACTGAAAAGTCTATTTTCATTGTCTAAAAAGCCTAGATTCATTCACTATTACTGAAAAGCCTAGATGCTATAGGTGTACTATGTAAGTGAAGTGATAAATCGCTGCTGTCATCGTACTCCTCGTCCTTGTAACTGAAAAGTCTATTTTCATTGTCTGAAAAGCCTAGATTTGTTCACTGTTACTGAAAAGCCTAGATTCATCTATAAAGCGTCTGTACGATACGATTGGACTATACACGTTCTAATGAATTTACATTTAATCTGTGTACTACATTTATGCCTTTTTAGCAATGTAGTATAATTAATGATTCACAGAAAAAAATCACAAAAGTTTCCCTTGTTTCAAGAGCATCCACGGTTACAAACAGAGACATCATTATATAATCCAAATATTTAATCGTCCAAAGAGCACAATAAAACCACATCGAACATCACAATCAACATAACATGTCCTGCATAGTGAATCAGTTCATACTTATGGTACCTGTCGACTAGAGCTGAGATCGCCGTAGGGTTAAAGTCAGGCAACCCACGGCGAACCTGGAATGATACAACGTCAAGTCCAGCCCTCTCAAGGAGAGGAGTGTACCTGTTGTCGTACCGCATGTCCTCGAACTTATCGTGGGTTCGAGGACGAAGAGGGTACAGTTCCTTTAAAGAATATAAATTATTAGATTAATTCATGAACACAAGTACATATGCAGAGGAAAAATAACAAGCAGAAGTAAAGTCGTTACCTCCCCCTACGCGGTGAGTCATCCTCGGTGGTTCTCCTCATAGTATGGCTCCAGTAGGTGGAATGGCTCCATCCTATAAAATATAATGAGAAAGTACAGATTTGTTTTATATGAACAAATAAATAACTTTTTGGTACTAGTAAACATGCATGTGAAACATTAGTTATTTTCACATGACTAAGCGACCAATGGCATGTACGTGAATTATGCCCAAGTCTACCACATTTGCCACATTGGTTACGCTCAAAATTCAGAAGAAAGGGGTTGCTCTCCTCGCCTCGGTCCATGACCATCTTGTGACCTCTTGTGCCTCTCCTCGGGTTCCACGTTTGTCCCAACATGTACCTGGATCCGCAATGTATTTCGGCCCAGTGTAAGGTGGCCACTGACCCTCATCTAGGAAAGGCTCAAAACGGGGAGATCAAGTCTGTACAAGGCTGACAACACTGAACTCCCACGGTATCTGGGTCTCATAGGCAAAGTTACAATGCTGAGATGCTGCAACATAATGAGAACAAGAAAAGTGGTACTGCCTGGTTTTCCCACATCCGCATGAGAAATTACTAAGTACCACAATATAACTCCTTGATGGCCGAACCTCACCATCGGACGTTGTACCACCCCTTTCTATGACCTGGTACTTGCCGGTGCTGTGGTCAAAGCAATCGACATCATGTGTGGCAGCCCTTTCCTTTGCCTTGTCAAGATGCTTCTTAGGTTTAGGTGCCCATTTCTGATTATTACTCTGTAGTGCCATTGCTTGAGCGTGTCTCTCGTTAAACCATGCAACTAGCCCATAAAAGGTGAATGATACAATGGCATTGATGGGCATGGCACATATACCCTTGAGTACACTATTAAATGACTCTGCCATGTTGCTAGTCTAAAACTCATACCTCCATCCACCATCGCCGTAGGCTCTTGTCCATTTCTCAGGTCCTCTCATCAATCCTCTCAGCCACTGCCTACCTTCTGCGTTTGTTTTTGTTTTTAGCTGCTCCAACTTCTCCTCAAAGAACGGCACCTCAAGCATGCGAGCAACCTCCTCAAATAGAGGAAAGTTGTCCTTCGTACCATCCTTCTGAAGTAAATTCTTGGCAAGGTGTCGAGTGCACCAATGGTGGTGCAAAGGTGCATACCCCGGAATATGCTCCTGTATGGCACTGAGTATGCCCTGGTGTCTATCAGATATGACACCAACCTCCCTATGAGGGCCAATGACATGTATCCTAACAAGCCGCAAGAACCATCCCCAGCTATCTTTGTTCTCACTCTCCACCAAAGCGAAAGCCAAAGGAACCAATGTGTTGTCTGCGTCACACGAAATGGCTACCAAAAGTGTGCCTATGTACTTGCCAAGCAGAAAAGTACCATCAATGGATAACACTGGACGACAGTGCCTGAAGGCCTCGATGCACTGGGGAAAGCACCAAAATGCATGAAAGAATATCTGCCTCCCGTCCTTCCATTCATTTGGCTTCAGGATATACACGTAATGCATGCCTAGATTTGCTGCTTTCATTGCATTGAACATTGCAGGCAACTGCTCGTACCCCTCCTCCCAGTCCCCATATATCAGCTTCCATGCCCGTTGTTTTGCCCTCCATGCTTTCCCATACTTTATGTCATACTTAAATATCTCCTTAGTCATCTCCATAGTTGCCCTGACCTTCAAGTTGGGCTGACCCTTCAAAGTTGTGTATAACTTTTTGGCAATGAGGGTAGAGGTCAACTGTCTATGCTTCTGTTTTAGATCTGTCTGGGCACAAGTGTGTGGACCTACAATTTTGGTGATCTTGAATTTCCCTGTGGCCTTCTGTTTACGAGCATAGACCCTCTAATTGCAATCTGCCATCTCGCACACCATCGTGTAATGGCGCTCCACATAGGAGTGCCTCACCTTGAATGGTCTCTTACGTCTCATAGAATATTCATGTAGCCACCTTCTTAAGGTGGGCAAGTCCTTAAAGACCATGCCCTTCTGAATTTCCACGCTGTCATCGGCCTCAGGAGCCTCTAGCAGCTCATCATCTCTTCCTTCTCCATAAGCATGTTGAGAATGACTAAGGTCATTGAATTCATGAACCAGTGGATCACAATCAGGACACAAGCATCTGATTAGCTCCATTTCTTCTTCGCTCAAAGCTGCAACAGGGTGGTCATCATCAGAATCAACGGCCCTTGCTATGCCATAAGGCTCCTCATCATCCACAATATCAACATCTACACTGTTAGAGGCCATAAACCCTGGGTCCATGTTGGTTGATGGAGGAATAGGAGCACAACCATCATCATTAGGATTGTCTTCTGCATTTAAAGCACAAATATAGATAGCATTGAGACAAAGGAATGGAATGAACAAAGAATAAGGAAAGCCAAAGTGTTACTAAATCACTTACTAGGATGATTCTGGGTCAAAGGGATCTCCTGAGGGGCACCAACAACATCATCAGTCCCACATTCTGCACGGACACCAGGACATACACCAACCTCATTCGGAGCGGATTGAGCATCGGGCACCACAACCACATCTTCCACATCCACCTCATGGTTGGGTAACAGAGGCTTAGAGGGTGCCGGATTCTCTGGTGCTGGTGACAACCCATGAGGGGGTGAATACCCATGAGGGGTGGGATCATTGGACAACTTCCGCACAACCAAATCCAAACATTGAAACTCATTTTCATGATAGTTTTGACATATTTGTCCCATTGAACCTCTGATGCAATTGGGACCAACCGCCTCAAAATTGTCCCTTACCTGCCATGGTGAAGTACCCCCTCAACCAAGATGGCATCTTCATTTGAATTGCATTTAAGCTCATCACCAACCCTACCAAACAACTTTGAAAATAATGGCCGATCATCGAATATCACTGGCACCCATTGCATTCCAACAAAACTGACATTCCTAAACTCATCTTCCTCCACACTTCCTCCATGATAAAGGGTGACTACATTGTCCATCTAGTTGGTATGCACAACACCAAAGTTATTACGGGTTTAACTAATATGGGTATAACTAAATTACATACATATAAAAGTTTCCGACTCTCTACCTAAATAAATAAGTATCTAATCTAAACCACAATCTATCTAACTACATCTACTACAAGTACTACCTATATAACTAAATTACCTAACTATCTAACTATGTATCTAAATTAGCTAAATAAATATCTACCTAAATTAGCTAACTAAATTACATCACTAAATCACTAAATAATTGTAATAGCACATCAGCAGTAGAATAGAACTAACAATCTAGGATAGTTCAAATAAGACAACAATACTATTCTCGATGTTGGGCTTATGCTTCCTAACAGCCACAAAAGTCTCCATTATATCATCTTCATTAACACTGAAGAAAACATCTTTACAAATTACTAATTGCTTGTGAATTTTACAAATTTGCATTCCTACCACATAGCTACCAATGTGTGTTCCTAGTTTCTCATAGCAATGTGCAATGTGCTACCAATGTGCTAGTACAATCCTATGTTCCTAGTTTCCTACCATATGGCTACCAGTGTGCAAGGCTGCTGCAAGATACCGAAAAATGTTACAAAGAAGTGAGATTAGTGAACTACCTCGCTGCTTGCCTGTTGGCTTGCTGCTAGGGTTGTCTGCTTCACCGCTGCTCCTCAGCTCCAGCTCCACTCCAGTGCGGCGGTACGCCAGGTGGCCGCCGCAAGCCGTGCCGGTGAGCTAGCCAACCGCCGGATCTCCTCCCAGCCTCCCTTTGGGTGTCGGGTCGCTCCTCCTCCCATCCGCCCTCCCTGGCTTCCCCTCCGTGGAGGCATCTCCGGATGCTCGGATCCGCCAAGGGCTAGCCACCGTGTGCCACAAATTTGCCCCTAATTGGTGAACCCTCCCTAGGTCGCCCCCTCCGCTCCGCCTAACCTCGCGCCTCCGATTAGGAGTCCGGCGGACGCGGCCTGCCGCTGCGTGGCGGGCACCTGGGCGGCGGGGGCGGCGGCGGCGGCGGTGGGCGGTGCCTCTGGTGCTGGTGGTGGTGTCGCTGCACCAGAGGGGGAGGAGGGGATGGGGCGTCGGAGGCGGATGTGGCCTGCCGTTGCGTGGCGGGCACCGTCGGTGATGGCGGAGGAGGAGGAGAGGGATGGAGAGGCTACCGGCGTGCGGGGGACGATGGGTGGTGGCCTGCTGTGGTGGAGCGGGCGGCAGCCGGTGGAGGAGGCACGGGTGACGGCAGGGCTGGCTGGCACACGGTGGTGAGAGGAAGAGACAAAGACCATGATAGAGGGAGAGATAGAGCGAGAGAGAGCTACGACGGCCACACGCGGTTTTGTATCTCGGTGCCAGAGTGCGTGGTGCCGACCTCGAGCCATGTATTCTGGCGCCGAGGTACCGGGCACATCAACGCCACCTAGGATGCCTTACTGTGCATGTCCAGGCACCTCGGAGCCAAGATTTGTGGCACCGAGACGTGATATCTCAGAGCCATGGGTCCTGGCGCCTGACCCCTAGGGTCCAAAGATGAGTTTACGTCTCCCACGGGGCCAAGCATAAATTTTCTTCAAAAAAGGGCCAAATTGTAAAAAATTGGGGCATTGTATCAACAAGATATATTTTCACCAAGATTTCAGAGAAAAATAAGAGAAAGCCAGAAAGAGTGAGGTAAGCTCCCACCCCCTTCCACCGCCGCCGGCCACCCCAGCCCCGGCGTCCACCAGCCCTCGCCGCCGACCACTCTAGTCGCGCCGACCACTCACGCATGGAGCGCGGCTCCCCCTCCCTCTGCTCCTGGGTAGACGAGGTTGACGAGGAGGTGGAGGCTGCCCGGAGCCCGGTGAGATCCACCTTCCAGTACCTTCCTTCGCTTGCTGCCGCTGCCCACGCCACCCACGTCCTTCAGTCCAGCTCCCTTGACCCGAATGTGGAGCCTTTCTCCGCGTCTCTTGGGGTCGGGGGGAGGCTATGCTTCTCCGACTCCGACGCATCCCTCGACGATTCCGACGCGCCGCCGTTCATGGGTCATGGGAAGGCTATCCGCCTTCCGAGGAAGCAGCGCAGGCGCCGCCATCATGGCAACAACATGGGTTTCATGGCCAACGCGCGTCATGCCAACTCTAGGCCGCCATCTTCGCCTCCACGCAGGTTGGCGTCCATCGTCGTCCATCCTGCCTACATGATCGCTGAGCCAGACTTGGACGACTTTAGGCAGGTCCACAGCCGCCAGTGTTAGCGGCACGCCATCGTGGCAAGCTAGTTTCGGCCAGTCCCCCTAGATCTGGTTGGTAAGCGCTTCAATTGCCTGGCTTTTGATCATGTGCGCGCAGACTGCACGTTCCCGTCCAAATGCTTCAACTGCAAGGAGGTCGCCATCAAGCCCGTGACTGTCCATTGCCACCGATCGTCGAACGGGGTGAGGGCAAGCATGGTCGCTCCCCATTATGCATTGTAGGGTCTGCTCAAGGCGCCCACCATTCTTTGGGCCTCACCCTCCTATCGTCGAGCCTCGTCTGCGGACACTGCATCTGCTTGTTCGGTCTCCATCGGTCATGACCCCTTTGTTCCATTGGTTTGTGAGCTACCGACATTGGACCACCCCGGTGATGGGTTTGTGGACACGACGGTAATGGATGCTCGGATGGAGCAGGGTGCCCATGTCATGCCTGTGGATGCATCGGGGTAGGGTGTGTGCCCATGCTACTCTCGGCGGTGCGGGCATTTGCGGTCGACAATGACACCATGGGGCTGCTGCCGATGCTACCCCTAATGCGGTTGATGTGGGGGTGTTAGAGCGTCACATCTTGTCCCACGCTCCCTTCTCCGGTGAGTTCAGGCGCTGCCGGCTTCGGCAAGGACGCATGCCAGGACGCCGCTTCTAGAGATGGTCACCTTCGCACATACACCGGCCATCTAGGTGGCGGAGGATGCTCCGTCTCTCGCCCCGGTGTCACCGGCGATGGTGTGAGACCTGCTCGGGGAGTACTTCGACATTGCAGACAACCTAGTCATTGTGCATCGCACCAAGCCCGATGACTTCATCGTCCTCTTCAGCCGACCAGAAGATCTAGAGATGGTGTTGAGCACCCCGTGGTCGGTGGGAACCCCATTTGCGCTCCGCTGGCGTAGGTGGAGTCATCTTTTCATGGCGTTAGCGGGGGCATTCCGCTACCGGGTGCTCGTCGGAATGAAGGGGATACCAACGCATGCAAGATCCTCTGACACCGCCTAGACTATTCCTTGTTTGTCCAGCGCACGGGTGGAGATCGCAAACCTCGACGCGCTTGTGGATCCGAACGATGAGCGTGAGCTATTCGTCGCAGCCTGGTGCGCACACCAAAACCTAATCCCGGACAAGAAGATCATGGCCATCCCTAAGCCTGAGGAGAACGACGGGGGCTCACCTTTGTACCTCTGGCTATGGGAAATCATCCATGATGAGGTGTCGGCTTTGAGGTACCTGGTGCGGCTCAGGATTATGGAGTTCCAAGACTGGCACACGCCGCCGCCATCGTCGGACGACGAGATGTACAACACTAGAGACGATGATGAAGACAGTGACGACAACAACTATAACCGGTTTCACCCAGGATTCGGTGGCATCGGTGGCCAGCCATGGCCATAGGTGACCCAGTTCGGCCACGACGGCAATCCAGCGCTCGGGCCGGGTTCCGGGCCCACCTTCTAGGCGCCACTACGTCAGAATACCCCATCACTGCCGGTTCAAAATACCCCATCACTGCCGGATTTTGAACCGGCACAACTATACCGATAGTGATGAGGGTAAGCTATAATTGTCGGTTCCTACAAACCAGCAGTGTTTTTCAACTTCACTGCCGGTTCATTACACAATCGGTAGTGTTCATTTCCACCAAGACTGCCGGTTCATAAGACCACCCGATAGAGCTCAGTTCCAACAACATTGTCGGTTTGTGTTTCAACCGGTAGTGTTGTAGTAAGAATCACAGCCGGTTTGTGACAAGAATCGGCAGTGATGGCTAAGCCAACGCTGCCGGTTTGTGGCTCGAGCCGGCAGTGCCATCACTGCCGATTTTGTTGCTAACCAACAATGATATTTATGACAACACTGCCGGTTTTCTAATAACCGGCAGTGATGTCACGTTTGCATTTTATTGTTTTATAATTGATTTTAATTTATATTTTTTTGTGGAATCGGGTTTCGCTTTATATACGCTACATAGACGATAGGTACATCAATATTAAACATTACAAATGTTACGGTTACAATTCAAATGTTCTTATCCACATCTCGATCCCTCAAAATAAAAAAGAAATGTTCTTGGACTTCACACATGCTTCTCAGACTTCTTACAATAATCTGGCGAGCCGCTCTGGGCCATACTGGTCCTTGTACTTCACAGATTGTGCAATGGAAAATACTCCATCTTTTTCCAATACCTCGGCTAAGATGAATTTTGCCAGCTCCGATTGCAGTGCGATGATCTCCATGTCTAACAGCCTTTCATGGTTATATTTCTTGCGCTGTCGTTCAAAAAAGATGATATCCAAAGAGGAATAGTAAATCATTTTGTTGAATTATTAACAGACATAAATGAAATGGAGATTATACACACCAACTTATCGGCTTCTTCCGATTTCCCACTGATGTAGCGAAGCATTGCCCATATTATATAAAACCCGCATTCATTGTTTCCCGCTGTCTGTGATAGGTACTTCCCCTCCATTTCAACAATCTTGAATGGGACCGGCTTCCCACCGATATGTCTTCTTTGGACACTGAGCAACATTAAAAGGAGAAACATTATAAAGCGGTATGTGTGATTAGAAAATAATATGTTATTAGGATCGCTTACTGATTCAGCACTGCCACCAGTGCATCCAGATGATGAAATGGTTTTTTCTTCGAGTCCCACACCTCGATCAGATTTTTGGCAAGATTAACACAAATAAAGACAAAATGGTTGCTGCAATCATAGAATCCTAATTATCGAATAATCTTAACGAAAAAAGAAGAATAAAATTAAAAGCCGAGAACACATACTCGTAGTTGTAGGCTAGAGGTATGTGGGTTTTGTTCTTCATCGTGAATTCGTCGAAAACAGCAATCAATCTCTGTTTCAGGTCTTCCACGTCACAGCCATGGAGGCCTAGACATGTCCTCTCATTGACTCACAAGGGGTCCAAGAAGCCAATGTAATCCTATTTGCTTTTTAGAATGCAAAATTTTGCTATACACCTACATAAAAATCATGGGAAGTGCTCAAAAGTTAACAATTTGTGTCTCGAGAGAGTAGTTAATTGTAATATCGTGCGTGTAGGGTACTTACATAGTCCACAGCGTCAACATTTGAACATCGAGAGAGTGTTTCTGGTATAGCTGGAACAAGCACTCCCACTCGACATCGAACTTCTCTTCTTCAGGATAATAGAAAACATGTGGCGAACGGATAATAACCTCAAAACCAAAGTCACCCGTCTCTGTTGCTTGAGCCATATAATATTCATGTAACTGGCGCATATATGTTGTCAGATTTTTATACTCAAGATCGGGAACCAAAAGATTGCCCCTTTCATACTTCATTGCCGGTGTTGCCGTCCCTTGTACATCATAAGAGATGGTCGCGGCCTCTTCCATAGTTAATCCTAGGTTGTCTTCGACGTACTTCTGTATGTTCCTTAAATCTTTATTGTGTATTTCTTTGTCTCTTGTTGTAGCGTATTTATTCTGTGTTTGCCTTTCAAATTTGGACTTCAACAAAAACGAAGGCAGTGAGGCACAGAGCTTGAAGAAACTAACACAATCTTCCTTCGAGATATGTGCTGTAAATTTTTCTTTCATCAAGGTGGTAACGCTGCCACTAAACGGCCTTTTTCTTTTCTATTGGTCCACTTTGGGAGCATTAGCGATCGAATCCAAGGACCTTTTCTGCGACTACGAGGATGTCCTTGATCTTGTTTTGGGCTGAGGTGGAGGAGGAGGAGGAGGATTGATGAGAATTCTATTTTCCCGATGCTGATGAAGATGGAGGAGGAGGAGGAGTCTCTTTTCTCGGGGTGATGAAGATGGAGTCAGATGAGGAGGAATAGAAGGAGACCTCTGTCTTCTCAAGGGTGATGGCTCTAGATGAGGAGGGGAGTGATCTCTGTTGGGAGATGGTGAGTGATCATCATGGGTGGGCGAAGACTCGCAGTCGTTCTCATCATTAGAGGACAATTGATGGTCAAGCTTAATGAAGTGCTTGCGCCAAGCCACTTGAGAGCCCTTGTTTTGACCAAGTTTTGGCCTGTCTTCCGCTACGGGGTACTCAATGGGTATCTTGTTAAACTTCTTATCAAGTATTCTATCAATGGTGACGTGAGTGTACCCCTATGGAATTGGGCGGCCATTAATTGTCCCGTCTCCCGCAGGCCAGGCCTGGCCAAGCGCCACCTTGTCCTTTGTCCATTCTTGACGGATGTACAACTTGACTTTGATGGGTTTTGTGATGCCATCCACCGGATGAGGCACATTCGCCTCTTCTTCATCGAGCGGGGTCAATCCGCAGCTGCTGTGACCCCTAAACTGTGGGCTAAAGGCAGTAGGAGTAGGGTTTTGTGGTACTCCTGACCCCTTGGACAGCAAAATTTGCTCGACTCATGCTTCAACAGTCGCCTCAATCCTTGCTTCCATTCTGTCTTCCATCTCTTTTAGTCGCCTCAAATACTCTGCCTCCTGTTCCGCTCTACCCCTCGAGTGGCTCTGGTAAGTGTTAGATTCTTAGGGGAATGCTAGTTTCCAAGGAACAACACCGGTTCCTCTAGTGCGACCAGGGTGCTCCTTGGTTCCGAGTGCTTGGGTGAGCACGTCTTTCTCCCTATTAGAAGTGCGAGTCCCTTGCCTCACCTCCTCAGTTACCTGGGAGATCCTCTAGATGAGTTCGCTCATGGGTTCATTTGTGGAGCTAAAGCTCCCATCCTCGGCGTGCCGTACATTCCTCCCCATACAGTATAATACCGATCTAGGCTCCCAATCGGCTGTCTCAACCTGAATGCCTTCCTCAGCAAGGCGATCCATCTTTTGAAGTTCTGCTTCAAATTCTGGCATCTTTTTGGCGTAGCCACGAGAGCCGAGATGATGAGGATTCATCACTTTCTGTGAGTTCTCCTTATTATTCCTGCTTAGTGCTAAGTACTCCCCGAATAACCTGTATTCCTTGAAATCCTGCCAGAAGTCTTTCTGCTCGCTAAACTATACACCATCGAAATCTGGCTCTTTATTTTGGAGGACAAAATTCTTGTACAGTGTTCCCTTGAAATTCTTGAAGCATGTCCCCATGATTTCTTTTGCTTTTTTCTTGACTAACTCCCTGTCATACTCAGTTGGGAAAGTGAAATACTCTAGGATCTTGACATCCCATATGTAATCCTTTTCACTTTCAGGAACCCTCCACGGGTCATCATCTTTCCCAATCCACTTCCTATACCTAATCGGGATAAAGTCCCTAACAAGAAACCCGAGGATAGTCTTGTATTTGGTCAAAGCTATAGGCGGTGAGAGTGGATCCCCGAATTCATCGAACTCAGTAATATGCCAGTGTGCATTCCTACCAACAGGAATCTTTGACACGCCTCGCTTGGATCTGGCCTTCCTGCTACCCAAACCCTCTGGCTCCTTGGCCGGCGGAGGCTCCTGCTAGAGACACCAAGTAAGCTATGACCCTCTCAATTGATTAGCGTGTGTGGCTACAAAGTCACATGATACCAAAGTTACCTGGCCATCTTGGTAATTTTGACCCAGATCAAGCAGGCCGGACAGGGTCTATGGCTGCTCGTTCTCACCGACCTGATTGACACCGTCACCGTTTGTCGGATCATGTGGCTCTCCCATCCCAGCGATATCAGTCGCTTCTTGTTGCCGATCTGTTCTTTGGCGACAGGGTAACAGGCGACGATGAGTCATGGCTGTGGCATGATCGTGGTTAGTTTTGGCCACGAACAACTACTAATAGCATATATATATATATATAATATGTTTAATGCAAAGTCTAATAATAAGTCCACATACAACAAAGTAAAATAATAGCATATGTTCACCTAGAACAAATTCATTGTTTGATTGACCACATACAACAAAGTCCACCTGCTATTCTACGACACTATGCCTACATCAACTTCCAAATAAGAAAAGTGATGACCATAGCCATAAATAAAAGCATGATATCTTTCCAAGACCAAGGAGCATTTCTCCTAATCTTCACGTCTCTGGCGGGTGGCTTCTCTTTGATCTTCAGTGCCAGCAGATGGCCATGGTTTGCATTCATTGGACCATAGTAGGCTGGTTGCCCATGGTTTGCAAGGTAGGCCAGATGACTATAGTAGGCCCTCAAAGCTTCAAATTCTGTGTTGTATTTTTGTGCAAATTACCAGGGCAGCGATTGACTTAAGCATAGCAATCTTCCCAGGTTCGATAAATCCTAGGCATGTGACCAACATGCACTACATACCATGCCATGGTTGCCTATACATTTAAGTAAATTAGGTTGTCATTCAAACATGATGTATTCTTATAAAACTTAATATATTTACGAATAACACACAACCATTGCATAGATAGGAGTGTTTGGAAAATAGCTATTCACGCGCCTTAGTAATAGTTGTTAGATGTAGGAAAGATATAAAGAATATTTTTTATTCGTTAAAAACCAAATGATGATTTAGAGAGCCAGTTTAAGACTTTTGGATATACTTCTAGAGATGTCTCAGAGTCTTCAGTCTCACTATAAATCCCCCAACCATCGGCGTGAGGTTCTTTCACAAGTATCAGTGCAGGTAAGCATCTTTCCAAATTAGTGATACTTTGATCTGAAACTTACATGGTTGGTAAGGGCAAATATGCATCTCATACTATCCTAGGAAAGTGACATGCAAAAACTCATAATAAGATAGGATTGTTGGAAATATTCCCAGTTTAATGCACAAGGCTACATAACTATGTATTACTTGTAATCTTGCATAAGTTAATAATTTTGCATCTTTATACTGATAGCATGGAGAATTCCATGACAAGTTTGCACATATATTAGTTCTATAGGTCTAAAGTATATATACTCCATCCTCACATCCAAAAACATTGAGCATCGGTGGCACAGTTTCAAAAACATTGAGTATCCGCCTGATGGGAGCGCAGTTGCAATTGCAAGCTACGAGGTGAGGCCAGCCATTGGTTTCACATATGTATCCGGCAAAGCTCCAATGATGCACAAGATGGTTTCACAGAGAAAACATAAGTTTGTTTCATAGAGAAAATGCAAGTACTCCGAAAACAAACTACCATTAACGTTCAGAGAGCAATTTCTATCAAGTATTACAAGTCCCTGCTATGTTTATCCTGGTAACCAAAAATAAAATTATGCTTTTGTTCTTATCAGTATACTGATGAATAGAGCTGAGCAACGTGCTACTAAGTAACAATGTACTACTTACTAGCAATGCGTCCAGAAACACAAAGAAATAGACAGCACACACTGTGTGGCAAACCTAGGTTTAGCATTCACAGTTGCATGATCAAACTGTATGACAGCACACACTGCATGATCAAACTGATTCAAGTAAGCAACTGTGGGACATTTCATCAGACACATAGAGGGCAGTGAGCCACGCACTCACTATGGGGGTGGGAAAGCAGCTATCTGCGCGCTCCTAAATGCCTCGGCGGTGGGACGGACGGCGTGGTGCTTCGGACGGCGCGGTGCTCCGGCTTGGGGCGGTGGACAGCGTGGGGCGGTGCCCCGGCGTGGGGCGGTGCGCGGTGCTCCGGCTTGGCATGGATGGCGCGGTGCTTCGACTTGGGGCGGTGGATGGCGTGGGGCGGTGCTCTGACGTGGGGTGGTGCTCCGGCGCGGGGTGGTGCTCTGGCGACGCGGGGGGAGGGGTTGGCGCAGGGTTGAAATGAATTGGGATAATTTCAACCCGCACCACTTTTATAGCAGTAGATCATCACTGCTGGTTCTGCTTGTAACCCGATAGTGATGGGGCACATCACTGCCGGGTCACTCCCCAAACCGGCAGTGATGTGTTGTAGCAGTTAGGTATTAAGTAGGATAAGTTTCCATTTTCTTTCGAACTCCTCCTACTGGCGCAACGGTTAAGACCCCTCAACTTAGCCCCCGAGACCCGTGTTCGAGTCCCAAGCGGCCCAATTTTTTTTGTTCTATTTTATAAATTATTAATTTATTTCGGGAACTAGCTCATCACTGCCGATTTTGCTTGCAAACCGATAGTGATGGGGTACATCACTGCCGGGTCATTCTCCAAACCGACAGTGATGTTGTGTAGTAGTTAGGTGTTAACTTAGGTGTTAAGTTGGATAAGTTTTCATTTTCTTTCGAACTCCTCCTAGTGGCGCAACAGTTAAAACCCCTCAACTTAGCCCCCGAGACCCATGTTCGAGTCCCAGGCGGCCCAAATTTTTTTGTTCTATTTTATAATTTTTTAAGCGGCCTAAAGGTCAAAAGGAAAAAGTAAATAACCCTTGGCACAAATCCTATACTAGCGCAGCGGTTAAGTCTCTGAACTCTGCAGCCCGAGACCCGCGCTCGAACCCGAGGGCTGGCATAATTTTTTTTAAAATTTTTATATATCACTGCCGGTTTTCAAAATAAACCAACAGTGATAATCAGTATCACTGTCGGTTTATTCTCATCAATGCCGATTTTTTGAAACCGACAGTGATGTTTATATATATTAAAATTTTCTTTTATATACTGAATAAATAAAGCATATGTATTCTTATGTCGAAATGGCTTGAAATTTTTTTGGCAAGCTTGTACACCCAAATTAAGACCCCACACAGGATCTTAGATTTTTTGATCAGTTTTTTTTTTTATTATATTTTTCTATGTACTAAATGAGACAAAAGATGGTGAATTTCATCTTGGACCCAATAGATTTTTTCATCCACCTCTACAAAATTCTTATTCCTAGGGTACATTAGATCCTGTGTAAAAGTTTGGCACCATTCTAGATCTTTTCGTGGGTAGACTCAGTTCAACATATAATTAATCGTGGTCGTTGCGCGGAAATTCAATTAAACCTTAGAAAGTAGCAAATCATCTTTGGAAAATCTCAAACTAGGTGTTTTCTTCA
The DNA here is from genome assembly GCA_904845875.1 of Miscanthus lutarioriparius. Lineage (NCBI taxonomy): Eukaryota > Viridiplantae > Streptophyta > Magnoliopsida > Poales > Poaceae > Miscanthus > Miscanthus lutarioriparius. The sequence continues at coordinate 73,398,462 of CAJGYO010000016.1, read as the reverse complement.
CACGTGGCACGTGCAAGCCTAAGAAAAAGTTTGAGACTAATACGACATCGGAATGCGTATGAACCATAGAAACCTTGATAACCTATGTGTATAGTCATGGTTCGATGAAAGGGCGCATGGACCTCTGTGAAGCATGTATACTCCGCCTATGTCAAAATGGCTTGAAATTTTTTAGGCAAGCATGTACACCCAAATCAAGACCCCACATAGGATCTTAGGTTTTTCTGATTAGTTTTTTTATTTATTATATTTTTCTGTGTGCTGAATGAGACAAAAGAGGATGGATTTCATCTTGGACCCAATAGATTTTTTCATCCACCTCCACAAAATTCTTATCCTTAGGGCACATTAGAGACTGTGTAAAAGTTTGACACCATTTCAGATCTTTTCGCGGGTAGACTCAGTTCAACCTATAATTAATCGGTGTCGTCGCGCGGAAATTCAATTAAACCTCAGAAAGTAGCAAACCATCTCCGAAAAATCCCAACCTTGGTGTTTACTTCACACGTGGCACGTGCAAGCCTGAGAATAATTTTGAGACCAATATGACACCGAAATATATATTTCTAGTTACCCAACAAATGTTACACGAATTACATGCATGACAATAATTAAACACATAAAGCCGTACATATTAAAATTAGAACCTAATTAAACTACGATCTTGAAAACCTAGCTAAATAAACATTAAGTACTATTGGAATCACTGCCGGGATCGATTGGGTCATGCACACTAATATGCCTCTGTAGCCATATATGGTAATTGATGTCATGGATTATGTACTTCACAATATCGAAAGAATGGTCGGTCATAGATGTAACCTCTGAACGACCACTACCCTTATTAGTAATCCTTATGCAGTACTAGCGTCCTTCTATAGTGAGCTGGGCAAGGTTTTCATTGCAGAAGTCCCAATCGTACCCGAGTTGCTCCATAGCTTGGTCTAGAATGGCCCACAAGCCACATGCAGCATAGGTAAGGTCCTAGAGCGCAATCTGCATGCGGAGAAAAAGAAAAAAAAATAGAGAATGTTATTACAATAATAAACAATAAATAACCACGACTCAAATATAAGTGACTATTTTACCACATCCGCATGGTTGTAGCTCGCAAACCATTCGCTTGCTTGTGGGACGGGGATATCACCAGCATTCAAAGCAAGTGCCTTGAAGTGCGAGAAATCAAGCACATCATAGCAAATACGTCAAAGTGCCTCTAAACAGATGCACATGGCACTTAATTGGGCACTTATCGCGTCCGGGCTCTGTATTCCCATCCCATGGATATGGTTCCGATGATTTGAACCCCTCACAGAGATGGAAAAACTAAGTTCACATGTCCATAGCCGACCACTTGTATTAGATGTCGTGTTCTCGACGATGTCCGAGATAAAGAACCAGCTAAGTGCTGTTCGCAGCCAATTTATTGGGGATATAGTCTGCGACATATATGCATGCAACAATGATATTAAACTAATTACACTTATTTGTTAGCATAAAAAACAAAAGATGTTGAAAAATATTTCATACAATAGCTGAAACAGGAAACCGTGGAATGGCCACATTAGGAGCGAATGGCTCATCGCTAGGGTGGAAACCTGGTTCTTGTGGTGGGGGAGATCCGTTGTTCATACCACCTGATCGATAAAATGCAAAAAAAATATGAACATAAAATATATGCTCAAAAAATTCTTTCAAGTAAAAGGTGGCAACATAATTAAATATAGATCGAATGTAAGGAATAAAAATATATATAAATGTAGAATGCAAAGAAACATGAATATAAATATAGATCAAATGAATATAGATAGAATATTGGAGAAGACAACATATCAATACCATTGAAAAATGTAGGAGCCATGACCAAATCACGTAGAGAGAGTGGATGTCTTAAGAAGTGAGAGTGAAACGTGAGAAATGAGACTGAGAGAGTTCGTGGATGGGTGGGATAGATGTATGTGGCCGGCAGTTTGTTTTATATAGGGAGGCATGGATATCACTGTTGGTTTTTAAATAGAATCGACAGTGAAAGTTACTATCACTGCCGGTTTCTAAATAGAACCGACAGTAAAGGTGCATATATGTAAAGGATATATTTATTTAGATACTACAGTGGAAAAGTTTTAACAACAACGATATATTTATTTAGATAGTAATGAAATACATCAAAAAATTACAAAAAAATAGAAATAAGTTCCATATACGATAACAAAGACCTATTTGCGTACTGGTCAATGTTACAATCAATGTGTATCAACACATTATAATTTAACCATCTTATTAGTATTCTTCTAGCACCAACTAGGGTCAAACAACAGCACCGAGGTGGTCTTCGAGCTATACCAGTTGGAGATGATAAGGTGGCATCGATGAATCCATGCCTTTGTTGTACATGGCCTTTTTCTCAGTACAGTCCAGAGCACATCGTATTCAGCTCGGCACCGCACCGATGAACCAATGCTGCTCCAGGACAGGAAATTGCCGAGAGCACACCAGGTCTCTCTGGACGTACAGTCCAGAGCGCACCACAGCGGATGGCTCTGTGAACCACATGGCATCTCTAATCTTCGGCGTTGCTCTATCTTCAATAGCATTCTTCTAGTACCTCATGTGTGCACCATTTTGGTGGACTACGATGCATAACGATATATGTGGTTTGTTCTGAGAGAAAAACAATGTATCATGGCTAATAAGGCCTGGCTAAAACCAACATGCATGGAAAGGCTAGCTCCTGGCCGAGGGCCATTTTATAGGGGCTAGCAGTCGTGGTACATTTTTATTTCTGAACTAAAGTTGTTGGGGTAGGTGGGAGCAGTGTTCCAACTGTTATGGTCATAGGAGCACTGTTAGCATGTGAGGAGCATCTACACATCACTGTCGATTTTAGTTTAAAAAACAACAGTGAATTAGGCCTTCTGTGTTGGTTTGAGCAACCGACTGTGATAGAAGCTATCACGGCCGGTTTTAAAACCAAAACCGACAGTGAAGGGCCCTGCCGCCATCTTTTAGTAAAAAAATATAAAAAAACACTGTCGGTTTAGAGCCTGCCATCGCAGCCTTTTTGTAAAAAATATAAAAAAGTTTGGCCCGCCTGAGATTCGAGCGCGGGTCGCGGGGTCGAGAGTGCGCGGCCTTAACCACTGAGTTAGGATAGGGAGTTCAGTTAGAATGGTTTTATTTTTTTCTTTTATCCCATCGTAATGCACTACTAAATAATAAATGCAAAATCAAAAAAGTTTGGCCCGCTTGGGACTCGAGCGCGGGTCTCAGAGTACAGAGTCTGCGGCCTTAACCGTTGAGGTAGGATAGGAAGTTTGGTTAGTTTGCTTTTCTTTATTTATTTATTCATAGAAATAATGCAGTTAGTTTATATTCTAAAATAACACAAAAAATTGTGTCTTGATTATTTAATTCTATGATAATTAATTAATGTTCTATAATTATCAAATAATAGTGTTTGTGAACATCATCTTAATATTTGATTACATTGTCAATAATTAAATTATAGAGATGCGCACAAAATATAAATTAAATATTCAGTGTGAATTACTGATACAACGTCTGCATAATGATTACATAGTTAACAATAATCTAACTATCTTTAGGTGCATCAACAATGAGGATCTCATTGTGATCAATTCGTACGTAAGTAGGTTCATCACCCTCTTGAAGGATAGGTAGGGGTACGTTCGCCCCGAATGGATGCATTTCCTGATAGCCCCTGTAGTCTTCTTCGTCTGTCACTCCATCAACACCGACAATCTTCCTTTTTCCTTCTAGGACTACTTTTAGTCTTCCTTTTGTCTTGTTGTCCCTTGCATAGAAGACTTGCATAACATTTCTTGTAAGGACGAAGGGGTCGTCTCTGTATGCGGTCTTAGTGAGATCAACGGTAGTGAACCCTTCGCTGTCAGTGTTGATTTCCTCGAGCCGGACCCACTGACAGTGAAAAAGAGCTGCCTTCAACGGATCATAGGCTAGCTCTCAAATCTCCTCTATGAAACCATAGTACGTCGCCTGCATATTGCCGTTTTTGTTGTGAGCATCAAAACAAACACCATAATTTTGGTATGTGCTCTTTCCATCTTGCTTTTTTATGTAAAATGTAAATCCATTGATTTTATACCCTTACTACTTAAGATATGTACTCAAAGGCCCCTTGGTTAAGGCATCCAGTTGATTACCCAACTTTATTCCAAGCAAGTGACATCGCAACCAGCTGATAAATTCCTCCTTATGTTTTTTATCTAGCCAAGCCTGTGACCTGCTCGGATACAGAGTTTGCAGCGATTGCCTATGCTCATTAATGTATGGCATCACACCCTTGGCTTGCTGGAGAACAGCGAACCGTGCCTGTCTAAAATAAACAGGGTTGTCTACTGTAACATATTTCTCCCCGATCGTTCCTTTGCCACGTAGTCTTCCCTCGTGACGAGATTCTAGAACTCTGACCCTTTTGATGTCCAGATAATATGTGCAGAACTCAATGGCCTTCTCCGTTGACCATCCTTCAACCATGCCCCCTTCTGGCCTGAATCTGTTTCTAACATACCTCTTGAAAACTTTCATCAATCTTTCGAAAGGGAACATCTGATGTAGGTAGATTGGGACAAGGGCTCTAATTTGGTCAATAAGATGAATGAGTAGATGCAATGAGATATCAAAGTAAGTCGGCGGGAAATGCATCTCAAGCCTAACGAGAGTTTCAGCTATGTCCCGCTACAGCTGCTCTAGCGTGGACACATCAATGACCTTTTTTGAGATCGCGTTGAAGAACGAGCAAAGCTTTATGATTGGGGCGCGGACCTTTGGGGGAGGATACCACGCAGGGCAACAGGGAGCAGCTGAGTCATAATGACATGACAGTCATAGGCCTTCATAGGGCCATAGTTGAACTTGAGTTCGCACAGTAGCCCGTCGGGACTTTGAGTTCATTGAAGAAAGAAATAAGCGCATGCTTTTCTTCCTTCTTCAATGTCCATGACGCAACCAGAAGTTCAAACTAGCCATTCTCTAGCTCTATGGGATGCAGCTCCTTCCTGATTCCCAAGTGTTGCATGTCCAGGCGTGTGGCTAGTGAATCCTTCGATGTCCTCCCGGTGTCCATCAAGGTGTTAAGAGTGTTAGCGCACACGTTTTTAGTGATGTGCATGGGATCAAGACAGTGGCGTACACTCAGAAATGACCAATAAGGTAGTTTCTAGAAAATCGATTTTTTCTTCCAAACGCTCCCATCAGGCGCTGCTACTACACTGTCCCCCTTCCCGAGGACAACCTCCAGTTTGTTGAGTTCTCGAAGTATCGCAGGCCCGTCTCTATATTTTGGAGTTAATCGTTTCTCAATAGTACCGTTGAAATCTTTTATGTTCCTGCGGTAAGGTTGATCCTTAGGTAGGAACCTACGGTGTCCCATATAAATTATCTTTGAGTTATTTGATAGATTTACCGCATCGGTGTCGTCCAAGCACTCGACACATCCAGTATAGCCTTTTGTCTTCACTCCGGACAACGAACCTCAACCTGGCAGGTCGGTGATTATAGCGATAAGTACTCCCTTGATCGTGACATGTTCCTTTTTGTACTCGTCCCAAACATCCGACACACCATTTTCAAACATCTCCACTAGTTCATCGATCCTTTGGTTGCGAAATACATCGATGTCATTCATAGGTTGTCTTGGCCCTTGGATCGATAGTGGCATCCGGATATACGGCCGCTTTCATCTGATGACCCAAGGTGGAAGGTTGTATATATAGAGCGTCCAGCGGCAAAAGTGCTATGATTGCTTCTAACCTAGTTGAAAGAATTCATCCCATTTGTGCTCAAAGCAAACCAAATGTGCCTTACCTCTCCACCGATGTCCTTATAGAACATAGTATTGACAGTCCTCCAGTCATGTCTATCGGCGGGGTGCCTCATCATTGTATCTTTCTTATGCTCTTCGCCATGCCAACGCAACAGCTTGGCTGACTTTGCACATGCAAACAGCCTATACACCCGGGGAGCTATAGGGAAATACCAAACGACCTTAATGGGACGTCCTCTGGTCTTGGTATCCTCATCTGACGGCCCTTCCTTGTACAGTGGAGCTTTACACTTAGGGCACTTGTCCAAGTCTTTGTATTTTTCTCTACGATACAATATGCAATCATTGGAACACGCGTGGATTTTTTTCAACCTCGAGGCCGATGGGGCAGATCATTTGCTTGGCCAAGTATGTCTTTTCTAGCAACTCGTTTTTTTTCTGGGAGCATTTTCCTTATTATACATAACAACTGATCGAAGCCTTTATCGCTCAATCCGTTTGTTGATTTGAACTCTAACAGTATGATGTCGGCTTTCAGTTTGCTCATTGAACAATTCCTATACAATGGTGTTTTGTCATCTTGTCTCATTTTCTCTAGCTTTCTCAATTTGTCTTTCACTAAGACATCCGGTCTCTACATTACGTAGCAGCTGAGAAATGCCATCGTTATCCTCGGTGTTGTCAGCTAGCGTGTTCCTAAACACATTATTAACTGTGGCCATAGGTTCCGTATTGACACCGGGTTCCTCATCAGCATCGTGGATGGCTACGTCAGGCATGTCCACATCATCATCGTTTTCCTACAGAACATTCACACCAACCTCGCCATGCATAGTCCATATCGTATAGTTTGGCATGAACCTCTTGGTAATCAAATGCAATCGTATAGACTCAATTTGACAAAAGTTCTTATGATTCTTACAATCTTTGCATGGGTAGAAGACATGGTTCGTATTCTCAACATGGGCTTTGGTATCGGTGATAAACTGGCTGACGCCATGCAACTACCGCTTGTCCGTTCGGGACGGATGTATCCACTCTCGATCCATCTCTACAAAAAAATACTGAGACAGTAATTACAAAGAATTAATAAGAAATCGAGCTTCATAAACAACAATTGTAGCTTGAAAGTATCATTTTTGGAAAACATTATTGTACACTAATTATTGAAAAATTGAAATTGGTAGCCCCGACCCTGCAAATTGAAAATCGTAGTAAAAAACAATTATTGCACAATATCGAAGAATAACTATTCTACTCTACTTCTAAAAACTAATTATAGCATCACAACTATCAATGATGATCTTAACCACCATGAAATAATTAGCTAGGAATTTAAATGTGTTCATAGACACCAACATTTTGGATGATGGATTCACTATAATTTAAGCCTTACACAAATGTCCAATTAAAAAGTGTTCTCTAGAATTGAGAAAGAACTAGAACAAGAATCAAGCAATGTAGCCATCAAAACGAAGCTAATTAAACAACAAAATTAAAAAAGTGGATGTTTGTTACTAACCTTAAAACAAAAAGATCAAGCCATTCTTCAAAATCCAAGCACTAGCTTCATAGTGAAGAGCAGCCGCAACAATGGAGGGAAGGGTCTAAACACGCGTCTCTGTTCTCGGGATGGAAGAGAGGAGGAAGGAGAGGACGACTACAGCCTTTTTGTGTTGTAGGCTTATCACCGTCGGTTCTTGGCTAGAATCGACAGTAATAGAGTCCAATCGCTGTCGGTTCTTGGCTTAAACTGGCAGTGATGAGTGCCCGCCAAAATATTACTGGTTCAAGCCACAAACCGGCAGTGATGTGGTTATTCAGTGTCAGTTTTAGCCTAACTCCAATTATTTTTTTATTTTCATGCTCATAACTGACAGTAAAGGTACATCACTACCGGTTCTCACAAATCCGACAGTGATGATGCTGACAATGATGTACAAATCTGACGTAGTGTGCGCGGTTCGAGCAGGGCCAACCATGTGGCGCGAGGTGACCTGCCCTGTCGAGGCGCCGCGCGCGGCCATGCCCTGTCACCAATCTGGTGAGTCCGGGACGCGTGTTGTCCAAGCCGTGGAGGCGCCAGGCGGGTAGCACGATTACTGCCGAATGCGGGACGCGTGTCGCACAGCCCTTTGAAGAGCAAGTTGACTTGCCTCTCTAGCGCCCATGTTCACCCTCTCTTGTCAACCTATCAGCGGCAGACCCGATGCTCGTCGAAGCAGGCCTTTGCACGTCTGTGACAGCCATTCTGCCGCACGCTCCATCGAGTGTTGTCCGCGTGGGAGTCTCAGGTCCGGCAGTTGGCGTCGTGGCTTCATGGGGGCCGCCCTGGACGAGGATCCACAGCTGGTGGTGGGCCGCACGTTGCTCCACTTTCAGGCCTCTTGGGATGGGCCGGACCTGGTGCTTGGGCCGTCCTTCGGCTGCTTGGAGGACGGGGACATAGAGGTGGCCCATGCGATTAATCTCTACCTCTCTGGGCCGGAGGATTGCAGCTCAGGGCAGAGCTCTCCCAGACCCACCATCGTCACGGAGCAGGCCGCATGTCTACCTCTCTGGGCCGGAGGATTGCGGTGGTGGTCCATGAACTCGTGGTCGCAGTGGCGGATGACGACCATGTGACTGTTTGTGCGCACGACGGCGACGATGAACCCATGCCGGTTCATGCCTTCATCGACTCCTTCAAGAAGACCCTGCCGCAGCCCGTTCTGTCAACACCGATCCTTCGGGTCACCAAGCCAGCAAGGGTGGTCGACGACGACGAGCTCGTCCCCAAGAGAAGCGCAAGGCTAGCGGCGAAGAGCAAGTACAGGGAGATGCGCCCCGAAGCGCAGGCGAGGAAGGTAACGATGAAGCGATTGGGCTTCGAGATGGAGACCCAGCTCCCGGATGAGGCGTCCTTTCAAGAGTTCCAGGAAGCCTTTACCCTGCAGCTTACTCCTTCAAAGAGAGGCGATGCAGGTCCTTTTCCCGGGAAGGAAGCAGCGTGCATCACCGGCCATTCGCGCCACCTAGGTCACTGCTACTGGTCGCTCAATTTGTTGGCCCATGTTAGGTCCTAACATATTCATCTGGAACGTCCGTGGCCTCAATATGAGGGCCCGGCGCGCGGTCGTGCGCGAGTTCTTGTTGCAGGAACGCGTTTCTGTGCTTTGTCTTGTCAAGATGAAGATCGATGTATTGTCCTCGGCTATGCAAGTCGTCGCGCAGGAGGCAGAAGACTGGGTCGCGGCGGGATTCCCTCGCTGTTCCATCTGCAGCTTGGTCGCCACAGCCGGGGCCAATGTAACAACGACTTGAAGCTCCAGTAGATAGGTCCTAATCGCTCGATGTTGGCTTCTCGCCACTATCAGTGATTGCTCTGTAACACTTTGGTTACTTTCCTCTTAATCAAAAACGGGTTGAACCGATCGAGGAAAAAAAAAGAAAAATAAAAGAAAATTTTGCTAAGGTAAAAACGGGTTGAACACTCGATCAAGAAAAAAAAAAGAGAAAAAAGAGAGGAAACCACCTAAGGTATTTGGGTCGGCAGTGGCACGTATTATTCCTGTGACATGAACACATGGCCGGTCTCGCTACGCTACGCATGAGTGCACACAAGCCTCGCAGCGATGGCAGCATGGCACCCCGTGCACTGTATTGGAACTAGAAGTTTGTCTAAATGAGGACGAAAGTTTGGAGTTTTTTTTCAAACAGAATGAATGATTCTATTGATTAATATGTGTTCAAATGACTAGTACATCACTAGTGCAGGACTGGGTTTCAGTCCCGGTTGAAAACTTTCTCTACTCCCGGTTTGCCAACCGGGACAATCAATCTGAAACTAAAGGCCCGTCCTTTAGTCCCGGGCCGTCCAACCAGAATTGAATGGGGGCCTTTTAGTCCCAGTTACTTATACCAACCAGGAATAAAGGGGCTCCAGGCCGAGCCCAAGGGCGACCACCTCCAATCCGGGTTGGTATAACCAATTGGGACTAAATATCTTTTTTTTTTTTTTTTCTTTTTTTTTTTTCTTTTGCAATTTCTTTCCATTCAATTTGTTTCATTTCAAATAGTTTTCATACACGTATTATATGCTATACTATTGTACGTCATCCATAAATAAGAACAAAACTAATCAAGAGCTTATATATTATAATAATTTAAAACAAGTCATTACAAACTAGATGTCCAACTTAAAATATTCCATACTAGATGTCCAAGTCCACCCCAAAGTTCATGCAAACATAAGTAGCTAGAAATGCCTTTGACTTTCTCGTATTATCATATAGATCGCCGATGTGGTATCCACATATGGCATTGACATAATCCATGGCATTAAATAGTGCACTCTTCCTTCTTCAAAAGTACGAGCACAAGATCTACTAACGATGGTTAGCGGTGGCTGAGTAGTCGGTGGGTCGGATGACCCCCTCTTAGTCGCAAGCAGCTTTTCCTAAAATCCTATCGTAGTGCGTGTTGGCCATTCATTGGCATATTTTCAATCATAACCCAATGCATACATTGTTTGGTTTAGAAAGGCTTCAAAGCTGCAACATGCATAGGTTAAGTCATAGTCCTCAACATGTAATTAAGTGTTGGTAGAAAAAATGGATATGAGAACCAAGTTTTTCAATAAAAACAAATCTAGATATATGCTATGAGTTCGACTTCGACTTATCACATCATTCCGGTTATTTTGACCCATCCTTGCACAAAACCCGCAACATCATGATAAGAACCCGCATCCATAGCTTGTATCAACACGGAAGAATAAGTAGGCAAGGTGTACCCAATATTCGCAAGTTTATTTACACATGCTAGGACATAGGACATCATATTTTTGTGCAATAGTCTTATCAGGTGCCTTTACTCCCACCTCCGAGATTTGTACAACTCCTCTACCCCTCCTAGCGACGATGAAAAAGCCAACGCGACATTGGATGAATCGACCATTATCTACCTCAAAGCCCTCAACATCCACAACCTCAACCCGAAAATTCAAGAGTGTCTCTTTACGTCAAACATTTAAGAAACACATATATACATATTAGAACAATATATTTTGTACAAGCATAATTAAAACATATTGATTTATTGAAAACATATATCATTGCTTACTATGCTAGGATGATTGAATGGTACATTCGACAACACTAGATCGAATCCACGAGTAATTGTATAGCCTCAATCTGGGACAATCGGTTTAGGGATACGTCTAGCCATCTCTTCTCTGTTAATATATCAAAATTCATATCACTAGAGTCAACATATGAATTTATACACCAAAATTCATATATTCATAAGAATTTCCCTATATATATATACAAAATATCAAAATTCAAATATATCAGTGAAGTCAATATTTTTCATATACCAAAATGCATATCACTAAAGTCTACATATCAAAATTCACATATGTAAAACCTTATACATCAAAATTCATATAAATGTACCCTATATATACCAAATGCATATCAAATACATACAATATATCACACTAAAGTCAATATATCAAATTTTATATCACTAAAGTCAGTATCTTTCCACGCATGTGTAAAGTCAATATATCAAATTTTATATCAAATTGTATATATATATATATATACATATACATATACATATACATATACATATACATATACATATAGGGAAATTATTTTCTAATCCTAGGGAGTAGTTACTCCCATGTGTATATCTCTAGATTTAGGGCGTATATGGCCCGACGAAGTGTATGTAGATGGAGTATATCATCATACTATACCATCAAGGGTACTATGTATGACAAGTATGTATGTATAATTAGAGTATATAGTTATATTTATTTTATATGTTACTATCATAGTATTATATAATATATTAAAAAATATGTGCTCTTTTGAAAAAAAAAAAATCCACATAGTAAAGACATCTTAATATTAGTATGTCAACATACACACACACACACACACACGTGATTTATATATATATATATATATATATATATATATATATATATATATATATCAAAATATATGATTAAAGCAATTACAAGTTAGATCGAATACAAATAGCTAGCTAGCCAATTAGATTAAGTTAGGGTTGAGTGCCAGATTCCTGGAGTAGTTCCCTTCCCCTTTTAATAAGAGGAACAATTAGAATGTTCCTAATTCCATATCTAGTGGAACAATTAGAATGTTCCCAATTAGAATGTTCCTAATTCCAGTGGCGGATCTAGAAATGGACCAAGAGGGGGGCTAAATAATTGAAGAGTATAAATCATACTAGTCATACACTAATAGAAGGCTAAAATGGATGTGATTCTTTCAAAGTAATAATATTCAACATTTTGAAGCAATGGGAGATGTTTTTTATATAGACAAGGGAGATGTTTGCAACAAAGAAACTAAGTAACGAGCTGGGAATAATGAAACTAGAATATCTCATCGAGCAAAAGGCCATTAATTGAAATTAAGAAACATACAGACCAAGGGGGCACCAGGAGCACCGAGCACACCTAGGCTATGAAAGGGACTATTGAACTGGATTGGAAGACCTATTCATGAGGATTTTGGCCCACGAGGGGCTGCAGCCCCTCCAGCCCCCCCTGCAGATCTGCCCCTACCTAATTCCATATTCGGTGCTCGGTTTCACACAACAGGAAGGGATGAGGTGAGGCGATCGAGGTCGAATACCTGGTGGCAGCAGCGAGGGCGAGGCCGAAGACGGAGGCGCTGGTAGAGACGATGTCGAGGCCGGAGACGAAGGCGCTGGTGGAGACGATGCTGAGGCCGCGCACGCCAGGGAGAGAGGACGAGGGCGAGGCCGGCCGGACTGAGGATGAGGGCTAGAGCGAGGCTGCGCGCTCCAGAGCCGAGGACGATGGCGAGGCCAGCCGCCGTAGACGAGGAAGAGGGCGCCGCCGCGTGCGCCAGGGAGACGAGGACAAGGGCGAAGCTAGCCGGATCGAGACTAGGGCGACGGCGAGGCCGCGCACGCCAGAGCCGAGGATGAGGGCGAGAATGGCCGCCGAAGACGAGGGCGGGTGGCGAAAGCGCGGCCAACCTAGGGATTGATGAAACGCGGCGTGGCATCGGCGGTGAGTGAAATTTCAGGGAGGAAGAAGAAAGAACACCCGTATATATACGGTAGAACCCTATAGTCCGGGATTGGGCCACCAACCGGGACTAAAAGTCCTTTAGTCCCGGTTTGTGGCCCCACTCAGGACTAAAGCCAGATTTTGGCGCGTGGCGAAACTGCTGCATACCTGACAATTTCGTTTCGCGCCCATGCAACAGTTTTTAACATATCCTTTAACATAAATAAGCTGAAAATTAGAAATTGCATAGTAAAAAATATAGCTCAAAAAATTATAATAAAAATTTGCTTTCATATACAAAATTGCTTTCGTATCCTTCAAATGTTTAATAACATATGCTATAACTTATCATTACATTTTAAAAATTCAAATTTCAAATCTAAAAAATTCAAACATAGTTTTTCTTAACAAGATGATTTCAAATGAAAAAGTTGTCAGCTACGAAGTTGCATAACTTTTCGAGATCTACAACTTTCGTTTTGGTCATTTCTCCATTCGAAGACATTTTAAAAATTTAAATTTCAAATTTTGGAAATTCAAACATAGTTTTCCTTGGCAAAATAATTTCAAATTAAAAAGTTGTCAACTACAAAGTTGTGTAACTTTTCGAGATCTACAACTTTTATTTTGGACAATTCTTTATCTGGCAAAGTGGTAGTGTACATTGTTCACAAATTTACATCTCTCTTATAGTAAGAGAGATACTTTGTCGGACAAATAAATAACCAAAATAAAAGTTGTAGATCTTGATCAGTTATACAACTTTTATGTTTATCAATTTCCTAGATGAATTCATTTAATTCCACAAAATGCTGTTTGAAGTTGCTATTTTTTTAAATCAAATTTTGAATTAATAAAACAAACTCACATGAAAAGATGACCAAAATAAAAGCAGTAAAAACACAATAAATTGATAGAGCATGAATTTAGAAAATTTTAGGAAAAAAATCATCAAATTTGAAGTTAGTATCACGGAGAAAGACTAGTTACAAGTTTTAGCCAAAGATTAAAAAGAGAAATCAAACATCTTTAAAAATTTATTTTCAAACAGAATTTCAAAAATAGTAGATGATTCCAAATGAAAAAGTTGTCAACTATAAAGTTGCATAACTTTTTCAGATCTACAACTTTTGTATTGATTGTTTCTCCATTTGAGGTCATTTTAAAAATTCAAATTTTAAATTTGAGAAATTCGAACATATTTTTTCTTGAAAAGATGACTTCAAATGAAAAAGTTATCAACTATAAAGTTGTATAACTTTTTGAGATCTATAAATTTTATGTTGGACATTTCTCCATCCATGGCCGTTTGAAAAATTCATATATGAGACACATGCGACATCGAAAACAATAATAAAGATCTTAGAGAACCTTAGAATAAATATTTAGGGTACATAAAAATTACATATACGATAACAAACACCTAACAATAAAATTACATATACGATTACAAAGACCTTCTCTTAGTAGATCAATGTTACAATCAAAGCATACCAACATATTATAAAATAACCATCTCAAAAACATTCTTTTAGCACCAAGAGGGTCAAATAGGTGCTAAAGGATACCGGAGGTGGATGCCAAAGGGGGCGGTTGCACGAGCTCCGATGAACCCATGCCTCTCCGAAAGACAGTACATTCATGCCATGAATGGACAGACAACTAGCTTGGATGGATCCATCAACCTGCAAACAGCCCATTCATGCCTTGCATGGACAGACAATCTGCATATAGTCCAAAGCACACCGCAGAGGATGGATCCATCAAGGTAGAAGACAGCCCATGCAACAATTACGTTGCGCGGGTGAAAGGTCCTTGTATGGTTTTGGTAATTGAGTGACAACCTAGGTGGACTAATTGTGTTTATGTGAGATACACAGGTGATTAGTCCACATGTACATATGTGTGAGCAACATATGCCATGAAGGTGAAAATGGCTTGGAGATGTTGCAAAGCTCACACATGTGATGATGAAGGAGCTTATTGCACATGAGACATGACATTGAGTTATGTGATCAAGGTGGAGAAGATCAAGATAAGACTTGACTTGATAGACCGGTTGCAAGCGTAAAGGGTAAGTCGGAGGCTTTGGAGCGATGGACCGCGTGGCGGTGAAGCTTGAGCAAGACTTGGCGCCAATGGACGAAGGCAACGGTGAAAAGCAAGTGAAGTCAAGATCGATGAACCAATATGATCACGTGATGATATGAAGTGGATCATATCATTATTGATCATGTTGGTGCATGTGTTGCATCGACATTGGAGGAGATGGAATGGAATGCGCGAGGCAAAGGTATAACCTAGGGCATTTCATTTCACCGGTCATAGGTGTGTAGAGAAGTTGATGACCGGGTTTAGGATAGATGGCCGTACTATCAAAAGGGGCAAACTTGTTTGCATATCGGTCATCTAGTGCCACTTGAATGATCTAACTTTGCATCGTCGCTAGGATTGAGTGGCATGGCAAGTTGAGTGGTTAATCCTTTGGAAAATGATTGTGAAAATGCTAACACACATACACATGATGGTGTACACTTGGTGGTGTTGGCACATTTATAAAGGAGATGATGTTGGAGTTGATGTGGATCAACTCAGCGATGAAACTGAGGCGAGAAGGGGTAGGAACTCCACCGGCGGAGTGTCCGCCTGTAGAGTGCGGACAGTCCGACGGTGCCACCGGCGCCCTATACAGAAAAGACAGGGTTTCACAGAGTGCACCGAACGCTGGTCACGTGGTGACCGGACGCTGGGGTCCTACGTCCGGTCAGTGGCGGCAGAGAGCGTGCAGGCGTCGGTCTTTTGACCGGACGCTGGCGCTGAAAGTGACCTGACGCTGGCAGGGTGCGTCCAGTCAGGATGACGTACGGTGACATAGGCGACGCAGAAAGGTTGGAGAAGGACTGGATGCTGATGTTGTGTCCGATCGTGACCGACCGGACGCGTCCGGTCGCGACTGGTACCTTACTAGAAACGACCGAACATTGTGGTTGCTGCGTCCTGTCACTTTGAGCAGCTGCGTCCGGTCATCACTTGACCGTTGAGATCAGGCTATCGACATTTAAAGAAAGGGGACACATCACACGCATCGCGTGACCAGACGCTGAGGTCCAGCGTCCTGTCAATATGACCAGAGCGTCCGGTCATCCCGAGTTTTGCCCAGTGAAGGGGTAACAGCTAGTTTAGCCTGTGGGACTATAAATAGAAGGGTGTCTCGGCCATGGCTGGTGTTGAGCACCTCGGGGGACTTTGTGTCCATGCTTGAGAGTGCTTGGGAGCCCTCCATCTCACATATGCTTGATAGTGATCATCCAATTGTGTGAGAGAGCGATTCTAGTGTGATTGCATTGTGAGGTTGCATCGAGTGGCACTAGGTGATAGAGTTGCAAACCGGTGGTGCTTGTTACTCTTGGAGATTGCCACCTCCTAGATGGCTTGGTGGTGGTCTCTGTCGAAGCCCACATGAAGCTTGTGCGGTGCTCCGGAGAAGAGTTTTGTGATGGGCATTGTGCTCGCCCCACGGGAGCCGCGAAGAGCAACTCTAGTAAAGCATGTAATTGAGCTACCCTCACTTTCGGGGTAGGTTCTTGCGGTGCCCGACGTGCGGGCTTGGCGGGTGATGCCAATTAGCCGCCGAACCACCAAGTGAGCGGTCGACACAACGGAGACTAGCGTGTTGGCAAGCACGTGAACCTCGGGAGAAAAATCACCGTGTCAACCTTGTTCTTCTTGTTGGTTTGCAATCCCCTTACACAAGCTTGTATTTATATTTCATATACATTGTGCTTGTGTAGTTGCTCTTGTAATTAGTTAGCTTGTGTAGCTTACTAGTTACCTTCTTGCTTGTGTAGCATAGAAATAGCTCCCTTGCGTGGCTAATTTGATTTGTGTAACCTTGTTAATCACATTGCTTAGTTTGTGTAGCTAAGTAATTGCGCTCTCTAATTTGGCATTGGTTGCCTTGTCATTGAGCATTGCTAGTGAGCTTAGGTGGCTTTGTGCTTTTGCTTACTAGCTTGTGTAGGAGCTCCCTTGTTGCTTGAAGTACTAGTGGCATATGTTTGTGTGACCTTGCTTTTAGAATTGGTTAAGTGAGCTTTAGCTAGCCTGGCACCTTTGTTGCTTACTTAGTATCTTTGGAAGGTGATAGAGAACACAAATAAAGGGGTGTAGTCTTGGCTAGACCGATAGTTTTAATTTCGCACTTATTTCGGTTAGCCGACGCGATTAATTTTAGAAAGGACTATTCACCCTCCCTCTAGTCCGCCATCTCGACCTTACAGTGGGCGTCACACCTAGCTTCACCAGGCTTCGGCGTTGCTCCATCTTTAAAAACATTCTTCTAGTACCTTTTGTGTGCATCATTGCTGACCACGCGTAATAAAATTTGTATGCGGAGGGCTTTCTCCCATAGAGTGGCTTTCTCCCATAGAGTGGCCATATATGTGGATAGGAAATTGGGCGAACAACAACGGATGAATTGGGATGGAATTGGCCCCAATAAAATACTGCATGAATGTCGTCCCGGGAGATGAATGGCGCCCGGTGGCCATTTTTGTAAGCGAGCAGCGGGGTGGTAGGTGGGATGAGTGGTGATCAAGCGACGTGGTAGGTGGAAGCGGGGTGGTACGTGGGATGAGTGGTGATCAAGCGGCGTGGTAGGTGGGAGCAGTGGTGGGAAACTTTTAGTCCCATTTTGTAAGAAAAATCGGGATTAAAGGTACCCAGTAATCCCGGTTTGTAAAAGGGCTTTTTTTGTTTCTGTTTATTATTCCTACATAATTCCTTGTGTTTTTATTTCTTTGATTTTTTTTATTTACATATGCATTTCAATCCTACACAAGTTAAATTTTAATCCATACAAACATAATTATAATATCTATACAAATAGACCTAATGAACATAATTAACTTGCATACAAACACAATTAAAATATCCATACAAATAAACTAAATTAAACATAACCGTTCGAATAAACCTAATTAAACATATTGTACGAATAAACCTAACTAACACATGGATCCTACAAACCCGCTGCAACCCTAGCATGTCTCCACTGCCAGTAGCGTATGTCTCGGATTGTGTAACCACTGTCATTGTCTATGTAATGCAAGGCCCACACTACAACATTCTCCATTGCCTCACAACGCCGAGGATATGGCATCCCATAAATGTAGCCTACTGATGGACTATCGATGGCCTGTTTCTGTCCAAATCTCATGCAATACTGGATGCCATTTATCGTCCTTTGGCCCATCTCTTCCACGAAGTCTACCCCAGTCACTTAAGAGCTTACGTGAGAATGGGCCGCAAGCTACATGTAGCATAGGTGAAATCATAGAGCAAAATCTGCAAGCGGACAAATAAAAAATATCAGGAAGCACTTATATAATAATAAGAATAAATAAATATTACTCTCATATCATACACGACGTACCACATCCATATGATTGAATGTCGCATGCCTCTCGCTTACTCACGGCACATCCAAACTATGCTGAAGTAAAGCTTCTATCTTCAAGGACGAAAAATCAGGCATACGATAGCCAATTCGCTCAATTGCCTGCAAAGAAAGTAGCAAGCATCGATCTAGGCGCCTATCTTGATCGGTGACTGTCGTCCAGCCTGCACGATGTCCTGGCGCACCACATAATTGTACCTAATGGGGATGTCGAAGGCGAGACTGCATGTCCATAACTCACCTCCGTCATCATTCACGACCTCACTTGTCGTCATCTCAAAGATGTCCCACACCTCGAACAGCTATAGTGCTGCTTCCAGCCACTTGACCGGTTTTATAGTCTGTGATATATGCAACAATCATGTTATGAATGAATGCATATATGCAAAAATTATATTAGCACGCAAAACTTAAAATATTATATACTATTGATGGGTCTAGGTGATGCGGAACGGCCCTATCTGGCGATGGCGCGAATGAAAGATCATCAGGGTGGAAACATGGTTTCTGTGGCTGGGGAGGTCCGCTGTCATTCATCGTAACTGAGAAAACCGAAAAAACACCATACAACAATATATATTAGAGAAACATATAAAAAATAAATTATCAAGATATTTATATATATATGCATGCCAAGTAAACTTAAATATTTTGCACATAATTTTTTTTAACGATTATTAACTCTCATCAAGAAATAATGTTGCTAACAAAGATCTAGAAAATAATAAATGTTTAAGGTTATGTAGAAATGATGTATAAATAAAAATAAAATCCACCATTATTATTCCTAATTAAAAAACCACATATTTGAATATTTCTATGCTTATTACTAAAGCATGAAACGATCTACGTTATTAGCAATGAAAGATTAGAAGATGAAGTTGTTAACCTTTAGAAGATTGAAAATGAAGCCGGCGGCCGAGAGCAAGAACTTGATCCCCCAAACAAGAACACAGATGAACAAGCAAAGACCAAAGATTTGACCTGTGTCTCGGGCTGGGGGGGGACAATGAAAGTGGGTATATATAGGTGGGGATATTTAGTCTCGGTTGGTGGAGCCTACCAGGACTAAAGGATCAACCTATAGTCCCGGTTGGAACTAAAACTCGGGATAAAAGGCCAGCGGGACTTTTGGTCCCGGTTGGTGGTTCCAACCGGGATTGAAAGACAACCTTTAGTCCTGATTTGAACCACAGGGACTAAAGATCCCTGCTGCAAAAGTCTGTTGCACTATCCGTTGAGCAGGGGATTCTAGTCCCGGTTGGTGGTTTCAACCGGGACTAAATCTCCTATTACTCCTGGGCCAAATTCTGACCAGGACTAAAGCCAAAAGCTGAAAGTTTATTCTCTACTATTATACCCATTATATCGATGAATGAGTGTTTAGTGCCCGATTGGGATCAAACTAGTGACCTTTCGGGAGTTTGCAAAGTCCAAATTAGCTAGTACATGTGCGGTTGTGCCCATCCAAAAACCATAAAGGATCCGCCATCAATATACCTATTGTTGGGCATCCAATGTCTATCCAGAATCTATACACACGTCAAACGGGTAGGCAAGGGCGGATCCAACGTGGGGTTGTGGGGGCTCAAGCCCCCCTACCTACTGGAGGTGGCGGCTGCGGCGACCAGGTTCAATGACGTGTTGCAACCCATCTAGGACAACGATCATATAGTGTATGAAGACGACCTCAAGCTTCGACGCCAACCCAAGGCCAGTGCCATATCCTCAAGCTAATGCGCCTAGGTGCTCTTGTGGTGTCATCACCGCTTTCTGTGAGAGTGAGTGCAGGTATTGCTTTGATGTGCTTTCCTTACTATGCTACTCAAGTTTATCCGCTGGATTTGGCTAAAATAGGTTTTGGATTAGAGTAGGAAGGGTGAAGAATGGGCAATTAAGAGCTACATTTGGGTGTGGATAAGACCGGTCGTGCCCACACCCTCCCCAACAGCAGGTCTAGGCGTCTAGCCACCAACATTGATTGATATCTCCATGATCTCAGTCGATGAACTCCAATGGATCAATGGCACATCATCACACACATCAATAGATCGCCAAATAGGTGACACAGCTTAGTAGGACACGACCCTATTATTAAGAGTCTGTCTACTAAACAATCATGTGTTTTATGCAATTTCAACATATAAATTTTTTTTCACTATAAGATTAAGATCCAACAACCTCCACCATTCTTCCACTTCTAGCCTTCTTCTACATTCAGACAATCACAAGATCACAGATCCACAGAACATAGATCACATATCACAAAAAAACAATTTTTTTCTATGGAATGACAAATTACAAAGCGGTTGGTTCCATTGCCTACCATGTTAATGTGGTCAGCTGTGGTAGCATGGCAGGGGCTGTGAGTGCTATGGTCCTCGGGAGGGACGTATGTGAAGAAGCTGCCGAGCACAAGCACGGTGGAGGCGTCAAGCGAGATGCTCTTCACGATCTCTGTCCTCTCGTCGTTGTCGATGAGGAGCAGCCGCGGCGGCCCCCGGTCGTCGGTGGTGAAGCAGGTGAGGTTGAACGACGGGTGCTCCAGGTGGCAGCCGGCCCCGATGCCGAACGGGTACGGCACGGTCACGTCGTCGCAGCTGGTCGAGCAGCCGGGCAGCCCGATGTTGCCGGCGCCGGCCGCCCCTGCCACGACGATCGCCGCCGCCACCACAGCTGCAAGCAGTGGCCGCAGTTGAACTCGCGCGCATGCCTTGAAGCATTGGTAGTGTGTGTGTTTTTTTTTTGCTAAAAAAATCATATGTTTTTTTTTGTGCTAAAACACATGTGTGTTGTATAGCATTTCTATATTATTAATCATGTCATGTCGTGCCTATTCATGGGCTCCATGCTCGCCACGCGCATTGGTTAGAGGCTTGCGCTGCCACGTCATCTCGCCGTGCCCCTGTGCCACCATGGTGCCGTCATGCCTTAGTCGGGCTGCATCCTTGCACCGTCACTCTGCATGGATGGAGATCCGAAAGGGAAAGCCGGGAAGGGGCTTATTAGTGGAGGCAGCGACTATTGGAAAGAAATGAGTTAGGATTAGGGTTTCAAAGACGAAGAACATCGGTTTATATATGGGGTTGATATGGTTAACGGTCGAATGGACCAGCTTGTGACCGGACCATGCCGTACCGGCACGGGCATGATTAATTTGGAGCGGACCGGGCCAGGCCTGGACTAAGCCAAAGAGCGGGCCATGGGCCTCGTGTGCCTTTTGATTCACAAGACTGGAGTTCGTCAAAAAAAAAAAAACGATGTTCTTCGTCTTTGAAAGGCACACGAGGCCAATTTTGATTTTAATTTTTTGGCAGGAAAATATATTTGGTTTATGGAATCTGTACTTCTTATATTGATATACAATGAAGACCGACTCTTTTGCTAAAAAAAACTCCGGCGCATGCATGCGGGCTGTACGCCTACAATGCAATTCAAGCGAGCCAGCCGCCGACGGAGAAGAAGAAATTCATTCCATCCGAGAGGAAAACAACAGGAGTACAGGACAATTGTTAAGGCGAGACGACAACAGCTCATACATGCATACGGCCAACGCAATGCATTGTACGTACACGTATTATATTCATGCATGCAGTACACACGGTGTGGACGGACGCATTAACGTATAGCAGCGCGCGCGCCCCGGTGAGACGACCCACCACGACAAACTGACCGCGGAACCTTCCGTGCTTGGACGACGATGAGTCGCGCGTGTATGTTCGGCAGGCACGACGCCGGCGGTGAGCCCCACGACGATCCACTACTAGATAAACGGGTTTTAGTCCCGGTTGAATAGGCCCTTTAGTCCCGGTTTTCTCAACCGGGACTAAATTTTTAGGACTAAAGGTCTGGGAACCGGGACTAAAGGTCACCCACGGAAGAAAAAAATAAAGGAAATCCTCGAGGCCTCGCTTGCTCTACGTGAGATTTGAACCTAACACCTCTCTCCTCGTGCGTAGGTACATTACCAACTCAACTGCACACCACTTGTAACAGAGTCATGTGCGCTCTTCTTTTGAATAGACTCGTGGGAGACCTTTAGTCCTGGGTAAAAAACCTTTAGTTCCGGTTGAAGACACCAACCGGGACTAAAATGTCACCCTTTAGTCTCGGTTTGTGTTACCAACCGGGACTAAAAGTTGGTGAACTTTTACTCTGGGTTGGTGACACCAACCGGGACTAAAGATGACTTTTAGTCCCAGTTGGTATTATGAACCGGGACCTTTAGTCCCGAACGTAAAAAATATCGAGACTAAAGGCTAAAATCAAAATGAATAAAAGGTCTGTTTTCTAGTAATGATCCTATCTTAGCACAAAAACCTGAGCTCTAGGTTTTCGAAAGAAAAAAAACCCTGAGCTCTAGGCTCTAGCTGGACTGAGAGCGACGGAAGCCAACCGCTCCCGTCTCCGTCGTCGTCTCCGGCCGGCGTGCCGAAACGTGCACGGAAGGTCTAAGGAAGCTCCATCGACGCCGCTCATCATTGCATTTTCATGCTGCTTATATTAATTATTATTATTGCCTAATACCTTGTATATGCATGTTCTTCTTGCCACCAGTGGCGGCGGATCTAAAAAACATATGTTAAGTTATTATTTTTTTACAATTAGCCTCTTCTTCTAAGTTTCGGTGACTAGATTTTAGCAGTGGCTTATTAGGGGCATTATGCTTCTGACGGCAGTAGCGGGGCCTTGAGCCCCGGCCCCCGATGCTGGATCCGCCCTGTTTGCATCACCACACATATATTTCTATTTCTTTCGGAATTAAATAGTGTAGCTAGTCGATTCCCCGCAAAGAGTATAATTATGATTTTATCCAAAGTCCAACAATTGTAACTTGACTAAGTTTAATAAGTAAAACAATACAAATATTTATAGCACCAAATAAATATCATTAGATTCATCATCATAGAAAATATATTTTGTAGCAGGGATTCAATTTTTCTAGAGAAAAAAGTTTATAGAGAAAAACTAATTTTGATTCTCCTCTAAAACATGGTTTTTCCTGGGAGAGAACCCAGACAAAATTACTTCTTCGTACACCAAATCCCATAAAACGTTCCATAGGGATTCTCCCATTTATGTATCTCCACAAAGTTTTGGTTTGGTAGTAGTTCTTTTGTTTCCAAGAGAAATTGTTTGAAAAAACACCAAATAAACCCACCCTAGAAATACTTGAGCTTTATGAGGCGATCAAGTTATTAGCACGTCTCTTTCTCTACATCTATATTGTTTTCCTATCGTCACCGTCTTATTTTTTTATATATCTGAATTCCTTGGTAGAGAATTTACTATTTTGTATTATTAAAAACCTTGTTGTTACAAATTTAAATAGGCTAACAACAATGCATAGCTTAATTAGATGACTAGGTGTTTGGCTTCGTCATTCACAAAATCTACTAACTCGGTTTATTGGTGGCATTCATTGGGGTCGCGTGTGCGTAAAAACAATCAATGACACTAGCATAGGCGATAGGGTTAGTGTTATTTCGTTATTTGTGGTAGCATCACCAATCTAAAAAAAAAGAAATGTTTGATACTAGTATGCAAGCAAGAAGTGATGAGGAAGTCGTGAGGGAACTCACTTTTGTAAATGAATACACACAGCAACCAGGTCCCCTTCGTGAAGGATAGAAGTAAATATCTGCTTTTGTGAATGATAGGTCTCTTTTTGTGATGTAATTTGCACCAAAACTATCTTTGTGTGCTTACATCATTTCATATAAAGAGTAATTCTTAGGTAGCAACAAACTGAGGTTGTATGCTGGTGTAAACTAGGTTAGTGATGGAGGTACATGGAGGTAGCACCAAAACTGTACGTATGTGGATGCTATGGGTTAATACGATGATTCGACTAGATGTAATGCCTAGCTGCTTAGGTTCATCTCTTGTCTATCTATCATCTGATTGAAATGAGCTTCCATTTAAAGTTTCACTTGTTTTGGTGCATTGAATGTTTATATGCAATCGCTTCATGGCGACAACAACCAAAATACATACCACTCTTACTAAAATACAGTTCACATTCCATTCCTTTCATGATTAATTAAAGAAATCAAAATACAGACCATTACACAAAGGCCACAAATACAAACAACCACAAAAGTCTTAAGCAACACACAAATCTCATTTGGAATTGGCATAATCCCTTTCTCTTCGTTGCGCTGCACTTGTCTCCCCACTGCCACTTCATGAGTAGCAATAGCAACCGGCCAACCAACATCCCGAGTAACACCAGCTCGCATGCCATCCTGCCTTCTCTCTTCTCTCATGTCTCCAGATTATTATGAACCCTAATGCAACTCTTGTTCCTCAAGAATGCCACATATAGTGTCTCTTCCACAGATAGAAGCCACATCCAGTCTGTTCCTTATTCAAAACTGCAAAGTTAATCAATCAAAAAGCACAAAATTTGTAGCACCTTTACAAGAGCTCCCACACACCTACCTTTTGATTTGGACAAGTGAACAAGATCCTGTTCGGGTTGTCGTTGGTTTGGGATGTGAGATCCACCACCTTCCTCCATTCGTAGTCAGGGCACAATATGAGTGGAATGTTAGGCCTCCACCGCTACCTCAATGACGAATTGGATGGGCTGAAAGCCATGGCTGGGAATCGAGCAAAGCGGTGGAGGGACCAGGCAAAGTGACAAGAGAATGCGAAAGAGAGAAATAAAAAGGAGAGTGCCTCGAATGACACCTGAACTGGCGGGAACCGACGCCCAAATTCCTGCCAAAATGACCTGGTATACCTGATATCAGCGCTCGAGACGAAAGGGGTGGGGTTTGGACCGGGATGACACGGTAATAAACATAGTTTAGAGACGATAGTATGCAATTTCAAAGTATTAGGACGAGAACTCAATACATGTTTAAGGACCGTTGGATATACCACACATGAGATATATTTCAATAGTGCATTTATTTGCTATCATAGATGCTAATATATTTCTACAAACTTGATCGTGGTGTTATACATGTTTGGCTTAGGATAAAACCAAAAAGTTTTATAATTTGAAAGGACGGAGTATAGCAATCTTGAGAGGATCATGATTTTCTGTAGCATTTTGTCGGGTTTATAAACTCGGGGTCCATCGCGGACCGGCTTCCCAACAAAGGCTCGGCCCAGCAGGCAACGTTGCAAACAACGCGTAACTCATGGGCCGGCCCAAGTACCTCAACGACAGGAAGGAAAGGCGATCCAACCACCGACCGGAAGGCCAGGCCGAGGTGGACAGCGCCCGTTTCCGACTCCGGCCCACCTCTTCGACCGGAAGGCCTGGCCAAAAGCACCGCCTCCGACTCCGACCCGCGCTCTCCGACCGGGGATACGCCAAGCCCCTGCTCACTGCTCTTCTCCGACTGGCGCGATCAGAGCCGACTGGGACCAACTGATCGGGGACGCCCGCTCGGTAAAGACCAGGAAACGGATGGAGAAAATAAGGCATGGCGCACAAATCAAACCGCAATACCAGGGTCCGTACCCTGTGCATCTTTAGAAACAGTAATCTGCAACCTCTGACACAACAGAGCCCAAACAGTGTTGTAGGCGTCGACATTTTCCCTACAGTATTGTGGGCGCCATTAACTCACATACGGTAAGGCTCCCCCCACATGCCTCTGGGCATCGACAGTGTTGTGGGCGCCGGCATTTACCGTACCGAGTGAACATGGTGAAACTCCACACATGCCTCTAGGCATCAACAGTATAGCAGGTACCGACATCTGCCATACCCTAGCAAGATGACGTAACCTCCCACGTGCCTCCGACACTCAACAGTGTTGTGGACGCCTACCATCATCGTGTACCCGCCAGCGTGGGCAGCAAGACTCAGTAGCATACGTACTCTCTCCCTCTCACTTGTAAAGTCATCCTCTTCATCTATAAAAGAGGATACGCTCTCTCCCAAAAGACCAAGTCGATTCAAGTCATTCTAGATTCATTAGTTCGATCAAGTTCACTAGTACACAACCACAAAACCGTCAGGTTCAAACCATAAGCACACGCTTGAACACTTAGCTCATAGCGGGGCTCCTGTCGCTTTCGGTCCCTCTGACCAGAGTTCGACCGGACCTCTTGTATCCCCCATCTTTCTCCTTCTCGTTTGTAACCCCACTGCAAACTTCGAGCACCATGGCTCAGGAATAAAGTCACCGACCGACTCAAACTGGACGTAGGGCACGTTGCCTGAACCAGTATAAACCCTGTGTCATTGAGTGCTAGGCCACCTCCGATCACAACGTACGATAAAACTACAAATATTTACTTGTTGGTCACTTTCTGCACCGACAGTTGGCACCGTCCGTGGGGAAGACGTTGTACGTTCAATACTTTTTGGTCATCGGATGGCCCATTTTCCCACCACCTTCGCCATAGCGGGCTCAGGCGATACGATTCGCTTCGGCTCACTGGTGTTTCCCGCACTCCCACCTGTTGGGATGTGGGTTCCACCCGTCTTCGAGCCGTCCTAGGCCTTCCGCTTTGGAAGCATGGACTTCTTCGCCAACCGGCTCGACGTACTACATCTCCGCGAGGAGGCACCCGTTCCAGCGCTCATCGGAGGGGCACCCTCCATTGGCTCTGGGACGCCCGACGACTTCAACAACGAGGCATTTGTGCTTCATTCCGAGCAAACTCTCTGCTCAAACCCCGCTGTAAATAATGTACACACTGTTATTTACTTACTGTTCTCTATATTCCACAAATTATCCAGAGGGACCCCGTTATCCTCTTCGCGATCGCCATGCGACCGGTTCCCTACGGCTTCGCGTCTCCTGCGGACGCATACGCCTAGGGGCTCTGAAGGATGCCGGCGCCGCCCCCTCTCACGTCCGAATTCGTGGGAATGGTGAGCTGTGCTCCCACCTGTTTCCTCGACCTCATGGATGACGATGTTGAGAGTGACGGCTCCAGCATCGGTGATGTGGCGCCTTGCCACCGTCCGTCCCGAGAGTGCGCTATGGCAGACGCTCCGGGACATCCACCGGTGGTAGCGGAGTCCTCGCAGACTCACACCCCTCCGGACCCTCGTGTAGAGACCCCCGCGCTCCCACGGGAGCACAGCGAGGAACTACGACAATAGTGGCTGCACCAGCCACTGACTGCGCCAGCGCGCTCGGCGCACCACACTACGCCCCATGCGCAAAGACCAGCGAGCGGCGCCCGGGGTCGCGCCTGTCGGGTCCAGCGCAACACCATGGATAGGGGGAACAATCCCCCACAGTTTGCTCGGGCCAATCAGAACATCGCCGCTGCGGTAATGCTTCTACGCGGCCTTCCCAAGCCGAACGACCCTCAGGAATAGGCGATCCACCGGAACCTCCGGGCACTAGTGGAGACCGCCGCCGTTCAACAGGCGAAGAGCTCCATATCGCGACACCGACTCATGGCCTCACTCCCCGCCAGGGGAACGGGGACACAGCAGACAAGTCGCTCCACCCGCTCACCGCTACAACCGCCAAGCGCGACACAAGAAGCCGCATCGGCGCCTCGTCTTGACTTGATGACCGCTCCGCACCGACCACCTGTACATGAGCGGCTCAGGTCGAACCGAGACGCTCACAGCAACGACCAGAGTCCTAGCCCGGATGGCCCAGGACCACGGACCTTTGTCCAAAGCCCCCAGCGAGCGCCGCTCCCGTCACGGTCCAACTGAGGCTGAGGCAAAGGCAAGGCCAAGCGTCAGGATTAGGACGAGGGCCCCTCCACGCAGAGGGGAAAAAACAACAAAAAAGATCGCCGTCGACCGACCGGCTCCGCGTCGGTCGCCACAGCTGATCACACGGGCAAACAGCCCCAGCAGGACCCTCCGGGCCACTTCCATGAGCTCATGGAGAGCCTGTGCACCAACCACGCCTACCCCGTCAAACACCTCTACAAGGACTACGAGCTCCTCAAGCGTCTTCTACGACAGGCCGGTGGGCCAAAGGAAGAAGAAGGCGAAGAAGCAGCAGCCAGGAAAGGGGGCGTAGCGGACAAGGATCCGGACGACTGAAGGTTGAAATGATCCGATCAGACGCCTACCGACTGAAGGATGACAACGATGACATTCTCATCAAACACTTGGAACAACTATGTCGTCTTTCTTCCTCCTAAAATTCAGTCTTACCATTGTTTACTTAGTGTTTGCTCCTATAAGAGCACCCCGACCCAAACACTTTTTGGCTCAGGTCGCTCGGGGGCTCCACGAGGGTGCACTACTACCTCTCTTTTTTTGTTTACTGTCTTATGGTGAAACTCCTTCCTACCCGAACAAAAGGGTAGTTCATTCCTTTAATTTGCCTTACGTAGCTTTGCTTTAAAAATTCTGACCGATCGCACCCCGCCTCTACCTACGGTTACGAGCAGCTGAGCCGCACGGGCCACGCCCCAGGCTCCTAAGGTTGCAGCCTATGGGACAAACAGGAAAGTACGAAAAAGAAAGAATATTAAACAAAATTATGCTAAGGTAAAACTAAGGAACGAAAGGGACAAGCTTCCCTGAACGGAGGGACTCCATCATAGAAAACAAAACCAATTGTAGTCACTGAATACACAAGAACGTTTACACAGGGGCTCCCCCACGAACTTAAACTTTTTGCATCTACTAAACTACTTATACTTTACAAACTATTGGGGTGGCTCGACGGCATCTGCTATCGGTCCGGCCAACAAAGGCGTGGGCTGCTCACTCCCTGGCAGAACCACATTTGGCTCGGTTGAAGGCGGGACGACGTCCACTTCTGACCCTGGCTCTGTGCCATCCGCAGGTTGGGCAACGTCCTCCTGACGCACGCTTCCGGCCATGTCTTCACGGTGGACATCCATCACCCACTGCGTAGAGACTTGCTCTGCCACCAACCATGCGTGCGGCAGTAAGCTCTCTCTGAGCGATTGGATATCCTCTGTGCTCAAGCCGTCGGCATACCCGCTGCAGATAGTGGCGAAGTCCAGGTTCAGGTGGTACGTCGCCACCGAAGTTAACACCCCCGACGCTCTGTAGAACAACCCACTTGTGATAAGGGCTCGGACCTCATCTGGGACCTCCACCAGCTGGACAGCGGGCGTGCTAGTACTTGGCACCAACTCGAAGACCTCCGAGACAACAAGCTGGGCAACATTGCGGATCTGGTCAAGTTCCCCCTCAAGAGCACTTCGCTCTTCAAGGGACTTGGCCAGCGCCTCTGCGTTCCAACCAAAAGTCGCCTTGACCGTCTCCAGGTCCTTCTCCAACGACTTCACCTTCCCGCCCAGCTCTGCAAGAAGGACGACAAGCTCAGAAACAAGCTAAGAAACCAACACGACGAAAAATAGAGAAGGTACGTACCAAGGCGGAAGTTCTCAAGGGTGGAGAATTCCTCCGCCTGCCAGGCCACCTGCTCACGTAGCCGGGCGCTCGCCTCCTCTGTCCCCATCACCCGGCTCCAAAGCACGAGCACTTCCTGGTCAGCCTCCGACTGGGCCTTTCGCTCCGACTCCAGGGAGTTCCGCTCCGACTCAAGGGTCTCCAGGGACTTTTGGAGCGCCGCCTCGGTGTTCGCCAGGGATTTTCACAACCCCACCTCGGTCTCCGCCTGACGGGCCTTCACCGCCTCAAGCCCCCGCTAGGCGGCGATCGCCCGCTCTGCTGCACGCTGTCCCTCCGCCCAAGCCACGGACACCTCGGCCACCCAGTCCTGGGATTCATGACGGGCGGACTCCAGCTGACGCTCAAGTTCAGCCACCCGGGCATGCTCCATCCGAAGGAAGCGGGACTTGCGGGATGACATCTCCTTTAGACCCTATGAAAACAAAAAGCAAGCACGCTGAGGCAACCAACAAGAGACTCAGAGGTCAAGGACAAATACTGGAAACTCACCTCTATGGCGAGCTGCAGGTCGACCTTGACTAACTGCTGGGTGGACTTAACCCGCTCCTGGGCATCCTCAAGCTTCACTGATAGGCTAGCGAGTTTGGACTCCGTGGCAAGTCCTTTCCCTCCAAGGATGTCCCAGAGCTGACACTCCTAGGAATTCTGAAGGACGAACCACACCTTTGACGGGTCCTCAAAGCAGGGCCACTCCAAATCACCCTCCGATAGCCCACCGGAGGGCCCAACCTCCGACCGAACCACCGCCAGCACCCGCGACGACATCGGCAGCCCCACCGCATCATCCACCTCATCATCGGATGGAATATCCACCACCTCTGTTGCATAGGCCGCCGATGGACGTTCCAACTCCGTCCCGGCCGCGTCTCCCCCCAGTGCCTTTGGCTCCGACCGCGGGGGTGAGCCGTGCAGCCCTCCGCCCGGAGAGGCAGGGGGCTCGGTCTCCTTCTCCTCCTCCGCCGCAGCTGGTGGAGGAGGGGCCACAAGGGACACCACCAGCGAAGCCTCCGTCGTCACGATTGGGATGGCTGCCAGCACCGTCGCCACCTCAGCCACCAGGCTAGCCACCGACCCGGGGAGCACCGCCCCCGGAAGGGAAGGGTTCACCGCCTTATTCCCCCCGCCGCTCGCCGCGACGCGCTGCAGGGTGGGCCTCCAAACCTCCTGCACGGGAGTTGGGGCGATACTCAACCCCGTCATCATCTGGCCACTGACAAAGAGAACAGGTCAGTCATACTCCAAAAAACACTCGACAGCACAATCGAAAAGAAACAAAGAAAAACATACCAGGAGGTAAGCGGCATGACTCTAAAGCCAAGACCCGGCTTCGACGGGCCCATAGGGCGAGGACCACTCCCAGGCTGCGACCCGCGCCCCCTCATTTCAGCCGGGGGCAAAGTCGTTCCAACCGGCTCCTGCCCGACCGACGGGTCGCCACGACCCTAGGCTCGGGATGCCCCGACCAAAGCAGCAGACGGGGCATCCTCCGACTGCGAGTCATGTGCTGGCACCGGTCCCTGCGACACACGAGCGCAAGCCCGCTCCTCGGACCGCCCAGCTTGCTCGGCCGCATCCGCAGCAGGCGGGGACGAGACCGGCGACGCCACCGAGGGGCGCGGTGACTGCGTCCGCTTCACCTCCTGTTCGCCGATGGCGTCCATGCTTGCCGCACGCTTCCTCGGCAAGGGAACCACCGCGTGCCTCTCTGCCTTCTACCCATCACTAGCGGACATCACCGCAGGGTCACGACGCACAGCCGAGGTCATAGCGACCTCTCGGTTTTCCTCCTCGGAAAATATCATGTCGTCCACCTCTGTAGGAGCCTCCGACTCGAGCTCTGACTCGACGTTGCTCCTTCTTTCCCTGGCCTTCACGCGCCGGGTGATCTCCTGCTCCTTCTCTTGCTTCCACCAAACCTCCTTGGTTCTCTTCTTCCTAGCATCCGCCGCCTCCTTCTGGGTGGCCTGTCGAGCCACGCCCTCCAGTCCCATGGGAAGATGCGGCCAAGACTTGTAAACTCCAAGTCCCTACGGAATGGGTGACTCAAAATCAAGAAATAGGAAAGTAGAGGAAGAAGCACAGACTAAAGGGAAGGGAGCATACCAGTCTAGACACGATCGCGAACTTGAAAGGTGCAGGCTTCCCATCGACCTTCTCCTTGGGCTTCGTCTGCAGCACCCGGTCAAGGAGACTCCAGACCTCGTCGTTCAGTAGCTCCTCCGGCGACACATGGTCCGAGTCCATCGGGCCATTGTACTTCCACATTGGCTACGTCCTCTCTGCCAACGGAGCAACCCGACGGTGGTAGAGGGTGTGGAACACCCGCACCCCATTAAGGCCACGCCGCACAAGCTTCCAGAGCTCCTCCTCGATGATCTCCACCTTCTTCTTCTCTCGACGGGTAGGGCCCCATGACCAACTGTCCCGCTTCTTCGGCCTCCTGCCAGTGAACGCTGGGAACGACGCCTCCACCGGATTCCTGATATAAAACCAGTCCCCGTGCCACCCCCGGTTGGAGTCGCAGGGGATGTACGTGGGGTACAAGCCTCTCGTGCTTGGTTTCCTCTATAGGGCAAAACCCCCCACCGGCGTGACCTCGGGCGGATTCCCCACCGGCAAAGCTCACCTAGAAAACAGCCATCAGAAGAAATCCACGTGCGGCTCCATCCTGAGGAAGGCCTCACAGACGGTGACGAAGCCGGCGATGTGCAGCACCCCCGTCGGATTGAGGTGCTGCAGCTCCAGACCCCACTCGTTGAGGAGCCCATGTAGGAACCAGTGCGCGGGGTATCCTAACCCGTGCTCATGGAAGGCAAGAAAGGAAACCACCTCGTCAGGTCAAGGTTGCGGGAACTCCTCCCTCCCGGGAGCCCTCCAGCGCGCCACCTCCTTCGGCGGCAAAAATCCCTTCTCGGTGAAGGCCTTCAACACTGACTCCCTCACGGTGGATGACCTCCAGTCCGACATTTCGCTCTGGGATCACGAAAAGATTTGTGAGTTTTCTCTTCTCCCTCGCTCTCTCCCTTTTCTTTCTCTCCCTTTTTCTTTCCTAGAAACCGCCGTGGCTCTCAAGAACGCTCTTGGCAAGAAGAAAAAGGAAAGGAGGCGGCAGATGAGGAATAGGCAAAGGAACAGGGCAAAAACCTTCTCCTTTCTCCTACTTAAGGAAAAGGGTGCAACAGTTGGGAAAGGCGCACCGATCAGGAAAATCAAAACGGCGGAGCAAAAAACCCTCTCTCTTTCCCATTTAATGCAGATGGGACGCACCCTGACCGAAGAGACGTGCCCTGCCCGACAGAACGGCGCCTGATCAGACGGGACGTGGCCTAGGCATGGCCCACCACTACCGCACGTCAACCACTACCACACGTCGGGCACAAGAACCAAAGCGTCACCACGCGCAGGCGGCCCTCCGCTTCTCCAGGCGGGACATGGAAAAACCCAAAAACACGG
Organism: Miscanthus lutarioriparius; assembly: GCA_904845875.1. Classification (NCBI taxonomy): domain Eukaryota; kingdom Viridiplantae; phylum Streptophyta; class Magnoliopsida; order Poales; family Poaceae; genus Miscanthus; species Miscanthus lutarioriparius. The sequence continues at coordinate 73,365,341 of CAJGYO010000016.1, read as the reverse complement.
GATCTCCGCCAGGAGAGACCATCGGACTTCCTAAAGTCGATCGAACGGCTCAGGAAAAATACCGTGTGACAGGTAAGGAGCCAAGGGACGCTCTATGTAGGCCATGCCGACTCTCACAAATGACGAGCACGGGTCCCGGTCGGACATTTCTGATTGGAGCTCTTCAAACCCCGTCGCTCGAGTCATCAAGGCAACACTACCGACCCCAGCTATTTTCTTTATAATTCATTCATACATCCATACACGCATTCATTCCATACGCCCGTGCCCCCTGGACGATTCAGGCCCTGAACTGCCTGGGGGCTCGAGAACTAAGCATCGCGCATGCAGCGAAATGCATCACAACGCTTCGTGTTGTGTCACGAAGCGGCAGTTGCCTCATCCGACATGAGCAACGACCGACCGGGGTTCGAAGGCCGGCCCACGAAGGGCTCGAGGCCGCCCCATGTCAAACAGAGCCAGGGGAGAAAACACAGATGAGCCCCATGCGGCCCTCGCTCGGTCTGTCCCGAAGCAGACTGGGTCATCTCAACTTTCTCGTTCGATCATAAACCTCTCGCCAAGCTCATAGAATCTCCATCGAGGGGAGGCTGTCAGGCCACCCAGGTCGGTCTCCGGAATGACCCAGGCATCTGCCGGGTTGCAGGTAAAGGAGCAGTGGAATGTCACAAGAGGGCTATGCCGACCCCGTCACGAACGACGGACCCGAATTCCACTCGATCATACCCGTTAGCAAACTCACCGAGCGCGTCACTCGAGCCCGAGCGATCGGGACAAGGGACAAAACTCAGCCCCTCCGGTTGTGAGAAACCAAGGACAGGGTAACGCACACAACTCAAACCAACCCCCACCAAAAGCCCAACAGGGCTCAGGGCCTCAAGAAACGCCCGGGTCTGTGACCCCAAACTCGCCCCATCCGGCTACGCTTACTACACACCAAACGCCCGGGTCTGCGACCCCGAACTCGCCCCATCTGGCTACGCTTCGACTGCACACCAAACACCTAGGTCTGCGACCCCGAACTCGCCCCATCCGGCTATGCTTCGACTGCACACCAAACACCTGGGTCTGCGACCCCAAACTCGCCCCATCCAGCTACGCCTCGACTGCACACCAAATACACCTGGGTCTATGACCCCGAACTCGCCCCATCAGGATCCGTGAGCTCCGGCTCGCTCGATCTCTAAACTAACTGACTAACTACCTCGGCTGCGCGGGCTGCACCGGGGCCAGGATCCACGACTCCGACTCGCCCGATCCCACGGCGCGCACCAACACTAGGATCAGCGAGCTCCGTCTCGTCCGATCCCTATACTAACTGCCTCGGCTGTGCGAGCTGCACTGGGGCTAGGATCCATGACTCTGACTCGCCCGATCCCACGGCGCGCACCGACGCTAGGATCAGCGAGCTCCGTCTCATCCGATCCCTATACTAACTGCCTCGGCTGCACCGGGGCCAGGATCCACAACTCCGACTCGCCTGATCCCACGACACGCACCGACGCCAGGATCAGCGAGCTCTGTCTCGTCCGATCCCTATACTAACTTCCTCGGCAGCACCGGGGCCAGGATCCACGACTCTGACTCGCCTGATCTCACGGCACGCACCGACGCCATGATCCACGAGCTCCGTCTCGCCCGATTGCTAAAAACTAAAAAACACCTCGGTTGCGCAATGACACCTTGGTTGACGACTCTGTCTCGACTAAAAAACACGCACACACGCCCGTTGACAAAACCCTCCAGACGATTTTGCTCGAATCACCCGGGGGCTCGGGGCTACACCCACAGGTGCGCTCGCATGCACCCGCTGACAAAACGAAAACTTCCCCCGCTGGTAAACACGAAACCCCCTAGACGATTCTGCCCGAATCGCCCGGGGGCTCAGGGGCTACACCCACGGGTGCGCTCACGCGCACCCACCGTCAAGACAAAAACCCCCAGACGATTCTACCCGAATCGTCCGGGGGCTCGAGGGCTCCTGTCGGGTTTATAAACCCGGGGTCCATCGTGGACCGGCTTACCAACAAAGGCTCGGCCTAGCAGGCAACGTTGCAAACAACGCGCAACTCATGGGCCGGCCCAAATACCTGAACGACAGGACGGAAAGGCGACCCAACCACTGACCGGAAGGCCAGGCCAAGGTGGAACAACGCCTGTTTTTGACTCCGGCCCACCTCTCCGACCGGAAGGCCTGTCCAAAAGCACCGCCTCCGACTTCAACCCGCGCTCTCCGACTGGGGATACGCCAAGCCTCTGCTCACTGCTCTTCTCTGACTGGCGTGATCAGAGCCGACTAGGACCAACCGACCAGAGACGCCCGCTCAGTAAAGACCAGGAAACGGACGGAGAAAGTAAGGCAGGGCGCACAAATCAAACCGCAATACCAGGGTCTGTACCCTGTGCACCTGTGGAAACAGTACTCTGCAACCTCTGACACAACAGAGCCCAAACAGTATTGTAGGCGCCGACATTTTCCCTACGGTATTATGGGCACCATTAACTCCCATACGGTAAAGCTTCCCCCACATGCCTCTGGACATCGACAGTGTTATGGGCACCGGTATTTACCGTATCAAGTAAACATGGTGAAACTCCTCACATGCCTCTGGACATCAACAGTGTAGCAGATACTGACATCTGTCATACCCCAGCAAGACGACGTAACCTCCCACGTGCCTCCGACACTCAACAGTGTTGTGGGCGTCTACCATCATCATGTACCCGCCGTGCGTGGGCAGCAAGACTCAGTAGCATACGTACTCTCTCCCTCTCACTTGTAAAGTCATCATCTTCATCTATAAAAGGGGATACGCTCTCTCCCAAAAGACTAAGTCGATTGAAGTCATTCCAGATTCATTAGTTCGATCAAGTTTACTAGTACACAACCACAGAACCGCCAGGTTTGAACCACAATCACACGTTTGAACACTTAACTCATAGCGGGGCTCCTGTCGCTTTCGATCCCTCTGACCAGAGTTCGACCGGACCTCTTGTACCTCCATATTTCTCTTTCTCGTTTGTAACCCCACTGCAAACTTCGAGCACCTGGGCTTAGAAATAAAGTCACCGACCGACTCAAACTGGACGTAGGGCACGTTGCCTAAACCAGTATAAACCCTATGTCATTGAGTGTTAGGCCACCTCCGATCACAACGTACGGCAAAACTACAAATATTTACTTGTTGGTCACTTTCTGCATCGACATATTTGTAGATGGATTATACATGACGAATCCTACATTACAAAGAGCTAGCGAACTCAGCCTCCACGATTAAATAAAGAAATGTAAATGAATCTAACAAACGAACGAACGCGCACGTAGGTGGAGAACAAATGTTCCCCAACTATTTGCTTGAACGCCAGATTAATTAGATTATAGTACTTCAAGTAGGATCGGAGTACACATAGTCACATATACATGCTGACCCTGAATACACAGCTTAGCTGGACTAATAACATGCATGCGCACAAATTAAACAATGCAACAACAAACAACTAACAGATGAATCGACGGGGGGGAGAAGAGAAGTTTGCTGCTGCATTGGTTGTTGGGCGTGCACAATCGATCACATGGCCCATTGCCTCCGTCATCATCACAGCGAAATGGAACTGACCTCTCTCTCCTGTCTACTCTCCTGAACCAGGAAGAATGACTACGAGCAGAAGAAAGGAACCAATATGACGAGAAGGAATCCCCCAATTGACATATACTCGCATGTAGCTCATTTATTTAGTGACATCATAATATATAATAAGCTAGTTAACTGCAGTCAATAAGTCTCTGTTATAGCATATATACCATTAATTAATTTCGTTTTGGTATGCAGTGGCAGGACTGGTGTTTTCTAGGCTAGGTTAGTTGTGATCGATCTTTGAGCTGATCGAGCTTATTGGTTGCTGCTGCTGCAGATTACACTGGCATTCACAAACAAGCAGTAGAGAGATGCGCCATCAACCAACATAGAAAGAAAGCTGAAGCTTCGTTCTATGCCACTTCCATTCTGGAATCCGTAGCATTTTTTTCTTCTTCTTCCAAACATTTTAGGACTCGTTTCATCGTCAAAGTAGTAGTAGTAGTAGTAGGTTCCATGTTGCAATTCCAACCAACTCGGAAATGGCCTCCTCAACATCCACACACACCTCATATCGCTACCACCTTTAGGTACAAGGGACTGATGACTACTGAGGCAGATTAAACTAGATTAGGTGCATGTGTATCATACAAGTGATGAGGGCTAAATAAAGCTGCATCCCACCTAATATTCTTCTCTCAGCTGATAGCCTGTCTGACGCCTCTTGTGAAATAGTAATGCTAAAAGACTTTTACGCATGCAATAAGACAATCAGCATCATCAGCTGCAGCTCAGCTGCAGCTGCAAGGAAACAACTTGAATATATGTATATATACTCCATTGATCCTGTGGTGGAAGTATATATATATTTATGTATATGTTACAGCTGAATCGAGGTACTTGAACTGTCGTTGAAAACAAAAACTGGAGGCTGTGAGAATCCAATACATGCATGGGGCTTTTTTATCTTTGGCCCTCTTCCTGCAACCGAAGTTGGCGCTTTGGCCTGTTGCTCTGGTTTTACGGGTGTTTGCTTCTCGGCAGCAGGGGCAGGGGCCAGGGTATCTCGCCCCATTCTCTGATTCTCATATCAGTCAGTTCCAGGCTGCTCTCCTACACAGTTTGAGAGAGATAAACATGTTTTTTTCGTTAATCATGCTTGGAAAACATAGAGGTGCATGCCCACTCCGTTCCAATTGCAAACTGATTTAATATCATCTTTATACAAATATTTTTTTGCTGTACATTTAGATATGTGCCACCTCTTAGCACAATCTACGGTCAGGGTAAGGGTAAGCGAGCGACCATGTTCATCCCAAAAAGCCTCTTCAACATATTAAAAAAAATCTCACACAAACATGCTCGGATCCCACAAGGCGGGCATGAAGAAACATATACGGGCTTGTTTGGCTGCCCTCCGATCCATCCTGATTCATCTGATTTTAGATTAGAGTAGGATGGAATGCAACCAAACAAGCGGCCATCCATCCATCCACAAATCACACGGGTTTTAGCAAGGAATGAATATGAATACCACCATTTCATTCCGTTGCATTGGATGATTGGAAGCATGCATCTTCATGTTAGGAGTACGTAGTACGCCAAAAACGGGCAAGCAAGCGTAGAAGTCAGCCATATTTCACTGTCAGTGACTGGAGAGTTTCCTCTGGAGTGACGCGGGCGGGAGTGAAAACCACACCTCACCTCACCTTGTTCACCTGTAGCCGTTGGTTGAGAAAGGCAAGTCGCACCGCACTCCACTTCACCCGGCTCCCGCCCTCTCCCTCAATCCTCACCAACCACCCTCCCCAAGTCGCCAGTTCACCACCACCTTCACTTCGCACCGGGCCACCGGCCGTATTCATTCCGATTCCACCTCCCTCCTCGCCCTACGGCTGCAGCATCTCCCCCTCACCCTATCGCCCCGCGTCTCTCCCTCAAGATACTCCTTGGTCTCACCATTCCATTCCCCGGGCCGTACGCGCATTCCCGGCTAGCTCCTCCTCCGATCTCGGCACGGCCATGATCTTGAGTTCTTGGCATTGATGGTGTTCTGGTAGCGAGCCTTCTTTAACCCACCTTAACAATAACTGCGTGCCCCCACCTCTCCTCTCCTCTTGCCCTGCAGCCCGAGCTGAGCTGAGCTGATTCGGCGGGCTCTGCGCTGCTCCACATCCATCCGTCCGCCTTCGCCCAATCCTGATCCAGAATCCTGTCAGCGGCGCGCCGTGATCCGGCAGCAGCAGCAGCTTCGCGCGGCCATGGGCACGGGCGCGCTCGCGGTGGCGGCGCCGGCGCCGGACCGGGCCAACAAGCAGCGCCGGGCCGGCGGCGCCCACCTGTGGAAGAAGGCGCTGCTCCACTTCTCCCTCTGCTTCGTCATGGGCTTCTTCACGGGCTTCGCGCCCTCCTCCTCCTCCTCCTGGAAGGCCGACACCACCCCCCACCCGCTGCACCGCCCCGGGGACCGCCTCGCCGCCTCCCGCGTCGCCATCGACGCGCGCGCCTCCCTCCTGCCGTCGCCGCCCGCGGCCGCCGGCGACGCGCTCTCTGCCGCCGCTGCCGGCGGTGGCGGGGCCACGGTGGACGTGGGCGACGACGACGAGGATGGCGCCGCCGGCCAGCGCCGGCTCCTGATCGTGGTCACCACCACGCGGTCGGGCCCCGGGGAGCGCCGGCGCCGCCGGGGCGAGCTGCTGCGCCTGGCCCACACGCTCCGCCTCGTCCCCCCGCCCGTCGTCTGGGTCGTCGTCGAGCCCGCCGCCGACGGGCCCGCCACCGCCGAGGTGCTCCGCGGCACGGGCGTCATGTACAGGCACCTCGCCTTTAAGCCCGAGGAAAATTTCACCACCGCCGAAGCCGAGGCGCACGCGCAGCGGAACGCCGCGCTCGCGCACGTCGAGAAGCACCGGCTCGCCGGCGTCCTGCACTTCGCCGACGCCGCCGGCGTCTACGACGTCGGATTCTTCGACCAGATCCGACAGATCGAGTCAGTACCCGCTCCCACCTTCTTCAAATCTCGCCCTCTGCTTCCTTCCTTCCTTCGATTTCATGTCATGCTTGCTTTTAATTGATGAATGAATAATGCTCTGATTGATTCGTTCATCTTCCTTACTTGCTCCATTGAAATCATTCTACTAAGATGCAGCATAATTAGAATGTGTCAAAGATTGGAGCTTTGCCTGTTCCCCTTCTTCAATTTGACATTTAATTGATCTCCATTTCCAGCATGCATCCTGTTCTTCCAGAATGTATGTTGCTTGAATCTGAATCATAATGCCTAAAATTGCAATTCCAGCTCATAAATTTCATTTCGGATCGTTTTTTATGCCCACCGACTAGGACTACGACTAGGGTTCCTCATAACTAATCACCGCTTCTTAATTTTGGAGTACCAGTAATTTATTTTATTTACTCGTCTAAATAAATGCTTTAGTAGCCGTATAGTTTGGTACATAGATAAATTATTGAAAGCACAAGCTGTCATTAGTAGGGGAATAAGGGTGGGACAATGCGTGTCTCGCCTGTACTACTTCTTAATTCTCTTATGATGAAAAGAGAGAGAGAGAGAGAAAGGGGCACTGTAGATGCTTAGAGAACTTTAACTATTCTCTCTCCATTTCTCTGATGCGAGGAGGAGTCAATTATTGGATCTAGTTTACCACTTTTCTGAGTACCTTTCGCCCCAACAAACAAGGCTTCTTTTTCAGACTTAATCTTTCGCTTTTGCTCGCCCCCAACGGACCAATGTGTTCATGCCAACCACTCCAATTAGTTTAATTAAGATTTTAAGCACGTCTCATGAGCAAAGCCATAATTATTTTATGTGGTAGTGGTAGCACTGTTGTTAGTCTCTGACAAATGGGCCTGTAACGGTGTCGGTGGCACCTAACGAAATGGAAAGTAAGTGGAAACACGGCATCCTTGAATTGACTCCCGAGATGTTGTTACTCCTAAAATGGGGAAGCAATATGCTGGGGGAAAATAGCCACAAAAGATAGCAGGTGGGGAAAAAATAGAAGGAACCGTTATGCCATGGCCACTGAAGAGATTGAACTAAAATGGAGAAGGTCCTGGTCCTGTGCACACCATTAACTGCTCCCTCCAACCCCATGAATGTCCATCTGATATGCACCACAGAAAGTTGCCCACTTATTTGGTGCAGCTTTCCTATACTGTTGCACACAGCACACCTGTGATTTAGAAACTCTTTTCTTTTCTTGTTTGCAAAATACGGCTTGAATCTTCATTTCTGTGCAGACCATCAGTTGTCCTTGGAGATTTTTCTCATGAGGAGTTTGAAAATCTTGCAAAGATGAGATTTCACATTTTCATTTTACCAACATTTGATGTTGGTTATTGGGTTTCTTACTTGCATGATCATGAATTTCCAGCAGAGCATGAAATCCAATATTTTCACCTGAGTATGAAACTAGTAGCATCTGAAGCTTGTTGTTTACCTCTTTCTCTCTCGCTCTCTGCACTTGGTCCTAAAATGTGACCACCCCTTTAACCTTTGCTTATCCATCCGAAACAATGTTAGCGGATGCTGTTAAAAGATTATATGCTTATGGGTATAAAGCAATCTACATTTCAAAAAAATACATACATAACACAATCTTACTCGGCATCAATTCCAAAACTTTTTGCCTCTCAACTCGAAAACATCCCTGAAACATTTGACTTACCTTTCGTATTCACTTTTCCGATGGTAGCATTCTAACATTGGTGATGAGTGCTTGGGTTCATTAAGAGAGGGAATCACACCTTGGTTCAGTACAATAGTACTCATGCCATGTGAGAGCACAGTGGCGATGTTCCCTGGAATAACAATCTTTTTGGCTGAGGGAACATGATGGATAAAATCAGTCCTTTTTTCCTCAAGCAAGGTTTACCTGCATCTTGGTACCAAAACATCTGCACTTGTTTTTCTAGTTTGCCTTCTGTTATTTTTTCTTTCTTTCTTTTTTGGAATCCCTTTTAGTTTTTACAGTCCTCGAGATGCGTGCACATCTGCTCTTGTGGCCCCTGATGCTTTTTGTGGGGCTCCAGCATAATAATACAACAGAGCTAGGAGCATCCATTATGCCTTGTCGCGCATATGGCCTAGCATGCCTGTCCTAGAACTTACCAGCTACAGTGCAGGTGCACAATATAGTGACACTGTAAGTGCAGTTTACTAAATGACGGGGTTTGACCATGGTTAATGCCTCTTGTGTCAGGTTGAGATTCAGCATTGGCATCTTTTAAGCCTAGGAGGCTGAAATATGGTTACGGTTTAATGTTTAAATTAAGCTCGTGTGTTTACTGTGCCTAGTTGTGTTTGACTACATATTGGGAACACGTGTGCTTACTTTTGCATTGCTCGTCAACCATTGCATTGCTCGTCAACCATGTGCAGCCGTGTAGGCAAGTGGAGGGTGTAGCTGTACTGTATAGTCCATGACTCCATGTCCATATATCGGGAGGCAGTTACATGCAATAACTCAGTCTATTCCTTGTATCAAGTGATTTGTATGAGTGGTCAAAAGTATAGTAGGCACTAGGCAGCATGTGGAATATTTGTATGAGTGATTTCCATAACATCTTCTTTTGAGTTGAGGAAATCAGATGCCTCTGTTATTTTTCTTCAAATTAAACTCATTTGGCTGATGTGTGCTTAGTGCCGGTGGAGTCTCATCCTAGTCAAGGTTTGGTGGCACAATGCTTTTTAATTCCATAATTCTTCTGACCCAATCAAGATGAGATACATAGATCACAGGCATAGCTCACGCTTGCACCACACATGTTTTGGTGCATGTTGCATAGTTCTTGCTGAATTTCATCTCAGATGTGGGCGCCTTTAGATGTTCTTTCTAACGTTTCAAATGCGCAGGGCGTTTGGCACATGGCCTGTGGCAACAATGTCGGCAGCCGAGAAGAAAGTGGTAGTGGAGGGTCCACTATGCAGTGCCTCAAAAGTCGTCGGTTGGTTCTCAAGGGACTTTAACGATGGGACCACCCGTTCAGTGACGTATAACATGGAAGCTGACTTGAATCCTGCTGGTGCTGCTGGTACACGAGCCCACACGATTGACGTCTCAGGTTTCGCGTTCAACAGTTCAATTTTGTGGGATCCTGAGCGGTGGGGACGGCCAACATCTTTACCAGATACTTCACAGGTTAGTCCACCCCCGCCTTCTGCATGTCAGTAACCAAGCAAGTCTAATCCAATTAAATTTTGTTTTGTCGTGACACAAAGTACTTAGCAGGCTATGATATGTGATTGACTCAGTGAAAAGGCTGGTTCTGAGATATCAGCATTTTTTTGGCTGTCCATTTCTTGATCATCTCATCATCATATAAAAATTGCAAACAACGTACAATAGAGGATCTGTTTGACCGTTGGAATTGTGGAGTGCATGCCTAGCCTAAATATGAAATGTTAAGCCATTGGCATTAGTAATTTGAAGTGTTATTTCAAGGAATGGTTTCATACTCTATGAATTGTTTTCCTTCTGTTATTTGAAAAATGAAAGTCATCAGTTTCTAATACAACAGTGTCTGCGATGTGGGCTGGCATTTGTGGTGATTGCCATGCATTGTAAGGTCCTGTAAAGTCTTTCTTCTTTTGATAAAAAACATGCTAAGCACGATCTCAAGGAAAAAAAAGGGCAAGTGGTTGTAACAGACTGGATGCTGACTTTGTCAATAGCTTAAGTCAAGCATGGGCACTCATGTTCCTTCCGAACAAGATACGGTTATACTAGATAAATCATCTGAATTCAACTCACGATTTTTTTATCTAGAATAATCATAGTACAGCATTACTCATTTTTAACAGAATGGAGTATTTATTACCAAGTATCCAGTGCTTTCTACAGATTCTTGTCCTCTCTACATGGCCTTACCTGATATTGTTGGACTGCCCCTGTTACACAAATTATCAACTTAGATTCGTGGATTGATGTGACAACCCTGGCGTTACACAAATGCCAAATCCCCTTTCAATGGAACATGGCAGGGAACAGATGACACCCCTATCACTTTCGTGCACTCATTAAAATTTCTGGTTCTGATTTTGTTTATATCATCTGCCAACCTACTTTTCTAATCCACGAGATACAGCCACTAATGATACTGAAAGTGGAATGTGCCACTAAACCATGATACTGATTTCTGATTGAAATGAGATAATCAAGCAATATGATACTTATCTGACAAGCAATCCCATACAAACCAGTTCGTGCAAGGAACCTGTAGCTACAGGCGTACAAACCATCTGAAGCTTCGTTCTGAACTATGAGCCGATACTGATAGCATTCAATTTCTCTTCTATTTATCATGTGCAAGCAATAAGCTATCAACAGTTAGTTGATGGAGACTGAGTCCCATGTTGGTTACCTAGCATTCCTATACCTGCCTGCGAATGTTATTCTATCATATCACCTGAATTTTCTACTCCCAACTAACATGATATGTTGTTACTGATGTGATTGCAGGACTCCATCAAGTTTGTGCAAGAAGTGGTACTTGAGGACCGAGCTAAGCTGAAGGGGATCCCCTCTGATTGCTCCCAGATCATGGTGTGGCAGTATAGCATGCCCAGCTCACAATAGAGGGCAGTCAAGCAGATGCACAAGAGGCGTCGCTGCCTCACAGGAAGGGGAAGAACTGCGGGGATTGGATTGGAGTCGATGTAAATGTGGTGGGCGATAACAAAAAGGAAAGGAAGAAGGTTGATTACTTAGGGTTCTTTTTTCTCATTCTCCTTTTGGGTTCCCTTTTTCTCTCAGTTTTGGTTTTCAAGTTTGGAGGCCATGAATGATAACTGCCCGTGGGTGAAGTTCGCCCCCCAAGCAGGAAAAAAAATGTGATAGTATTTATTCAGATTCATTTGTGATTCTTTAGCTTGGTCCTGTTGTGTTTGCGAGGCGGTACCGCCTCGCGAATGTCCCTCTTGTGGGTTGCAATAATACCACTATGTGTAGGGAGGATTGAACTTGGTGAAGAAACCCTGTTCGCTTGAACTTATTGCCTGGCTTATCAGCCATGGTACAGTGTTTTTCTCTCACAACAAATCAGCCAACGGTACTTTTCATCCTGAGCGAACAGGTTGGCATGAGGAATGAAGAAGTTTACTGTGTTGTGGCATGAATTCCAGCTAGGCAGCAATTACCATCTGAAGAACAAAAGATCATGTGCAGAAAGAAAAGAATAAAAACTCTGAATTTGCTCTCAGGTCTTGTTGTTATCTATAGAAAGTTAGAAACTATATTGTCTGATCTTTCCTTCTGGGACAGTGTTTATTTGCTCTGAGGAGGGTTGTGGTTGTTGAAAGGGAAGGGAAACAGGTACTTTGTGCTCCCTGCAGTTATGTCACTGACAGGTGAGCCTGATTGCAATCATGCCCTGTGAGTGACACAAGTGCAAGGAACCAAAGTCAGAGGAGCTCTCATCCGAAAAGGGAAACATGGGGTTCCCAACGGTCTGTGCCTCCGTGAGGAGCTGGTAAAGCAAAACATGGGCAAACCCAGGCGACCATTTGGGGTAAAAAGTAAAAAACTCGGCTTGCAAAATCTGGGCATGAATGATGAGATCCAGTGCTATGACAACCAGATGGATACGGTTGTCCAGTCTGAGACGCTGAGAGGCGTATCAAGCAGGTACGCCGCCGCCGCTGCCGCCGGCGTCGTCGTCGTTATCCCCTGCCTCGGGATTGGCACTCGCCGTGCAGTTGTGACCACAACGAAGGCCATTTGCACATCTATGCGGGCCCAAATAAATGGTCTCTTTGGGGCCTGTTAACGTTACTGCCCCCAAGGCCCCAACCCAACCTAAGCTGGACCGTGAAGCCCAGCACACTCGGTCTGTCGTCTCCCTTCTCGTCAAAAAAAAAAAACTGCGCGAAGATTGTTTCAGGGAAAAAAACTGCGCGAACATGCAGCAAGTGAGTGGGCTACAGAGCGCCTGCAAGGGGACACCTGTTTTTTTTTTTTGAAAATTAGGGGGGCACCTGCTGGATACGACTGATTCGGCTGAACCCTAAGATATAGGCATGTTTGATTGGTTTCTAAAATTTGCCAAGCCAATGATTTAGCAATCAAAAGTTGAGTAAAAATATTTGCTATAGATTTGGAAAGCTAAATATGAGGTATTGACTAATTCTGGTAACCAACCAAATAGAGGTTAAAAATTTGGCTTGCCTAAGTTTTGGCAACAACAAAAATTTGGCTACCAGCCAATCAAGCAAGCCAGTAATCAAATAAGGTCCAAATTGCACTATGGAACCTGGAAAAAGGGTTGCATATGCAACCAATTAGACCATATATATATTTTTAGAACGATATGAACGAGAAATATAGCATGATACTTTTAAAATGTCTTTTACACTAGTACTATATAAGAACTTTATTGTTTTGGAAACGAGAAACGAAATACGAAATGGTTCTCGGATCCCGTTCCCGCTGCTAAGATCAGGACCCGTTGCCTTGCATAAATATCTGGTGCATGCATGCGCGGCTTCTGTTCCAGGCTGAGGAGTAAACGCCGCTCCCCACTCGTGCACGCCTCGTGATCGACATTCGACCCATCACCGGATACATATATATGATACATCGACGTCGTCGGCGTCGGCGTCGTCGTACATATTTAATTTATTTTACGCTGCTACAGTGTTTCGATCGTGAGCACGAGCCACAGCGGCCGGCAAGCAACGCGTGCAAGTGCGAGCAATGCTCTTTATGTTCTTGTTTGGTTGGAGGAAGGAGACCAACACAAATTCATCGGTATCTACTGCCTCCATCTTTTGTGCAAAGTATTCCAACTAGTGTCATTTTTTTCAACTTTATCTAAATTTATAGGAAAATACAGATTGATTTTGTACGTCGCGGAATATGTTTTAACAGTGCATTTATTTGTACTTGTACTTGTACTTGTTAAAATATCTTTTGAAAAATCTAGTCAGATAAAATAAGAAAATTTTGACTTAAAATAAAAGTAAGATAAATTATAATAATTTATATTATAATGGAGAGAGAGAGAGAGAGAGGAGCGATTACATGGTGTTATGCCTTACGTCTGGAGGGCAAAAGCAAATAAAAGAGAAAGGTGGGGGCAAATAACTAAAAGGGAGCTGTGTAGCTAGCCTGCTTTTAGCAAAGGTGAAAACCTACATCCTACCTACACGTACACCTTCTCAAGAGTCAAGATAAGTAGGTCAATGTTATCATTACACCGCTTGCTAATCTTCTATAGCAAAAGTTACAATCTTGGCTCATCAGCGTCTTGGCAACAGCTCCTACGTGTTCTAAGCTGTTGATGTTTTCTTTCGCTGAAAAAAGGTTGTTGGTATTTTCACATAAGGGGCAATTTTCTTCATGCAAACTGAAAAGTGGCATGGTCTTGAAACGCAAATATTGGCACCCACACCCCGAAAAACTACCTTGTCAACCTAAATACCAAGTCTGCAAATTGGCAAAAGAGTGAGGACCGTCTTGTGCATGATCTTGGGAATAAAATATCATATGTTTGTTTTCTGTTTTTTTTACAAAAGATATACTCTCTCCATCTTAAAATACACATGGATTCATAGCCAGTTTTTTTTCCAAAAAATAAATACATTTCCTTAACTCTCCCCAAAACAGCAAGAACCATTTATTGCCTTACCCTAATTCTGTGGACAAGATTAGGTGGCTAACTGGTTGCATGCATCAGTTTGTGAGTATAGGAAACTAAATTTGATGGAATAGTCGATATATTGCTGAGCCTCTTGAATGGATTGTATAGGAGCACAAGGGATTATCGTGTAGTACAAAACAAGTTAGGCTCATATGAAAACAAATCTAAACTCTATCTATTCTACCAAAGATATCACACATTTGTAGTACTCTAGTATTATTCCACCATAGTCACGGTGGAAGAGGCGCGGATGATGACACTGGAGAAGAAGTTGAAAGTTGTAAGCCGATAAGCTCACATCCGCATAGTCATGAAGATCAATCGATCCATCACGGATGTTGTGGCTGGAGTAGAAGCCAACGAGGTTGCTCGAACAAGGTGGTAGCCCTTTGGGTCCATATCAAGGTAGCCGAGCGCAAGGGCGAGTAGCCATGGTCAAGGATGTCGTGTGTAGTATAGCCATGATCAATAGAATCATGGGGTTGCCGATGTTAAGGTAACTGCAAATGAAGTCATGAGCGCACGAGGAGGCACCATGAAGACGGTGGCGCATTGGAGAAGGCATCATAGGTGAAAGCGGTGATGCATCAAGGCAGTCGAGGGAGAAGGTCGAGTCACCATGGATAAAGCATGTCATGGGTTTGTCAGGCTCGGGAACACGTCATAGACGAAGGCACGCACCTGTGTTACCAATACCAGACATACTAGGGAGGGATCCCCAACCATGTATCAATGTTTGAGGGACCAACTAAGAGGGCCTCAACAACGGTTGCGGTGACTAGAACGATGTGGTTATTGGAGTAGGCGAAGTAGGTGGGAAGAGATGGTGACGTTAACGACAAGGTTGTGCTAGACAAAGTGAGGAGGTAGGTCCAAATGATCTAGCACAAAGCCAATAGTCAGGGCATTTATAGTGACAATGTCTAGAGTGGACGACAAAGAACATAACAGCTTGATGAAGTCCAGACACGCTGGGTGCGCAGAGACGTAGTCGAGGACATAGTTGATGATGGTGAAGATGCAACGGCGAGCAAGAGGCAATGTGTAACATCCTCGGTGTTACACCGTAAATCGTTTACTAAAACACTACATGAGCATCATGTGTTATGTGTTGATGCATGTAATATAGAGTGTAGATCAAGTTCCGTAACTCAAAACGATCAACGGAAGTGCGAAACGAAAGTTAATTCAATAGTCATGTTGTATCACTTAGGGTTTAAAACCAATTTTTATTAATCAAAAATCCTATAGAACATGTATGTAATACTTGAATAAAGTTTGAAGTACAAACTTTGAAGATGACGATGAAATACCTGCGGTCGAAAAACGATATTACTAGCTAAGATTTCCAATAGCTTAGAAATGCAATTTGAAATAGAGTTCAACGAAAAACATAGAAAAATTTCGAAGTTTGCCTATAGGTAGACACTACTAGGTTTGGCAATTTATTGTGTGAGATTGGGTTAAGCAGTAGGGTAGTTTTATGGCTTGTTTTTGTAGTCTAGTATGCCGTCTTGGGTGTAGCTAGAGTGGTTTGGGGATGGGATCAACGGTTTAGTCGTGGTTGACGCTTTAAAAAGCGTGCACTGCACGTTTTGGGCCGGTCAGCCGAGCGCGTGTTGTCACCGCGCGCCTGGGGCGCCGCTAGCCATCCTGGCCGATGCCACTTTGGCTGCACGTCGCCCTGCTGCCCTGCCCCGTTGGTCACTGGTGCCGCTGTCGTCGCGTCACCGTTGTGGCGTGCGCCGCCCTCTACTAGCTTCGTCGTCGTTGTTGTTTCCGCTCGGGGTGTAGTGGCATTGCATGGCCGTAGCCTCTGTCGCCAACATGCGCACGTTCCCTCTGCGCTGCATCGTCACGTCGAGTGCACTGTGCACGTAAGGCCATGGCACCCCCACGTGCACCTGCTCCGCCTAGCATCCGCCTCCCACCGAGGCGGCATAGCGCCCCTCTGCTCACTGTGACACTGCCACTGCCGCCCTTGCTCTACCCGCGCATGTAGCCATCCTCAGTTGCACCTTTGTCCTCTTCTATTAAGTGGCTAGCGTCGTGCCGCGCTTCCCAACCACCACCGCCTTGAATGGTGTCGCGCCGGCCCGACCAAGCCGCGCAAAGCAAACCGCAGTGCTTGGTCACATCTAGGGAAATTGCGCTCCCCTGAGGCTCGATTGGGAACCTAGCTACGTGCCAAGCCCACCCACTGCCACAGTCGTGCGATGCCGAGCTCCAATTTGGAGTTTTCCCCGTCGTCAGTCATCTTATGGCCAATTTCAAGCCACTCCAGAGCACCCTCCTTCACAGAGCTTTAACATCCAATTATGTGGCACCGTTGTCTTCACCTTGATTCCATCTACACCCTACGCACCCTACTTGCGCCGTCACTGCTTTCCCGGCGCCGCTGATGTGGCCGCGCCACCACAGTCCGTTGCTGGACTTGCCATGTGCGCGTGGCCAGACACGCCCGATCCATCCTCGGTCAAGCCACCACCATAGGTAGCTGCGGGGTGAGTTGTTGATGCCCACCCATTAGTTCTTTCACCTCTGTTGTGACTAGGCTCTCTGGAACACAGCTGCCGCTGTCGCAGGTTGTCCGCCGTCGTGGAGGGAGCTCCTAGACACGTCCTCACTCATCTCTTCACCGCACATCGATTCGCGTCTGCACCTAGGTGAGCATCGGTCCCTTAGAGGGGCGGAGAGGGGCCCGGATGGCCGGCTTGGTTGTCCAGTGCCATCGCCGCCGCGCCGGTGCGCGTGGGGGTGGTCCGAGGACCTGGCCGTTGTAAAGAAGAATTGTTCCGAGGGCTATTTTGCTTAAGTGTCGACTGTAGGAATAGGCCGCATAGTAGTTGGGTGAATAGCAGATAGAGTGGGGGCATTTTCGCAAAAGTGCGCGGGCGTCCCCGTCGCGGGTCGTTTCCGCCCGGATGGACCGCGTCCCGCGTGGGCCGTGTCGGCGGGTCGCGCGTGTGTGGGCCGCGCGGATGGGCCACGTGAGAATCGGTTTTCTTTTTCCAGTGAATTAGCAAAAGTTTTCTAATTTAGTTTTGAGCTGATCTTTGGAAAATTATAGTAAATTCTGTAGGTATCCAAAAATAGTGAAACAAAATTTGTTAGGTTCACAAAAATACGATCTCTCTGTTGGTGTAGTTAGTTTACAGTTATCTATGGGAATGTTAGGTTCAATAATTCATTTAGGAAAGCTTAGCATTATTTAGATTGATATTTGTAGGAATTTTTATGGCAATTTGGTAATAGCTTTGGCCATGAAATTTTTACAGTAGGTTCATTAGATTATGAGAGAATTCCTTATTTGACACCAAACAAATGACTCGTTCCTTTCTTGGCCCTCAAAAAATTTTCTTTCCCTATTTGACATTGAGTTCATTTTTCATTCCTTATACGACACTCCATTGGATTTTCCATCCGTGAACCGTTAACTGCCATGTAAAAAGACAATTTTGCCCCTTGGGCCCCACCACCCTTCTCCGTCCTCTCCCCCCTTTCTCCCTCCTGTCCGCGCCCCCGTCCACCCACGAGGTTCCGGAGCACGCTCACAGCCGGCTCCTGCGGCAGCGGGCCGTCTAGGTAGAGCAGCAGGCTGCGCAGCCCGCCCTCCGACACGACGGCGTGCCGCAAGCCGTTGTTGCCGGACGTGAGGTTCTGTAAGCACTCGGCGGCGTGCTCCTTGGCGCCCACCACGGCGCATCGGTCCAGCAGTCCGACCATGACGCGGACGACTCCTTCGTCCGCCAACGCCTGCCGCACCTCCGGCACCGCTGAGAGGTTCCTGAGCGCACCGGTCACGGCGGTCTGGGAGACGGAGTCCCCCATCTAGCAGATCTCGACAAGCGCGCCGGCGCCACCGTGTTCGACGACCGCACGCGCGACGTCAAGCGACGACGCAGATAGGCAATGCAGCGTGAGCGCAGCCTTCTCGCGCGCCACAAGGCTGCCGGACTCTGCTAGCTTGATTAGCGGTGGCAGGACGCCCTCGGTCACGAGCAGCGCCTCGCAGGCGGCGCCGCCCGACTCCACGGCCTGGCACATGACGGTGGCGGCCTTCTCCCGGACCACGGGCGCCGACGCTGTGAACAGCTGCATTGTCGCGGAGACGCTGGCGTGGCTGAGCACCGCCAGCACGCTCCGCTCGTCCCTACGCAGCGCGTCCAGCAGCCCGTCCACGGCCTGGCTCTTGGCCTCGGCATGCTCGATCTTCAGCCTCGCGAGCAGCTCCCGGACGTCCGCGAACAGGAGGGAGAAGGGGAGGAGAGGAGGGAGAAGGGTGGTGGGGCCCACAGGGGCAAAATCGTCTTTTCACATGGCAGTTAACGGTTCACGGATGGAAAATCCAACGAAGTGTCGTATAAGGAATGAAAGTTGAACTCGGTGTCAAATAGGGAACGGAAATTTTTTGTGGGCCAAGAAAGGAGTGAGTCATTTGTCTGGTGTCAAATAAGGAATTCTCTCTTAGATTATTATGTGCTCACTGTAATTTTTGCAGCCTTAGAATATGTTGAGAAATATGGTGGCTAAGTACTCCTTGTTGTAGTATATATATTAAATCGATAATAAGAATAAGGATGCCTTTAGTTGCTAAGATAATACGTGAAATGTTTCATACCTGTTTAGTGGGAATAATAGGTAACTTAGCATCTTAGTCATTAGAGTTAGTGTAGGGTCGAGATGGCGACTAGAGGGGGGTGAATAGTCATTTCTAAAACTTAATCGCGTCGGCTAACTGAAACAAGTGCGGAATTAAAACTATCGGTCTAGCCAAGACTGCACCCCTCTATCTATGTTCTCTAGCACCTTGTAAAGATCCTAATTAAGCAACAAAGGTGCCGGGCTAGCTAGAGCTCACCTAATCAATTCTAGAAGCAATGTCACACAAGCCTATGCCACTAGTACTTTAACCAACGGGGAGCTCCTACACATGCTAATAAGCAAAAGCACAAAGCCAACTAAGCTCACTAGCAATGCTCAATAACAAGGCAACCAATGCCAAATTAGAGAGCGCAAATACTTAGCTACACAAACTAAGCAATGTGACTAACAAGGTTACACAAACCAAATTAGCCACGCAAGAGAGCTACTTCTATGCTACACTAGCAAGAAGGTAACTAGTGAGCTACACAAGCCAACTAATTGCAAGAGCAACTACACAAGCACAATGTATATGAAAGTAATAATAAGCTTGTGTAAAGGGATTGCAAACCAACGGGAAGAACAATGTTGATACGATGATTTTCTCCTGAGGTTCACGTGCTTGCCAACACGCTACGTCCCCATTGTATCGACCGCTCACTTGGTGGTTCAGCGGCTAATTGGCATCACCCGCCAAGCCTGCACATCGGGCACCGTAAGAACCTACCCTGAAAGTGAGGGTAGCTCAATGACACGCTCAACTAGAGTTGCTCTTCGTGGCTCCCGTGGGATGAGCACAATGCCCCTCACAAAGCTCTTCTCCGGAGCACCGCACAAGCTTCTTACGGACTTCGACGAAGACCACCACCAAGCCGTCTAGGAGGTGGCAACCTCTAAGAGTAACAAGCACCACCGGCTTGCAAGACGACCACCTAGTGCCACTCAATGCAACCTCACGATGCAATCGCACTAGAATCGCTCACTCACTCAATCAGATGAACACTATCATGCTAGAGTGAGTTAGAGAGCTCCCAAACACTCTCAAGCATGGACACAAAGTTCCCCAAGGTGCTCAACCCTAGCTATGGCTGAGACCACCTTCTATTTATAGCCCCACGGGCTAAAATAGCCGTTACCCCTTCACTGGGCGTTTTTCGGGTTGATCGGACACGCCGGTCAGATCGACCAGACGCACCCTGCCAGCGTTCGGACAATGGATTGCTGCCACATCATCCCTGGCTTCCAATACTGAGCGCCCGATCTCAACGGTTAAGTTGTGACCGGACGCAGCACAGTGCCACGACCGGACGCAGGACCCCAACATTCGGTCACTTCCAGTAAGGTTCCAGCTACGACTGGACACGTCAGTTAGATCATGACCGGACGTAGGACCCCAGCGTCTGGTCATTTCCAGTAAGCCTCCACTCACGACCGGACATGTCCGATCACGCCCGACCGGACTCACCTAGCGCCTGGTCACTCACTGTCTCCTCAGTGCGCTGCCACACCAGTGCGACCGGACACACCCAGCCAGCGTCCGGTCACTTTCAACGCCAGCGTCCGGTTGAAGACCGACGCCTGCGCGTTCTTTGCTGCCACTGAACGGACGCAGGACCCCAACATTCGGTCACTACGTGACTAGCGTTCGGTGCACTCTGTGAAACCCTGTCTTTTCTGTATATGGCGTCAGTGAAGTTTCGAACCCTTCTCGCCTCCGTTTCATCGCCGAGTTGATCCACATCAACTCCAACTTCATCTCCTTTGTAAATTTGCCAACACCACCAAGTGTACACCACCATGTGTATGTGTGTTAGCATTTTCATAATCATTTTCCAAAGGATTAGCCACTCAACTTGCCACGCCACTCGATCCTAGCCACAATGCAAAGTTAGATCACTCGAGTGGCACTAGATGACCGATATGCAAACAAGTTTGCCCCTCTTGATAGTACGGCCATCTATCCTAAACCCGGTCATAAACTTCTCTACACACCTATGACCGATGAAATGAAATGCCCTAGGTTATACCTTTGCCTTGCGCATTCCATTCCATCTTCTACAATGGCGATGCAACACATGCACAAACACGATCAATAATGATATGATCCACTTCATATCATCACGTGATCATATTGGTTCATCAATCTTGACTTCACTTGCTTTTCACCGTTGCCTTCGTCCATCGGTGCCAAGTCTTGCTTAAGCTTCACCATCACGCGGTCCATCGCTCCAAAGCCTCTGACTTGCCCTTCACGCTTGCAACTGGTCCATCTTCTCCACCTTGATCACATGACTTAATGTCATGTCTTATGTGCAATGAGCTCCTTCATCATCACATGTGTGAGCTTTGCAATATCTCCGCGCCATTTTCACCTTCATGGCATATGTTGCTCACACACATGTACCTGTGGACTAATCACTTATGTATCTCACATAAACATAATTAGTCCACCTAGGTTGTCACTCAATTACCAAAACCACACAAGGACCTTTCAGCTAGCTTAGTAGCTTAGTAGATGTATTCTTATTTTAAGAGTTTCTGTTGCCATATTACTAAGTGTTGCATCATCATTTCATGCATGTAGATAACGAATTGGTAGAGTTCGTGACTGCGGGCGAGCAAGAGTACAAGGAGATAATTGAGGAGTACGAGGAGGAGATCCTCGTCCAGGAGGGAGCCCCGGAGCCCTCATTTGCTGACTTTGCTGACACCCCGCCTGTCCAAGGCAAGCCCCTGTGCATAACCCTTATTTTGAATAATCACTGGATATATATATGTGATATGCATTTATGTTATAGGCATTTTATGGAAACTACATCCATAGATATACCTACCTATGAGTCCTACTAGCATAGGTCGAGTAGCTACTATGCTTAGGATTTCGGTAGTGTGAGTAACCTGCCGTTACTCATAATAGGTGATTATTATTATCACTCGTGATAAAATGGTGAAAGGAAAATGGAGACCAGGCAGGGATATAGTTTGGGTATTGGTGGGTGTAAGAGGTTGTGTCCTGCGGCCAATGGGGCATAGCTTGGTTACACTGTTTTCCCTGTCTGTGTCGGTTAAGGATCGGCCGTTGCATTGGGTTCTAGGCAAGTCATAGACTTATTATCCCGAGCACATACTTGTTTATGGGAGTAGGGAAGGCTTGTTGCTCTCTTGTCGTGGGTTTCGGCTCTTTCCAGACCGACTAATTGGAGGCGAGGATGGTGGAGGTCTAAGCACCACACTGAGTCTGGGACTCATGTGTGGGGGTTTGGAGTCCAAATTTGGACGGGGACCTAGACCCCTTGACAAGAGAGTGATGGGTTGGTCCTGCTTATGCCTAGGGTACAAGCGGGGCGTGTGTTTTGGGGTATCCAGCTGGGCACATTGATTCATGAATCATCGGCAATCCGGTATGGTTTGTCTACAATATAGCACCATAGTAAGAACTAGAAGATGAAAGGTGGTGAAATAGAACTGTTTGCTCAACTTTTGCTTAAAAGTAGAACATGTGCTTACATAGAATGGTTAGATAATGAACTAATCATGACTGCTAATAATAAACATACATAAGGATTCACTATTAGTATTGCTTTCCGCAAAAAGGAAACCCAGCAAACCATAAAGCTTATCATACCCTTTGGAGTCGAGAAATTATTCCCACTAGTTGGGTAAGTCTTGCAAGTACATTGTGTACTCAAGGTTTATTTACCCTTGTTGTAGGTGTAGCTTGAGGAGTAGCTGATGTGTGAAGGATTCTTTTGGTGGGCACAGACAAATCCTTGTATATTATCGATAGATGTTTATTTTAATTCCGCTGTTTAAATTCCGCACTCTGAATTTGGTACTGTAATAATGTATTTCTAAGAACTCTGGTTGTATGAAATGGACTAAGTATCATAAACTCATTCTCATTATTGGATCCTGGAGGAAAATGTGAAATTTTTGAGTTCTCCCTTAGGGTGTGCTCGACGGAATCCGCCCGATGTAGCTTGCTTTCGGGGTGCTTAGTGTCTGGTGGAAGACTAGCGCTTCTGAAGGTGTGTTATTTCGGGCGGTTCTGCCACACAATGTTGCAGCGCAACAAGGCAATGCAGTAGAAGCCCCATTGCTTAGAGAGTAGGCATGCAGTACTCCGAGGATAAACTCCATGGAATCCTATGAAGCGAAGGTGCATGCAAATAGTTGATCGGACCGATCATGCAATGAGGCAAAGTAGGTTGCGCACTCTAAGTTGATATGACTGATTGCACGCGAGGTCGAAAACAACAACAATGATGTCGAGGGTGGAGTTGGTGTTGCACTGACTTGTATTGCCCAACGCTAGGCTGGGTGCTCGCATCAAAGAGGTGAGGTCAGTAGCTAGAGCATAGGTAATGATCTAATGGATCACATTAGGGCGGTGCGAATGGTGACGTATGGCGGAGGTCGTGGTAGTGGCGTCACTATCATTTGGAGGCCATGAGGTGTCGGTGGTTAACGATGTGTAGACGAAGATGCGTAGAGGCGACATATGCAGACATCTCTTGGAACGTTGCAAGCCATGCCATACCGCACGCTCAGTGATGAATAATCGAGGCTAATGTCAGTAGAGGCGCACGAAGACAATAACAGCGAGCGACACAAACCAAACTTGGATCAGAAAAACTGAAAGAAACGCTAATCAATGATTGGCGGGAGTGAAAATCCCGATAAACGGATTGGGAAAAGACTCGCCAATGCGATCAACAACATGAGTCCTAGGTATGATTGGCACCGCCCCGATAGATACCCCCATGGGTGATCTCCGCCAACACGAGTGTAGAAACAGAAGCTTTGGGACCTATGCCAAAAGATATTTTGCAGAGAATCACTCCTCGTTTCGATGCATGTCAATTGAAAACAAAAACAGCTTATCTTAATTCATTTCTTGCACAAAATCACTTAATTTCTTCATAAAAGCTTATTCTAGAGATCCTCCATTTTCAACTGCAAAATCAATCTCCATAGAAATTCAAAAGCTGAGGAAGCTTTACTGCTTGCCCTTAGTTAACTTTGGGAACCACACTTTGTGGGGCCTAGCTACAGTGCTCGGAATGAAGAAAAAAATAAACCATGATACTCCACTGCACATATGCGACTGTGAAAACTACTCCATAATAATAATATACTAGATCTCAGAGCAAACAGATTAAAGAAGAACTCGCGTGTTAGGCTGTCGCTTTGCAGCTCGTGACATATTCATTATTTAAACAGCTGATGGGGAACACTATGAGTGAGACACTCAATTCTGTGCATTATCGTCTAGGACTCCTATATATAATATATACGCGTCGATCATTAGTGTTTGTTTGACCATGTTTGCTACCGCTTGACCTCTAGTATCGTGTCTGGTTATTCTAAGCCTTGGTGTTAGTCCTTGTACTGCTATTATAACAAGACAAAGCATCAGGTTGCTATTCCTGTCCACATGCATGCATGCGGTTCTACCATAGTCTCACTGTCTCAGCCATCATGGCCTTGGTGCCTGTTTACTAGTAAAAAGATTAACTAAGCCCTTGTTTAGTTCGCGAAATTTGGATTTTGGGTCTACTGTAGCACCTTCGTTTTTATTTGGCAAATAGTGTCCAAACATTGACTAATTAGGCTTAAAATGTTCGTCTCGTAATTTCCCACCAAACTGTGCAATTAGTTTTTCTTTTCGTCTACATTTAATGCTCCATGCATGGACCGTAAACATTCGATGTGACAGGTACTGTAGCAACTTTTTGGAAATTGGGTAGCAACTAAACAAGGGCTAAGCATCATACTGGCAAAAAGACACAATTTCAACGTCTTGTGGCTTGGATTTATGTGTAGTGTAAATACTCCAGGCTCAATTAACAGGCATAATGAGTTGTTGTTTTTTCTGAACTACTATCAATTATTTATGTGAAATGACAACTGAGAAGTTTTTGCAGGGAAAGAGATGAGATTTTTGGGTGTAGTGCATGAATCTGCAGTGTTTAATCAATAGAGTGTTGCCAGCGCAACCGCGCTTACATCGGGGCCGGAGCCAGGCAACATACAGCCTGTTCGGTTGGCTGGTTCGTATCGTTGCTGATTCATTTATGTGAGAGAGAAATATTATTAACTGATTCATGTGTACATTGTTCATGTGAGGGGCTGGTCAGCCCAGCCAGCCAGCCCCAGCCGCTGATAAACATGGCAGAGAAATAGAAGCACGTTGTGCTGAGTTGGCATATCATTGAGCACCAACCACCAAATGATACCTTGCCACTTGGGCACATATATACATACATAGGATAAACTCAATCATTACCATTTTGTTCTCTTTTATTTGGTATAAAGTATCTCCATTTTACTTGCAGATATATATACTAGCTAATGACAGAACTTGACAGATAGCATACTGCAGAACAGTGGTTGCTGTCCTGCACCGTCGTACCCAATTTATTTGCATGTATGGTACAGCAAGTAAGCTATAGCATGATGAGTATATATATGTGCATCCGTGGCATTTACCTACCTCAGTGTTTATGTGATGCGGATTTCAGCTTTATCCGTCACGAGTAATGTCAGAACTAACCAGTCATTACCTCAGTTCGTTACTACACACGCTCAACTGGCACGAGTAATGTCAAAACTAACCAGCCATTACCTAGCTGCAAGTTGGCAAAATACACGGTGCAAACCACGTACTAAGTGAAAATATGACTATCGATTTGATGCATCGCGTAGTGCTCACATGCAAAAATTGAGATGCAAACTCGCTTTTAAAGATTCATATAGAATTTACAAATTTCAGGTGTATGTGCACTAGAAAACAAAATCCATGCATCTAAAAGATTTTTTTAACTTTGTCTGATTTTTTTAGTTTGAGTTTGCATCCCAACTTTTACATACGAGTATGTATTTGTATGCGCTATGGATGTACCAAATTTATAAAAAAAATTGAATGATCAAAATACGTTTTTTAAATTACTTTCCATGTTTTTACCTAGCATATGGTTTTCACCCCTGTATTTTCTCAAATTGAACTTGATCTGCATTTCCTGTCTCGTTGAGCATGCGTGACTTAGGGTGAAGGGAAAATTCCAACTACGCTGACCACACCGTGCCATACTTCAACGGCCATGCAGGCACGCAGGTCCTGAATCTGAATGGCAGCCAGATCCTGGAACTGCTTGTTGCATCACTCCATGCTTCAGACCGAAGGATCAAGGATTGATTCTGTCGTGTCAGTTGTCATCTTCAGATCTTCAGGGTCACGTCTAGCTGGTTCTGTCAAAGTTTGGAGAGCTTTTACTACTCCCTCGGCTCTAAAAAAAACAATCCTAAATTTAAGATTAGTCAATTTTTCTCAAATTTAACCCATTTTACACGAAAAATATCAATATTTATATCCCTAAATAGATTTAGTATGAAAATATTTATAATTAATCTAATGATACTTATTTCATATAAAAGTATTAGTATTTTTATATAGAGATGATCAAAGTTCAAATTATTTGGCTTCTCGAAAAGTGAAAATTACGTTCTTTTTAGGATAGAGAGAGCAGTAGGAAGAAGTATCGCTCTTCCAAAACGAAATCCAATTCTAGAGTAGTGTCGATTCATGGTTTGTTTGAAACATGGGAAAATTTTCTTATTCTTGGATTTTTCTTGTGAAATTGAACCGATTCCTATAAAGTTCATACACCATTCCTGCGAAATTCATGTGTTCCAAATAGACCCTCAACATTTGAAACCCGAGAAAATATTATATAAAAAAGGTACTGATACATATCGTATTAAATAAATATCATTAATTCATCATAAAATATATCTGTATAATATATATATTTAGAGTCATTGATAATTTTTTTGTAAATTTAGTTAACTTTAAGATAGCTTAACTTTAGCCAAATCTATAATTACATTATTTGGGGATGGATGTAGTACAAAGTTTTCATTTTTAAACGTACTCGTGGGAACACAAGGCGAGACCGAAGGATATATGGCCCTGTTCGCTTGGTTGATAAGTCAGACTGAAAAGTATTGTTGGCTGATTTGTTATGAGAGAAAAATATTGTTCGTTCACTAAAAGTACGGCAAGACAAGCGAACAGGGCCATAAACTATGGACTCGATTGGTTTCCCGATTTGATTGCCATTTTTTTCATCATCCGACTAAGGCTGAAATAGAAATGCAGCAATAATTCAAACAAAACACAGCTTGCACCACATCAACCAGCTTGAACAACCAAATTACACGAATTACATAAAAATGATGCACCTTGATACCAATCAGGATCTTTATTGGACTAGTGGAGATTCCAATACCATCAGCCCCTTCCCCTCCCTCCCCCACCCGCTGTCTCCAAGCTGTCCAAAGTCCCCAGCTTTTTGGATATTTAATTTTTTACTATTATAACGGATGTCACCTCTTCGAATAGTACTCTTAAAATTGCTTATATATATTTACCATCGAGAGAGAGCATTTGATACATTCTTGCCATTTTCGCTGACGTGGCACGCCAACTCGACCTGACAGTATAGACCGGACACGGGAAATGACATTTTTGCCCCTCATCTATTTCTTCTATATCTATCCCTTCCTCGCTCGAGCTCCGACCATGGCCGACGATGGGGTCCATGGCGGCGGCTGATAGGACATAGGGGAAGTTGGGGGCAAGGCAGCCGGGGCCACGGCCTACAGGTCCACGGACGCGCCCGACGCCGGCGACGAACATGGCCGCAGCCCGCAGGGGAAGGCTTGGTCGCAGCGCCGAGGAATGGCGACCAAGCCGGTCATCGTCGGCGACCTCATCCACCGCGTCGCCTCCTCCTGCCTCTCCAACCGCCTGCCCTGCAACTACACCCTTCGCGACTCCATCGACAGCAACCTGGACGACGACGACGACAACCCCTTCGCCGACGCCATCTTCAGCAGCGAGAAATGCTGGCGGTCCCCGCCCGCTGCGGAGGTGGAGGAAATCAAGGAAGAGGAGGGGGAGGAGGAGGAGGAGGAGGAGAAGCTCAAGATCTGGGAGGATGGGGAGCAGGAGCAGGAGAGGCTGGCCACCGCGGCCAAGGGCGTCGAGCGCACCCGCGACGCGAACGCGCTGATGGCGGAGGTGTTCGACGCTGTCTTCGGGGTGCGCCGCGCTCCAGGGCGCGCACTGCCCCTGGGACCCCGACAAGATGCGCGCCACGGACGCGGCCGTCGTCGCCGAGCTCCGCCACCTCGCACGCCTCCGCGACCGCTTCCGCCGCTCCGCCGCCGCGGGCCACATCCCATGCCCAAACCCTTCCGCGCCGCCCCTCCACGAGGTCGTGGCGCCGTACGAGGCGGCGCTCGATGACCTCCAGCGCCAGCTCCAACCCAAGCAGGCCAAGGTGGACGGGCTCAAGAAGAAGCTCGCGGTGGCCACCAGCCGCCGTAACGGGCGCCACCACCACCACCCGCTCTCCAAGCAGAATGGCCCCGACGGCGGAGCTGTTCATCTCCTGTGCCGAGCAGGCCCGCGCGGCGACGCGGGCGTTTGTAGGGCACCTCGTGCACCTGATGCGCGCCGCGGGGCTGGAGCTCGCGGCGGCCACTCGATCGCTCACCAAGATCCCGGTGTACTCCCCGCAGCTGGCCAAGCACGCGCTGGACATCACACGCGCCCTCCTCGGCGGCTTTCAGCACGAGTCCTTCTACCTGGACGGCTCCCTCTCGTCGCTGCTGGACCCCGCCGCGTTCCGGCAAGAGGTCGAGCGAGGAAGGGATAAAGATAGAAGAAATAGATAAGGGGCAAAAATGTTATTTCTCGTGGCCGGTCTATGCTGTCAGGTCGAGTTGGCGTGTCACGTCAACGAAAATGGCAAGAATGTATAAAATGCTTTCTCTCGATAGTAAATATGAGCAATTTTAAGAGTGATATGTGAAAAGATAGATCTGTGGTAACGGTAAAAAGTTAAATATCCCGTAGCTTTC
The DNA here is from genome assembly GCA_904845875.1 of Miscanthus lutarioriparius. Lineage (NCBI taxonomy): Eukaryota > Viridiplantae > Streptophyta > Magnoliopsida > Poales > Poaceae > Miscanthus > Miscanthus lutarioriparius. The sequence continues at coordinate 73,336,533 of CAJGYO010000016.1, read as the reverse complement.
CCCCCTAAATACTCCTACCCCACGTCACTGCCGGGAGGGAGGAGGAGGAGAGGAGCAGCAGCGGGCATCGCAAGACTCACCTAAGGTAACGTGCACACGCTTCCCTCCAGCTCGCTCTCTGCTTCTCCTTCTCCCTCCCTCGCCAGTCGCCACTGCTCCTGCACTGCAACCCTGTCAGGCTTCAAGCTCCAGCCAAAAATCGTTGGCCTCGGCTGTCCGGTGCCTGCTCCTCCTGCCGCCCCCGCTCCTCGCACCTCCATCCACCTCCCGCGGCCTCCCACGCGACATGATTGCATTGCGGGCTGCCGCGGAGCTCAGCTGTCCTCCCACGCCTCTGACTACGCCTTCCTCTCGCCCGCCTCTGCCTGCGCACAACCGAAACAGCTAGCCTGACCGCTCGCCTTCCTTCCCTTTGCTTCCGCACGAAGATTTGGGCGTTTCTTCTTCCGATAAAGTTGTATGTGGTTTGACACCCGTCGTCTCCAGACAGGTGGTTTGGTTCGTGACTTGTTTGCTCCTCTCCAGGTGCCAGCCAGGGTGACTGTTTCGAGGAGCGTGGAGTGGCGCCATGGGGAAGAAGGGCAAGTGGTTCGGCGCCGTCAAGAAGGTCTTCAGCCCTGAATCCAAGAAGAAGGAGGAGGAGGTGATGCTTCACGCTTCCCCGGCCCCTTGGATTTCTCTTGCGTTTTGCGGGTTTTGTTTTGGAATTTTTTTGGGGGGCGTTTTCTCTCGGATCTGATCGGGTTCGTGTTTCCCTCGCCCAATTCCGAAGAATTCAGTAGCTTCAGTTCAAGTGTTCATGGTAAAAAAACGGCATCTTGTTCACCGTTTTCGGACTTATCAGCCGCCGTCCTCGTTTCGATTGGGCTTTCGTGTTTTGTATATGGAAAAGAAAATACTGAATTTTTGGTTCGGCAGTTGGCACTCTGTAGTAATTCGGAAAAAAAAAAGTTGGCACTCTGTAGTTTCAACAGCATTGTTGTCAAGACGGCATTTCCTCCCCTTTCAGATCTGCGATCAAAGCGCCGCCTTTTTTTTCTTGCATTTGTTTTTTCACTACAGTTCGAACTGAATTCTGATCACAATCCAAAACTTTGCACTTGAAATTAACAGAGACTAAGGAGGAAATCAGCAGCTAGCAACCCAACACCGCTAGATCTGACCCCATCTACCTCCTTGGAAGTCGATGTTTCGGTGCCACCCCCTCCAGCTCCAGCTCCTCCAGTTCTTCACCAGGCCGAGGAGGTCAGGATCCCTGAAGCCGAGCAGGAGCAGAGCAAGCATGTCACCGTGGAGGAGGCCCCTGCTGCCCCAGCACAGGCGTCGGTGCTGCCACCTGGTGTGCCAACCGAAGAGCTCGCTGCAGTCAAGATCCAGACCGCCTTCCGAGGTTACCTGGTAATGTGAAATCACTTCTTCGGTGCCATTTGGACCTGGTTTGGTTTTTTTCCTGAGATGTTTAGATAAGAACAATTGTGACAGTTGGAAATTGGTTTATATAGATAGATGGTCGCATTACATCATGGAAGTGTTTGTTTAGCTGCTGATTAGGTCTTTGCTATTTGGGGGTTAGGAAGAGGTTTGTTTTTTTCCTGATTTCGTTTCCACATCGACATGACTGAGCATGCAAGCAAATGTCTGTTGGTGTTGGTGGCTACCCTGCATATTTTCTCTTTTCGTGTTCTAGCTTTTAGGTGTCGGGAGCTCGCCAACCTTTGCAAGTGTTGGTTGGCCAGTTGCTGTTACTGTAATTTGGAGTGGTACCTCTTAGCATATTGTAGCTATTTACATGCCTTGTTTTCATCTAACTACTTTGTGGGCTAAATGGGAATTTATGGCTAAAGAAGTAGATTTTATTGCTTTAGTTGAACCTGGAGGAGCTGTTAATTTCTAGTTTAATTCCTCTCCTTCAGTTAGCTGTTTACTTTTTAGGTTTGTCTATTGTTTATGTCAATGTGCATTTGTCCAAAGGGCCGACAAATCATTCTTGCAAAGTGTTAGAAAAATGATTCTTGAACAACTGGCAGTTGGTGGCAGCAACCTTTCATCACTCATTTTGATGTTCTTTTCAATTATTTTTTGATACTGATAGCCTGTCTGTCCTGCTATTGAACTATCCATGAGATAGCAATTAGTGGGCGTAACTTCTGTTCTTTGGGAAATACGACTTCATGGAAATTTGACTTGTTTCATAGTAAAGCAGAATCTTACTTTTACGCTCTGCAAAAAAAAAAAAAAATGGAAAGGGAAAAAGAATCTTACTTTTACAAACAACGTTATACTGAGTGTTTGGTCATTGTGATAACGTAGGCAAGGAGGGCACTAAGAGCACTGCGAGGCCTTGTTCGATTGAAGTCATTGGTTGAGGGTAATTCAGTCAAGCGTCAATCTGCAAGCACTCTGCGCTGTATGCAAACTCTATCGCGGGTGCAGTCACAAATACGTTCTAGGAGAGCAAAGATGTCCGAGGAGAACCAGGCTCTCCAACGCCAGCTCCTACTTAAACAGGAATTGGAGAATTTCAGAGTATGCAAACCTTCTCAAAGTTTTGCAGTAAAAGTTTCATGAGCTGGTGTTGTTCAACTAATATCAGTAGCATTTTTGTCTGATTTGCTCCAAGCCTCGAGATAATTTTAAAATATTATTGAGAGAATTAAACATATTCGTTTGTGAACAATGCTATCTCAGATGGGTGAGAACTGGGATGACAGCACTCAATCCAAGGAGCAAATCGAGGCAAGCCTGATAAGCAGACAAGAAGCAGCGATAAGAAGAGAAAGAGCGCTTGCATATGCATTTTCACATCAGGTAGGAATTCCTGCTCTCAGAACATATGCTAATCTATATATACTTGATCCTGGCTCTACGATTGTAAGCTTAAAATGTCTCGAAATGTGTTGTTTACAGTGGAAGAATACATCAAGATCTGTCAACCCAATGTTTGTAGACCCAAACAACTTGCAGTGGGGCTGGAGCTGGTTGGAGCGCTGGATGGCAGCAAAACCTTGGGAGGGCCGCAATGGGGCTGACAAGGAGAGCAACATTGACCGCGGATCCGTTAAGAGTATGAGCTTGAACCTTGGAGAGGGTGAAATCACAAAAGCTTTCAACCGCCGGGACTCAAAACCAGAAAAGCCATCACCACCAACTCCAAAACCGACCCGTCCAGCCTCCAGGCAATCCCCTTCGACACCATCTGCTAAAGTGGCACCAATACCTGCCAGGAGGAAATCCGCCACGCCAAAGAATGGTGTTTCACAGGTGGACGATGACGCTAGGAGTGTGCTCAGCATGCAGTCTGAGCGACCAAGGAGGCACAGTATAGCCACCTCGACTGTGCGGGACGATGAAAGCCTCGCAAGCTCCCCATCACTCCCAAGCTACATGGTTCCCACGGAATCTGCAAGAGCCAAATCTCGCCTCCAGGGCTCAGCAATGACCAATGGCGCAGAGACACCGGAGAAAGGAGGCTCTACTGGACCGGTCAAGAAGAGGTTGTCCTTCCAAGGTGGAACTGCGGCTGCCTCACCAATGCGGCGGCATTCTGGTCCTCCCAAGGTGGAGAATGCAGTGAAGGACATTGTTGCGCCACCGCAGCCAGAGGCCTTGGTAGTCAATGGTGGAAGCAAGTGACTCGTATGACAAGTACCAGGAGGGGAAGCGGATTATAAAGATATGTTTCGTTCATGAACAGGAGTTTAAAAGTGATATCAGATCTATGAATGATTTGAATTGTTTTCCCGTTACGACCACATTGTTTGCTATATAAGATTCACAGTACCTGCCAGTTGATTCCATTTGTTGTTTCTGTAAAACAAATATCAATTTGTCACTAGAATATGTGGTGTTTGTATGTAAACAGGTCCTCTATTTATGTGAGCCATATACTTCTTTTTCAGAAGATCCCCATGAAGTGTTCTACCCTGCGGTCTATTTACTTATTTTATCTCGCAAATTCCTATCTGTGTATAAACCACTAGCCCCGTTTCCAGAGATGTAAAAATGTAAACCCAAATACACTAACAATCCATCGATCCAAATTCAAATCTCATAAAATAATATTAAGTGATTTCTTCATTATGGTATGTAAAACAAGAATAGAATCATGTTGCCAATCAATAATATACGAGTTACAAAGCTGCATATGGAGTCAAATAACAATGAGCTACATTTCAAATTCATCTGCACGATTGGTTCTTCAGCTCAGCATCAAATATTTCTTTTCTCGAAGACGCAGGAGAACTGTGCTTCATATTTAGAAGAAAAAGGGGGAGAGACTCCAAATACAACACACACCACACCACCCCAAAATGTTAAGATTACATACGCGCCTGTGGAAACAAAGAGGCGACCAAAGCTAGACTATCTCCAGGCTACAGAACTCAGCATCAAATATTTCGCCAAGCCACCAATTCAGAGCAATTTTTGTTAGCATCGACACCTTGGCACGGAAGCAATCATTGGGCAATCTGACACAAATTTGCAGAAACGGCACTTCCACCTCTCCTCTTCGGCTACAAATTTAGGTTCGCGTGATCCTATCCAGAAGCTGAGGACTTCCTGGATTTGATCCTTGAACCACCTAGCATCATAAGTGAATCGGTATTCTTCGAGCAGGGAATGGTCTTCCTGTAGTTCATATCTGCACCAGTAAAGGACTAGGAAATTACTCTCTCTCTCTATATCTGCGGTGTCCCATTTGCAAAAGGTCCAGAGAATAGTGATTTGCCATTCAATAGTCTGTACAACAGATTACTTCTGTTTAGGCCGTAAGCCTGTAACTCATATTTACCTCAAGAGCAGCTGTTCTTGAGACCGTGGTAGTGTATGGCAGGTAACCTTGAAATATTTCAATACATCTTCAAAGGTCTGCAAACAGAAACCATGTTACAAGTCATAACTCGCAAGGACCATACAACATGTTGTAGACGGTAGCATGAATGAACATACAAAAGTACAGTAAAAAAAGCAGTGTTAGCAAACACTTCTGGATTTGCCCAATTTGCTAGCACATCGCAGCGAATGATTTCCCATGAATAAACTGGTTGGTCAATCACAGTAAATTGCCTGAGAACTATTAGAAGGAAGAACTACAAAGTTTAAAGGTGAGACATATCACCTTTGCATCGAATCCCAATGAGCTAATGTACCCCTTGACATCATCTGATAACAAGTAGTTGGGGTCCAGGTCAAAATAGCTGAAGAAATTCTCTGCTGGGAATTTCTCTGTGGTCAAATTGTCCCATAGATACTTGTAACACATCAGTTGAAGCCTGTCATAATCAGATAATCATCTATCATACAAACTTCATAGATGCTATCATTCTCCCATGTTCTTCAAGAGCATCCTACCATCTTATTACTGTGAGGCAAAACATTAAAACTTGAAGATAGCGACATATGCTACTAATCATATGGATTTTGTTTCTAAACAGTAACACTCATCAATGGCTTAAAAAAGATGTCACATTAATATGATACATTTTTAATGGCACAAATACAAAGGCACAACATGTGTACAGTCTGTTGTAAGAAAGAGCACTTGCCCAGTACCACCAAATTTAAGCAGTGTTCCACATTCATATACTGAATGATTGACCTAAGAGTTGTTGCTTAAAACAAAACTAACTAAAAACCATAGTTGGCAACAATAGGAACCTGTAGTAAACTGAGCGATCACAAGGTTGGTAGAGATTCCAGTTGAGAGGCTGAACACCCAGGCTTGATCCCAGGTGTCATGGTCGTATGAGTACCTCAGTAAAGAGTTTGATGCTCCCATTTCTTAAGACAAAGCCAAATGTCTCCCTCTCCCTCTCTCTCTCCTTGCGTAGATTTACATATATAGGTACAAAGATAGATTTGCATAAACAATACAGTCTAGCAATTAATCCCTTTTTTGGGTACTGAAGCTATGATTGAACAATGGTAAACAGGCCAAAAGAGCATTAATACAAGTCCATGCAATTTCAGATCAAAGCAGAAGTCTTCACTAGTCTAGGGAACATACTTGCCGGCTTGCCGCACAACATAATTTGCCATTCTCTAGGTGAAATGGTTAGGAAAGCAAATGTAAGGAGCAAACCTTCCATTTCTTTTTTGTGCTTCTGATGGAGCTGTTCGCGTGGAACGTGTCTTTGTATCCACCAGCATGGGTTGCAATGACATGCCAACCGTGGGCATTTGGATTTCATCTATAATTCCTATCATCCATGAACCTTCGACAACCCCAATCCTGCAATGACCTGATTTACTATCAGACCTACTGAGTAGAACGCTTCCTAAGATGGAAAGCATCATATACATAGTTACATACTCTGGAAACCAACATAGCAGAGTATTTTCATCGGTACACAGTACTGGTTTGCAGTTGCACAGAGAAGAGCTAAAGTTCCTGGGGCTTACACTGGAATTTCCCGTGTTATGCCCTCGAACATTAGCTGGTTTGTTCCCACGATGAAGTTCATGAATTTTACTGCCCATAGTTCTTCCGCAGATCTAATGGCGACGTCCACTCTCTCAACAACCTGGTCCAAAAGGAAACAGGTCGAAATGAGATTCGTTCGGGGAATTTTTCATGGTGAAGTCATGATGGAAAAGGCACGGCATTCCGCTTGGAAGAACCAGAAATGTTGGCTCACCTCTTGCTCGAGCTGGGCATGGCGGTCCGAACCGACCTTCATGGCCACGGTCTTTTCCGGCTTGCCCCGTTCGAGCACGAACTCCATCTGCTTCTCGCACCATTCCTGTAGCAAGAAGTACGGTCACCATCAGAATCACTCGACACGAGCGCATCTGATCTGCCCAGAAGACAAGACAACGAAATGCGAAAGACGCGAGCTTGGACAACGAAATGCGAAAGGCGCGAGCTTTGGCCGGCGGTGTCACCGTGGCGGTGATATCGGTGACGGCGAGCGCGCGGCGCTCCCGGAACCGAGCGAGCCGAGACCTCCGCGGCAGAGGCGTGTCCTCGATGTCGCCGGCGGCGGGCGGGTACGCCGCGCAGGAGAGCGGGACGGCGGCGCGGCGGGCCGCTGCGGAGAGGAGGGGGCGTGCCCCCGCCGCGGCGGCGGCGAGCGCGGCATCGATGAGCGCCATCTCCTCGTCGCTGACGATATCCACGAGGAACTCCTCTGCCCCGGGGCGCGCCGCGGCGGAGGAGGAGGGGGAGGCGTGGTGCATCGGATCCGGAGGAGGAAGCGGGGAAGCCGCCAGATGTGGGCCCCACCTGGCAGCGCGGAACCGGCGGCGATCGGCCGCTTGCCTCGCGGCTTGCGCAGCGGCACGGCAGCGTTCAACTACGCAGGCCGCCCAGCAACCACTGACGTGTGGGGTCGGCCGGTTGCCCTCTCCGTCGTCTCCAACTCTACGTTGCCCGTGGTTAGCGACGTTGGTTTATGAATGTAACATTTTAACCGCGAATGAAATTGTAGGACGATTGGACATGACCTAATACTCTCTCCGTCAAAAAAATATGCAAATCTCATTTTATTTTCTGACGAATCAAACAATTTTTAAGACTATATTTGGATCCCTAGATCGAGCTAATACAAAATAGTTAGGTACTAATAATTAGTTCCTTTAGTATGTACAAATCTAACTAATAGTCTTGTTAATTGTTAGTTGAATATTCTACTAACAACTATTTTTACTAGTTGGGTCAAATCAGCTAAAAACAACTAATAGTAGTTAGTTATATCAAATAAGGTCTTGATTGGATCTATTAGCTATAATAGTTAGCTAGATAATAGTTCATAACTAATATGAGTAGCTACTAGTTCATAGCTAATAGTATTAGCTAGTTTAGTCTAACTAGTGAAATAGCTGTAAGTTAGATATTCAGCTAACAATTAGTTAAACTATTAATTAAACATGTTTGGATCCAAGGAGTTAGCTATTCTGTTTGGATCTATAGAGCTAAAAGTTACCTAACTAATAGTTCGTAGCTAATATTACCTAGCTGACTATTAGCTAGCTAATTATTAGCTGGTTTGATCAACTAGTAAGATAGTTGTTAGTTAGCTATTAACTAACAATTAGCTGGATCCATTTAGATCCAAAGGAGCGAACTATTAATTTATGGATCCAAACATAATCTACGCATATTATTAAATTGGTTATGAAGTATATTTTTATAATAAGTCTATTTGGAGACACAAATATTGATATTTTCTATGAATAGGTCAAACTCGAGTACATAGTCTTAAACATATAATTGCAATTTTGTGTACGGATGGGTTTTTTCAAAAAGAAAAATATGTAGTACCTCCGTCCTAAAAAATATATATTATAATTATAAGATCCGTATCGGTCAAACTATCTCAACCTTGACCAATTTTATAGTAAATAGTATTAACATTTATGTCTCTAAATAAATTTATTATGACAATATATTCTATAATTAATTTAATAATAGCATACTATGCCATTTTTGTAACGCTAATTCCTCCCTATGAATTAGATACATTCGTTTTTGCGAAAACAACGGGAATGCAAAATCTGTAAACTCGAGAAAATGTACAGCCCTGCAAGATGTGAAACGACTTCCAAATGTAAATCCGGCTTATTTTCAGTTTCAAATATACAAAGACGACACGCGAAAAGAAAGCAATGAGAATCAGTCTCCACGAAGAAGACGATGGTAAAGTTGAAGATAAACTATAGTATATGTATAGCGACGAATTTGATTCGTCGAATCCTCCTTGTGATCGATGCCCTTTTAACGCAATGATCTTGACTTTGATACGTATTACTGATTTGGTCACTAAGGTATCGTAGCTAACCACCTCCATTCTGTTAGAAAATAGAGAGATGGATCGATGCAAATAATTTTGTATCGCATTTCCAATGCACAGTATGGACATATATACAGGGTCCATGTGGACGGTTATAAGTGTGAGAGAGAGAGGTGAAAGGACACCCCCTTGAAATAATCCTTAATTGAGCACTAACTAATAATTCTCAACACTCCCCCTCGATCAATTAGCTACTTGTAGTCTTTATTGTTCATCTATTATGCATCTTTACGAATCTTTGGAAAACCCTGTGGGAAAAAACCAAAGTAATACCGGTATACCAGGCAAAACTCCTTAAAACCCAATAGAAAAAATAAGAAGAAAACATCGTGATATACAATCACCAATGTTATTAATCCTTTAAGATAAACCCAAAGTCTTAGTCTAAAAACACTTTGACCATAGGGTCAATATGCTTCAAATATCATCTTCCAAAAATTCTGGTGGGAAAAACTAGGTGATACAGCATATACCTTTGTATTGACATTGCCTCATCAAAAAATTTATATGGGAAACCTCAAAAGGGAAAAAACTCTAATAAAGAAAAGAGTATAATGCATCTTATGTCCTAATATCATCCACCAAAAACCCCTGTGGGGAAAAATGGATGATATGACATAACCTTGTGTTGATATTGTCTCATTAAAAACTTTATATGAGAAACCCAAAGGGAAAAACTCATACAAAGAAAAGAGTGGAACATGATGTTTGCAACAAGTTATTAATCAGAGAGACTCTCCCCCTGGTACTAACAAACCTCGAAGTAAATTCATACCAATGCACTCAACATATAAGAAATGTGGAGTATGGTTGACTTTGTGAATATTTCTATGAGATTATAACAAGACTTAGTTTGCAAATGTTCTAATGCCCATATTACCTATGGAATAGAACCATCTTAGTGCAAAATATTGCATTAAGTATAACTTATCTCCATCTACACAACACAAGTTGCATTACCTTTATAGATAATGACCACTGATTCATAGAATCAAAACCACATAACTTCAGTATGTGATATATCATTCTGTTAAGCTATATACATTCATGTTGTCGGTGTTTCGAACGCGCGTTAGGCTCGGATGGTGTGCTCAAGGACACAAGGTTTATACTGGTTTGGGTTAAATGTCCCTACGTCCAGTCTATTGCTGCTCGTGTTATTAGCACCGAAAAAGGTTCGTAGTAGGGGGTACAAACGGTCGAGAGAGGGACTGGTCCTAGGTCTCTGATGGAGGGGTCGAAAGGATGCCAAGAGCTTGGTGACGGCCTAGCTGTGTGCGTGATGTGTGGAACCGAGCTCTCTATGAGTTCGTCTGTGTGTGAGTTGTCCGTCCAAAGTCAGTCCCTCTAGTAGGGAGCCCTGCCCTCCCTTTTATAGACCAAGGGGGAGCAGGGGTTACAGATGGGAGAAAGAGTAAAATACCAAGAGTATAGAAGGTCCTTCGAAGGATCTGGGTCTCCCTTTTTTCCGCGCCTGCCCTGCATAACATGGCAGACCGTGTCAGGGGTGGCGTGTTTGTTGATCTTCGTAGGCCATGCCCTGGACTCATTTAGCAAGTGGGTGCGTCCCGTCCCGCCCCCGTGGGCGGCGTGTCGGACAAGGTTGTCGATCTCCGACCCCGTGGGGAGCGGATGGCGTGGTGACTGCTCGTTTGCCACTGTAGAGGACGGGAGTCCCTCCTTAGAACATAGTGGTTGTCGTATGTCCGTGTCGGGTTCTTCACCCGGAGGCTGAAGGCGGCGCCTACAACTCTGTAGGACGAAGAGCACGCGCCTACAAAACTATTCAGGCTCTGCCATGCCTAGAAGGGTCTAAGCGCTCGTCCCATCATGCCCTGACGGTACTTTCCTATAGGGGCGCAGGGCATGGTCCTCGATGCCGCGGTTGACCCAAACGTCTTGTCTTACCCTATGCCTATCATCATAAGGGAGCGGGGTGCGGTTGTCAGGCGAGGCGGAGCCAGCCTTTGGACATCGGGCGAGGCGAGGTCCGCCCTCGGACGTTGGGCGAGGTGGAGCCTAGATTTTATCCATTGGGCGAGGCCGAGCCCAGCCCTCGGGGGTCGGGCGAGGCGGAGTCTAGCCCTTAGCCCTCGGGTGAGGCGGAGCCGTCCTCCAGCTGTTGAGTGAGGCGGAGCTGGCCCACGGGCGTCCGGCGAGGCGGAACCAAACTCTTGTCGTTCGGGCAAGAAGTGCAGTAGTGCTCTTGTCCGTTTGGGAGTTTTTAACGTTCGATGGTTATTAGTTCCACCTCCTTGGGTACCCCGGTATTAGGTCCCCGATAGTAGCCCTCGAGCCCCCGGGTGATTCGGACAGAATCGCCCGGGGGTGTCTTGATTTTGTTAGAGTCAATTCGCCAGAGGGTGCGCTCGTCGCCGAGCCCCTGAGTGATTCTAGTAGAATCGCCCGGGGGTAGTATCGAAGTCAATTCGCCAGAGGGTGCGCGCGAGCGCACCCGGTGGGTGTAGCCCCCGAGCTCTCGGGTGATTCGAGTATAATCGCCCGGGGGTAGTATCGGACCCTTCGCGGGTAAGGCCGTAAGACTTGGTTTTTCGTCAACTGAATATTTTTAAGGGAATCATGGTATCCCATTCGCGGGGATTTCATTCAGGGTCGGCTTGGTTGGGGCTTGACTGCGGATCGAGGCCCTAGTGATGCTTGTGTCCTGGTTGTTTTGCGGGCCCGTCCTTCGTTGGGACGGCTCTTAGGCTCCGGGGCCCTCTTGTGGGCCGGAGAGAAAGGCTTTGTGACCCATGTTCCCTCGGTGGGAAGGGAGTCCTGGTCCTCCTGGGGAAGGCGAACCGCCTGGCGTGACTTTTGCGGGAAGGGATAGGGATCGTGTGCGCGTGTCCTATGACGTGACGCGGTGGTGTGTCGTGGCAGGTTCGGAGATTGAGGTGGATCGTTGCCCTTCTCGCATTCATCGCCCCTATAAAACCACAGAGTTCGCCCCTAGGGTTCCGTACTTTGCTTCCTTGCCCTCGCATTCTCAACCTCCGCCGCCAATCGCCTGAGCTTCTCGCACCCGTACTGCTCCTGCCATCAAACTCGCTGCTGCCTTCTTCCCCGTGCTACTCCCGCCGTCGTAATGGACCCGGGGTACAAATCCAACATCTCCCCTCAGCGCTTAGAGGGCCGCATCCGTCGAGGCCTCCTTCGCCTGTTGACCATCACCGAGGAGTGGTGGCTGCCCGGTGAAGAGGACGAGCCGCAGTCGCCCAAAGGGTATGTCGTGTCTTTCGCCCACTTCCATGAGCGGGGATTCGCCATGCCCGCCCATTAGTTCTTTCGGGGACTGCTGGACTACTATCAGGTGGAGCTACATCACCTTACCCCCAATGGGATCCAGCACATTGCGACATTCGTTGCCCTATGCGAGGGGTTCTTGGGGATCAGCCCCCACTTTGATCTATGGCGGTATCTCTTCGTCGTCAATCTTCTGAAGAGGCAGTCTAGGAAGCAGGAGCTGCACGCGCCGATGGGGTGCGCTGGCATCCACCTCCGCCACCACCGGGGAGGAGCGTACCCGCTAATGCATCTGACCACCTCCAACAAGAGGTGGCATTCGCAATGGTTCTATGTCAAGAATGACGCCGCCACCCCCTTGCCAGCTTTTACTGGGCGCTACATCTTGGAGGCCCCGGAGTCGTGGGGGTGGGGTGTCACGGCCAAGGGAAAGAAGCACCTCAACAGCCTTCTCGTCGCCCTTCGAACTCTGAAGGGGAGGGGAGTGAAGGGGTCTGGGATTATCGGCGCCTACCACGCGAGGAGGGTTGTGCTGCTGATGGCGCACGCGCTTTCCCTGTATCAGATGGTGCCCGAAGCGTCGTTCGAAGGGATGTCACTCGCCGACGAAGTGCTCCCTCCTTCTGAAGTGGCACAGCGCATCAAGGAGGCGATGGAGCCTACGAAGGACTCCATTGGCGCCATCCTTGACTTCATGTACTCGGTGCCGGGGCATCCCCCAATGCGGACGGAACCAGGGTTTGTTGACTTCGTAAGTTTTCTTTCCCCTTGCTCGTCCTATCACCTAAATTTCTGACCTCCTGATGCTAACCTCGAGATGGCGGTGCCAGTCGAGGGACTGTTCTTCAAGGACAGCCCGACTCTGCTGCCGAAGGACCCAACCCGGGCGGCAACGAACCACGCCGCGGCCGGTTGGGATAAGAAGACGAGGGAGCTCGCGAAGAAGAAGGCAATATGGAAGCAGCAAGCTCGAGATCGAGGAGAGGAGACTAGCAGTGAAGACGATGACGATGACGATGAGTCTGACGAGACAGAAGCCGGCGTGGATTGGGTTGACCTGGTGGACAAGGACTCGTCGCCCACGCAAGGACCCTTCCTGTTCCACGCATGGGGAAGCGAGTCCGTGGGGACGGTGGAGCCGGGCCTGCCCCTAGGTCCGGTAGGAGCTGGTGGATCCACCGTCACCCTCGGGGTGTCGACGGAGGATCAGTGGATGGGAGGGGATGGATCCGAGGCCATCCTCGAGGTGCTGGTGGAGGGGGGCGGCTCTGATGCCGCGCCCTATGAACTGATGGAGGGGGTGGCTCTGGCGCCGCGCCCCATGAGCCGACGGAGGGGAGCGGCTCTGGCGTCGCGCCCCATGAGCCGATTGAGGGGAACGGCCCTATCGCCGCACCCCCTGAGACAAAGGAGACGAGCCTCCCTCCCTCGGAGCAGGGGCAGGCTTGAAACGGTCCCGCCCACACGAGTTGGAGCAGGGGTCTGGGGGTTCATCCCTGAAACATACCCACTGCCCGAAAGCGTCAGAGTATGTCAATGATTCCCCTCATTTTTTCTTTGTATTTCTCTGTTCCGACCTTATGCTTTATTCCTTTTTGCAGATTCTTACGACGGGACCACCCACTGGGGCCGGTGCCCAGGAAGAGCCTTGCCCTTTAGGAGGGATGGATGATGCTGCCCGACGCCGCCCCTATTTCGGGTAGGAGCGGCGCTGACGTTGCGGCCTCGTTGGCCAGTCCGGCGGCGCCCGCGGTGGCGCCCGTGCCCTCGGTGGTTTCCATGCAGGCGGCTATGGCCGTGCCAGGCCAGGAGCAGCCGGATGCAGCCGCGGTGGTGTCCGAGGGGGTGGCGCAATCTATGCCCTCGGTGGCCCAAGTGACGGCGCCCGACGCGGGCCGGGCGGAGTCAGATGCAGCCACGGTGGCGTCCGAGGGAGCAGCGCAGTCCATGCCACCGAGGGCCCAGACGGAGGTGGCCGCGACCGTGACAAACCCGATGGGGTTGGACACTGCCATGGTGGCATCCGAGGGGGTGGCGCAATCCGCGCCACCGGCGGTCTAGACCGCGGTGCCCGGGGCAGGCCAGATGGAGGAGGACGCGGTCGGAGGTTCTCCGGGTGTCATGACAGTGGTGGAGAGGACCCACAGAAGGTCGTCCCTAGCCCTGTTGTTGAGGGGTAGCTGCTCCCCCGTGCGGGGTAAGCCACCGCTCTAGTGGATGGCCGCTCAGGACCCAGCATCGGTTCTTTTCTCGCTCGACGATGCTTCCAAGAGCATGGAGCGGGAGAATCTTGACATCGGGTTCTCGACTGTGATGGATGCCTTGAGCCAAGCCAGTGGTGCCCTACGCGAGATCCTCATCCCTTCTGGCCAGGTACCCGCTTAATCTTCCCTCTTCATGTGTTTTTGTGTTTTCGTATTTCTGATACCGGTCTTCTTTTCAGTGTATCGTTGCTTGTAGCCATAATAAATTCTGGTTCCTCCGTGAGCAAAAGGCGGAGTGGGACCGCCTCACCGAGGAGGCCCGACTACGAGGAGATGTGGGCGCACAGCTTGCTGCCGCCCAGCAGCGGGAGGCCGAGGCGCATCGGGACGCGGAGGAGTTCCATGGGATGTTCGAGGACCTATCGGCGAGGGTGAAGGTGGACGAGGAGGCGACTGTCAGGCTTCGAAAGGAGTGGGATGAGCTGCTATAGAAGGATGCCACAGCCAGTGAGTGGGCCAGCGAGCTCCTAGCGGGGCTAGAGACAAAGCGAGACCTCAAGCTAAAGGCTGAGGAGAGGTCCGCGACATTGCAGCAGAGGGCGGACTGGGACACCGAGACAATCACCCGGTTACGCGGGGAGCGGGACGAGCTACGCCGGACCGAGGAAAGACTTCGCTCGGAACGTAGTACAGCCTGTGAGGATCACGATCGGGCCATCCGGGAGTGCGACGAGGCACGTGGGGTGGCCGACTCCCTCCGGGCGGATCTTGGAGTCACGGTGAACCAAAGGTTGGATGCTGAGAGCGTCGCTGCCAGGCTAGAGAAGGAGTTTACCGAAGTGCGAGGGATCCTCCGGACCGAGAGTGACGAGCACGACCTTCTACAAGCTGCTGTCGGGGTGGTCATCGAAGCCCTGAGGGTGGTGCAGCCGGTGGAAACCAGCTCGCTCGCGGCTCGTGCCATGGGTATCACGGCGCAGGTGGGCCAACTTGAGGAGGCCGCCTTTCACGCCGGGATCACCCAAGCCTTCGCTGTCGTCCATTCCCATTATGATCGGGAGATCAACCTAGAGGTAATGAGCCAAGGCTTCATGCCTGTCTATGAAGATGCTGAGCTAGACGAGATGGAGAAGGCGGTGGCTCCCCTTGCACGGAACCTGGTGAACAGGCTGAAAGAAGAGGTTCTCCCTTCGTGGAAGTAGTTAGTTTGAATAAGTTTGATAAACACTTATTTGTAATATGTGAACAAGTGTCGGTACTTTCGTGTCCTAGAACCGGTTTCGTGGATTCGTTTCGTAATTTCGTTTCATTTCATTCGGTCTTATCTTTTTCCCTTTTTGCGATGAGAAAAGATTTACGTGATCGACCCTTCCGTTTGTTAAGACCGTAGGGCCCGAGGTGTTTAGGGGAAATTTTGATTGTGCTGGTGAGCAAAATTACCGTAGCCGTCTGGGTGTGGGCTTTTTGCGGTCTTACTAATCTGTTCCCCCGAACCGTGCCGTTAGTCTTGATGCGAGGAAGAGGCCTGATGTAGTGACCTTTTCAAAAAAAGAGAGGAGGTACCCGTACCTTTATCAACCCCCGAGTGAGATCCGACCCCTTGCGGTTGCTGGGGTCAGATGTTACCGGAGACCGGGGCGAGGGAAATGAAGTTACGTTTGTATTCGCTCGTACCCCTTACTTAGGATTTTGGCGATCGCTGTGTGACTGCTGGCTCAGCCTTCCCGAGCCCCCACGTGTGGTGGGGATTTGGTCGAGGGCCGGCCTGTTTCGTAACGTTCGTCCCGTCCACAATTCTTCGCAATTTGGAGGGATTGGGGCGGTGTCATTTGCCTCGGTGGCTCGAATGACGTGCCTGATGATCTTGCTAACGGAGGTGTTCGGGCAGAATCCGATCCTATTGCTTTGCGACAGAGTCAGCAAAGCCCTCGGGTGGCATTTCGTTGCTCCCTGCCCCGCCTTCCAACAGATTCCCCCTCAATGGGGTTTCTATGGGCTCGGCTAGGGGCTGGTTTGAACTAGAAGGTTGAGATGACCCTATCCACCTTAATGCGGGTTGGGCAAAGGCCGCTAAGGCTCATCCGCATTTTTCTCCCCTGGCTCTTGTTCGACGTGAGGCGGCCTCGGACCTTTTGTGGGTCAGCCTTCGAACCTCGGTCTTTCGATCTTGGATCGAGCGGCTCGAGCCCCTGAGGCCTATTAGGGTCTGATAGGGGTCGGCCGTGTTTCGCGTGTTACCCCATCCTCAGTTTCCGCAACCAGACGGGTTGAGTTGACGACACTTGCCTCGACGGCTCGAGCGCTGCGCTCAATGAGCTCGCTAACGGGTACGTTCGTGTGGAATCCAGGTCCATCATTTGCTGACGGAGTCGGCACAGCCCTCAGGTGGCACTCCACTACTTCTTAACCCGCCTCCCGGCAGATGCCCGAGCCGTTCAATAGGCTCAGGTGGCCCGATGGCCTCTCCTCGGTGGAGACTCTGTGGGTTTGGCTCGGGTTAGAATCGAATGAGAAAAGGTCGAGACGCCCCTGTCCGCTTCTGAGCGGGGTCGGGCAGGGTCGCGGGGGCTCATCTCAGTTATTTCTCACTGGCTCTGTTTGACGCGAGGCGGCCTCGAACCCTTTGCGGGCTAGCCTTCGAACCTCGATCAGTTGTCGTTTCATATCAAACGAGGCGACTGCCACTTCGTGACGCGACACGAAGCATTTGGGATGCAGCAACTGCATGAGTTTAATATACGATTTAATTTGAAACGAAAGCAGGATTACCTTGGTGATTTGAGCGATGGGAACCTCCTACCAGATGTGTCCGTGCGGGGTTCGAGCCCTGATGTTTGCGGCGAGGTTGGAGTAAGCTGCATAAGAATCGCTATTCTTTGTTTTTGTCTCTCGGCGGTGATTCGAGCCGCTTGACTGATTTAGTCGACCCGATAGCTTCCCCTCAAAGGGGGTTGTGCAGGGGGACCCCTCCAAACCCTTCTCGGGAAGGTGGGAGCCGAGGCTTGCGGTGCGGGGAACTGTGAGTTCGATTTATGCTGGTGAACAAAGAACACCGTAGCCGTCGAGGCGTAGGGTTTGGCGGTTCATCTAGTTGTATTCAAAGTTTTATACCCACACACCGTGCTTCCGTTTTTAAACTTAAGGAAGGGTCAGGCGAAGAGGATGTTTAAATGAATAGACACCCTCGACAGCCCCTGAGCAATGTTCGTGCCCTTGCTATTGCTGGGGTCGGTAGCTCGGTGAAGAAATTACCACCTAGAGTAAGTAAACAGAGGTACTTATCTTTTCAGCGGTCGTCCGTTCGTTGTTTTACCTGGGCCGCCCGATCGGCCCAGGAGGCCTGCTGGGCTCTCCCTGGATGGAGGTTCCATCATTGGGTCGTTTGACGATCCTGCCTGGGGAAGCGGAGAGTCGCCTGCATGCGGACCTGCCCTAGTTCTCACGCCCGGGACGTATTAGTGGCGGGCCATGCCGAGGCAACGTCCTATTTGACCAGGCGACATCTTGTCGACCAGAGCACATCCCGCCGGTTCCGTCGCGTCCCCTCAGCTTTCTGTCAGCATTGATTTCGCATTTGCATTGAATAGGGGAAGGCAGAGAGTTTTTTGTCCCAACCTTTTGCCTTTGCTCAGCTGCTGAGCCCCTTCTTTAAATAGGGGGTGGGGAGGAGTTCTCGTCCCTCTTCCTTGCCAGCCTCTATGCCACCACTTCTTCTCCTTCCTTTCCACTGAATGCAGCGGTTCCTAAGTAGGAGAGGGTAATGCCAGTGAGAGAACTCATAGATCTGCTCGTGAATCTAGGGCGTGATGTCGAGCTAGAGGTCATCCAACGTAGATGAGATGGTGTGGGTCGCCTTTGCCGAGAAGGGGTCGCTGCCGTCGAAGGAGGAGGAGCACTGGAGGGTGCCGAGCGTCATTGGCCTCGCCATCGTTCGTTGCGGCCGTCCTTTGGCGGCAGGCGCCCCCCGTGCAGACGACGTTGTTGGGGTTGCGGCTGATGATGATGGCGTTGTCCCCGGATGCCCCGGTGGAGGGGCACCACAGTCGCCGGTGTGATGCTCGACATTGCAGATGACGACGCCTTTGAGGATCCTGCGGAGCGGCAGGACGTTGTCGATGGAGAGCGTGGCACGATCGCCGATGGAGAGCGTGGCGCGGCAGCCACAGTAGACGAACTGGCCCGTGTACATGCCAGGACGTTGTCGATGGAGAGCGTGGCGCGGAGACCGCAGTAGTACTTATAGTAAAGCTAGGCAGAGACTGTAATTGAATAAGTTTGTGGGAGAGCCCTCGAGAAAATAGTCTTTTGAATTTACGAGTACATTAGTCCTTTTCGTGATGAAATCACTTTGTAAGTAGTGAATTTGTGCAAAGAATCAATGAACAAATTTTCATCTTCTGTTACGGCAAACAGCTTTTCAGCTTCCCCTTTTTGTAGAAGAGGTTTCGAGGCCCTCCGACCCTTCCCATGGTTCAAGTTGTAAGAAACTAGGAGTGCGGGTGGATTAATTCTGATCACGCTGGTGAGCAAAGAGGTCATAGCCGCTGGGGCGTGGGTCTCCTGCAGTCCTACCAGTTGTAGTCAGAATTTGTTCCTAAAATCTTAGTCCTTAGGACTTGTTACGAGAAGAACAGAAAACTTAGAGAATGTTTACAAAGATAACACAAAAAGTGTTTGCAAGATAAACGTACTTGTATCATTTGTATCAGCCCCCGAGTGAGGTCTGACCCCTCGCAATTTGTAGGGGTCAGAGGTCACTAAAGATCGGGGATTTGTAAAGACAAAAATCTGATAAGGAAAAGTATGCGTTTATTTAAGGGTAAAAACGACGTAGCTATTCGGTGTTCCAAGCGTTGGTGAAGACCTTGCCGTCGATGGTTTTCAACTTGTAGGCACCTAGATAGAGTACTTCCGCGATGACGTACGGCCCTTCCCATGGTGGGGAGAGTTTGTGGCGGTCCTTGTTGCTTTGTACAAGGCAGAGAACAAGGTCCCCGACATTGAAGGCTCGGTCCCGCACCCGTCGGCTGTGGTACCGCCATAGCGCCTGCTGGTACTTGGGCGAACAGAGGAGGCCGATGTCACGGGCTTCGTCTAGTTGATCCATGGCATCTTGGTGGGATGCCTTGGCTCCCTATTCGTCGTATGCTCTGACTCTTAGCGCTCTGTAGTCGAGGTCCGTCGGGAGGACGGCCTCAGCATCGTAGACCATGAAGAAAGGCGTGTAGCCGGTGGCACGACTAGGAGTTGTTCTTAGGCTCTAGAGTACTGCGGGGAGCTTGGTGACCCAGCGTGCGCTGAATTTGTTCAACCGGTTGAAGATCCTTGGCTTGAGGCCCTATAGGAGCATGCCGTTTGTGCACTCGACCTGCCCGTTCGTCTGGGGGTGCGCGATGGCCGCCCAATCAATCCAGATGTGTTGTTTATCACAGAATCAAATGAATTTCCTACCGGTGAACTGCATGCCATTGTCTGTGATGATGGAGTTTGGTACTCCAAAATGATGGATGATGTCGAGGAAGAACAGCACAGCCTGCTCGGATTTGATCGTGGAGATCGGCCGAGCTTCGATCCATTTCGTAAACTTGTCTATGGTGACAAGTAGGTGGGTGAAGCCCCCGGGCGCTTTTTTGAATGGCCCAACCAGGTCGAGCCCCCAGACTGCGAAGGGCCACGTGATGGGAATCATCTGGAGTGCTTGGGCTGGGAGATGAGTTTGCCGAGCATAGTACTAACACCCTTCATAGGTGCGTACAATTTGCTCGGCGTTGGTTACTGCAGTGGGCCAGTAGAAGCCCTGTCGGAATGTGTTTCCAACCAAGGTCCTCGGCGCAGCATGGTGACCATAGACCCCACCGTGGATGTCGGACTATCGGGGACCTTGGTGGGAAAGCAGCGTTGAGGATGTGCCGGCCGAAGGCCTGAGGGCCCGGCAGGCCGGGGCTCGGGCTCCGGTCCTCGCCACTGTCGTAGTGTCCGCCGCGCCGAGGGTGGTAGCCATGTTTGGCTCCTTCTCTTGAGTCATTGTAGGCACGTCTACGGGCGTCGATGGTGCTACGTGCGTCGTGGTTGTGGCCGAGATGTTGATGCACTGGGACAGCGGTGTGCTGCCTGCTGCCTAGCGGTGTCTGGTGAACTGTCGTGTCCTTGGCGGGGTGCACCGAGTGCGTGCGTTGGCTAGTGTCGAGCTCGTATCACCGAGACAATGAGCTTTCCGCCTGCTGCGCCGCCGCACGCTCGAGCAACGTGCGAATTTCTCGGCGGGCCTGGCGATCCTCGGACGTCGTGGCCTCTGGAAGGCCGTGAAGCAAGGCCATCACAGCGGCGATGTTCTGGCTTGCCCGAGCAAAGTGAGGGAGGGTCCCATCATCGGTGAAGATCCTTTGGTGCACATCACGGGCCGTGGCGCATGCGTGCCCACCGCTTCCGCGGCGTTTGATCTCGCTGTTGATCTCTGCGTACTCCCGTATGAGCCCTTGTCCGGCCTCATCGATCTCTAGCTTCTAGGCTCTCAGCTGCTCCATCCTTATGTGAGATGGGGCCGCTACCTCCCCTCCGATCCTACCATCGGGGTTGCCTGCCAGGGTAGCCTCCTCCTCAGAGACGCTTTCGACATGCCCCTCAGGGGTTTCTACCATGAAGCATCCCTGGGAAGGGTGATGGCTCCCCCTACTGGAGTCAGAGCAAGAGGACGATCCTGGCTCCTCAGTGAGGAGCTTGTGGAGGGACTCTGTGTCATGTTCAATTACCCCTGCGAACTCACTGTCCGCGGGCGGTTGAACCATGTGTAGTGCCACGAGGTGGCCAGCGGTCGCCGCGGCGTTGCGGAGACCGAATGGGAACGCTATCGGGGCGCTCCACATGTGGTGCTCCGGGGAGAGGCGCCCCTCTCCAGAAGGTCGTGCCATGTCGTCGTCGTTGGAAAGGGTAAGGCGATGCTGGTTCTCCCTGGACTATTGGGGTCCAAGGGAGATGCCAAGCTAGTGCCCAAGCCTCTTATGGTCGAGGCCGATGGAGGGGAGAGACTGGATGGCGGTGTGCACTCGTACCAACTCTCCTCCCACCATGATGATGAAATCTAGGCTCCCAAAGTGCACGTGTGCGCCTGGGACCCAGCTGACGTTGTGGTTAGCCATCCGTGGCCTGGTTTGGAATGCACAAAGGCCCCTACCTGGCGCGCCAACTGTTGGTGTTTTGAACAAGCACCGGCTAGTAAATTTATAATTGATGCGCGTTAGGCCCGGATGGTGTGCTAAAGGACACAAGGTTTATATTGGTTCGGGCTGAATGTCCCTACGTCCAGTCTGTTGCTGCTCGTGTTATTAGCACCGAAAAAGGTTCGTAGTAGGGGGTACAAATGGTTGAGAGAGGGACTGGTCCCAGGTCTCTGATGGAGGGGACAAAAGGATGCCAAGAGCCTGGTGGTGGCCTGGCTGTGTGCGTGATGTGTCGAACCGAGCTCTCTATGAGTTCATTTGTGTGTGAGTTGTCCATCCAAAGTCGGTCCCTCTAGTAGGGAGCCCTGCCCTCCCTTTTATAAATCAAGGGGGGAGCAAGGGTTACAGATGGCAGAAAGAGTAAAATACCAAGAGTATAGAAGGTCCTTCGAAGGATCCGGGTCTCCCTTTTTTCCCGTGCCTACCCTGCATAACATGGCAGACCGTGTCAGGGGTGGCGTGTTTGTTGATCTTTGTAGGCCATGCCCTGGCCTCATTTAGCAAGTGGGTGCATCCCGTCCGGCCTACGCGGGTGGCGTGTCGGACAAGGTTGTCGATCTTCGACCCTGTGGGGAGCGGATGGCGCAGTGACTGTTCATTTTCCAATGTAGAGGACGGGAGTCCCTCCTTGGAACATAATGGTTGTCGTATGTCCGTATCGGGTTGTTCGCCCAGAGGCTGAAGGCGGCGCCTACAACTCTATAGGGCGAAGAGCACGCGCCTGCAACACTATTCAGGCTCTGCCACGCCTGGAAGGGTCTAAGCGCCCGTCCCGTCATGCCCTGACGGTACTTTCCTACAGGGGCGCAGGGCATGGTCCTCGATGCCGTGGTTGACCCAAACGTCTTGTCTTACCCTGTGCCTATCACCATGAGGGAGCGGGGTGCGGTTGTCAGGCGAGGCGGAGCCAGCCTTTGGACATCGGGCGAGGCGAGGTCCGCCCTCGAACGTCGGGCGAGGTGGAGCCTAGCTTTTATCCGTTGGGCGAGGCTGAGCCCAGCCCTCGAGGGTCGGGCGAGGCGGAGCCCAGCCCTCGGGGGTCGGGCGAGGCGGAGCCCATCCCTCGGGGGTCAGGCGAGGTGGAGCCCAGCCCTCGGGGGTCGGGCGAGGTGGAGTCTAGCCCTTAGCCCTCGGGCGAGGCGGAGCTGATCCCTCAGCCCTCGGGCAAGGTGGAGCCATCCTCTAGCCATCGGGTGAGGCAGAGCTGGCCCACGGGCGTCGGGCGAGGCAGAACCAAACTCCCATTGTTCGGGCAAGAAGTGCAGTAGTGCTCTTGTCCGTTTGGGAGTTTTTAACGTTCGATGGTTTTTAGTTCCACCTCCTTGGGTACCCTGGTATTAAGTCCACGACACATGTGAAGCCTTGTACAATATAATGTCTGATTAATGAAATTGACCATTAAATGTCTATTTAAAGACTATTACAAAATGGTCTTTTCATATTCATGTAAAGCCTATTTCAATGATCTAGAATTTGGGGGATCTTATTGTAAGGCCCTTTAGTGGGTTTTGGTGAATTGATTGACAACACCATTAAAGGTCTAACAAGTTTGCTAAGTGTTGAATAGGAAATTGAGTTTATTGCATACACTTGTGGATTGTGGAATAAGAAGTGTATATAGGTTCAACAAGCAGGCAAACTTGATGATATTCCACATAATGTTCAAATCAAGGCGAAAATTGTGTATTATTGTATTGGAAGATCACGGAAACAATATAGTTCAAGAGAAAGACAACAATGCAAATGGAGTTGATGAAATGGCTTCTATATTGAGGAATATCATAGTATCATGAGAAAGCAAGCATATTTGGCAAGTGTTAAAACAGACTTGAGTTGATGATTTTGGATTGGTCTCAATAATGGCTTGCTTTGCATGAACAAGAAGAGTTTGATAGTGGATTAGCTTTGATCAAGGATTGAAGAATGAGTCAAGAATATATAAGTGAAGAAATACCAAGTAAAGGTTTAAATGACAAAGGACACAACTCATATTGGATATAAGTCAGTCTCTGTCGGTGCGAAATGTGCAAACAAGTAAATATTTGTAGTTTTGCCGTGTATTGTGATCGGATGTGGCCTAGCACGCGATGACACATGATTTATACTGGTTCAGGCAACGTGCCCTATGTCCAGTTTTAGTCGGTCGATGACTTTATTCCTGAGCCAACGTGCTCGAAGTATGCTGTGGGGTTACAAATGAGTAACGAATGAGAAGGGGGTGTTAGAGACCCAGTCGGACTCTGAACCGAATGGAAAAGTGTGACGGGTGCTCTAACGTGCGCTAAGTATTGGAGCATATGCTCTGTGTAGCTATCGAGTTCTAGAGCTGTTGAGCTGTTTGAGTCCTCTAGTCCTCGAGTGCTCAAGTCCTCTAGCCTCTTTTGTTGGGAGAGAGCGCATCCCCTTTTATAAACAAAAGGGATGGCCTTACAAGTCAGAGAGAAAAAGAGAGAGTATATACGTGTGCTACCTAGTCTTCTTGCCCACACTATCAGATACGAGACGATCATAGGTGCCCACAATACTGTTTACGTTCAGATGCATTTGGTAGGCTCTACCATGTTCGCCTGATATGACAAACGTCAGCGCCTACAATACTATTTGTGCTCTGACATGTCCGGAAGGTTGTATAGTGCCCATCTAGCATGACCTGGTGGTACTGTCTTGCAGGTGCGTAGGGCCTAGAAGGGTATGGTCCTCGGTATTGCGGTTGACTTGAGCACCTTACCTTATCTGCTCCACCTGATCCTTGGGCACTCACTGAGCGGGCGTCCCCGGTCAGTTGTTCCCAGTCGGTCCCGACCATGTCGGTCGGGAAACAGCGGCGAGCAGAGGTCTGGCATATCCTCGATCGAAGTTGGACTACGGTCCCACCTTGGCTAGGCCTTCTAGTTGGGGATCAGATCGTTGTCTCGGCCTGTCACTATGTATCTGGGCCAGCCTAGGCGCGTGTTGTCGTTGCAGCGCCTGCTGGGTCGGGTTTTGCAGGGAAGCAAGTCCATTGGGAATCCTAGGTTTATAAACCCAACAGGAGTCCTTGAGCTCCTTTGGGACTTTTGTGAAGTTGTGAAGAGGTTGTTTACACTTGTTTCACGAGCGCACCCGGTGGGTGTAAGGTTGTGGGTCATCGTCGGACGAGACGGAGCGCAAACCCAAGGCGTCAGACGAGACGGAGCCCACGGCGTGGCCTTGGGGTCGAGGCGAGATGAAGCACGAACCCTAGGGTCAGGCACAACCGAGGGGTCAGGCGAGACAGAGCACAAACCCATGGGTCGAGCGAGACGGAGCCTAGGGCGCGGCCGAGGGGTCGGGCGAGATGGAGTTGAGCGTAGCCCCAGAGCCTACAGCTGGCTGGAGAGTCGGTCGGAGGCTGAGCACCTTGGTACTCTTTTTCTGGGGCTGCGGACTCATGTGTTCTTTCCGGTCGGGGCGTTCGTCCATGTCCATTCTGACTACAACCTGCACAGGTGGTCGGGTTCCTAAGTAGGGACCTGGCAGCTCGAGCCCCCGCACCCCGTTGGGCTCAGTAGGGGTCGGCTGAGTTTTATGCATCATTCCATCTGTGGTTTCTATAACCGGAGGGGTTGAGCTAACGACACTTGCCTCGATGGCTCGAGTGTCATGCTCGGCGAGCTCGCTAACGGGCATGTCCGAGTGAAATCCGGGTCCATCGTTCATGATGGGGTCGACATAGCCCTCATGTGGCATTCCACTGCTCCTTAACCCACCTCCCGACAGATGCCTGAGTCATTCCAGAGACCGACTTAGGTGGCCCACTGGCCTCCCCTCGATGGAGATTCTATGGGCATGGCTCCAAGTTAGGATCAAACGAGAAGGTCAAGATGACTTTGTCCGCTTCTGAGTGGATCACGTGAGGGCTGCTGGGGCTCATCTGTGTTTTCTCCCCTGGCTCTGTTTGACGCGAGGTGGCCTCGAGCCCTTTGTGGGCTGGCCTTCAAACCCCGGTCGGTCATCGCTCATATCGAATGAGACAACTACCGCTTCGTGACGCGACACGAAGCGTTGTCATGCAACAATTGCACATGCAATGCTTGGATATATGGGATGAATGTATGGATGAATGTATGAGGATGGATGAATGAATGCTCATGCACTAGGAAAGTAGAACGGGGGTTGGTAAAGTTACCTCTTTGGCTCGAGTGACGGGTCCGAGGAGCTCCTATCGGATATGTCTGTGTCCATCGTTCATGACGGGGTCGGCCTAACCCGCATGGGGCATCCCACTGCTCCTTACTTGTCTCTCGGCAACCACCCGAGTCATGCAATCGACTTGGGTGACCCATTGGTCTCTCCTCGATGGAGATTCCATTGACGGGCCCCTCCAGACCCTGCTTGGGAAGGCGGAGGGTCATTTGAGTGCGGTTGAGCCTTGTTTCCTGTGCCCGGGTTGCGGTAGTGGTGGGTCCTACCTAGGCCACGTCCCGTTATCCAGGCGACGTTTTGTCGGGCAGGCCGTGCGCAAACCGTCGGGGCCACGTCCCGCTGCACATCTTTCCGTCTTAAATAGGGGGAAGGGAGAGGGTTTTCCTCCCATTCTTTTGCCTTGCTTCAACCACTGTCGTTTCTCCTTGCTTCTTTTCACCAAGCCTGTTCGTGCGCCGCGGCGGTTTCTAGGAGAGAGGAGAGCAGAGCAAGGGAGAGAAAAAACTCACAGATTCGTTCGTAAGTCCGAGGTGCGATGTTGAACTAGAGGCCTTCCAACATGGATGAGGAGGTGCTGGACGCCTTCGCCAAGAAGGGGCTGCTCCCATCGAAGGAGGTGGTGCATTTGAGGGCTCCTACATTGGTGGAGGTTGTTCCGTAACCCTGGGCCGACGAGGTCGTATCCTTCCTTGCCTTCTACAAGCGTAGGCTCGGGTATCCCATGCACTGGTTCCTTCCTAGGCTCCTCAATGAGTGGGGCCTAGAGTTGTAGCACCTCAACCCGACTGGGGTACTACATATCACCGGCTTCGTCACCGTCTGCAAGGCCTTCCTCGGGATAGAGCCGCACGTGGATCTCTTCTGGCAGATTTTCAGCGAGCGAGCCTTGTCCGAAGGGAAGCCGCCTAGAATCACACCGGTTGGGGGGTTTGCCCTGCAGAAGAGGCCAAAGCCATTGGTCCCCTACCCCGCATACTCCCCCTATGACTCCAACCAGGGGTGGCACGGTGAGTGGTTCTACATTAGAAACCCGGCGGAGACGCCATTCTCGACGTTCATTGGGGAGAGGCTAGAGAGGAGGGAAAGCTGGTCATGGGGTCCCTCCCATCAGTAGAACAAGCTGGAGATTATCGAGATGGAGCTTCGGAGGCTTGTGTGGCATGGCCTCGATGGGTTGTGGGTCTTCCATACCTTCTTCCATCGTTGGGTTGCCCCGTTGGTGGAGAGAACGCGGCCGATGTGGGAATACTTTGGCCCGATGGAGTTGCCAAAGGATGAAGTCTGGAGTCATCTCGATCGGGTGCTGCAGTTGAGGGATGAAGACTCCCTCGAAGGGACACCTGGTCCCCTTCATGTCGCAATGCTGTCCAATTTGATATGCTTTTTTTCCCGTAACCTTTTCCTTCTTGTTTTGATGTTTTGATTGATTTTGAGTTGTCTGTTTCGAAGGGACTCGCGCAAGCTATAAATCCTGGCCGCATCTTCCAAGAGGGCCAGAACGCGCGGTTCGGCAAGCTGCCTAGAGGGAGGCTGCGCTTGTCAAGAAGAAGAAGAAAACCAAGAAGGCCTGGAGGAGGTTTGATAAGGAGAAGGAGATCAACTGGTGGGTCTATGGGGGCAAGAGCCGGAGCGACGTGGAGGCAGAGCTCAACTCAGAGGAACCCATAGAGATGGGTGATGATGCGAGTTCCTCGAAGGACAAGGAAGATAGGGGTGTTGCTGTGACCTTGGTGGAGCATCGTGAACCCACGGCTGCGCCCGTGGGCGGCGGGTGTGGTATGGAGGTGTGCGACGATGTTCCTAAGTCGAGGAAGCATGCCGTGATTGAAGACGCTGCCCTTGAATGAGAGGCGAAGCGGGCGCGGTCGCCGCTGCCTTCGGAGGCATCGTTGGCTTCACGGCCCCCTGCTCCGAGTGTGGCAGAGCACATCGATCGGTCGAGGGGACATAATCATTCCCCTGTGTCTCTAGGGTCAACATGTGTGTGCAACCCCCAATGAGGAGATGCCCCACCAGTTGCTCCGGTGGTTTCGCCACGGGCTAGTAGTCGTGGCCGTTCGCAGGCTGATCGAGGACCAGTCGGGTCACCTCCTCCCTCGGTTGATGCGAGGGGGTGCGGGTCACGACCCCCGAGTGATCCTCATCTGGTCGACCCATCATCAGCCTATTAGGGCTTTAGGGTTCTATCGCTTTCATCTGGGTATGTATTCATGCTTCCTTTTGTCCTCATAGTTGAGTTTTTGAGTGTGACTAACCTACGCTTGTTTGACAGCGGCCAGGGGCTGGCAAGACTGGGGATATCCCCACCTCCCGTGCGAGAAGAGTGGAGACCCAGCCTACAGCGGGTCTCGATGAGCGGCGGGGGAAGCAGGTTGGTGGTGGTGCGACCTTCCTTAATGGGGGTTGTGTCTTCCTAGCCGATCGTGAGCACGGCTGCAGTGGCAACGACGATGATGGCGGCGATCCCTGTGGTGACGGTGGAGGCTGGGTCAAAGGTGACTCTTGTGGTCCCTCCTTCTATGGTTGCAGAGGAGGAGAGGAGGGAAGGTAGGCTCCCCGTCTCGCCCGGTGGAGGAGCTCATGGTTTGCCCGCCTGGTTAGAGCGGAGGGGTCCTAAGGAGCCGTGGCCAGGCCAGAGGTAGAGCAGCCACCGACGAGTCATGGAGTCCTAGTGGCGGACATCCCCTTTGACGTCGAGGAGGACACCGGGGTGGAGCCACCAGCCATCCCGCCATCCCAGGAGTTAGTGATGATCCGGTCATCGCTTGATACTACGATGGCTAGATCTTCTAGCGGGTCAAGGGTGACCCGCGAGCTGGTGTGGCCTTGCCCCGATGAGCCAGGAAAGGCCCAGTTCATCCTTCGTGATGAGGAGGTGAAGCTCTGGCACCTACTTGGGGAGAGAGGACTGTCGATGGAGAGGGTTGAGCTCATCCATTAGGCCATGACTGTGGACCTGCCACGCATTGCAGAGGTAAGTTTTCTATGTTCCTGGTATTGTCTTTGATTCCTTGGTATTTAAACGGTTGTCTTAGCATGCCTGCTTCTTGTCTCACAGGACCTAGAGATGATGTCGATCCGCAAGGCCTGGTTTCTCTAGGAGGAGCACGGTCGGATGGAACAAGAAGCGGTGGCATCATGGTAGGTCGACGAGCTCAGGCACCAGCTGGAGTCTCCCACCATGAGTCCCAAGACCGGGTGGCCGAAGCGATGGGAGCACGGGCGGTGGAGTTGCGTGTAGTCGAGCGGGCGATTGCTACCGAGGAGGAACTTGACGCGGCGAAGGCCCACTTGGCGGAGACCGAGGCAGTACATCAGAAGTCCTTAGAGGCTCTAGAGGCAGAGCAGAAGGCTCGGTCGAACTCTGAGCAAGAAGTGGTCGCGCTTCGAGGGCAGATGCTTGGGGTAGAGGAGTCAAACGCTTGACTGCTTGAGAGGGTGACCCAGCAAGAGGAGGGCTCTCCATTCTCAAAAGTGCCTGCCTCGGTATGTACCTGTTTTGCCCTCGGTTGATGCCTTAAATTTTTCTTTCCTGTGCTCCTGAATTTGTCGTTCGTTTTTAGAACTGGGTGGAAAGATTGGCTCTCTGGAGCAAGAGATGGAGGCAGTCAAAGCAATGGTCGGTTGGAGCATGGAGGCGCTAGCTTAGTCCCTTGAGGAGTGACTCATTCTCGAGGGAGAGCTCAACTAGCTTCGCAATATTGCATAGGTGGTCGTCTCCGAGGTGTTCGGGTCAGGACCAAGCACTAGTACACCCGTCGTTCAGCTGGCGGAGGGCCTGAAGGAAGTTTGGGCACTCATCTTCGATGGCATGTTCTACGGAACGTCGGGGATGCTGACCTTGGTGGTGACCCACCACCCCGATCTAGACTTCATGGCCATTTGTAGAGGGTACGCCGATGGGTGGAGCATAGACAAAATCCATACTCTGGGGGAGAGTTTGGTGCCACATGCACGGATGGTCGCTGAGCAGGTCACCGCACAGTGGGTGATGGAGGCTTGCCGTTCGACCATGGCTGCAGACATGCACTGGGAAGATGTCTAGCCTACAGAGGCAGTGGAGGCCGGGTCGAAGGCGAACGTCGTCCTGACCCCAACTAAGCCGAACTTCGTCCCGACCACAACCGAGCTACCTTCATCCTCGTCAATCGTCACCGCCGATACCGCCTGGGGGCCATAATAGAGTTAGAGTAGAAATAGTCAGTTTATGTAAAAGATGAGTTCATAGGGGAGCCCCGCGTGAACAGTTTTACATTCGTGAATATTTTAAGTTCATTTTGTGATGAAATCACTCGTGAGGGGAAGCTTGTCCCGTCCGCCCTTGTTTTTACCCTTGCGTAGCTTTGTTTTAAGTCCTTTCTTTTTTGCACCTGCCCGTTGACCCATAGGCTACAATCTTAAGAACCCAGGCATGGCCCACGAGGCTCAGCTGCTCGTAACCATAGGTCATGGTGGGGTGTGATCGATCGGGAGGCAAAAGGTGCAAGTTACATAGGGTAATCAAAGGAATGGAATGTCCTTTCGTTTGGGCGATGCCCTTTTGTTTGGGCAAAAAGTATTACTACATGATAGTAAAAAAGGAGGGTGGTATCGTACCCCCGTGGAGCCCCTGAGCGACTCAGGCCGAGAGTGCTCGGGCTGGGGCGCTGTAGGAGCAAACATTGAATGGAAAGAAATAGATTGTTCGATGTTTCATGTGTTGGTGAGAACATTGCCGTTGTCGTCCTTCAGTCGGTAGGCGCCCGGTCAGATCACCTCGGCCACCACGTACGGTCCTTCCCATGGTGGAGAGAGCTTATGTTTGTCCATGGTTGACTGGGTCCTCCTGAGTACAAGATCACCGACCTCGAGGATCCTCCTCGTGATTTTTCTTTCATGGTACCTGCGGAGAGTTTGCTAGTAATGAGCGGAGCGGATGATGGTCGTCTCATGAGCTTCCTCGAGCAGGTCGACCACACCCTACTGAGCCTCCATGGCTCGGTCTTGGTCGAAGGCCTTTACTCTGGGGGCATCGTGATCGAGGTCGGAGGGCAACACTGCTTTGGCTCCGTATGCGAGGAAGAAAGGGGTGAACCCTGTGGACCAGTTTGGGGTCATTCTTAGGCTCTAGAGGATTGCTGGGACATCTGCAACCCATCACCCAGCATACTTTTTGAGTTGGTCGAAGATGCGGGGCTTGAGTACTTGGAGGACCATGCCATTGGCCTGCTCGACCTGACCGTTAGTATGTGGGTGTCCGATCGAGGCCCAATCGATCCTGATGCTGTATCCATCACAGAAGTCTAGGAACTTCTTCCCAGTGAAGTTTGTTCCGTGATCGGTGATGATACAGTTAGGAACACCAAACCGATAGATGATGTCAAGAAAGAACTTGACCACCTCTTCCGAGCGGATATTGGTGATGGGCTTCGCCCCTATCCATTTGGTGAACTTGTCCACCGCTATGAGTAGGTGAGTGAAGCCACCTAGGGCCTTTTTGAGGGGTCCAACTATGTCGAGGCCCAGACCGCGAATGGCTAGGTGATAGGGATGGTCTGAAGCTCTTGCGCTGGCTAATGAGTTTGCCGAGCGTAGAACTAGCATCCTTCACACTGCTGGACAACCTCCTCTGCATCTTAAAGTGTAGTGTCCTAGTAGAAACCTTGGCGAAAGGCTTTCCCAACTAGCGACCTTGGGGCCGCGTGATGTCTATAGATTCCGGCATGGACCTCAAGGAGGAGCTGTTTTCCCTAGTCGGTCGGGATGCACTTCATGAGTACTCCCGACGGACTCCATTTGTAAAGTTCGTCACTAATGGCGATGAACATCTTGGCGCATCGAGCGATTCATTATGCTTCAGTCCTTTCCGGTGGGAGAACATCCTCGAGGAGGTAGGCGAGCAGTGGTGCTCTCTAGTCGGCTAAATTGAGTGTCATCACGGTAGTGTTGCCGGTTGACGTCGTGATAGGAATGTTAGGGCATGAGCCCTCGAGCGCCTGGTCGGGGTCAAATCACGTCAGAACGCTGGAGCCCCCGAGCACTTGGTTAGCGTTGAGCCGTAACAGAGTCAGATCCTCCACAACACGGGCAGACGACTCGTGGATATCATTTATGAAGACCCCATCTGGAGATGGAACCCGCCTGGCAGCTAATTTCACGAGGAAGTCAGCGGCATCGTTGTCCTTTCAAGGGACATGATGCGGTTCAATCCCTTGGAACTTGACCTCAAGCTTACGCACCTCTTGGTAGTACGCCACCATGAGAGGGCTCTTACCGGAGGACTCCTTCATGACTTGGTCGATGACCAATTCTGAGTCACCATGGACATACAGCCGCGTGGCACTGAGCTTAACGGATCACATAATGGAGCCTGCTCCCATCTAGGGAGATCAAAACCACTCTAGCCCCTGAGTCGTGCGCCATGATCGACCCACTGAAGTACATCGTCCAGTACTTGTGGGTGACGTCCTGGGTCAGGAGCTGGACTTCCATCCATTGGGCGATGATGTCGGCAAGAGCTTAAGACTTAATAGTGGTACGAGGGACATACCTAATGTTGTGGCCCATGAGCTCGAGAGCCCACTTGGAGATTCGGCCAGTGGCGTCGTGGTTACGGATGATCTCCCCAAGTGGGTACGAGGTGACGACCATGATCTCATGGTCGGTGAAGTAGTGTAGGAGCTTCCGGATCACCATCAGCATGGCGTACAGAAGCTTCTGAAGCTAGGGGTAGCAGACTTTGGCATCGGTGAGTACCTCACCAATGAAGTACACCAGTCATTGGACCTTCAAGGGGTGTCCTGGCTCCTCCCTCTCGACGACGAGGGCGACGCTCACAATGTGGTTGCTTGCCGTGACATAGAGGAGGAGGGATTCTCCCCGTTCAGGAGCGATGAGGATTGGTGCTGATGTCAGCGATGCTTTGAGGCTTTTGAAAGCCTATTGTGCATCCCTTGTCCAGATGAATGCGTCTGTCTTCTTGAGAAGTTTGTAGAGAGGCATCCCTCATTCACCTAGTCGGGAGATGAATCGGCTCAGGGTGGCCAAACAGCCGGTGAGCCTCTGTATGCCCTTTATGTTACGTATTGGGCCCATGTTGGAGATGTCCATGATTTTTTGGGGGTTGGTTTCGATGCCATGTTCGGACATGATGTATTCGAGCAGCTTCTCCTTCGGGACCCTGAAAACACATTTTTCGAGATTCAATTTAACGTTGAACCTTTGGAGGTTCACGAATGTTGTGGCTAAGTTTACAATCAGGTCGCTAGCTTGATCCATTTTCACCACTATGTCATGTACATAGACGGTGATTGTTGGTTTCAGCCGCTCAACTTGGT
Organism: Miscanthus lutarioriparius; assembly: GCA_904845875.1. Taxonomy (NCBI): domain Eukaryota; kingdom Viridiplantae; phylum Streptophyta; class Magnoliopsida; order Poales; family Poaceae; genus Miscanthus; species Miscanthus lutarioriparius. The sequence continues at coordinate 73,303,594 of CAJGYO010000016.1, read as the reverse complement.
CAGGTTGGTCGGGCGGGTTGATTTGGCTGGTGAAGCATCACTGCATGCACCATTGATAGGTGGCGCCAACATTCTTCAGACCAAAAGGCATGGTTACATAGTAGTATGAACCGTATGGGGTGATGAATGAAGTCGCGACTAGCTGGTTGGACACTTTCATCGTGATCTGGTGGTAGCCTGAGTAGGCATCCAGAACGGAGAGGATTTTCGCATCCTGAGGTGGAGTCGGCTATCTGGTCTATGCGTGGCAAAGGAAAATGGTCCTTTGGACATGCCTTATTGAGGCCAGTATAATCAGCATACATTCTCCATTTCCCATTCTCCTTTTTCACAAGAATAGGATTAGCTAGCCAATCGAAGTCATATACCTCTTTGATGAATCCGGCTGCTAGAAGTTTGGCGATCTCCACGCCAAAGGCCCTGCTCCTCTCGTCGTCAAAGCGACGTAGGCGTTGCTTGGTGGGCTTTGAGCCTAGGGCAACATTTAGTGCATGCTCGGCGACCTCCCTCGGTATGCCCGTCATGTCAGAAGGCTTCCACGCGAAGACATCACGATTTGCGTGTAGGAAGAGTGCGAGCTCATTTTCCTATTTGTCCATAAGCTTGGTTCTGATCCGCATCATCTTGGTCGGGTCGGTGGGGTCGATCTCCACTGCCTTAGTTTCCTCAGTCGGATGGAAGGCACTTGAGGAGGTTGTCTCGTTGCAGTCGGGGACTGCTGGAGTCGCCAAATTCCAGAGCTCCGAGAGCTTGGTGGAGTTGATGACGGTAGTGGCGAGCTCGTAATGCTCACGGTCGCACGTGTAGGCATGCGAGAAGGTGACACCTATGGTGATGACGCTGTTCGGCCCTAGCATCTTTAGCTTGAGGTAGGTGTAGTTGGGGATCACCATGAACTTGGTGTAGCATGACTGCCACAAAATGGCATGGTAGGGCCCCGGAAAGTCCACTACCTTGAAGGTTAGGACCTCCGAGTGGAAGTTAGCGCAGTCAACAAACATGACGGGCAGGTCGATCTGCCCAAGTGGATACGCCTACGCCCCTGGGATCACGCCGTGGAAGGGAGAGCTCACTGAGCAGAGCTCCAACCGGGGGATGCACCTGGCGTCGAGGGTGTCGATGTAGAGAATGTTGAGTCTGCTACCTTCGTCCATCAACACCTTGGTGAGGAGCTTCTTGTGGATGATGGGGTCGACGATGAGCGGGTAGTGACCAGTTCGAACGACGTGGGAAGGATGGTCTCTCTGATCAAAAGTGATCGGAGAGTCTGACAAGCTTAGGAAAGAGGGGATGGCCGACTCGATGAGGCATGCCTCTCTATAGCGTACCTTGTGCTGGCGCTTGGAGTGGATAGCGTCGGATCCCCCAAAGATCATGAGGCATTCCTCTGGGTCGAGGAAGTCGTCATCATCCTTGCCCACCGCGCCTCCTTTCTTGGCCGCCTCCTCCTTGCCTTTTCCTTCCTTTGGCTTGGAGGCCTGCTGCAGGAAGCGCTTGAGGAGCTCATAGTCCTTGTATAGGTGTTTAACGGGATAGGTGTGGCAGAACTGCCCGAAATAACGCACTTACGGAGGTGCTCGTCTTCCACTAGACACTAAGCACCCCAAAAGCAAGCTACATCGAGCGGATTCCATCGGACACACCCTAAGGAAGAGCCCGAAAGATCCACATTTTTCCCTAAGGATCCAATAATGAGAACGAGTTACAATACTTAGTACATTTCATATATCCAGAATTCTTAGAAATTCATTATTACATTGCCAAATTTAGAGTGTGAAATGTTAAACAGCGAAATGATAATAACATCTATTGATAATGAACAAGGATCCGTCTATGTCCACCAGAAGAATCATTCACACAACGGATACTCTTCAAGCATTATCTGCAACAGGGGTAAATAAACCCTGAGTACACAATATACTCGCAAGACTTATCCGATAGTGGGAATAGTTTCCCAACTCCAAAGGATATGCAAAGCTTTAAGGTTTGCTAGTTTCCTTTTTGCAGAAAGCAATACTAATAGTGAGTCCTTACTTATGTCATTATTAGCAGCCATGATTAATTTATTATCTAGCCATTCTATGTAAGCACATGTTCTACTTTCAAGAAAGAGTTGAGCAATCAGTTCCATTTCTTCACCATTCATCTTTCAGTTCTTACTACGGTGCTAGAGTTTAGACAAGTCATACCGACAAGTCAGCAATTCACGAATCAATGTGCCCAGTTGGGTACCCTGAAAACATACGCGTCACTTATACCCTAGGCACAAGCAGGACCAACCCATTACCCTCCTGTCACGGGGTCCAGGTCCCCATTCAAACTTGGAGTCCAAGCCCCCGCTTCTAAGTCCCAGATTTAGTGCGGTGCTTAGACCTCCACCATCCCTGCCTCCAATCAGTCGGTCCGGAAAGAGCCGGAACCCACGACAAGAGAGCAATAAGTCTTCCCTACGCCCATACCCAAGTATGTGCTCGGGATAATAAATCTGTGACTTGCCTAGCGTCCAATGCAACGGCTGGTCCTTAACCGACATAGACAGGGAAAAAGTGTAACCAAGCTATGCTCTATTGGTCGTAGGACACAACCTCTTACACCCACCAATACCCAAACCATATCCCTACCCGGTCACCATTTCCTTTCCACCATTTTATCATGAGTGATCATAATTATCACCTATTGTGAGTAACGGCAGGTTACTCATGCTATCGAAATCCTGAGCATAGCAGCTACTCGACCTATACTAGTAAGACTCATAGGTAGATATATTTATGCATATAGTTTCCATAAAATGCCTGTGACGTAAATGCACATCATATATATATATATTCAATAATCATTCAAAATAGGGGTTATGCACCGGGGCTTGCCTTGGGCAGGCGGTGGGTCAACAAAGTCAGTAACGAACGGCTCTGGGGCTCCCTCCTATACGAGAATCTCCTCCTCATACTCCTCAATGACCTCCTCATAGTCTTGTTCATCCACAGGCACGAACTCTACCAACTCGTGATCTACATGCATAAAATGATGATGCAACACTTAGTAATACGGCAATAGCAACTCTTAAAATAAAAATACATCTATCAAGCTACTAAGCTAGTTCTACCGACTAAGGTGCTAAGTTACCTACTGTTACCACTAACAAATATGAAGCATGACATATATTATTTTAGCAACTAAAGACATCCTTACTCTTAATACCAATTTACTCTATATATGATAAAACGAGGAGTACTGGCCACTCTATTTATCAATCTACTCTAGGGCTACAAAATTTACAGTGAGTACATAATAATCTAATGATCCTGCTGTAAAAATTTTATGGCTAAAGCTATCATCGATTTGCCACAAAAAATCCTACAAATATTAAGCTAAATAATACTAAGCTTTCTAAATTGAATTTATGAACCTATCATTATCACAACTAACTATAAACTAACTATACTAACAGATAGATAGCATTTTTGTGAACCTAATAAATTTTGTTTCACTATTTTTAGACATCTATAGAATTTCCTATTATTTTTCAAAGTTCAGCTCAAAACAAAATTGAATAAACATTCATACTTCACTGGAAATTGAAAAACCTAAATCTACCGAGCAGCCCAAAGCGCGAGTGGCTCAGCCCACTCTGGCGCAACGCACGTGCGCACGCGACGCATGGCACGGCCCAGACCATGCAACGATGGCCCGCGACGGGGAGGACCCGCGTGCCGGTCATCTTGCGAAAACGCCCTTGGCCTACCCGGTAATCACGCCAACACTAAGAACACTATTCTGTCAGTCTGCTATCTTACAACTACGCCCTCCCCCTTTCCATCTTTACCACGGCCATACCGCTGGGCCCCCTGCACGCGCATCGGCATGGCGGTGCTGGCACCGGGTGGTTACACCGGCCAGACCAGCCCTTCCCCGCCCTATCTACGGAGCTGATACCTGCCTAGGCATGAACGCGAAGCACTGGGCGAAGGAAGCGCGAGCTAGGACGCCGCAGTAAGGCTAGACCATTGTGGCGGAGCTCCTACACTAAAAACGGTGATGTTTCGGTGAGTTACAATAGCGCCAGGGCAATTAAGGTAGCTAGTGAGCTCCAGGCACTCACCACAGAACCAATCGAGACGGTAGTTCAACCGGAGGTGGCTCGAGCCAAGCTGGCCGCGTGCGCATGGACGGTGTGGTGGTGCACGGTGATGGTAAGGCTGCATCAGGTGAGGCTAGAGGATGGTAGCGACTTGGCAAGGGTGAGCAGGGCGATTAGCAGGTGGAGACAAAGTTAGCGGTGCAACGAATTGAACGCAAGTAGCTCTGGAGAGGGGGCTTGCCGTCGATGCATACCGACATGGTCTTATTGACCCGGTAGGAAGGAAGCTACAAATTGGAGCATGGCACGGTGAGGCTCACTGCAAGCTAGGGTTAGGTGGTTGGCTGACTACACGACGGAGCCATGGGCAAAATTAATTGGACTGAGATGCCTCCATTGACCCGAATTGAGAGGAGCGGGTCCGGCGACCATGGCGATAGAGGAATAGGGGATGGGCGGCATGGCTTGGCCCATCGCTGCTGTGGCTTGACGCGGCTATCAATCGGTGCACAATCGCACATGGGATACAGGGCAATGGGGAAACAGCCAACGCGCTTAGGACGGTGGGCCGCACGGCCATAAATTGCAAACCGATGACGGTGGCTCGGCCCTGCGCGACGCAGTGGCATGGTGCCGGTCAGCATGGCATTGCATCGAAGTGGATGTGATGACAATGTAGGCGGGGCAAGCCCACGTGCATGCAGCCATGAAGGGTCAGCGGTAGCAGCGCGACCGGGGACGCAGCTCGCTGCGACGGTGAGCAGAGTGGCTCAGGCAGACGCGACGGCGGGCAACAGCGGCACTGCTCGATAGCAGCCTAGGCTGGCCAAGCCACAAGCTAGCCATGGCCAGACCAAAGATCGCCACACACGCACGGTCCCGTGTAGGTGAGCACAAGGAGGCAGCGTGGCCAGGCAGACACGACGGCGGCGGTAGAGCGGCCAGGCTCGCTGGGCCCCAGCATGCGCGTGTGCGCGCGAGTTGTGTGCTAGGGCGTGGCAACGACGATGCGGAGCCTGCGTGGCGGTGCGCACGGGTGCACGCGTGGTGAGCGATGACGCCGGCCAAGTCACGGTGACCGCGGCCAGACGCTGCTACCGTTCGGAACGTGTCTTGCATGCTTTTTAAAGCATCCCAAAAATCCATCTCAATGCTTCAATTGCTAAACCAACTATTTAATACTCAAGATGGTATGTTAAGCTACTAAAACAAGCCCTAAGACCATACCATTGCCGAACCCGATTCTCCTATAAAAATTCCCAAACTTAGCCTCGTCACACCGTTTTCTAACTTAAGATATTTGGTTAAGTCTCGCTCGAATTTGCGTCAACTTCGATTTCCAAGCTACCAACCATGCTAGCTAGTGAACTCCTTTTGTGATCGCAGGTATTTCATCGTTGCCTATAAAGTTTACACTACAAACTTTATTAAAGTGCCGGATATGCGTTCTATAGTATTTTCGTTCAATAAAAATTCGTTTAGAACTCTAAGCGATATAACGCGACATGAAATCTAACATCCGTTTCGTGTTTCCGATGAACGTTTCGTGTCACAGGAATTGATTTACACACTATAATTCATACACTATCACATAAACATGATGCACATGTAGTGTTTTAGCAAAAGATTGTATAGTGTAACACCGAGGGTGTTACAATAGGCATGGTTGGTGCTTGGACTCTCCATGAGCTTGTCGAAGTGGTCGGCTAGCCCTGCTGGGGCTGCTTGCCTGCTCGGTTGGCCGTAGCGACCAAAGCTAGGTTGGCCGGTCGGCGCCGATCCTTCTTGTTGTTCTTGCCCCTTTGTGTGGAGGGGCACTTGTCTTGGTCCTCGCGCTTGGCCTTGCCCCTATCCCGACCGCCGCTGAAGACCACCCCAACCGCCTCCTCGCTGGAGTTGTGGTTCGTGGCGACGACGAGCAGGTCACGAGTGGTACGAGGCTTCACACGGTCGAGCTTGTGGATCAAGGACTCGTGCAGGTTGTCCCATAGTGGAACGCGCTGATGACGTCCACGTCAACAACATCAGGAAGGGAGTTGCACTGCTTTGAGAACCTATGGATGTAATCCTATAGGGATTCATTGGGCTCCTACTGGTATCTCTTGAGGTCCTAGGATTTCCCAGGACGGACATATATCCTCTAGAAAATTTCTAACGAAGACCCTCTTGAGATCCGCCTTGTCGCGGATGCTGTCAAGCGAAAGGAATTTGAGCCATGCTCGAACATGCTCCCCCACGCAGATGGGGAGGTAATGGATGATGAAGTAATCATCATTCACTCCTCTGGCTCGACAGGCGAGCCGAAAGTCTTCGAGCCATATACCGGGGTTCATCTCCCTGGTGTACTTGGCGATGTTGGTGGGCGGTCGGAAGGGCTGTGGGAACGGCGCTTTCTGGATGCGATGACCAAAGGCCCATGGTCCCGAGCTATCCGGGCTGGGGCTCTAGTCATTTGGTCAGCCACCATGCCTGGGGCGTGAGTCCTCGCACTCCTCGATGGTCAGGCCAGGGCCCGTACCGCCTGCTCTCGCCACCACTAGATGGATGTCATCATTGTGTCGGGCGTGGCGTCGATTGTTGATGACGCTGCGAGCATCACGGTTCAGCCTGAGTGATTTGCGCATAGGTGGTCGGTGTGGAGCGGGATCGGGGTTGGGCTATGGTGCAGCCATGGCTTCTTGCTCCACGCTCGGCAACTGCTGCAGTGAGTGGATGGAGCGATTCGACTAGTGTGGCCCTGATGAGTACAGGCCTGATCTTCCGAGAGGTAGCCGGTAAGTTCGATTTGTGGAGATCTCGACGTTGGCGATCCGGCTTCAAATCAGACGTGATTCGAACCCTGCAACTGTTACACCACTGCTCCGTTGGTTATCAACCAAGCACAACTTGATTGATCTCGCCAAGAAGGCTTTTCCTGCAAGCGAATCGAAGAGCACAAGCAAGAAAGTAAAACATGCAATCTGAAATTGTAAATATGAATGACGCGAATATCAATAGAGGATTCAAGAACTTGGTTCCAAAGGACTAATCGACATAGTGGAGGAGATCAAGAACGGGGGCCCTGGATCACTGTAAAAGGATTTGTCACCACAGTTACAATGAATGATTCAGTTTCTCGATGGAAAACTAAACTCTAAACAAAACTCAATTGTGTAGCAGCGGTGACGGTTGTGTTTATAGTCTAAGACTCGACCTAGGGTTGGGGAAGGCCAGCGGTTGGGTGCCCACAACTTGGGCTTAAGGCCCGACACGATACATGGCCAAGTTGGCCCAAATAGGTGATGCAGCACCTTGTCGTGGTCACACAGAATGATCCACAGATCTTCTGGAGCTGGGACCAGATCCAAAACGACGGCGTTATCGTCCCCTTTCCAACGCATCCAAGAACGGCCCATTTCGATGTCGTATGAGAAAGTTATGACCAAAACAGTGACGACGTGTCTGCTGAATCCGAGGGCGACGTGGCAGCTGAGTTGGGAACGAATTGCAACTTGGGGAAGACCATGGCGTCAGTGTGTCCAGCATGGCGATGTCCTCATCAGGCCCCCAGTCCCCTGTTTGAGCAAGGGGCCGCAAGCCGGTGTTGCGATGCGGAGCTCTCCGCCTGCTGAATGGCGGCGGTCTCCACCAGCGCCTGGTGGTTGCGGTGGATTGCCTATTCCTAGGGTCGACAGGCTCGGGGAGGCCACGCAGAAGCATCGCCGCAGCAGCGATGTTCTGGCCAGCCTGAGCAAACTGAGGGGGGTCCTTCCCTCTACCCAGAATGTTACGCTAGACCTGATGAGCGTGACCCCGAGCACCGCTCGTTGGGTTACGTGCATGTGGCGCAGCGTGCTGCACCAAGCGCGCCAGCGCAGGTGGCGGCTGGCTCTATCGCCTTCGTCATAACTACTCGCCATGCTCCTGCGCACGCACCAAGGCCTTCGCATGGGGGTTCAGAGGGGTGTGAGTCTACAGAGACTCCACTACTACCAGTGGCTGTCCCGGGGCATCCGCCATATCGCACTCCCAAGATAGAGGGTGGCCAGGTGCCACGATGTCGCCGATGCTGGAGCTGTCGCTTTCGACCTCACCATCGATGAGGTTGTGGAAGGAGGCGGGAGTGTCACCCGCCATACCCACGAACTCGGATAGGGGGCGACGTCAGCATCCTTTGGAGCCCCTGCGCGCACGCGTCCACGGGGAAAGCGAAGCCGTAGGGGAACCGGTCGCACAGCGGTCGTGGTGGGGACAACGGGGTCCCTCTAGAGAGTCGACATAAGGTACTAAATGGTGAGTAAAGAACAATATGTACATCACTCACTGTAGGGTTTGAGCCTAGCATGGGCTTGAGGCAAAGCGCAAGTGTCTCGATGTTGAGGTCGTCGAGTGGCCCATGGCCGATGGAGGGTGCTCCTCCTCTAGTGGACGCTGGGACGAGCGCCTCCTCATGGAGGCAGAGTACACCAAGCTGGTCGGTGATGAAGTCTAGGCTTTCGAAGAGAAAAGTCTAGAGCAGCTCGAAGACAGGAGGAACCCACATCCCAATAGGTGGGAGCATGGGAAACACCAATGAGCCAAAGCGAATAATATCGTTTGAGCCTGCCATGCCGAAGATGGTGGAAAGGTGGGCCATCCGATGACCAAAAGCATGAACGCATGACGTCTTCCCCATGGACGACGCCAACTATCAGTGTGAAATGTGGCCGACAAGTAAATATTTGTAGTTTTATCGTGCGTTGTGATCAGATGTGGCCTAGCACGCGATAACACAGGATTTATACTAGTTCAGGCAACGTGCCTTATGTCTAGTTTCAGTCGGTCGGTGACTTTATTCCTGAGCTCAGGTGCTCAAAGTTTGCTGTGGTGTTACAAACGAGTAAGGAATGAAGGGAGTGTTAGAGGCCTAGTCGGACTCTGAACCGAATGGAAAAATGTGATGGGTGCTCTAACGTGCGCTAAATATTGGAGCGTATGCTCTGTATAGCTGTCGAGTTCTAGAGTTGTTGAGTTGTTCGAGTCCTCTAGTCCTCGAGTGCTCGAGTCCTCTAGCCTCTTTTTGTTGAGAGAGAGCGCATCCCCTTTTATAAACAAAGGGGATGGCCTTATAAGTCAGAGAGAAAAAGAGAGAGTGTATACGTGTTCTACCTAATCTTATTACCCATGCTGTCAGATACGAGATGGTCGTAGGTGCCCACAATACTATTTATGTTCATATGCATCTAGCAGGCTCTACCATGTTCACCTGGTATGGCAAACGTCGACGTCTACAATACTATTTGTGCCCTGACACGTCCGAAAGGTTATATAGTGCCCGTCTGGCATGACCTGGTGGTACTATCCTGCAGGTGCGCAGGGCATGGAAGGGTACGGTCCTCGGTATTGCGATTGACTTGAGCGCCTTACCTTATCTGCTCCACCTGGTCCTCGGGCCCTCACCGAGCGGGCGTCCCCAGTCAGTCATTCCTAGTCGGTCCCGACCGTGTCTGTCGGGAAAGAGTAGCGAGCAGAGGTCTGGCGTATTCGGTCAGAGTCAGACTACGGTCCCACCTTGGCTAGGCCTTCCAGTAGGGGACCAGATCATTGTCTCGGTCTGTCATTATGTATCTAGGCTGACCTAGGCACGTGTTGTCGCTGCGCCGCCTGCTGGGTCGGGTTTTGTAGGGAGAGCTGGTCTATTGGGGACCCTAGGTTTATGAACCCGACAGTCTCTATGTTGGTTTGCTTGTATGGATAAAGTTTTGGAAAATCACTTTGCATTGCTTTGACCAAGCTAGAAGTATGAAGATAGATATTGAAGTGAGTATTAGGAGTGTCAAGCCAAAATTAAGAGGATATAAGGAATCATGAATTGGCTTGACCATATTGATGTTGATTCATATATGTCTTTATATGAATCAAACTAAAGCTTGATTGATCTCAACATTCATATCTAAAAGATATTCAAGAAAGGATCATACTATTGAATGAATGGTTTTTCAATGGATACTTAATATGATGTGACTTGAGTATGACTTGATAAGTTGAAGATAGCAAGGAAAGGGCTTCGAAGGACTAAGCGAAGGTAAAGGGCAAGCGATGGCTTGAGGACCGAGGTACCATGGCTAAGGTGAAGAAGAGAGTACTTGCATTGAGTCAAGGAACTAATCAAGCTATGAGGAGTCATATTGTGTTGAGGATCAAATCATTAGTGAAAGTGACTTGAAGCCATTGAGGTGAACTCAAGTATTAAAATGGTTCGAGTCACATGCTTAAGGCATAATGGAAATAAGGACAATACATTCGATGGTGGAGCCCCCTATTATAAAAAGGATGCGGTGACTAAGTCAAAGGTGTTTAAATTCTTTGATATTTTGAATTTGAGTATAGGAAAAGCCATACTATAAAGAGGGACACAATGCTTAAGCTAACATGTGCTACCAAATGCTCAAACCTACACATGCATCCTTAGATTGATAGCCAAGACAGCCAATACTTCACTCTTACTCTTGTTGTCTTGCCTGGTGCGACATTGCTGCGACTTAAGTGACCGTTGGGGCTGGGGAGTATTTATACCTTTCTCCTTTCCCAATGTCTCGCTAGAGCACTCCACTCATTCAGCTCATCCAAGAACAGAAGAGAGCAGCTCTCTCTCTCCCTCACTCACCACTAGAGCCCCTCAAGCTTCTCCCTTTGATTCCCTTCCAAATCCAAGAGAGTTTGAGCCTCCAAACTGCATTAGAGAGCAACCCCAACTGTTCTTCATCTCCTAGAGCACTTGGTTCACATTTTAGTCGGCGGTTGTGTTTATTACTCTTAGAGCTTTGCTTCTAGCTGGCTAGAGCGTCACCCGTGGAGCTAGCCAACTTGTGTGGCAGCCTCGGGAGATTTGTAATTGTCCCAAACAGCTAGTGAAAATCACCCCTCATCTTAAGAGTTCATTCTCTTGACTTGAGAACGAGGAAAAGGTTGAAAGAGACCCAAAGCCTTTGTGGCAACCTCAACAACGTGGACATAGGCAAGCCTTAGTGGCGATGACTTCGAATGTTGTATATAGTTTATTCAGAGAAGTATGTGTCGATACATGTAGCCTTCTATAACATAATTCTCCGATTATCAAAACTCAAAATACCCTGAATGACTCATCGTGACTTTCCGAAATAAAAGTCAGGGCTTTTCAATATCCTAGCATCAACATTTAGGTGCACCTCTAAGCTGGATTTGTGGATGACATCCATCCACTAGGTAATAACCAAATTTACCCACAAGGTGTCGCCAACCATAGGTTGATCTGCATTTACTATCTTATCTTAGAAGGAAACTTTCTATTGCTAGCATGAATAATCCTGCTTTATGACCATACTTGTCCCCCTCTTATTTATAATTACGAGTTGAGTGGTTTTACTTGGTACCATCACTCTTTCTGGCACATATTTGCAATGGATTAACAAGTTTAATAGACACCTTAGTAATCAGTAAATGCATTTTGCAGTTTATTTGCAATATCATGCAAATCAACAATTCTTTGAACTCAACATTTAGTACGTGATCCCGAGCTTAAAATGCCTTATGCATTTCAAATAATTTCCTAGCATTATGTATGGTACATCAAATCTCCCCCTAATGTCTGAAAATGCTCATTATCAAAATAAAACCAGCATACGGGTCGTAAATAGATCCTCCATAAGAGATCTAAATATTTAACGATCGACGAAGATTGAAATCTCACATTAGTCCCTAGTTTTCTATGTGTACCCATCAATATATGCTGTAGTGGTGAGATTGGTACGTATACAACGTACTCAACCTTACGCAAATAGGAAATTTTCATAGATTCCCACGTACTAAATACATATAGGGGATATGCAGTTAATCTCAAGTCAGGAGTGTGTAAATCTACCTGACCCCAACACGAAGTTGGCAAATAGCAACTCACTAACAATGGTCCTGCTATAACCTTGTCGTACTTCATAGATTCCATTTATCCTTTTGGATATGTAACTAAACTTTTGTTATACCAAACAATCATCATTGTAGGCACAAAAATTCAGTAGTGCTCAGGATAATGAGCTCATAACATGAGCCATTATTTACCAAATGCATGGCCGAGTGTGGATACTTCACACACTCTAGATCATCTTATAGATGTATCTTCACAACCATAAAATGCCTAAACTGTCCATACAATCTTTGTATCAGACCCATACATATTTTCTTGAATATGAACAAGGAATCTAAGACATTTAATCTGATTTTAATATAAGAGGGTCTTAAAATCTATTTCCCTATGGCACTTATCGTATCCACACTTTGGAGAAAGTCATGACCAAAAGAATTATAAATAATTTTTTACCTCATTCCATATGATGGCCAAGTTGTTCATTCCAAGTCCGGAATGCATCAACGGTGTGAAAAATTATCTTGTACGCAACATGTTGTACGGGGATGGTTGTATGTATAATACAACCAAAATAAGACTTATCTCATTACTTATATGCCATATCCAATGTTATCCTTTTGTGTTCACATACGAAAACATATTTGGATATCTCTATAATTTAGTAAGATACGAGTTGAATTGGGACATAATTAAATATCCTCAATTGCTAACTCAGTATCCATAGAAGGAATGATACTGGCAATATAGGCTAAATTATCATTGCATCACATCGACGATGGCCAAAATTATTCTCTCTTCCTGTCATAAGAACCAGGAATATTTTGTTTCCCTAATTATAGAGTTTGTGGTACAAATGTCCACTAGGCACATATCATTCCTCATTGGAATGATTCCCGTACAATCTATATATGACAAAAGTTTAATGAGATTCTCGTCTAATATATAGAAATCCATAAATATTGCTGAGTATCAAATACATCGATATGATACCCACAATAGTTATGCATTGACAACATAAGTATTACAACATTTTTTATGGACATTATCACATATTATCAATGGACCATGAGATTATTCTAAATCTCAAAATAAATCATTAGAAGCATATTCGATGATCATGTTGTCCATCTATGTGATGTTCTCTTTACGAGAAAAAAAGAGAAGTGTTGTTATATGATCCCATAAGATCCAGCATAAACAACCAACCTCCTATGTAGCTTCAGATTTTAAGATTGAAGCACCATTCAAATTTTATTTTTGTAGCTCCTGTTTCATCCCTTATAGAATGTTGATATAGATCAACTATAGATTTAAGAGTACGGCATTGTTTAGCGCTATGCTAAACACAACCACATATATGACATTACTCTTTGTCATTCTTGGGTTCACATTGCCATCACTCATATTGCACATTAGGCTTTTTGCTTTTACTAGTAGAAGCAAATTGTATAAACAATATGATCATAGTCTTCAATAGTTTAAAAAAACTAGAGACATGATCCACTCATGATTAGCCTCAAGCTATATGAATTTATTTACTGTTCATAAAACTCTTAAAGAGTGAGCCACGAAGAATGTGCATTTCTTTCCACAAGATAATCTTATCGATGATCTTTGTGGACGTAGTACCTTAACTATAATAAGGCATAATTTTCTTTGATCTATAACAAACAACCCCAAATTGAGGTTCATTAAATTGTTATATTAGTCAATGGGATAAAAACAAATGGTAATGTCCATTGTCCATGTGGGATAGTGATATCATCTAGAGCGAGTTCTTCAAACTCCTCTGAAGTCAGTATCCTCAACATGTGATAAACCATTTATTTAATTAGTTTACACCTAAGGTAAACTAAAAATCACTATGGTAATGATGTAATCTCCAACTGCAAAATTTAGAGGATTCCATATCTTGTCACTTTGTTTTGGATAGCTGGAGGTAATCACAAAAATGTAAACCTCACAACAATTAGAGGTAATCATAGACCTTACAAACAATCATTATTAATATCGGTACACACATTGTAGATAATCTCTATGTCCAAAATATAAAGTAGATATCTCAATAGTAGGCAAACAAATGCTGCTATAGGCACATTCTCTTGGCTGATATATTTGTAGGAATATACCGCAGCCAATGCCTAAGACTCTACTACCTATGTGTAACCTTTAATAATGAATGATGGTAGTCACCATAAAGGTGTACCATTCTCATATTTTCAACACACTCGTTTGGAACAACACAATATAGGTAATCATCAAGTTTAAAATAAATATGATGTAGACCTCTTAGTAATGGGTGAATAATCGCTGCCGTAGGCACGGTCTCTGGACCAAATAATTCTAGTTGAATTAAGCACAACCAATGCCTAGGACTCCATCACTTGGGTTAGGATCCCAAATGAATCAAGATATGAATATAATAATTTTGCATAATCCATCATTAATTAAGAAATACTTAATTAAGATGATCTACCATTGTTAAGATGTAATTTATGGAAAATTTACTAAATTAACAAGGTCAACAAAGTACAGATGCCCTAATGATGTTAAAGTCATAGACTAAAACAGAAAACTTACTAAGCACATAGTGCTATAGTTGACTAGTGGCATAACTATGCAAGATCCTGTAAGATCAAAGCAAAATCCACTTCCTATGTTAGCCTCACTAGCAAAAATAGTTTAGCTGCCATTTTATTTTTCGAATTAGGCTCATATGAGCCTAAATTTATCCATCGTTAATTAACTATCAATTAATTAATAGGATCCGATTTTGTTGCAATTAAAATTAATTGTCAAACAACAAAACCAACAAACTATATATGTTTAGACATGAACAATTTTCTGGTCTTAAAAGCAAACAAAGTATAGGAGTAAAAGCTCTACATATACTAATATTGTTAGAGTCCATAACTAAAACAGAAAATCAAAGACACAGAAAACATATCTAAACATGACAATAGTAAATTTATTTGCAATATTATCACGATGCAATTTCTAATGACTCGTAGGTCTTAAAAATCATCTATTTACCCAAGTAAATATTTTGCATCATAATTTATTTAGATCCGAAATCTAAACAGAGCATTCATATAAGGTATAAATACAATGTACTGTAGATATATGCTTATGTTAAAATTTAAGTGCTAAAACATAAGTCATGAATGTATTATGTAATAAGGACTTTATGTGCATATCTGCATAACATTATCCTCACGTACGGTTTCTCCATCGGGAGAAAAGCGTCGTACGGCCCCGAGGCCGTGAGGACGCCGTCAGCCGCCGCCGTAGCTGCAGCCTGCAGCGGCCTCGCCTCCACCAGTAGCCGTCAACGAGCGAAGGCAAGGATTGCCGTGACGACTCGGCCGCGAGGGCCCGGCCACTGCGAGCTCCCCGACCACAGGTGCAGGAGCCATCGGCTGCCGTGCGCGAGTCGCAGGCGCGGGGCCGTCTCCGCGGGCTTGGGAGGGGCTACCAGTCGCCATGGTCCTAGCCGCAGGCGGCCGATGCTCTAGAGGCGCAGGCGCGGGGAAGCCGCGCGGAGACGGCTGCCACCGGCGCGGGGCCACAAGCATGGGAGCCTGTCGCAGCCGCCTTCGCGGGAAGGACCTGGACGTGGGCACCGGGTGCCGGGGCAGCCAGCCGCGGGCCGCGGGCCGCGCGAGGCCGCTGGCGCGGACCGTGCGGAGCCACTAGATGCCGGGAGGCATGCCGGCCGCGCGGGGTGTTGGCCGCGGCACGAGGCCGCTGGAGTGGGCACGGGAGCAAGGCACGTCGTGCCCGACCGTGAGGGCCATCTGCCACGGGTGCCATCCTCATCCTCGTCAAAGGAGAAGTAACCGCTGCCGTCGTCGGTCCAGACGTGGGTAGGGCCACCGCCTCGTTCTGAGCGTGGGCGTGGTCAGGCAAACATCCGGTTGCAACCGTCGTTCATGAGCAAGATCATACAAGATGCGACAGATGAGCATGCGATGGCCGAGGAACACAGTCATCATCGTCCGATGCTGTCCAAAAGATAAGAACTTCATAGATTTATGAAAATTTCATGGCACCTTACAGTTCTGTGTTGCTTTTGGATGGAGATAATCGGATCCATGTTGCTGTTGGCCTTCGTTTTCTTGTTTTCTTGATCAATGAAGGCGCTTTGTGGCTTTCTCATGCAGAATGCTGATGGTGCTTCTTTCATCCACGTGCGTGTTAGAAAATAGAGAGATC
Source organism: Miscanthus lutarioriparius (assembly GCA_904845875.1). Classification (NCBI taxonomy): domain Eukaryota; kingdom Viridiplantae; phylum Streptophyta; class Magnoliopsida; order Poales; family Poaceae; genus Miscanthus; species Miscanthus lutarioriparius. The sequence goes on along the minus strand of CAJGYO010000016.1, from coordinate 73,287,443 downwards.
GATCAATGCAAATGATTCTGTATCGTATTCATAGTCAACAGTGTGTACATATATACATGACCCATGTGGACGGTTACCGAGAGGGGTGAAAAGACATTCCTTGGAATAATCCCTAATTAAGCACTAAATAATAATTCTCAACACATTCATCACTAACTGTACTCTTGCGCTCTTAATTTCTTACCTTCATTTTTATATAATTTATTTAATCTTATAGATTCTTATATTAATATTTCTAAATTTCTTATGGGCAATTTTTTTTTTCTAAATCTCAACATTTGACATTTGCTCCTATATTGGTACATTTATTTTGTCGCCCTCCTAATGGCCAGTTGATTGACTTTATTAATTGTCCAGATCGAGTCCTAGGCGATCACATCAACTTCACCCTAACCAAATCAACCTCACAATCAGAGGCAAAGCTAGCAATTTGACAGGGAGAGAGGGGCATTGTCAACAAAAAAAAAATTGTATGCACGCATAATCTCTACTTTAGCGAAAATAACAATACTTATACTATTTTATTATTTGAATATATGTATGTTTTACACTACAAAAGGCTAATTTACTTAATAAATATCTTAATTGGTGTAATAATTAGAGGGGATGTTAAGGGGAAATTGCAACTTAAGGAGGTGTTTGGCCCTGGCTTGCCTCTTTCCATATGATTTTGTTCACAATACTTGAATTCAGCGGCGGCCGAGCTTCAAGCCCTAGCGCTTGGCCCCCTCTCCCGCGGTGTTGGTGCAGGTGGATGTCGTGATGATCGCCGTGGCCCTCTTCAAAGCATCGATCTAGTACTCCATCCCCCGCCGTTGGTCTCCACCTCCTCCATCAGCAGCGTGACCATCTTAAAGCTCATGGCCCCATGGAGGCAAACCAACCGCTCTGGATGTCTCAGTAAAAAGGAAAAAGAGCAAGTCTGATAGATAATACTCCATCCGTTCTAAATAATAAAACGTTTTGACTTTTCTAGATACATAATGTATAGAAAAGCCAGCCTCATAATTTAGAATTGAGGGAATATTGTTTAACCTATATGAGCACTCCATACACTTATGTTATTGAGTGACCTTTCGGCATCTTGGAGGAAAAGTGGCGTATGACGAAAGAAATCCTAAGTTTCTATACTCGTACTCATAAGCATATCTTTCTTGCATGTATGACGTTGCATAACTTCATTTGTGGTAACAATTTGCATGATAGGGAGTTCGATAGATGTGATGTTGATGATGAGTACCTAGCAGATCCTAGCAACTCTGTGACACAAGCATAAGGAGATGGAGTCCGGATGGAGAGAATGAGGATACATGAATACCATTCACAATTGGATAGCGGATGCTTTGGTTAGTGCGAGAGGGAGATAACTATGTCGACGGAGGACATGATTATATATTTTGTAATTTCTACCATCCTATTTATGTGGACCTGATGTTAATGGTGGATACATAACTTGAAAATTTTAATTTTCATTTTCTTAAATGGCTATTTATATGTGAATTGGTGAACAGCACGATGCTTTATGATCGAATTGCATATAATCAGGCATTCAAGAGCATTATAGGCATTTGACACGGTTCACGGGTCACAATAGCTTCTCTATGACACTTTCAACTAAACGGTTTTTAGCTTTTTCGGGTCTGTTCGCTTGGAGGAATTCTAGAGGAATTTTGATGATTTGGATGAATGCTGGAGGAATTTGTGAGAGGAAAACACTGTTTCAGATGAAAAAAGAAGCAGATCAAGTCGGATTTAAGGACACGCGAACGGGGCCCACAGTAGTTTTTTTCTCAAACTCACTTTTTCATAGCCACGGCTGGCAGCTCGTAGCAGTTTTTTCATGGCTCAACCAAACGGGCTGCCTACCAAAAGCCGTGTGTTTATTCGATGTCAGCCCGACCATCTTGGACCGGGTGGTCCACGGTGACGCCACGAGTGATGCACAGGGCGGGTGGGGTCCACGCGGGTGGCCGTAGAGGGAGTGAAGCGAAGGCGGAGGCGGGCGGGCAGGGCACGGCACGACCGCCGCCGGGTGGGTGGGTGGGTCGCGGACTCGTACGGCCCCGAAAAAAACCGGATTTGATAGCGGCCGATACGTCCGCCGCGGCGGCTGAATAGGAGAGAGAAACCGCCCACTCTCTAGTCCCTCTCCTCCCCCTTCTCGACGAACCCGTCCCACAAGCACGCGCGACGCGACGCGAGCCAAGAGGTGGAGGAGAGAGGGAGAGAGGGGGGTAGAGAGAGGAAAACCCCGCCCCCCGTCCAGGCAGCCGTCGTCGACGCAAACGGCGGAGGCCACAGAGACGCCACGCGAGGGAGCAGCCGCCGCCGCAGCAGCAGAAGCCCCCGCGCGCGGCCGCCGACGTCCCCAATTCGGCGCCCCGATCGCCGGATCTCCTCGCCGGCGCCGGGGGCCCCGATCGGCCCCTCCCCATGCCCGTGCGCTTCCGGGGGTTTCCTCGCGCGGGCGCCAGCCATGTCAGACCTCGCTTCCACCTGTAAGGTATACGCCCGCCTGCGCCCAATTCGCCACCCGATCTCCGCCGATTCCCCTCGAATTTCCCGGCGGATTCAGCTGGGCCCGTGGGATTCCCGCCCCTGCCACCGCCCCGCTGCCGCCCGGCGGTTAATTCCGCGCCGAGGTTTAGATGGATGGATGGACTGGCTGAGAGCTCCGACCCTAGTTTTTTTTTTCCAGAGCTGGCTGGCACCAGTGCCTTCTTTCCAAATGTGGAATCGCTTCGGCTTCTTAGTCCGGGCATGCTGCCCGATGTAGTCCAGCCCCGAGTTTTGGATAGAGCTGTGTGTGTTGTTGGGCAGGTGTTGTGTGCTGTCTTAGCAGCTGAATCAACCTCTCATGTGTTGTATTGATTGATAGGCTAGTGCTGGATCCTTCCGTTGCATGACGCAGCACTCATTTAAGCTGCTCCTAGCTAGCGCATCGCTAACCGACAAGATTCGCTCTTTATAAATCGTTCTAGAGTTGGTAGTTCTGTTTTTTCTGGTCCATGGATCAAACGTGGCAAGTGTGGCGGTGTACTTCACGTGCGCAGCAACATGTAATGGTCGCTCTTGAAGATCTCAAACGTTGATTCTTTCCTTGTTTGTCATAGGATAAACTTGCGTATTTTAGAATAAAGGAGCTCAAGGATATCTTAAATCAGCTGGGGTTACCGAAGCAAGGAAAGAAGCAGGTCAGCAATTGTTTTGCTCTCTTATTTTGGCTTTCGAGCACTTTGTTTCTACTCCTGGATGTGTATGATTACATTACAACTGAATGGAAGCATGGCATATGAGTGTCCAGGGCGAACTAGCCATCTGGCATTACATCATTGTTGGGTCTGTCTGCTGTAGTGCTGTGCATAACTCGCTTTGGCAGTAACCATGGGTTTGTAGGACAAGCTTCAATTCAGTATTGCAATTTCAGAAATCAGAACCATCTTCTTCTTTTTTCTCCTTGAATGAACACATTCAGAATCTCATCTTCACTATACTTGCCTCAGCTTTGCACTTGATGGTATCTGATCCATTTTTCATAATCGTTGATCACAGGACCTTGTTGACAGGGTATTGGCAATATTATCAGACGAGCAAGGTATGGCGGTCTTTGCTGCATATTTGCTCCCCCCCCTATATTGCTGTCTTTAACTGCTGCATTTTTTATGGTTCAATATTACTTTTCAGTTGTGCTCAAGCCAGTAGGTTTGTTATGCAAATCTGTGCCATTGTAGTTTAATAATATGGGTCATTTCTTTATTTGTCCTTGAGCTGATGATTGGTCAATAAAAAATCTCTTCCGTTTTAGAGCATCAGCTAGTTCGCATTTTCTTCTTCTGAATCACTAAGTTTGGTCTTTCCATGAAATCTGGCTCTTAAGCTCAATTTGCTTATTGCAGGTCAACGCCATCATGGATGGGGAAGGAGAAATGCTCCCACAAGGGAGGCGGTGGCAAAAGTTGTTGATGACACATTCAGGTTTCATTCCATCTGTTTCTCAATTTTCAGTACAAGAATACATACCAGAGAGTTGACTATGTCAGATGAAGTTGTTGACTTAATTCCCTCCAGGAGCCACAGTCGATCAGATTTCAATCATTTCAGGCCCAAAGAGGAATCTTCTGACTTCTACCATGTAGAGGCTAAGGTCCGCTGCCTTTGCAATAGCACAATGCTAAATGACAATATGATCAAGGTATCTTACCCTTTTATATATGTGCATGTATTTTGTTTTCATTTGAAAAGCACATAGGACGTGAAACAATTTATCTTAACTGCAACCTGTTTGTTTTGGTGTCATGCGCCTTGTTAATCTTTTTTCTTGCATCTTGTTTCCTGCAGTGCGAAGATGGCAAATGCCAGGTTTGGCAGCATATTACCTGCGTACTCATTCCAGATAAGCCCACGGAGGGTGCTGGCCCTGATATTCCACCTCATTTTTATTGTGAATTGTGCCGACTGAGCCGGGCAGACCCGTATGTTCTGCTACAATCTGTTTGGCTTTCTTTGTTTCACTTTTTTTTTTCTTTTTCAAGAGTGGCTTTTGGCATGTCCTGCTATAGCTAAAATGTTGTGAATGAACTGTGCTATGGTTTTCCTTTCCTGTATGGTTTACTTTTTTAGAGTGTGACCTTTTTTCGCTCACCCAGGGTTTATTAGAGACCCCCCCCCCCCCCTTCCTTGTTCTACCAATTCCTACACTTGATTGATCTGGTAAACTGGTAATTGATCCCATAACCTCTGGTTTAACAGCCCATGCTACTGGTTGCTTGGTTGTATGTATTTATGTGAACTGTTACACCCATTCTTTGATTTTTCAAGCTGGATACTTGTATGATGACTCTGTAGGTTAAGCGACACTCTTTGTTGTCTTTGCCTGAGTTAATAGTGTGCCTTTAAGGCCTAAGCTCTTTCTGCTCTTTGCTTGGCTAGAACATGCTGATGGTTTATTTCCTTTTGCAACAAATATAACACGTAAAGATAGCCTACTTATTGAAGACAAATGCTTGATGTTTCTAGTTTTCTATGCAATTGAAGTTACTATGCCTTTTGGTTAGATCCTCGAATGTATTATGAACAAAAGCCGCTGATGAGACTTGTAAATCTGTATAGGTGCTCTGAAGTTGGCATTGCACTTGAATAACTTTATTTAGAATTTCTTATTGTCTGCAATTCTTGTTCTCATTGCTTAATTCCACCCTTCGAATTTGCAGGTTTTGGGTGACTACAGGAAATCCATTACTACCTGTGAAATTTATGTCATCTGGTGTTGGAAATGATGGGTGGGTCTATAATGGAACTTGTTGTGGTGGCAATAGTTTATCGTACAACAATAATCATTCCCTTACCTAATGTGCATTTCTTTAATTGTTCCTTTTTTTGGGGGGAATTGTCAATACAAGTACATTACACGTGTCATAGTTAATGTCAATTTTAGGTTTGAGGGGAAATTGACGCTCCATTGTTGTCAGGAATTATTATTTTAGCCATATGGATATCTATATTATGCCATTGATGCTGTGCTATACATAAGTATATCCTTGTTACCCAATCAACAAACACTAATATCTTCAACAACAGTCATATATACTTCAGTTCAGGATCTTTGGTTAGTAATTAAATTCCTCTGTTAGATTTGACATGATAATCCTCGCAGTCTTGTTGATTGCTAATACAAGCTTTTGCTCATTGATATGAATGTATAACACTAGTACTCATTTGCATGTAGTGCCGTACAATGTTCATTGGTCTGTTCTTAAAAGATGCATTATCAGTCTGACACAGCATCCAACGTATGATATATGTGGCCATTTCTATGATAAGGTGGTCCATAGTTGTGCTTTTGGCCCATATATGCTAGATAATGGCATGCCATTTGAGTAGACTTAAACTATTCTGCTATTTTAGTTTGTATACTATCTTCATTGATGTTACTGTGTTGCTGATGCATAAATGTTTCCTTGTGAAACCTTCATATCTCTAGAGCAAGTGTACCTCAAATTGTGGAGAAGACCTTCCAACTTTCCCGAGCAGATAGAGAAACAGTCCAGAGACCAGAATATGATCTCCAGGTTTGCTCTCTCCTCCACAACCTAAGTTTCATTTGCCTCAATCCTGATAAAAATCTTGCACACTTTATTAATGACATGATGCTGCTATGCCATAAATAAATCTTAGCTGTGGATGATTATGTTCTTTCTTTAACATAGTGTTCACGCATAGTACATTGGTGATTATGCTATGCCATAAATAAACCTTAAAGCACCGAGGAAGAAAACATTGGTGTATGTGAGATTAGGTCACTCGGAGTGTCTGAACTTTGTCATTGAATCAACCTCTTTAACATAGTGTTCATGCATAGTACGCTGATGGAAAATAGCTATGTATGATTATGACCTTTCTCTAACATCAAATATCTTTGATTTCTCATGTCTACCCGACTTATGAGTTATCTACGTAAATCATTTGCAAATTGTGTGTGCAATAGAGACTTGAGTATTGCACATTGAGAGCTTCTGTCAAAAAGGTCTTGATTTGATGTATTAAGATTTCTCATGTCCTATCCAACAAAGAAAAAGCGACTGGTTCTATTGCACAGTCCTGTTAACTACCGATTGTGTTGTTGGTTTGTGGACAGGTTTGGTGCATTCTTATAAATGACAAAGTCCAGTTCAGGATGCAATGGCCTCAATATGCAGAATTGCAAGTGAATGGTAATGCATAAAATTTTATTGTATAACTTGGATTTATTAAAATGCATTTGGGCTCAAATCTTGGCTTATATGTTGTATACTGAGCCATGTAGGTTTAATTTACATTGATATTTTTGTGAAATTAAGTGATTGCCAGTGTGATATTTAGTTCTGTTTGTTCAGGTATTCCTGTACGAGTAATGACCAGGCCCGGTTCTCAGTTACTAGGGATAAATGGACGGGATGATGGACCACTGGTGAGTTTATTCTTACTTTGTCCCGCTGGTAGGATCTGGATGCTGGTTGGACGGACATTTGGTACTACCCCTTTATTTCATTTGGTGGTGGTGGTGGTGTTTTTTTTTTGGGTGGGGGGTCTAACAAGCGTTTCCATTATCTTTTGGGCATGTTCTTTTGGGTCAGTTGTACCTTTTAAATGAACTCCATTAGAACACAGTACAGGCTTGTTTTTCATCTGGTTTTGTGTGAAGTATATGAAGGGGTTAGTAACATTAAGTATGTCTGCATTAAGCTTGTTTTGAGGTCTTCACTCTTGTGGCTTATACTCCCTCCATTCACTTGAGGTTACTCTTATGGTTTATACTCCCTCCAGTCATTTGTACTTGATGCTCAGACAGGGAAACCAAGCTCGATTGTTCCTTGTTTTTTTGTCTGTAATGTCAACTATATATGACTGAAGTTAGTAGCATTCTTTATCACTATATGACACTCTAAACAAGATCTGAGCACATTAGCAATTTGACATTTTTTTTGTACATGTGGGACAGTCCTCTTGAGATTCTTAAGAGCATATGTTTTGGCATGATACAGGATCCACTTGATTTTCTTCTGCTTTCCTGAAGCCAGGAGTTATGGGGGGTTGAAAAATGGCCTTTTACACCCCCTCCTCCAACCCCCCCGCCTTTTTATAAAATGTTGCATGTTCTTGATTCATGGCATAATCTTGGAAATAGTGTTATGTGAGCCTGAAAACTTGAAAGGGGAATGCTATATTAAACTACTGGCTAAGATACTGGAGCACATGCTCATACTTTGTTTGTGAAGGTGCTTGCTGGCCATCACCTGGTTCAGATGCACACATTTTGGCCAAACCATTTACAAATATGGTACTGGTTTTTTGTTTCCCATTGGCTGGCTTTTTTACTCAATGTTTATAGTTAGCTAGTGAAGCGCATGGTTTACTTCTACATCGAGCTGGATTGTGGCATGTATCATGTCATTCTTGTGATGTGGTGTATGTGAGGATCCATGGATACTATTCTCTCTTTTTTGGCAGAAAGCGTCTTGCCTTAAATTGGCTGAACACACAAGTTTATATTCAATGATGCTAGCCTGCAATCTGCATCATAGGAGTAGTAGGATTGTAAGGCTAAAGAATGCCATTGGAAAAAAGCAAAATAACATAAAAAATAATATGAAATAAACCATGAGCAAGAGCATACAGAATGGCATTATATTAATAGACCATTTCCCCCAAAAAATTGAATAACACATTAGCACATAACCCTGTAGTTGATTTGAGGCAAGTCCATGATGCAATAGCCATTGTCAGGTTTTATCAAGAGATTTCTAGTGCTGATATGAAACATGCTATGAGGCAAGATTCAAGTTATACTCTTCTATCTGTACATTCAGAGATAGAAAGCAATTGGGTGCACATTTCTAGCATATGGAGACCTAGTTTCAGTTTTGTAGTTGATATGATAATTTGATCGCAATGTTGTATTACTCTGAAATTCTTTTTTCAAGTTCTGTTCATGGATTAAATTTGTCATTCTTGTATGTTTTTGCAGGTAACCACATGCAGTAGAGAAGGGATCAATAAAATTAGCTTATCAAGAGTTGATGCCCGAACCTTTTGCTTTGGAGTTCGAATTGTTAGGAGGAGGACTGTTCCTCAGGTTTTATTCCTTTGGCTTTCTACATATCATGTAGTTGAAATGACTATAGGATCACATGATTTCCTGTTCTGTAAATGGTGTATAAAGAATGTATTGCCAACTTTTAGCTTGTTTCATGTTAAATATCATCTAGACAGCAATATTTTGTGTTGACAATTCTTGTTAAAGCTACCACTTTTTTTTTTAAATTTCCTGTTATGTTTCAGAAAAAAAGAATTATCCTTGAAAGGAAAAACTACTAATTCTATTCACATATTTAGTGCATTATTCACCGAGCTGTGCTCCATTTACTCTTCTCTTTCTCCTTGACACTATTGTTGATGTCCAGGTATTAAACTTGATCCCAAAGGAAGGTGAAGGGGAGTCTTTTGAGGATGCTCTTGCTCGTGTCCGTCGCTGTCTTGGAGGTGGAGGTGCTACAGACAATGCTGATAGTGATAGCGATCTGGAAGTGGTTACTGAATCTGTTACGGTCAACCTTCGTTGCCCTGTGAGTGTTGTTCTGCATATATATGTTTTTTATGACTTTTTTTTTGTTTGGCTTTGTTACATATATGTCAGTACCATTTACCTTTTTCAATTTTTTTCTTCATATAGGTATAGGTAGTAACAAACCACTTTTACTCTCTCAGGTGGTTCTGTGCCTACCTAGCTTAGTAGTATTAGGAGAGTTGCTAACTGTTATGTATTTACTCGAGCAAATATAATCATTATAGTAGGTCTTTAAAGCATATGTTTTCTGGTTGGCTATAGCTGGCATGTTGAGCTAAGCCGCTCCGGTGCAATTTGCAATTGGAATTGTATCTAATGTATTTTTATTTTTCAGAATAGTGGATCCAGAATGAGGATTGCTGGAAGGTTCAAGCCTTGTGTTCACATGGGCTGTTTTGATCTTGAAACTTTTGTGGAATTGAATCAACGCTCACGCAAGGTCAGAATTTGTGCTTGCAGAAGCACATTCAAATATATATTGTAACTAGGCCTGTTTTGAACATCTGTTGTAGTTGGGCTTTGGCCCAGGCCAGGCCTAATTTCTGCCTGCGCAATAAGAGTATGGACTGGTTCAATACACTTGATCAATGATCATGAATACCCAAGAATGCCATTTTTCTATTATTGTTTTCGAGTAGGAAATACAGTGGAGATAGAAAAAAAATGTTCTGTTAATAATTTTATGGGCATGATCACGCCATGCTTGAGATGCATGCAAGGTTAGCCAAACTAGGCTACCCTTGGACAGTAGTCCATGGGGGGTATAGGGACTATGGATGAGGAACCATCTTTACCCTATATAGGTGCTCTTTTCCTCTGCCACACTTGATTTATTTATATCATGTTTTTCATTTTACATGGTTTCATATTTTGTATCCTACCTTCCTGATTGACTGTTCTTACTTTTGTGCAGTGGCAATGCCCAATATGTTTAAAGAATTACTCTCTCGAGAACTTGATGATCGATGCTTATTTCAATCGGATTACTTCTTTGGTAGGTTTTTGTCTCACATTTTATGCCTTATGCTAGAATTTGTTATGTGAGTTGATTTCTGTTTTCATTTTGGATGTAGTTGCACAATTGCAGTGAAGATGTTAATGAGCTTGATGTTAAACCTGATGGGTCATGGCGTGTGAAGGGTGATGCCGCTACCAGATATCTATCTCAGTGGCATATCCCTGATGGTACTCTTTGTGACTCAAAGGAAGATACAAACCCTGGTGTCACAAGTGTTAATGAGTTCAAGAGAGAGGGTACTTCTGATGGACATAGAACTTTGAAAATTAAAAAAAACCCTAATGGATCATGGCAGGTTAGCAGTAAAGCAGATGATAAAAAACCTGTAGTTAGACATCACATCCAAAACATCAATGGGTTCTCAACACCAAACATGCCTATTATCAGTAGCCCCACTGGGAGTTACCGAGATGGCGAAGATGCAAGTGTGAACCAAGAAGGGGGTGGTATTCAATTTGATATAGCATTGAACCAAGAGTTTGACAGTTTTGCACATAACTTTGGTCAGACAGACAATACAGAGGATAGACAACAACAGCCACAACATAATGCTGCAGATGTCATTGTTCTTAGTGATTCTGATGAAGAAAATGACCCGATTGTTCGCCCGCCACCTGTCTATGCAAATACTCCTACAAATGGTGACAGTTTTCCTTTCGTCACTGATGCTCCCGGAACTGGATATCCTGAAAGGTACCAGGAGGATGCTGGCATTGGTACAAGTGGCCTTGGTTTATTGAGCAACAATACTGGTGATTTTGAAATAAATAACTGGCAAATGCATTCTTATCCACAACCAGAGCAAGGGTTCCAGTTTTTTGGGACTGATACTGATGTTGGCAATCCTTTTGTTGGTCCACATAATTCCTTTAATATTGCACCAGAAGACTACTCACTTGACTGTAATGTTGGCATAGAGGATCCCTCTGCAGCTCACGATGTTTCAATTTGCCGAAACAGTAATGATGTGCATGGAAGCTTGGTTGATAACCCATTGGCTTTAGCAGGCGATGATCCATCTTTGCAAATTTTTCTTCCAAGTCAACCTTCCACTGTTCCCCTTCAGGAAGAACTAAGTGAGCGTGCTAATACTCCAAATGGAGTCCACCCTGATGATTGGAGGATATCTCTTACGCTTGCGGCCGGTGGAGGGGGTAATGAAGAGTCTACAAGTGTTGATGGTCTAAAATCACAGCCAAAAGTTCCATCGAAAGAGGCAGGAGTCGAACCTTTACTTGATGCTGGTTTGTCTCCCTTTTATGAATTTAATTCTTCTCTTTTGTGATCATTTTGCTTCTAAGATAGCGGTTTGCTACACTTCCTTTTCTTTTTGGTAGCCTGTCAACCATTTCCAGGATCATCAAGGTTAACTTTTGAAGGCAGGCATCTTAGGTCATACTTTTTTTTCCATAGAAAATGTGCAAAGTCTGATATCTTAAAATAGATCCCCATAAACTATTTAATTCTCTAGTCAATAAAATGAATGAGTAGAATTTTAGCAACTTTTAGAATCTGCCTTTGATTACTTCTGGGTAATAGATGACACTTGATGCTGAGTGGCTCAACTTATCCCCTTGTACTCAAAACTGTCAAAATGATGTCTATATGCATACAGCATACCTATGACCGTGAACTGAGTTTAATCAAAACCTAATTTCTGAAGGTTTTCCTTTTCTTATCAACTTGTATTAGCTTGTGGTCCTGTAATATCTGTTGGTTGCAGAGCCTTATGGATTCTATGCTTGCATAGAAAACAGTTTTGATGATTTATTAATTACTAGAATAAAAAAGAACTATCTAGCTCAATTGCTCAAATGTGAGTCCAGATTCATTAAACCAAATTTGTAGTATCAAACTATGAATTTGGTTTAATGAATTTGGTTCAATTCATAGTTTGATACTACAAATTTGGTTTAATGAATCTGGACTTATTGCTGCTGTGTTCTCAACGACAGCTATCTGCATACTATACATGTTATTGTTGTAACATTTTTGTTCTCAATTGCAGCTTCTGCTCTCCCAAGCATGAACAGATGTAATGGATCTAATCTAAATCCAAGAAGGATTGAAAATATATTTTCTCATCCTCGCCAACCGCGGTCTGTTAGGCCTCGTCTGTGTTTGTCATTAGATACTGATTCAGAGTAGTTTGGACATCACACTGGGATAGCTGAATTTTCTACTAATCTGGCAAAATTGGCTTCCAGAATCTTGATTTTTACTGTGGAGGGCTATCAGGTTATTGTGGTTGATACAAAGAGACACCAGTGTGGATGCTTTGTTGCATTAAACCTGGTAAGATAAGTGTTCTATATGATCCAAGTGGGATCTGCACAGAGTTCATCTAATGGTAAGGATAGACGATCAGCCTCTTTATGTGATGGATTAGTTGCTATGTTTTATGAACTAGATTGCAGTTTGTGATTCAAGTAGCCGACGGGTAATTGAACATGCTGAATACTGCATTGGAGATGATTTCCAATGCCCCATGAAATAAAAGTGAAGTTGAGCAGGATAAAAAGAAGCAAACAAAAACTGCTAGGATCTGATCAACAATCTACCGAATGATCATAGCCTACACTTATGTTAATACTATTTATATCCTTGGTGGCATTGTTAATACTATTTATATCCTTGGTGGCATTGTGTAGGGTTTCATCTCTAGATAACTTGCTTGTTACTCATATCCTTCACACTGCTCTTGCTCACGCGCACTCAGCCTGGCCTCCGCTCCTCTCCTGCTTCTCACTGCTTCCCCTCACTATTCTTCTCCAACAGACCGATCTCTATTGTGGCCCCCTTCTGGATCAGCTGCTGCTGCCGCAGATGACCCAGGTGGCTCCATGGCCTTTCTGGTTGGTTCCCTATCGATTTCTTCTGTTCTGCTCTCCAAACCCCTCGGCTCTCACTGCTTTTGGCTAGGTGTCGGGGACGCCTTGTTCTCCGCGAGTGCCTTGTCACCTAGGCGATGCCTTAAAAACACTGCCTATGTGAAATTTGTCGATTCAAAATGTCTGCTTGATTGTTTAGCATGAATCAATGTGAGTGCATGTAGTTTCTTTGCTAGTCCAACTGATGAAACCTTGTGGTAACTGATGTGTTTTGTGTATTTCAGGTTGGTACAGGATATTTTCTAACTGGGAGTGGTTTAATGTGGCTAGTGGAGCAGGCTGTACATTTTCCCTGACATTTACTGGGTATAAGGAATAGGGGGCCATCACTTGGCATAAGACAAATACATGTGAATGTTTTGTGTGTACCATCATTGTATTTAGGGTTTGGGTGCTAATTTAGATGTTTATTACCGTGATGTTTGATGGAAAATAAATTATTCCTTGAAGTGGCGGTCAATAAACAGAGCCCCCTTCGTTTTTGAGTCGGAGCTGCTGACCATTCATCTGTTGTTGTGAAGTGGTAGCTTCCGCTTTCGTTCAGCTTCAGCTTCCATGGCGGGACCAACCATGCCAAAGTCGTGTCTAGCAGAGGGCAATCTCCATGGTGTCATGCAATACAAGTGCTCGTATATTTTGCTCTACAGGATAAGTTTCTTTGTGCATCATGCTGTATTATGACGGTGTCCCCCTTCTCATTTCTCGCTTCACCGAATTGCTTGGCATAGTTTGATATATCTGTCCATTCATTGGTTTGGTACTCTTTACTAGTATGTGGGTGCAGTGAAGGTGCACAGGGCAGATTGGCAGTCTTCGGACTTGCCTGTGATCTGCCTGGAGTATCTACTGCTACTGGTACTGCCTACCGGCTAGGCATTGTGTGGCATCAAGAGTAAACTTGCAGGTGATGATGGATTGTATCAGCTTTATTAACCCTTCTGATTAAAAGGTGCATGAACCCTTCTGATTAAAAGGTGCAGGTGGTGGTGAATTCGTTTCTTTCAGAACATGACAGCACATTGTCGGTGCATGAATGGTGAGACCATACTCTGCAGACAAATATCTATCTGATGCTCAGCTGACCAACCTCTGATGCCAGCCGATCGGTAGGCCGACAAAACCCGTCTTGTGCAAAAGAATTCCTAACAGTAGAAGGCAGGTTGCTAATTCTAGGTGCCCACTTTAGCGAGAAGCCATCATGGAGCCCAGACATTGAGTCCCCCGCCTTCGGCCATTAAAACTACCTAACCTTTATTGTTTGTTACGAAGATCCTAGATCAGCTGGTTGAGTTATCTGTGGTGGAACCGGTCTATCCGGGTTTAATTCCTCGACTTGGCACGGTTGCTCGTATTTTTCTGAATTTATTTCAAAATTTATCGGCGCTATGTTGAGTACGTTTAGAAAAGCTCTTCGAGATTATCTAAGATGGAGAGCGAGGATCACATACAAGATATAGAAAAGTTGGAGGGTATAAAGATATAAAAATGATTTTACTCAATGATTCTTTAAATGATGAGTTAGAGATTAAATTTAGAAAGACTCTCGGAGATACTAGGGCTTGTTTGGATTTGAAGAATTTCATAGGAATCTAATTCTTATGTTTTGCTTACATCACATAGTGTTTGGAATGGAGGAATGAAGTTTTCCTCTCCTATTGAAATCCTTGCTTTCCTTCATGAAATGGAGGCACGGGTGTTCGTATTTTTCTAGATTTATTCTAGGATTTAACGGCGCTATGCTTTCAGTGGTAAACGACGTCCCCATTAATAGCGAGACGCTTATGGTGACTTCGTGAATCTCGTGATCAGGCTCAGTCCTTCAGAGGTGCTCATAAGATAGGGTTTGCGTACGTGTATTCATAGGGGTGAGTGTGCGTGCATCTACGTTATACTGTGTAATTCTAAAAAAAAAATGGATTGTCTAGGAACCTTCAAGATCTCATGTAACGCAAGCTTTCGAATAAAGTCTTTCCTAGTCACCTTTGATATTTTTTGTGGATCCAAGTGAAGATGCCGGTGTCAAAGTTATTGGCGAAGGTTGCACATGAAGGTTACACTGGCATTGTCAAACGGTCCTTCAAGGACTAAGGACTTTGTCAAAGCCTCGAAGGTGGAATTATCACTAGTACAAAAATCTTTTTTGAGGCGTTAAAAATGGAGGCGGGCAAGGAAACCACCTCCAATCAAAGGTCACGGTTAATGCTTATTAACCGAGGTGGTTATTTTGCCCCCTCAGTTAATCAATTAAAAAATTAAAAAAAAAGATGAGCCCAGACGCGAGCCCATCCAGGGCTACCGTGCTCCGAGCCCGCCGTCGTCACGCCCGCTCCGCCGCGCTTCGAGCTAGATCCAACCGCCTGCACTAGATCTGATCGCCAGCTGCCTGGATCCGCTCAAAGGGAGCTTAGAGCCGCCTGGATCTGGGCGCGGCCGCTTGGATCGAGCTTCTCGTCGGATCCGACGGTGCTAGAGGTGCTCCGCCTCTGCCTCCCCACCGTCCCGGCCTCCACCGCCACCGCGCGTCCCACCGCCGCCGCCGGCCCGGGGCGCCATGCTTCGTCGGCCAGGGGCGCCGCCGGGGAGGAGACCCATCGTGGTGGAGAGGAGGAGCTTGTGCCGGATTTGCCTCCTTGCGCCGCCACCGGCCGGATCTAGCCTCCCTGCGCTGCCATCGGCCGGATCCGACCTCCTCGAGGGAGAGGGAGAGGGAGAGGGTGCGCAGCCGTGCTCGGGAAGGAGAGCCTGCGCTGTCGGGCTCGGAGGGAGAGGCGCGTGGGAGGGAGAGGGTGCTCCGACGTCGGGCTTACGGAGGGAGAGGGGGCGCCGTCGGGCTGAAGGGAGAGGGGGCGCTCGATGATAGATGTGAGGCTAGGGTTAACAAATGCTGCTTATATATGAGCCCGGTAGAAAAGCAGAGATGGGCTTTTTGTGAGCTGCGAGCTGGGGCACTATTTTTGGAGGCAGGCCTTATAGAGTGCCCGCCTCCAAAAATAGATTTATGGAGGCGGGCTCCTTAAGACGACTGCCTTCGGAAATATACTATTTTTGGAGGCGGTTGTCTTAAAATGCCTGCCTTCGTAAATTGATTTTACGAGACGGGCAAAAGTGACTGCCTCCGTAAATCAAAATGCCCGCCTCCGTTAATCGTCTGGAATTTTTCTAGGTGGTTGGATTTTGTGGCCGCCTCCGTTAATTAAAGTGCAACGCCACGCAAAATCAATTATGTAGTAGTGTATATAAATGAATTGTGTGAATACCATTTTGCCTTAGGTCATTAAGGGATATTTAGAGGATATATGTAGTAGTCATATGGGGGAAGGAATTGTGTGAATACCATTTTGCCTTAGGTCATTAAGGAATATTTAGAGGATATATATCTAGTAGTCATATGAGGGCAAAACAGTCAATGTGAGTTGGAGTGGTTGAGCCGCAGCCTATAAATAGCATGCTTATGTACATGAGAAGCCGATATAATGAAATAACTGAAAAATTCTTCTACAACAGCTAAGTCTTTTGCAACTTTTCGCACTCGACCTCAACTACACGACCTCAAACATGTCTACCAGACTTCTGGGAGTACGATAACAGTTGGCGCCATCGTGGTTCATTGTAGAAAGTCAAGACATCTTGAGGACGGCCCCCGTGAAGGCCGAAGGGTTCCAAAAGGGGTAAACCCCCATGGCCACGACCTCGAAGGGTTCTTTACCTTAAACATCATCCGATAACAACGAAGCCGGTGACGCTGCAAGAGCTCGAAGATCCATTCAATGCATTCAACTTGATGATTGTACAACCATTAGATCACGTAGACAAAGAGAAGAAGCTAGAGCATGCAAATCGCACAGCTCCCACAGAAGTCGCCGATATACAAAAAAAAAAAAAAAAAAGATTGCAAAGAGATCTTTCAGGAGAAAGTGTCCATCGCCTAGATAATTCAATTCTTAGACAAATAATCACCAATCTCACGCAAGTAAAGAAGCATCTCAACAATGAAATTGAAGCAAAAAAGTGCCTCTACCTAGAAACAAGTTTTCCTATGACTTTCTGGGGCAACACTTAATTTGTTGTTGGACGAAGATTCCTGCAAAGTGCGACTTTGTAGGCTAAACCGCCAAAGGGCATGTCACTTCGCGTTGATCCCCAAAGTCCTGAGCAAATGAGGTGAAGCTTTGAGCAGCAAAGCCAAGCCCAGAAGCTAGATGATTGAGCTTCCATGGCGTCAAATGAAGGCTCCTGTTTGGTAGAGCTCCGGGCGGCTCTAGCCGTAACTACTCATCTTTGCATTGTAGTGAGGAGCTATATATTTTTTTTTCTCTTTTCTAAATAAACTAGGAGCTGATAAAGCCGCTACTTTTTATTTCACCAGCTCCTCCACGTATTGTAGCGAGGAGCCAGAGCTATTCCAAGCTAGGTCAAAAACTCTAAGCACATAAAGTCTCAAAAGTTAGCAGTTATCAACACTTTACCTTATGTAACGACCTAAATGCCCTGAGATTGCTAGAATCTTAGTTAAAGATTGGTGAAGGAGAGAGGGGTATTTACGTCATATCGAAGTGAGTACGTGTAGTTCCCGTGCTATAAATACCCCTCCCCTATTGTATACATTATTGACCAAGAGCAATACATGCTTTTCTCCTCAATTTATCTCGTGTACACCGCCGTTGCGATTCTCGGATCCCACCAGAGGCCATGAGGTGCTTTCAGAAGCGAGCTCCTTTGTTCATTGTAGCAAGCTTCCTCCTCCTTCAAGCTTGTGTCGCCGGAGCTGCAGCTTCCAGCGTTTCTGCATCTTCGTCCTCCCTAGTGAAGCATGGCGAGACGGCGGCCGCCGTGCACGTCCGCAAGCTGCTCACCATGAGTAAGCAATACCTCACGTGCACCGTGCGCGGCTGATGCATGCATCTTATCTCTACGCCGCCGGGAACATTAACACACGTACTTGTGCTTGTGCAGCCACTGTACAGGCGGCGGCGGGGATGAGTGCAGACACGGCGGAGAAGACGGAGGCGGAGGCGGCGCCGAGCGAGTGCTCGGAGGACGCCGTGGAGGTGTCCCAGTCCCAGGACCAGCGGCGTGGGCACCTACTGTTAGAACCGATCTCCGGCGAGGAGCTCGGCACGACGCGGCACCGGCCGGTGGTGACCGCGGCGACCCCTAACAATGGCGAGAGCACGAGTTCACGCGAGAGAGAGACAAAGTGTTTTCACTGCGAATGGCGCCCACTTGATCTGGATGCATTCCTTGTTACTTAACCGGGCTGTGATCCGAGAGTCCCGCCACGACTCGATGCTGCACGGTGCGCCGTCATTTGCGACGCCCGTGCGACATGCACGGCTATCCAGCCATGGCGGAGACCCAGCCCAACCTGAACGCGGTCAAGACGCAAACGTGCAGTCTCCGTTCCGCCCTGATTCTACGCGATTACAAAAGATGTTCAAACTGAAAATGAACTACCTAATGCACCTAAACATGACTGACACGATTACAGTTGGTTCAACATTTCACCCCCTTAATCGTGACACACATCCCTGACTCCCAATTGCTGACGCATCTCAACAAATTTGATTCTCCCAAGTGGCTTCGTCAAGATGTGTCGCAAGCTGCTGTCGGTCTTGATGTGATCAACTTCGCTATGCCATTTGCCACACACTACGATATAATGATATCGAGTGTCAATGTGCGTTTTCCTCTCATGATGAACTGGGTTCTTGCTCAGCTCAATGGCTGACTTGCTATCCATGAGAAGTCTGAAGCTTTTCAGCTTTTCACCAGTTAAGTCTGCAATCAATCTACTTAGCCAAACTCCGACGACAAGCTGCTGAAGCTGCAACAATGTACTCGGCTTCACGACTTGAAAGTGACACCACTCTCTTGCTTCGTGAGCTCCGGTGACCACATTTCCATTCAGGAAGAACACCACACCGAGGTGCTTTTTCTTTTCTCCAAGTCACCGGCATGATCACCGTCGAGTATCCTAACAGCCTTAGGTTTGAAAATGCTCCTTTGGTATACTGCACCCATATTCGATAGTCCCCGCCACATATCTTACGATTCTTTTTATGGCAGCCCAATGTTCAGCAGTAGGGCACTCCATGAATCTACTGACCATCCCTACTGAGTAAGAGATGTCAGGTCTAGTATTCACTAAGTACCTCAAACTACCCACAACACTTCGAACTTTGACATATCCTTCACCATCTCAGGTTTCCCAGGAACAGTTTCAGATTTTGCTCCATTGGTGTATCCCTTTGGATTACACCTGTCATGCCACATTGTTCAACAATCTTTGATGCATATGCTCTTTGACAGATGGTTATGTCACCAGGCCTTTGTTTCACCTCCATTCCCGAGATAATAACTCAAAGCAACCCTAAGTCACTCATTTGAAAGTTCGCTCATCTTTGCTTGAACTGATTGATCTTGTTCTTATCAGGCCCACAGATGATGATATCATCAACATACACACCCAAGAGTAATAGTGTGTCACCACTCCCTTTCTTGTACACTGCATGTTCTTCTTCACTCCTACAGAACCCCAACTTGACTAACTCTGATCCAACCTAGCATTCCATGCCCTTGGAGCCTGTTTCATCCATAGAGGGCTTTCTTCAGTTTCAAGGTACTTTACCAGGATGCTTAGAGCTCTGGAAACACTGGAGGTGTTGCACATAAACCTCCTCCTGTAGTTCACCATTTAGAAAAGCAGATTTTATATCCATGTGATGCACCTCCCACTTCCCATTGGCAGCCAATGCAAGCATCAACCTCACTTTGTCTCCAATCTAGCTCTGAGGAGCAAATACCTCTTCATAATCCACCCCATACTTTTGAGCATATCCTTTTGCAACAAGTCTTGCCTTGTGCTTGACAATGTTCCCCTCAGGATCCCTCTTCACTTTGTAGACCCATTTCAAACCTATTGCCTTGTGACCTTTTGGAAGATCAGCATAATACCAAGTATTATTCTCATGTATTGATTGCAGCTCACTGTTCATGGCATCTACCCAGCATTTTTGTTGTAGAGCATCATCAACCCCATTTGGTTCATCTGCAGCAAGTAAGCACACACCACTGTAGTCATAGTCTTGTATTTCATCAGTGGAGTCCAACAGATCATTCAGTGTTCTGAATCTGAGAGGCCCTCCAAAGGTTTCTTCAAAGTTCTGACTTGGTGGTGTTGCAAAAACAATAGCTTGATCAGAATTTGAACCTGGAGTAATAGGAGAGTTAGGTGCTTGAAAGTTATTAGCAACACCCCCCTGATCTGTAGACTGTCCACTCCCTGCTCCTGCATTTGGACTGACAGCATTGTCTGCATTTCCTGCTATTGTCGGATTTTGGTCAGTTTCATCATAGTGGACTATGAAGCTGTCTGTCACCTACTGATCTGTGCTGCACCCAGTATTATCCTAGTTCCATGGTACATTCTCTTCAAATATTACATCCCTGCTCACCACCAACCTGTTGGTAGAGGGATCATATAATCTGTACCCTTTAGTGCCTGACTCATAACCAATGAAAACCATCTTTTTAGATCTGTCAGACAATTTGTGCAAACCAGGACCAACCAATTTTACATGTGCCACACAACCAAAAACTTTCAGGTGATTGACTTTGGGCTTCTTACCATGCCAAGCTTCAAAAGGAGTCACATTATTCAGGGCCTTAGTAGGTGACCTGTTCAACAAATAGACTGCAGTTCTCACTGCTTCCCCCCAGAAAACTGATGGGACACTCATTGCTTTTAACAGACACCTTGCCATCTCTACAACTGATTGATTCCTTCTCTCTACCACTCCATTTTGCTGTGGAGTATATGGGGTGGTAGTGTAGTGTTTAATGCCTCCTTGACTGCAGTAAACTGTGAACAGATTGGAGTTGAACTCTCCCCCCCTATCTGTTCTCAGTGCCTTGAGTTTGCCACCAGACTCATTTTCAGCTCTAGCCATAATTCTCTTGAAACTATCTAGTGCTTGATCTTTAGTCTTGAGCATATCAACCCACATATACCTAGAGTGATCATCTACTACTAGTAGAAAATAAGAAGCACCCCCTATACTGCTAGGTGTGATTTGCCCACAGAGATCTGCATGAACTAACTCAAGACCATGATCTGCTCTGAAACTTGACATTTGTGGGAATGGTTTTCTATGTTGTTTACCCAGGACACATCCATCACAAACCTTTTCTACCCTTCTGACATTTGGCAACCCATCTACCATTGACTTAGCACTTAGGTCATTCAGTGATCTAAAATTAATGTGCCCATATCTAGCATGCCAACGCCAAGACTCATCTTCTGATTGTGTAAGCAAGCATACTGGTGGTGCCAACCCAAATTTTGCTAGGTACAATCTGTTGCCAACTCTAGGTGCAGAAATTAATAGTGTTCTTTCCTGATCATAAACACACAATCTCCCATTTTCTCCCACATATTTAAAGCCTTTCTCTTCTAACTGACCCAAACTCACTATGTTACTCCTCAATTCAGGTATGTAGTAAACATCAGTAAGTACTTTATGACCTTGACTGCGATCTTGTATCACTACTGAGCCCATACCTTGGATCTTAACACTGGAGCCGTCATCAAACGCCTTGTCATCCCATGGATCGTCTCGTCGAGCTGTGACAGTGTCGACCTTGCGCTGGTCATGTGGTTGCTGGCGCGGTGTCCAGCACCCACACGTCATCAGGTACATTCACCGGCACCACTTTCTCCGTCAGGTGGATGATCTGGTGTTGCCCGTGCACGACATCGCACGTTGCCAGCATCAGTGCGCCGCCTGGCATGTCAGCGCCGCCGACCGCCACGTTCGCCTCCGGTGCACGCCCTTCCTTCTTTCTCTCCTTCTTTGGGCGCCATTCACAGTGAAAACACTTTGTCTCTCTCTCGCGTGAACTCGTGCTCTCGCCATTGTTAGGGGTCGCCGCGGTCACCACCGGCCGGTGCCGCGTCGTCGAGCTCCTCGCCGGAGATCGGTTCTAACACACACAATCTCCCATTTTCTCCCACATATTTAAAGCCTTTCTCTTCTAACTGACCCAAACTCACTATGTTACTCCTCAATTCAGGTATGTAGTAAACATCAGTAAGTACTTTATGACCTTGACTGCGATCTTGTATCACTACTGAGCCCATACCTTGGATCTTAACACTGGAGCCATCACTGAAACGCACTGTCCCGCAGACTGTCTCGTCGAGCTGTGACAGTGTCGACCTTGCGCCGGTCATGTGGTTGCTGGCGCCGGTGTCCAGCACCCACACGTCGTCAGGTACATTCACCGGCACCACTTTCTCCGTCAGGTGGATGATCTGGTGCTGCCCGTGCACGACATCGCACGTTGCTAGCATTAGTGCGCCGCCTGGCATGTCAGCGCCGCCGACCGCCACGTTCGCCTCTGGTGCACGCCCTTCCTTCTTTCTCTCCTTCTTTGGGCGCTTGCAGTCCTCCGCCCAGTGGTCGTAGATGCCACAGTTGCGGCATTGCCCCTTCCTCCTCGGCGTGCCCTCGGAGGTCAATTTGACCGGGCCCGAGGCACCGCCGTCAGAGCGCGCCACCGCCTTGCCCTTTGACGAACTGCCACCAGCGCCGCCACCACTTCCACCCGACTTGGCCCCGGGATGGAAACGATGCTTGTGCTTCTCAAGCCAATCCTCCTCGGCGAGCAGGAGCCGTCCCGTCTTGTCTATAGGACTCGTGGACGCCTAAGAGGGCGGGTGAATTAGGCAACTTAAAATTCTAACTCCAAACTATGGCCTCTTTTTCTAACTCTAGCAAAACCTATGCAAAAGATAATCTATCTAGATGTGCAACTACGGTTTTGCTAGTGTGTTGCTATCTCTACCGCAAATGATAATAATATGATCAATGTAAATGCGGAAGCTTAAAGAGCAAGGTAGAGATATGCAAACTCCCGTCGACGACTCCGATATTTTTACCGAGGTATCGAGAAGCGCGCAAGCTTCCCCCTAGTCCTCGTTGGAGCCCCTCGCAAGGAATCCCTCTCAAGGGCCAAGCTCCCGGTCGGGTAACTCCGTGGATAGCCTCGGGCCTTCCCCACACGCAAGTGGGTCTCCGATGTGCCCTCCGGCAAGCCTCTCCCGGATGCTCCCCGCCGTCTTCACTATCAAGCTTTCGGCCGAAACGCCGCGAGCCTTGTTCCCTTCGGTACACGGTGGCGGCCGCACCACAAACGCGGTTGGTGCGATCTCGCAAGACTTCAAGCCCCTCCGATGTACAACTCTTGTGCTCGCAAGCACGGGGTGGCAAGAGGTATGCAAACCTCACTAAACACTAGGCAAACACCTAGAGCAAGCGCATAAGCGGTGGTCTAATCAACCTAAGCACTTCGCAAAGCACTTATGCTAATCACCTGATGAAACACTAAGCACTTAGCAAGTGGAGATCACTAAAATGGTGTATCAACACCCTAGATATGTTTCCTCAGCTCCACACATCTCAAATGGCCGGTTGGGGGTTGTATTTATAAGCCCCACTGAGAAAGTAGCCGTTGGGGTCGAACTCTCGCAAAAGCGCCATCGACCGGACGCCTGAATAAATCTGACCGGACGCAGCGTCCCGTCGTCCCGACCATTGCGGCCCTTGAACTCACCGATCCGACGTTGCGGCGTCCGTCAGCCGACGACGCGTCCGATCGCGATTCAGCGCTGAACCTCTTCGTATTCGATCGGACGCTGCTGCTGCGTGTCTGCGTCGGTCGGTTCCGCCAGCGTCCGGTCCTCGTGTCGGGTCGTGCATCTGCCGAGCCACCGGTCCAGCGTCCGGTCGCGCTTCCAGCGTCCGGTCCAGCGTCCGGTCGCCTCTGCGAGCTCGTTTCTTCGCGATCTTGCGTACGGCTTGGTTCCTATCTTCATGTTTGGACTTTGCTTGACATCTTGGGTCTTTTCTTGTGCTTCTAAGGTCTTGCTTGAGATGTTGATCATCAGATCATCACGTCGCCTTCGTCCAAGTCATGTCTTGCACCCTATTGGACTACAAAACAAACACTTGCAAATTCATTAGTCCAATTTGGTTGTGTTGGTCATCAAACACCAAAATCCAAAGTAAATGGGCCAAGGGTCCATTTTCCTTACAATCTCCCCCTTTTTGGTGATTGATGCCAACACGACCAAAGCAAGCAAATAACAAAATTTTTAATTTAAAAACTATCTACTTGCTAGGATGCAAATGCAAGGGGCAAGGTTTTATGATGCTTATTGATAGATACCAATTAAAACTTTACTTAACAACATGTCTTGCCCTTGCAAATGTCCCCATGTGATATTATGGATTAAAGCCTATCCTTCTAAAAAAATTCTCCCATTACATAGACTAATCCATAATTCACATTCCTCCCTTTCTCGGACCATTACCACTTGTAGACATCAACTTGATGCTTGCCTTTGGTCCTTCAAATTATGCCAACACGACCAAAGCAAGCAAATAACAAAATTTTTAATTTAAAAACTATCTACTTGCTAGGATGCAAATGCAAGGGGCAAGGTTTTATGATGCTTATTGATAGATACCAATTAAAACTTTACTTAACAACATGTCTTGCCCTTGCAAATGTCCCCATGTGATATTATGGATTAAAGCCTATCTTTCTAAAAAAAATTCTCCCATTACATAGGCTAATCCATAATTCACATTCCTCCCTTTCTCGGACCATTACCACTTGTAGACATCAACTTGATGCTTGCCTTTGGTCCTTCAAATTCTCCCCCTTTGGCATCAAACACTAAAAAGGAAGACATTAGTAGCACAAGGGAGGGTCAAATTTCATGATCCTTTGTGTATAGAGAGAAATGGATCACAAAATTTGACTCTCGCATTATATAGACTAAGCTCCCCCTAAATATATGCATACATATGGTAGAAAGCAAAGCATATGCATAATTAGCAATTTGTTGCACAAGAGAGTTTAATCTATATAATGCATGGAGAAAGCATATAAATATGAAATAAAATCAACATGATGATGCCAATTGAAGAACGATGCTTCTCTTCGGGGACTCCATTTTCCTTGCAATGAGACTACTACACACATGATAAACTTGAAAAAGGTATTAGTCTCATAGTGTCCATCTTGTAGATGATCCTCCCCCTAAATTTGTGCATGGAGACGTGGAATACTTGAAGTACTCATGCACAATTGATTTTGGAGTCAAAATACCACTTGAACGATGATATTTGGGAGAAAATTATCTACAATTTGGACTTTGGCACATATTAGATAAACAATAGTAAGACAAGCTATGTGCCGTGCTCCTAAGCAATTTTAAACCATGTAGGTTTGCTCCAAGGGTTACAAATGAGACCGAGCAAGCCTACCATATGAAATACCTAGTGTATGCATGACAAAAGATATAAGCATGCAAATGCAACCCTAGGTATGAAGACTAACTAGATGCTTAAAGATACCAATTTGTATGAAAATCTAATTTCAAGATGTACTAATTAAAAAGTAATAACATCTAGTTACCTAACATGGGAAGGGGAATTTGGGTCCATAGTATTCACTAACCCACTTGGCAATGATTTTGTCTATCATGATGCACCCCATGAAATGCACCCCTACTTTGCTAAGTCTCCAAATTCCCCGAGGTCCGACGGACTTCTCACTTCCCTTTCGGGATCCAAACCTTCTTGGTGCTCTTCATGTTGGAGATGATTTCCTTTGGCACCCAAAAGCGTTTGACCCCATTGTTGGCTTGCTTGTTCACCTTGATGGCCACCACCTTGTCATTTTTCTTCTTCTTCAAGAGATAAGGTGTGGAGGCCTTCTTGTCCACCTTGTTGGTGTAGGTGTTGGAGAGCTTGCTTGTTTGCTTTTTCTCTTTCTTCTTTTCTCCTTCTCCATTCTTCACCTTGCACTCATAGGACTTGTGGCCTTCCTTGTGGCACACGTAGCAAACCACGGTTTGTCCTTCATCAAGCTTCTTCACTCCCTTGACGGTGTTATCTTGATGAAGTTGGGTTTTCTTCGCCTTGCCTTTCACTTGAGTCAAGTCCTTGGTGAGGCGAACTACTTCTTGCTTGAGTTGCTCATTCTCCTTTACAACCTCTTGTGTGCATGTATCTACAATCACTTTCTCAACACAAGCTTGGTTGCACAGGGGGAGTCTAAATATAAATCATTGTAAGAAGTAGAGGCATCCTTTTTAATTATGTCATTTCTTTTATATGCCTTGGTGGAGGTTAAATTGACGGCCTCAAGATTAGCAACTTTATTAGTTAGCTCATCACAATGTTTGCACATGATTTCCATTTTAGCAAGCAAACTTTGATAATCATTTTGTGAGATAGCTAACTTTTCTTTTAATTTTTCATTTTTCTTTTCAAGTTGCTCATCATTAATTGTGCATGCACTTGTTGTTGCACTAGCCTCAAGTTGCTCAATTTTAGTAGATAGTTCAACATTGAGATTTGCAAAGTTTTCATATTGTTCAAGCAAATTCTTGTATGCTTCTTGTGAACTACCTAGCTCTTCTTTTAAAGTTTTGAGCTTCTTTTGTTGACTAGTGCAAACTTTAGCATATTTAAGATTTTGTTGCACAATTGTATTGTAAGAAGGCAAATCATCATCACTATCACTCTCACTGGAGGATGAGCTTTCGTTACCTCGTGCCATAAGGCACTTACGGGAAGAGCTTGATGATGAGTGCTTGCGCCCACGCCTCTTGTGATGGTCTTCTTCACTTGAAGAGTCATCCCATGATCTTGTTGTTGTGAGGGCTTTGTTCTTGCATGCCTTCTTCTTTGTCTTGGGTGTGGGTTTGTTTGGACAAACTTCCACAAAGTGCCCCATCTCGCCTCATCCATAGCATCCTCTCTTTCTTTGCTCGTTTCTTTGATTGGTGAAAACGAGGTCTTGAATTTGGATGGGCACACCCTTGACATTGAGCCTTTGGATCATCTTCTTCACCTTATTGATAAGTTTGATTGATTCTTCATCAAGGTCGGAGGTGGAGGAGGAAGATTGATCACCATCACTTGATTCTTCTTCTTCATCATCATCATCCTCATCATCTTCTTCTTCACTTGAGGAGCTTGAGCTTGAGCTTGACTCAACTTTCTTGCTCTTCATCTTCTTCTTCTCGCTACATGCGAGAGCTTTGCCTTTGCTTGATGAAGAAGCTTCTTCTTGACCCATCTTACGTGACATTTCAAATGCCACTAGCTTGCCAATCACAATGCCCGGGGTCATGGTGCTTAAGTTCTCCATGTTGTGAAGGATGGTGATGATGCTTGCATATTTCTTTTGTGGTAGAACGGAGATGATCTTCCTCACGATGTCCGCATCATCTAGCTTTAATAATCCTATTGAATGGAGCTCATTGATAATTAGATTCAATCGAGAATACATATCACGAACAAGCTCATCATCATTCATAGCAAAGGAATCATAATTTTGCTTAGCTAAACAATGTTTTTGCTCACGGACATTACTTGTACCGTCATGGAGCTCTTGAAGTTTTAACCAAATTTCATGTGCGGTATTTAAGGTGAACACTTGGTTAAACACATCCATGCTAAATGATTCAAACAAGCAATTCTTAGCTCTAGCATTAAAATGCATTTCTTCTTCCTCACCCTTTGTGGGTTTTTCGGGATTCTTGATGGGTTTCATCCCGTCACGAGTGACTCTCCATACACCCAAATCAACCGCCTCAAGGTGGCAAGCCATTCTAGCTTTATAGTATGGGAAGTTAGTGCCGTCAAATTGTGGAGGCCTAGCGGTATCCATCCCAACCACTCTACAATAGTGTCGGCTCAACGGCGGTTAAGCCAAAGGTCCAAATATGAGCCAACCTGGCTCTGATACCACTTGTAGGACTCGTGGACGCCTAAGAGGGGGGGTGAATTAGGCAACTTAAAATTCTAACTCCAAACTATGGCCTCTTTTTCTAACTCTAGCAAAACCTATGCAAAAGATAATCTATCTAAGATGTGCAACTACGGTTTTGCTAGTGTGTTGCTATCTCTACCGCAAATAATAATAATATGATCAATGTAAATGCGGAAGCTTAAAGAGCAAGGTAGAGATATGCAAACTCCCGTCGACGACTCCGGTATTTTTACCGAGGTATCGAGAAGCGCGCAAGCTTCCCCCTAGTCCTCGTTGGAGCCCCTCGCAAGGAATCCCTCTCAAGGGCCAAGCTCCCGGTCGGGTAACTCCGTGGATAGCCTCGGGCCTTCCCCACGCGCAAGTGGGTCTCCGATGTGCCTTCCGGCAAGCCTCTCCCGGATGCTCCCCACCGTCTTCACTATCAAGCTTTCGGCCGAAACGCCGCGGGCCTTGTTCCCTTCGGTACACGGTGGCGGCCGCACCACAAACGCGGTTGGTGCGATCTCGCAAGACTTCAAGCCCCTCCGATGTACAACTCTTGTGCTCGCAAGCACGGGGTGGCAAGAGGTATGCAAACCTCACTAAACACTAGGCAAACACCTAGAGCAAGCGCATAAGTGGTGGTCTAATCAACCTAAGCACTTCGCAAAGCACTTATGCTAATCACCTGATGAAACACTAAGCACTTAGCAAGTGGAGATCACTAAAATGGTGTATCAACACCCTAGATATGTTTCCTCAGCTCCACACATCTCAAATGGCCGGTTGGGGGTTGTATTTATAAGCCCCACTGAGAAAGTAGCCATTGGGGTCTAACTCCCGCAAAACTGCTACTGACCGGACGCTGAATCGTCCTGACCGGACGCGTCCGGTCGTCCCGACCATTGCAGCCGCGAACTACCGATCGGACGCTGCCAGCGTCCGGTCGCAGTTTCGCGCGCCTGGAACCTCTCTGTACTCGATCGGACGCTGCGTGTCTGCGTCCGGTCGGTTGCCGCCAGCGTCCGGTCCTCGTGTCCGGTCGTCTGTCTGCCGAGCCACCGGTCCAGCGTCCGGTCGCGCTTCCAGCGTCCGGTCCAGCGTCCGGTCGCCTCTGCGAGCTCGTTTCTTCGCGATCTTGCGTACGGCTTGGTTCCTATCTTCATGTTTGGACTTTGCTTGACATCTTGGGTCTTTTCTTGTGCTTCTAAGGTCTTGCTTGAGATGTTGATCATCAGATCATCACGTCGCCTTCGTCCAAGTCATGTCTTGCACCCTATTGGACTACAAAACAAACACTTGCAAATTTATTAGTCCAATTTGGTTGTGTTGGTCATCAAACACCAAAATCCAAAGTAAATGGGCCAAGGGTCCATTTTCCTTACATTGTCGACGATTTGATCGACTTTGTTGTCGAACCGATCTTCCGCCGCTCGTAGACGCCCCACCAACTCATCCACCGTCAGCGTCTTGAGGTCACAAAACA
Organism: Miscanthus lutarioriparius; assembly: GCA_904845875.1. Lineage (NCBI taxonomy): Eukaryota > Viridiplantae > Streptophyta > Magnoliopsida > Poales > Poaceae > Miscanthus > Miscanthus lutarioriparius. The sequence continues at coordinate 73,258,113 of CAJGYO010000016.1, read as the reverse complement.
TCTCGATGGAGACGACCACTTGCGTGAACCTGGCAGGAACGACGCGCAAGAACTTCTTCACAACGCGCACATCCTCCACGGTTTCACCAAGGGTTTTGAGATTTCCGGCGAGGTTTGTGATCCTCATGCCGAAATCCTCAATCGACTCCCCATCTTTGAACGTGATGTTCTCAAATTCCCTCAGGAGCCTCTGAGCATTGACTTCCTTTACACGATCGGCACCCAAACGCATCACCTTCACCGCCTCCCACGCCTCCTTCACGGTCTTGTGCCTCCCAAGCGACTGCCACATCTCCTTTGGCACCGAGCGCAGTAGCGCGCTCATGGCCTGACGATCCTGCGAGCGCTTCGGGTTGGTACCTGGGTCGATCACCTCCCAGAGCTCCAAGGCCTCGAAATTGCACTGCATTAGCATCGCCCACTCGGAGTAGTTGTCGCGGGACAGCATTGGCCACATGAGAGTGCTCTCCTTGACGCCGGGAACGCCGTGCACACTCGTCTGTTCGTCTCCCATCTTGATCACCGGTGACCGGCGAGGAACAACGCGAACTTTCTTCGGTGGCAACGATGGTGGGCTCACGGAGCCGCTATAGAACATAAACTTGGCTCTGGTACCAGAATGTTAGAACCGATCTCCGGTGAGGAGCTCGGCACGACGCGGCACCGGCCGGTGGTGACCGCGGCGACCCCTAACAATGGCGAGAGCACGAGTTCACGCGAGAGAGAGAGACAAAGTGTTTTCACTGCGAATGGCGCCCACTTGATCTGGATGCATTCCTTGTTACTTAACCGGGCTGTGATCCGAGAGTCCCGCCACGACTCGATGCTGCACGGTGCGCCGTCATTTGCGACGCCCGTGCGACATGCACGGCTATCCAGCCATGGGGGAGACCCAGCCCAACCTGAACGTGGTCAAGACGCAAACGTGCAGTCTCCGTTCCGCCCTGATTCTACGCGATTACAAAAGATGTTCAAACTGAAAATGAACTACCTAATGCACCTAAACATGACTGACACGATTACAGTTGGTTCAGCACCTACTCCGTCACCATCGCCAACACCTGCCTGCACTGCACGGTGCGCGACGTCCACATCTCCTGCGGGGATCGAGTTCGGCCAGGCGCAGCTCGTCGTCGCCCCCGCCGACTTCCGCCGCGTGGCCGTCGGCGTCTGCCTCGTCCGGGGCGCCGGCGGCGCCCTGGGCCCCGGCGAGTCCGTCTCCTTCCGCTACTCCAGCTTGTTCCAGTACCACCTCCACGTCGCCTCGGTCGCCTGCGGCTAGCTGATATAGCTTCTCGTAGTTTGGGCCGTGGCCGTCGTCGCCGTGAGCGTGCGCGCGTACATCGGTACATGCATGCTACTGTACCGGGCAAATAAATCAGTGTGCCTAGAGATTAGAGATCTTGGTAATTCTGTGCAGTTTAGTCGTAATAATGCTTTTTTGATCAAGCCCATTGGAAGTTTATGTATGTGTGCTGCGTCATAGGTCCATAGGTCATAGGCTACGGACGATCATGCATGTCCTGTTCATATGCGTGGTAGCGATTCGGATTTGGGGATTTATCCATCACAGTTTTTTTTTCTCGAACCTATCTATTCGGATTTAAGTTCTTCACTTTACTCGAGCCACGGGTGAGAGACGTCCCCACGATGTTCCATTAAGGGCGCGTTTAGATGGCGAAATTTTTTGGTTTTGGCTACTGTAGCACTTTCGTTTGTATTTGACAATTATTGTCTAATTATGGGCTAATTAGGTTCGAAAGTTTCGTCTCGTGATTTCTCACCCAACTGTGCAATTAGTTTTGTTTTTCGTTTACATTTAGTACTCCATGCATATGCCGCAAGATTCGATGTGACACTTTGGGGTGAAAATTTTTTGGAACTAAACATGGCCTAAGAAGATGAACTTCTCACGTAGCTCGATAAAATCTCCGAACCTCGGCCCCACCCATATATAGCGGCACCTGCATCCCCGTAAGACGGGACGGCCACAAACCTGTGCTTTGGTGTGGGACAGGCGAGAGGATTTTTTTACCCTCAAGTTTAAAATTCGTCCCCGTGGAGAATCGAACTTAGGGGTGCTGCCGGAGCCATCTAACCAGTTCGTTCTTCACTTTACGTAGATGTTTGTATTTTTTCTAAGTTCATTTTAGGATTTACGTGTCCGTTGAAGGTGAAGTGTCTACAAGGACTTCGCTAATTTCAATATTTGTCTGTTCATTATCCCAAAAGTGCTCATACAGAGGTAGAGTGTATGTACACTTATAAGAGTGAGCCGACTGTTGTTACAAACGAACAAACACCATTGTTCAATTCATTGTGTGTTCCCGAGGCAAAAACGAAAAAGCTTTGCTGTCTGAAAAAACAGTTTCTGAGTGGTTGGAACACAAATGTAGAGGATCGTCCCAAAAATTGGCCCATGCAGACCCAATAAAAGTTGGCCCAACTAGCTCATGGCTTAGTTCTCTTTGACCGTGTGCCATAATTAATTAATTAATTAATTCCATCTCCAACACTTGAGAATTCAAAACAAACACTTCGCGTGACACGCGGTCAAATACAGAGTACTCAAATTCATAGAAAGCTAGAGTACCATTGAGGATTTTTCCTGACCTATGCATGAACCATTAATTTCACAACCACGGTTCTTAGGCTCTGTTTGGATCTAAAGAGCTAAAGATCAGCCCTCCACTTTTAGCCAATTTTTAGCCTTTGAGGATCAAACAGGAGGGCTAAAAGAAAAAGGCTAATTTTTAGCCCTCCATTAACCTATTAGCCCTTACAAGATAGGCTAAAGAGGGCTAAAGTGCTAACATGAGACTTTACTCTCTTTCTCTCTCATCTCTCTTTCACCTTTTAGCCACTTTTTAGTCATGTATCCAAACATGCCAAATGAGCTAAACTTTAGCCTCTTCATTTCGAGGGCTAATCTTTAGCCTAGCCCAGGGTATCAAACTGGGCCTTAGTTCCTTCACCAATGAATCTGAACTCGCTCACGGTCAAATATTTGAATACCGAAACAAACAAACAAACACATTGTTTAATGGGTATTCGGTGTTCGGTGTTCCCGAAGCGAAAACTGATTAAAAGCCTTTGCCCTCTGGAAAATCGGTTCTGTTGACTGTTGTGGTTGGGCGACGAATGCCGAGAACCATTTCTAATGATCGGCGGCCCATCAAACAAACACTTGGCGGTGAAATTCCCAAGTAAACACCGTCATTATCCCCTTGCTAATAAAGTAGTGCGTAGTACTCCCTCTCTCCCTGAATAAAACGTGATGTAGGTCAAACGAGACATTAAACCATGGAGGATTGGAGGGTGCATGCATGCAAACACGCACAACCAGCGCGAGATCAGCAATTCAGCACCGTCGCTCTACAATGCAAGTTGGGTGTACAACCTTCTCTTTCTGTTAAGAAAATGTTTGCTCCGAAGATGCATCCGACTATAGCTACTCCCTCCGTTCTAAAAAAGAGTGACGTTTTTTACTTTCAGATATCGTGTTTCACCGTTAGTCTTATTCAAAAATTTTGTGTAAATTATAAAATAAATAAATCATTATTAAAGTATCTGTAATGATAAAATAAGTCATAACAAAATAGATGATATTTATACAAAAAAAAATTGAAAAAGATGGATGGTCAAACAAGATGTCTAAAAGTAAAAAACAACACTCTTTATGGAACGGATGGAGTACGCATCTCAGGTGTATGAAGCCAAAACATTATAATTCTACAAATGCATCGCTGATATATTTATGAAAAATAGAAAAAGAAAATTGAGACGATGGACACAACTACCTATTTCATTTTTAGAGGATTTGGGCCAAAAAATAATAGCAATTTTTTAATCGTGAAAGACCCCAACGGACAGTCCCATAAAAAAACACGCTTAAACCCACGACCTCAGCCTTTGCACTTTCCTCCCTTATGACACTTGTGTATATTTAGGATATTCGTCCACCTCATTTTATCGTCATCTATTTTTGAAATGAATATATATTTTAGACCCTAAACGAATTTAAATGTAAATATTATCAACTACAAAGTTTAACAGCGTTTCGAGATATACAACTTTGATTTTGGTCATTTCTCCATCAGAGGTTGTTTGAAACTTTTGAATTTCAAATGTGAGAAATTCAAACATAATTTACTTTGCATAGATGAGTTTAAATTAAAATTTGTCAACTATAAAATTGGATAACTTTTTGAGATCTACAACTTTTGTTTTGGTCATTTCTCCATCCGATGTCGTTTGAAAATTTTGAATTTTACTATACAACTCCTATTTTTAGAGTTGGCCGTCTAAAAATCGATTTCTACAGGCAGTTGGAAATAGATCCACCTCTAAAATATAGGGTATTCACATAGACGGCTGGGAAACAGTTGCTTCTACAAAATGCTTTTTCTAGATGTGGCACGGTTTATAGGCACTGTAGAGGCTGGTGTAAATTGACATGCCTCGATCTAAAAAAGCTCACATGGTTGAAAATCAATTTTGTAATAGTGTGGAGTTATAAAACTTCACATTACTTATATTCCTCACAAAACGGCTCTAGCTTCAAAGGAATATTTTGTATTATAAGGAACTATTTTTCTCTCTTTTTTTAGAAATAAATCAAGAGCCAGTAAAACTAGTATTTCTAGCTTCACCAGCTCTTGCTCCTTCGAAAGAGCGAGGGTCCAAATAAGCCTTGCCGACCTTTGTAGTCATTCTTTGTGACCTGTGTCATGATGAATCAAGTCAAATCCTATCAAGTGTCTATATGTGTAGGTTTAAAAAAAAGTGTCTATATGTGTATGGCTACCGGAGTGGTCCGTCTACGGCTCCTTTCTGAGGACTCATAATAAACATCACTATCAAAAACAGCTTCACCAGAGTAGTAGTCGTGAGAGCCGAAGCCCTTCTGCACTAGGGAGGTGTCACAAATCACGACTTGTTGTGGCTTGGTCTGAAGGTTGCGGAGGCAAATACGTTGGCCTTCCTCTCTGTACTGTTTGCTCGGCAACGAGGCGACGCCGGCGTGGTGCTTCACCAGCATAGTGGGCGGGCAGCAGCGCGGGCAAGCACATCACGGGAGCACGCGGCGGCATGGTAGATGGCAAGCGTTGTGTGGCAAGGGCAAGCGGCGGCGCAAAGGCCCACGTGCGAGCAAACCACAGGGGTGGTGCCCTTTGCGCTTCCAACTAGAAAATTACACCCTCTGTTCCAAATCAGCTTCAGCCGGCTTATCAACCATAAAATAATATTTTTCTCTCACAATAAATTAGCTTTAGTCGACTTATGAGCCGCAGAAACCATCAGCCGAACAGCTAATAGAGGAGGGTTAGGACTTTTCCTTCTTGGATTGGAAGAGAGTAGATGGAGGGATGCAGGCCGTACGGGCCTTGCCCAAAAGGGTGTCTGATTTAACCCTATTTATATCTTGAAAAAAGTCAACTTCAAATATGGTGGACCTTAAATGAAGACCAACAATTGACACAATACTGTAAATTAGTTGCATTTTTAATTTCTCATGTGCATGACCAAATCAAATAATAACCAGGAACACTATGGACATTTGATATCGTTTTATCTATTTTAGGAAAACAGGATTTACATGTTTTGCATTCGTAAACGTTGTTTAGAAGTAAGAAAAGCCACTTCTTTGTAATAGCTAGAGCTAGAGCTAGAGCTAGAGTTACTTCTAGAGGAGCCATGACCTGCCAGACAAGTTTGCATATTATGTGGTAGAAACTTGATGGTGAGAGAGGCGAATAGCCGGCTGTTATTAAAGTCGGCTAGTATTAAAGTCGGCTGAAACAATTTTATTGTTAGAGAAAAATACTGTAAATTCTAGATGATAATAAGCTGATAAGTTCAAGCGAACGTGCCCTTGATTTATCTGAAAGTGAGATGCAGCGCAATTTACCATCTGTGCATATAAAACCGCGCGCAGCAGGATTCCAGATTCCAGGCAGCAATCAGCATGGCACGCAGGCAGTGAGCCAGAGGTAGCTACCTAGTATGTGTGCCTGTAGCACGAGAGCTAGGTAGCACAGCTGTGAGGTGTACGACCGCTTTGAGGCCGGTGGCACGACGACGACGACGACCTAGGAAAAGGAAAGGGAGAGGCCCGCTTTGAGGTGTACCGGCCGCACGTAGGGTCGCTCGTCTCGCACTCTCGTCATCACTCTCCTGCTAATAAAAATTGAAAAAGAAGAGAAAGAAAAGCCTTTGTCTCTCTTGCTGTCGTGCCGCCCATGCACGATTGCGCAAGAGGAAAGAAAAGCAGATCTCGAGATGACACGGTGCACCCTGTTGCTCATATTGTATTATGAGAGAGAGCTCTTGTATTATTGTAGATTACTCCTGCAGTCCTGCTAGGTTAGTCCACTAATGCCTGTCATTTGTGCATGCGCTGGTCAACTCGATGCTCACCTCGATCATATCAGCATGCAGGCAGAGAGGCAGTATATTATACCCTGCCAACCTTTAACTTGTACGTGTAGTACTATTTAGGACTTAGGAGTAACACCCGGCCCGGTCTAGCCAGATCACATCCTGATGGTGTTTAATTTGTTTCCACGATCAAGGCATCATTTCATTTCTAGCTATTTGTGGTGGCTGCAAGTGCCAAGTGGATGGATTTAGATTCTGTCTTACTATTGGTTGTACCTCCCTTCTCCTTGTAAGCTGCTAATATACATGGTATATTTAGATCGGCTAAAACTAATTAATAGCCGGAGCTCACATTTAGTCACTTCGGTGTTTGGATCCCGAGCTAATAGGTCCATATATCCATATATATCAATAAACCATTCCCCTTGTTAGCTAATCCCTCCGTCATGAAATATAGCGTACTGTGTCTTCTAAAATTTGTACTAAAATATAATGCATTATGCATAATAATTATGTTTATATTTGGCAAAGTTTGTTAAAAAGAAAATCATGATTTAAGGAGAAACTCTATAATTGGAATAATCTATAGCCACATGTCGTCATTTTGGTGTTCTCTTAAGTTGTCTTAGAATTTTTAGAATGCACTATATTATAGATAGATGGAGTAGATGTGTTTGGCTAATGAGCTAACAACTAGTTATGGACTTAGTTAAAAAAAATAGTCCTTTTGTTTACATCATTATAGCTATTTTTTAGTTAAAATTAGGATCAAATAGGCCCATAGTATGAATGACTATCTTAGAATAAAATTACTCCCTTTGTGATGTGTTCCTGTTGCTGTTTCTTGCTACATAGTTTTTTTTTTGGCTCATTTATTTATTTGCAAATGCTTTTCTTCCATAATCTAGTTTTGTTCCCGTTGTTCCATGAGAAACAACACGATTGAAAAAAAAAACACACAGGAGGGGCAAACTGATCTTTTTGCCTTGGACTTAACGCCGTTACAACCAAAAGTGACGGTATTGTCAATTAGGGAAACAAAAGACGGAATGGGTGACAGATACGGAAGATTTGAAGTTTTGATGTCAAGTGGGGAAGAAGTTTTTTGGTGTTAAATAATGAAGCAAACTGGGAAACAAAATACTTTGACCTTATAGCCTTCCTTTTTAAAGAGACAGTCCTGTCTACACTTCCTCCCATTGTGAATTTTTTTTTGTATTTATTTGTCTGATTTGCAAATTCTATAAAATATTTTTTTTGCAAATTACACAGGTATAGACGCAGACGCTTACAACACGTACGTACACTTACCCCTATGAACACATGCACGAACCGTACCCCTATGAGCACATCCGAAAGACTGTGCCGGCACATCTTGAGATTGACGAAATCATCATAGACGCCTCGTTGTCGAGGGAAACATCGCCACCGCTGAAAACATACGCCGTTAAATCCTGGAATAAATCCAGGAAAATACGAGCATCCGTGCTAAGCCGAGAACTTTAACTTATGTAGGCAGGTTCCACCACAAGAAACCTAATCAACTCACGCATTCCATAAAGCAATTTAAACTGGTGGTTTATGTAAGCATGCCACCATTGTGAATTGATTTACGCGGGTAGCAGAATTAAGCAAATCACCCGCGGAAACATTTACATAGATGGTTCTCAAGTGACGTCAGCGAAACATTTTGACATCCTTTTCGTTTGGCTTATAAGTCGTACTTTTTCAGCCAACGAATAATATTTTTCTCTCACAACAAATCAGCCAATAGTGATTTCCGTTATGACTTATGAACCAAGCGAACGGGGCCTTGATTTTCACTCCTTTCGTACTGGCGGTTCACAAAGTGGAATTCCAAAATATGCCGCCAGTACAAATGTTTTCTTTACTAGTGGGTGTTTTGTGTTTTCCTGCTTAGCGTTACACAGCTTGCATAATAGATAATTTTGCCATTCTTTTGTCTGAAGATTATTTGTTGTTAGTAGGATTTTATTATGCATTGATGCCCAGGCGAGGAATCATCATTTTGGTTCCGCTTTAGGTCGCCAGATAGGGTTCTGTTTTGAGCTGCCCAGAATTGAATGTTATAAGCAATTGTGGCTAATGTACTAGTATTCTCCAGCATTAACTTTTCCGGTTTTCCATCTGATTCGGTCTACGTTCTGCTGTACCCCTTGAATAACTTTTCATAGTTTTAAAAATTCTGTCTCTTCGGTTTAGGAGAAATTGGCATGGCATATTGGAACCAACGGTTGTTCTTGTGAGCCATTTGCACTATGATTTGTTTTTCTGATTGCCTTTCCCATATAAATTTGGGACAATACTTGGCCCTGTCATTTAACCATGCCGATAGCCAAAAACTTGGCCCAATCACCCTGTAGAGCTTGCAATTGGATACCCATAAATAATTACAATTGTGTACCGCTTACACACATGGGCCGAGAGAGAGTACATAAATCACTCTCCGTAACCCATTTCCTCATTTCTTCCTTGGCGATTGAGAATCTGAGATAGTACTGCACCCACTCAAACGCTCAAAAATGTCCGCCGTCAGATAAAATACCTTCTGAATTCCGCTCACAAGAGATGAGCGAAGGAGATTAGACCACGGAGGTGGCGATGAATCTTACTTTCCATTTCTTACGATCTCTCATTCTCTACTTCTTATCCTCTGAATTTGACACGGCTCCGTAGTTCAGATTTAGAAAGTAGTGGAATATTATATTCTAAACCAAATAGCCTAGTTCATAAAGTAGATTCTAATTTAGCTCAAATGGAAAGATCCAAACGTACCATCAACTCACATCGAGGGGAGCCGCGAACCAACACTAATCCGATGCGCACGGGAGTGAATTTGGCAGAAATTCTCCGACGGATTCGAAGCTGCTGGAGTAGTGCACAGCCTAGTCCATGCATAGCCGGTGACGTACTGTGGGGTATGAGCCTCCGGTATCCACAGGATAAGATATGGACCGCATCATCAGAGGTGGTCCAGCCTATAAGATTAAGGCGTGCGGCGCACGGCACTGGTCGGCGTGCACCGTAAGGCTACAAGAAGATATTATGGTCCCGTTCAGCTTGCTAAATCTTGATTGAAACTGGCTGAAAACACTGTTCTGGCTAAATTATTGTGAGAGAAAAACACTGTTCCGGCTAAAAAAAATAAGCTGAACAAGCTAAATATGGGGTAAACCGAACAAACAAAATAGGATATTTTTCTTTTAACCCTACCCCTCTAGAGTATATAAGGAGGAGCAGGGGCCCCTTAGACGATATATCAAATCGGATCATACGCAATACAATCCACAAAGACACAGGACGTAGGGTATTACGTCAAGTCGACGGCCCAAACCTGTCTAATCGCTGTCTTTTGTGTTCTATGTCACCATTCGATTTCCTTACGCTTACCTCCACCGATTCATCTACTACCGTGGGCATACCCCTCGGTAGACTGCCGGCCGTATTTCATCGATAGTGGCGCGCCAGGTAGGGGGTGTGCGTGCTGATTTTATGATGGACCAGCTGAGAATCTTTTCTTCAACCAACGTCGCCGACAACTCGGCATTCGGCGGCGACTCGACGCTGGCACGCAGCGGATTGATTTCCTCGACGAATGGCCGCACGTGGTGGAGTCTGATGCCTTGCCATACGTCTCCAATAGACGCAACACGCGACAACAAGATCAGAGTCAAGCAATCTAAGAAAGCTAAGTCAAGTCGCTTCCTAATTAAATATTATTATTATACTTCCAAATATATCCGTATGTCTGTATGATTTCGGTTGGGAGACACCTAATCGCATCTTGTTGTTGCTCGTGATTTCTGATCGGATACGCAGGATCGTTTCCGCGGATCACGACAACCAGCAATCAGGAAAGGCGACCGGCGATAACGCAATGTGGAGCAGTGTTTCCACCAAAGATGCTGGTTGGCCGTACAAACTAATTGGAGTAGTTGAAGAGATATACAAGCATATATGCATCTGGATCTACACCACCATGCAAGCACCCTCACGTATCTCAGACATACAAGGAAGATCTCGGACTGCGCCCTCGCCTCGGTCTGACACGCCAAAGGGCTTCGCCTCCCCACGCGGATTGACTCCGTCAGGCTCCGATTACGTCCATTCGCCTACGACTTCGCATACTCGTCCGAGCTGTTAAGCGAGTCGTCTGAGCTGTCAAGCGAGCCGTCCGAGCTATCAAGCGTGCTATCCGAGCTATCAAGCGAACCGTCGAGCTGTCAAGCGAGCCACTCAAATCACACCCATCTACTTGGACATCATGACTCGCCGACTCCTCTACTCCACTCGGCGTCAATCAAGCTAAGTCACGCTTTAATATTCTTCTAAATATTCTCTAATCTTCATGTGTCTCCGATATCGCTTCATGTTGTTTTCTCCATAATTATTCTCCAAAAGACCTTTTCTCCTCGTATACCATCTTAAAAATGACACATGCTTTCGACTCAATAAAATTCTCGAACAGTTATGTTGACGCTTGGATGTCCCCAGAGACGGTCCTGTCTCCGGCTTCTCCCTTCACGTGCACGAGCGTCTACCCTCTGCTTTACGGATGGTTGGCAGCGGCTCCTTAGCGACGCTTTGTTCTTCCTACACACACGGGCTCCGGGCTCCGCGCTCTACGTTATGGTTAACGTGCTAGCCAGAATTGAAGACTCAGCTACAAACTAAGTGTTCGGACGGTTTATATTAAATATAAACACTTTCAGCCTGTTCGCTGGTTGGTTTCTGGGTTGATAAGCTCGGCTGATGCTGGTTTGTTGTGAGAGGAAAAAACACTGTTGGCTGGCTGATAAGCCCTGGCTGAAACCAACAAGTGAAAAGGCTGTTCATCCAAAAACAAACATAATGTTCATCTACAACTAATTGCCGAGTTGCATACGCTATTTCATCACTGCGGATTTTCCTTTGGGTTTCATATATTTTATTTTTACATCATGAACTAACTATTTTACATATTTTTATTTCAGGGGCCTGATTCAGTCAACGAGCTTACGCTCGGGGACTGAATCCGCCAAGAAGGACAAGAGGGTCATCGTCTGGGTGGTCGCGCCACCTAGCACTCGGACTTCACCGCCGACCAACTGATCGGACCGTTCGGTTCATGGACTTCATCGTAGACCAGTTGGTCGGACTGTTCGATGATCACTTTCGCTCAGGCATTCACTTCACCGCCAATTAGATTGCTTGTCGCTTCGGCTTCATCGACAACTACGCTGGAGACTTGCCAGCTATGTTGGCGACTTGTCGGCGCTTGGATTCTTTGTGCAAGAGTTGCCAGCTAAGGTTGGGACCCCTTAGCGTTTGGATTTTGCTACGTCTCATCGCTGTGCTTTCAAGTTGCTCCATGCTGTTCGGATCAGGGTGCTGATCTTGGACAACACGTCTAGGATCTTGATAAGTACATGACAGATGGCGTTGGTAAGCTTTCAGATTTATTTTCTTTGATCCTGCTACAAAATTTATTTCTTCATCTTTCAGTAGGCTCGGAGACTAAGTGGCTACACTTCACCTGACGATGAATGTAATGATTTTTTCTGATTTACCCTCCTTATTCAATAAGGAGTTTAAGTTGCTACACTTCACCTAAGGTGAAGAATTTTCAAATTTTATCTTGAGCCCCTTACATCCTTCTGGCAAGCCTTACTCGCGGAAGTCCGAGGTCCGCCGACCAGTTTGCTTCAATCTTCATTGTTCAGTTTACCAATCAAACTGGTTGGTTTCAATCTTCACCGCTCGGCTTCATGATAAACTGCTCAGACTTGATCACGACGACGTCGCCAAGCGGATACAAGGTGCTCGGGGACTAGCTGTGGGGGTATGACCCCGGTATGCACAGGACGAGACATGGGACACACCATCAGAATTGGTCCAGCCCACAAGATTAAGGCATGTGGCGCACGTCACTGGTCGACGTGCACCGCAAGACTATAAGAAGATATTGTAATACGAAATAGGATATTTTTCTCACAACCCTACCCCTCCAGAGTATATAAGAAAGGTCAAGGTTCTCTCGACGATATATCAAATCGGATCATACACAATATAATCTATAAAGACACAGAACATAGGATATTACGTTAATCAACGGTTCGAACCTATCTCATCGCTGTCTTTTACATTCTGTCTCACCGTTCGATTTCATCACACGCGTCTCTATCGATTCATTACTATCGTGACCATACCTCGGTAGACTGCCCCGTATTTGGTCGATAGGGACCAACCAAACTGTACGGCAGTTACTGGACTCGTCGTCGGAGAAACGAAACGAAGAAACTGTGAAGGCGTTACTGAGACGGGCCCGTCTTTAATAAATTCTGTCACCGGTGTGGAGTGGAGTGGCTGCCATCGAGCTGTAACTGTCATCACTCATGAAAGCGAGCTGAGCTCACTCTCACTCTGCGTTGTCTTCTTGGTTCATGGTCATGGTGGAGATGGAGACTGGACACTGGAGCCGTAGCTTTCGTGAAAGCGATTGAACAATCTCCTGTCCAGTCCTGCATATTCCCCCCAATTTCTTCATCTCACTAAATGCAGCATTTTCTACCTTGGTCAGCTCACTAGATGACTAGAATCCTCTTTGAAATAACACATCATTACTACTACTAATGACCTGCTAATAAATATATAGGAGTACTCAAAATAGACAAGGGTGAAGAAATTCCAAGTGAATGCACATTTATATTTACACAGGAACATGCATCTTTGCTTGGATGGAATTTACACAAGTAATAATCTTCGGAATGCCGATTTAACAGCAGAAGGAAACAAAGGGGAAAACATATACTGACGGGACGGTGCCACCACCAGTCCCCCATCTCCATCTCAGTGACCGGTCAATGCCACCGCCGGCGCCGCGTGCCTCCTCCGGCCGCTGCTCCCGCCGTGGGCCCAGAAGCACCCGGCGGCCGTCGCATCGGCCGCGGGCCCCGCCGCCATCTTCGCGGCCGCGGTCGTCGCCGGCTCCGACTTGCACCGCTGCAGCACCAGCGGCCGCGCCGACGAGCACCGCATCGTCTCGTCCTCCTCGTCGTACGCATCGAACTCGTCGTCGTCTTCTACTTCATCTTCTTTTTCTTCTCCGCCCAGGATCAGCTCCTGCGTCTCCTGTTGCTGCTCACGCGCCGCCGCAGCTCCTCCTTGTTGCGTCGTCACGCCGCCCTCGTCCACCGCCGCCGGCTTCCGCGGGGAAGGCGAAGGCGAAGGGGACGGTGACGGCGACAGCTTCTCCGGCTTGCCGGCGGACGGGGACGCCGTGGCGGCGAGAGCGTCCCTGGTCGGCGACGGCGACGGTCCCAACCCCGCGGCGGTGGAGGGGAACCGGGAGGTGAGCGGCGACGTGCGGTTCTGCGGCGCGGACCGGCAGCGCATGAGGAGGAGCGCGTTCTTGGGCGGCGTCGTGGTGGCGGACGACACGAACTGCGCGTCGTCGTCCTGCTCCTCGCCGTGGCAGCCGGCGTCGATCCCCATCTTGTCGCCTTCCTCCCGGCCGATGGATCCGAAGACCCCGACGCCGACCTGCATCTGCTCCTCCTCTTCCTCCTCGTCCTCATCCTCCGCCCGGCGACCGCTCCTCGGATCGGCGGCCGTCTTAGGCGCCGCAGCAACAGCGACGTCCCTGCTGCTAAACACCCACGGCGACCGCCGCCCGCGCTCCGCCGCGGGAGCCTCCGGTGGCGGCGCCTTGTGCCTGCGCTTGCGCGAGTCGAACGCGAACATCCCGCCGCACAGGAACGCCTTCTTTAGGCAGCGGCAGTAGTAGTAGCCGCCGCCCCTGGCGCCGGCGGCGCCGCCCTTGTCCCGCCCGGCCCCCGCCGACGACGACGCAGACGCAGCAGGCTTCTTCCCCGCCTTGCGCATCCGCACCTGACCAATGCAGGTGACCTTGGGCGACGAGGGCTCCGCCCCGTCGGCGGCGGCGCGGGTGCGCGCGCCGCGGGACACGAACATGGGCGACGTGGCCGGCGGCGCCCGGCGCGACCGCGCGCCCCGCCGGCTCTTGCTCAGCAGCAGCCGAGCCAGGCCCGGCGGCGCCGGCGCCGGCAGCTGCGGCTTCTCCGCGCGCCCCGGGCTCGCCGCCGGCGGCTTCATATGGCTGGCTGGGTTGGTTGGCTGGCCGCAGCAGCGGAGGGAGAGGGAGAGATGGATGGGTGCTGCGCGCGCGGCCGCGACCGCGAGCTGAGCGAGGTTATAGAGCAGCGGGCGGCGGGTGGGTGGCGCGCGTGCGGATTAATGAGGCGGGCGAGGTGAGATCCTCCGGGGCTCGCGCTCCTTGCGTTGGAAGCGTCGTGGGTGTGCGTGTCCTAGGATTCGCTCGGTGGTGGGCCTGGACCCGGTCCATGGATGCGTGGATGGATCTGTCCTGGCCCAGTGGGCGCGTACTGTACGCGTTTATGGCTGGGTGGGCTTCGTGGGGTTGGTTGGCCCGTGGGCAGTGCATGGACCGGGTCCACAGCCGTGTGGTGGTCGGGGGGTGAACATGATTTGTGATGTGAACGATCTCTGCATTGCGCAATGCTGGCTGAGCCTCCAGGGCTTCTCCTGACCTCCGTGCAGCTGTGCTTTTGCTTGCCGCCATGGATGGCACTGACACTGCCATGGGCGATGTGCCCTGGCCATGCACGATCCGTCTACCTCTGGCTGGCTGGCTGGTGCAGTGCTGGATGGATCCCTTTATTTCCGCACCCTGCCTGCATACCCGCCCGGCGCGGCTGCCGGCAGCTTGTTTATTTCACATCCATACATCCCTCACTCTCTCTGCGCGCTCAGGCTCAGGCTCAGGCTCAGGTCAGGTCAGCCTCCTTTTCTTTTCTACTCGTACTAGGAGTAGCTAGCTGCTCTGAGTTGAAAGGAAAGGAAGTGAAATGGCTAGGGGGACCAATGCGCTAGGTCACCGCCAACACCAGTACCGTACATGTACATCACTAGCGTCAAATGACCGTGAAACATCCAAGATCAAACAAGCACGGATTGGTTGGTCAACACCTATTGCACGGTAAATATGATCTACTACTACGCTAAACACGCCCGCTTTGAAGTTTATTAAACGAATAGACGGGTGACCTAAATCTCAATGAATGAAGGTTAAATTTGGTGCTCAGCGCCCAAGCTACATGTTGTACCGTAACATGTTATCTATCATTTACAAACGTGAAAATAAAAGTAGCATCTAAGGCTTTTCCACGGTATGGAAGTGAAGCCTAGTAAAAATCAGATCCCACCACGAAAAGACAGCACCGCTCTTCATCAGTTGCAGTGGCTAGTGGGCATGCAAAACCGGGCATCGCTTCCAGGCCCACCAACGCTAGCGATGGAATTCTCACACGGCCTCACAAAATACGTATTTTGCTAACTGGGCACCAGCACCTCTTTTTGTGTGCCGCTCCACGAATTCTCGGCACATCGCTAGAAATTTGGCACATCGCTCCACGAATTCTCGGCACATCGCTAGAAATTTGGCACGCCTCTCTCAATTCTGGGCATCGCTTTGGTGTCGCACTGTGTAGGGCCTAAATAAAACAATATAAAGATATAAAGATGATGTCGGTTGGTGATGTCATGGAAGAAATGTCCCATGTAAGACGTCTTTGTGCTCCACCATAAGATGTGTCTTGCTCTAACGACTTATTAAAACTAGAAGAAGAAAACATCTTCTTCGCGGTTTTTTAGTGCCGGCTTAGGCCACCTTGAGCTCTTCCTTGTGAAGCATCGTTGGAGGGGTGCATACGTTGCCTCCCACTGGTACCACTAGCGTTGGAGGCTTAGCCGGAGCCGAAGATGACGTCAACCATTATAAACGGGTCTGAAACAGTTGGTCAAACGTAGTAAGTTAAAAAGTACAGGATTATATTAGCCTAAAAAGAAACGAGAGTGGCACGTACCTACTCCTAGCTTGGAGCCATATGCGTGGACACATCCGGGTTCCCGTAGCTTCAAGAGGCCCATTGTCGTCGTCCTCCTTGATTAGACCAGCCGGCCGGCCGGCCGGGGCGTGCGGACGTGCGGTGCAGCCGTGCAAGGAAGCCTAACATCACGGAGTATGTAGTAGTAGCTGCACCAGTAAAATAAAAAGGAGGTGTTGCACGAGTGGGTGCATCAGCAATGGAGCAGCTTTCACTCACTTCAGTCTTCATCCCCCTCTCTCTCTCTCTCTCTCCTCTCCTCGAGTCCTCCTCGTGATTTCGTTTGGTTTGGACGTTTGGTGTGTGCTAACCTTTCTGTCATGCATGCAAAGCAAAACTAACCGTGTGTGTGCTCAGTCGATGGCATCTGTTTGATGATGATTGTTTAGTGATTTGCTGTCAGGGAGAGCACCCATCAAGGGCGTGCGTGTGCGTGCGTCCTGAGCTGGTGCCATGCGGAGGTGGAGAGAGCTCCTGGGGATCCGATGTGTGTTTGTGTGTGTGTTTGGATCCTGATCTGATGAGCCGGCCGTTTCTTTTTGTTCCCTCATGTGCTTAAACAATGCTAATGGTATCTTCCCCACTCCCCAAACAGCTAGTACGACTCTACGACTGTCCACAGTGTGAGCGGTGCCGAAAATTTTTTCACTCTGACACAGAGCACCGATCATCAGCTCTCCAATTCTCACAGCGTGGGCACCGGTGCTTCACTGTGCTTGTGGACCCCGTCGTAGCAGCCGTGGAGGGGCAGAGGCGAACGAGAAATAATATTTTTTAACGTTTGAAGCACCGGTGAACGAACATGCATCGGTGCCCACTTTGTTTTCATCTCAGCACCGGCTACAACGTGGGCATCGGTGCTCCAAATAGGAGAGAGAGTGTTTGGGCACCGGTAAAAAGCAACGCTGTGGCTAGTCTACTAATAGCTAAGCTACTGCTTTCTCACAAGGAAATGCAGGTCACTTGTGGTTGTGGACTTGTGGACCATCTCTTTGTCCGTTTGGCTTATAAGCCATATTTTTTCAGCCAACGAATAATATTTTTCTCTCATAACAAATCAGTATTTTCAAGATCCAATAAATAGGAGAGAGGCTTTCGGTAGCAACGCGCTAGTCTACTAACATGTCTGCTTATCGCACCAAACGCAAACAAGCGAACAGAGCAACATGTCTGCTTGGATCGAGGGCCCGTTTGGTGTCTCTCTGCCGGGGAGCCGCACCAAACGCAACAGTAACGAGGAACGCTTGATTTAGAGGCTGTTTGGTTGCCGCCACAGATTGTCTTGTCAAAGCTTCGGCTGCAATGTAAAAGGAGTTTGTTTGGTTGTTACGTGCGCCATAAGAGAGTCAGTTGATGATTTCTATCCGTTTTCTCGCCACACCCGTGGCGCTGATTTTCTCCGCCTTAACTATGGCCGCGCCGCCACACCTGTGGCTTGGCATGACGTGGATGGCATGCATGGCCAACCGTATAAACTAATGTAAGTGAAAAATCATCGTCACCGATGCAATTTACATTTGGATGGTTTCGGTACATCCTAAATCTTCGTTATTTCTAAACCAACAGCAAATGGCCCACTTGACTACTTGACAAGTGGCAACTAGAATGAATTAGAGGAGGTAAGAGCTAACTTTGAGTTGTAGAAGTTTCCCAACCTTCTCTCATCCCATTTATATATGTTTGTCCGAATTTGGTACTATGATACGTTTGATTGGTATTTGTAAGTGTATAAATAAATATGTTTAGATTTTGAGTGTGAAATTAGTATCCTTCAGCAATGAGGCAAGTTGATCACGTCTTGGTTAATGATATTGAGGCAAATCCTTTTTCTTGTTTTCCAGTTTCCACCATTGTTTGCCTGTGCAAGTTGATTGATTGCAAATTAATTAAGAGGGATTCGTTTTGTATTGATCTTTTTCCCTTTTCAAATTCGGAGCTGCACACATCAACAAGTGCGCAACTTTTGATTTGGACTGATAGATGATCGTTAATATCGACGGTGCATAATCTTTTCTCTTTTAATCGATTAATCTCGAACATGGTGACTTCATTTTAACCTCTTGTAACAATAAGATAACATATCGTCTCCACTCATACTCCACGTTGAGTAAATAGTTAATTATATTTGACATGGTTTGTGAAACGGTATGTAAATACAAGCAAATGAGGTTCATTCATTGCTCACATACATTCTTTTGTAATCTCCTATAACTAAAAAGACTAAAAGTAAGACTATTTTTTTGTGTGACTTTTTTTTGGGTCGCTCCTCCCATACCGCGCCATGTGAAACAAATCGCACCATAGCATGGAAGGAAACAATAAAAAAGAAAAATGCCATCCTGCGATCCCCCTTAGGCCATGCTTTGATAGAAAAAAAACAAATCGATCATCCTTTGCTTTGAAGGAGGCCACATGAGGCCACATGGAAGGAAACAATAATCATGCATGGAAGGAAACAATTGGCAAAGATCAAGCAAGACTCCTCCCTTCCGGCCATGCGATACCCCGCGCGATAGAAAAAGAAACTGCCATCCCTACGATCCCCGCCTGCTTTGAAGGAAACAAATCGATCACCTGAGGCCACATGCATGGAAGGAAACAATAATCATGCATGGAAGGAAACAATTAGCAAAGATCAAACAAGACTCCTCCCTTCCGGCCATGCGATATCCCGCGTGATAGAAAAAGAAACTGCCATCCCTGCGATCCTCGCCTGCTTTGAAGGAAACAAATCGACCACCTGAGGCCACATGCATGGAAGAAAACAATAATCATGCATGGAAGGAAACAATTGGCAAAGATCAAGCAAGACGACTCAATGAGGTTGGCCCTTTAATTTTAGTGTTTCCAGCATGCAGACCTGAAATTAAAAAGTGGTTGCTCCTTGAGAACATCAGTGGTGCCAAATAAAAGATGTGCAGGTTATACATGGTGAGACTGGTGAACCTTCTGCAATTTCCTAAACGAATATTCTCACCATTCGTATATAGGTCCATTCCCCTGCGTTTCTTCGTGCTCCAATTAGCATATAATATGAAAGTATTGTTGTGTTAAGTATTGTTGTGTTCATCACGACTTTCAGTTGACTACTCCTATTAGCATATACTTCCTCTGCCCCAAAATATAAGTCGTTATGGGATGTGTGCAGGTTAAACTTTCTCAACTTTGACTAGGTTTGTAAAAAATACATGCAACATTTATATCTCTAAATATGTTTATTATGAAAATATATTCAATGGTCTATGTAATGATACTAATTATGTATTATAAATATTAATATTCTTTTATATATAATTGGTCGAAGTTAAAAAAAGATGACTTCTCGGAAAGCGAGAATAAATTCTATTTTGGGACAGAGGGAGTATATGAAAGTAGTGTTGAAAATATTTTAACAATCAAGTTCGTCTCTGTCTGATTGGTAAGCTTAGACATCATAATGGCATAAAAAATTTCGACTCTCGTGGACACCCTCATGGATCAGTGCAAAGCATCACAATTCTACAGCATACACAAATGGCAACCTTAAAGTTATGATATTTTCAAATGGTGGACAATAAAGACCATCTTAGACGTTCTGACATTAGAGTATATACGTGCAGTAACATAGGCATGGTGGTGCAAGTGAGCAGCCAGCAGGAGTTCGAGAGTTAGGGGGTGTTTGGATACCAGGACTAAATTTTAGTCTCTGTCACATTGAATTTTTAGATATCAATTAAGAGGACTAAACATGAGCTAATTATAAAACTAATTACATAAGTTGTGGCTAATTCGCTTGCCAGCGCCATGTACAGGATGGTATGGTGATGTGGTGGAACTTATTCGTGGATTTGTTGGCGCACGAAAGAAATGAATATCGGAAATCTCTTTCTGCCGGTATAAAAAATGATCTTAGCTGCATCACGGTAAGATCTACACAGTAGAGTTTGTGAGCTTACGACGCCATGCTCTGTGACCATGTAAATTTTACGAACTTAGCTTTTTGGATTAAATGTCACTTTAACGTCGGTCATATACTTTTACATTATTGTTATCTTATCGTGCGATCTGTGTGTTTTTAGTACAAAAGTTTAACGGTCCCGTAGCAACGCACGGACACGAACCTATTTACATATATACTCGAACCTGTGTGTACATGATTATATGGAGATGTAGTGGAACTTATTCATGGATTTATTGGCGCATGAAAGAAATGGATATCGTAGAATTCTTTCTGCCGATATAAAATATTATCTTAGCCGTATCACGAAAAAGCCTATACAGTAGAGTTTGTGAGCATGCGATGCCGCGCTCTACGTGATTGTGTTAATTTCACAAATTTTGTTTTTTAGATTAGATGTCACTTTAACGTTGATATTTAATTTTACAGTATTGTTATCTTATCGTGCGATCCGTGTGCTTTTAGTAATATAAAATGTTAACTATTTCGTAGCAACTCAAGGGCACAAACCTAGTCCAAATAAAATTTCAGAACTGGGCAGAAGAGAATAAATAACAACAAAATCTGGAGCTTTGTGTGACCATGGAAATGGAGGATTCCTTTATGTACGCGACTCAATAGTACGGGTACATGCATTTTCCCCCTGGCTATACAATGCAAGTACCATAAACACCTACTATGTCACCTTTCTTGAAAAGCACGCACAGCATCAAACCAGCACAAGATACACCCTTTTCGCTTAAACTGCTTCGGCAGTGCTTTTCAACCAATGAATAATATTTTTTCTCATAATAAATCAACATAAATATCAGTATAGACCAAATTTCAGCGAGGGGCTCTTTCCCAACATGTAGAGGCCATGAAACAAAAGGGATTAGGCAAACTAGGGGTGGTCCTACAGCTACAATCAATATGAGTCAAATGGAAGCATACAAAAAGGGTTCTATCCGAGAAGAATCCAGCACAATTAGAGACAGGACATATACTGTATGAGTAGCATCTAGGGCATGCATAACATTGTGATATTTTTTACAACAAAATTTGGAGTGTGACTCATTTTTTTTTTACTTTTTAGCCCCCTGGATGGCAGAAGTTCAATTTGTACGTACCCCTTGTATGCATGGCAAACGAATTTTATTGGACTGTGCCAAACCTGCAACAGGAAGAGAATGTGCACACAGGGACAGGGCTGGCTAGCTAGGTCGTAGCTAGCTAGTGGCCTAGTGCCATTATTTACTTTGAGACGGTCCGGTGTACCGGACTGGACAGCACGTACGGCAACATCCTTGCAATCACGGCTAGCCGTATGTCTCCCACAGCACGAATGACGTAGCAAACAGATCCATCAGAGGTGCATGAACAACAAGACAAGAGTGACGATAATCTGCTTGCAAAGAGGGGTCGTCACCATGATCGTACCTACAGTTGATATTCCAGGAGTAAACCAAACAGCCCCGTAATGCGGCATCTTACATAACCCGTGTATATTCTTTCATTATTCTTGCTCTAAGAGCTGCTTGGCCTTGAAATCCCGATAAATTTATTGAGTGTACTCCGTACACATCTAGGCTCCACAGACCAAATCATTCATCTTCATCATCATCATCAAAGGCTCTGTTCGGCTGCCATTATAAGCCGGCTTATCAGCCATAGCATAATATTTTTTTCTCCCAACAAATCAGTCGTACAAATCAGCACAAACGGCTTATAAACTAGCCGAACAGAACGAAAGACAATGGCGGCCTCTCCTGGACGGCACTCCAGGAATACCTGACCCTGTGACACATCATGGAGAACGTTCAACTAAACGAGCTGCCGGACAAGCTTGTATGGAGATGGACTGCGGACGGGACTTATACAGCGAGTTCGGCATACAGAATGTTGCACCACGGCACCACCTCTTCCCGCGGTCACCGGCTTGTTTGGAAGACATGGGCTCCGTTGAGGGTGAATGTCTTTCTGTGGCTGGCACACAGACGTCGTCACTGGGCCGCAAATAGAGGTGCTCGTCATGGCCTGGAAGCTAGGGATACATGTTTCCTCTGCGATCAAGACCAAGAGACAATCGACCATATCATCGCAGCGTGCCCATTCACAAGAGAGCTTTTGGCATCACATCCTCGCCTTCAGTTACCTGCAGGGACAGCCTCATCTCTTGCCTGGTGGCAACGCATCCGGTCTTTGACCAATGTACAGTGGCGCAAAGGTCTCGACACACGCTATTTGCTTTGGTCTCTTGGCAGGTTTGGAAAGAGCGGAACGCCAGGTGCTTCTGCGACGCTACGGCAACAATCGTCGACCTGCTCCAACTCATCAAGATGGAGGCTGATCGATGGATTGAAGCGGCGCCGCCGGGCTTGCAGAACTAGCTAGGGGTTAGCCACGCCTAGGGTCTGCTTTTCAATCATGTAGCCCTGAATGTGCAGCCGGCTTAGCCGGCAAAATCTTGTATTTCAATTTGCTTCCTTCTTAATGAAAATGATGCGCAGATCTTCTGCGTATTCCAGAAAAAACCATCATCAAAGAAATACTGTAGAGACGAGAAAATGACAAAGAAATAAAAGTGATTTTGGATAAACGCGCGCACGAAGAATTTTTGAACAATAAGCCTTTGTTTAGTTACAGGAAGTTGGAATTTGGGGCTACTGTAGCACATTCGTTTTTATTTGACAATTAGTGTTCAAATATGGACTAATTAGGCTCAAAACGTTCGTCTCGCAATTTCCCACCAAGTTGTGCAATTAGTTTTTTTTTCGTCTACATTTAATGCTCCATATACAGACCGCAAACATTCGATGTGATAGATACTGTAGCACTTTTTAGGATTTTATGGTAGAACTAAACACGCGCTAAAAGTGGCCATATATCATTCAAGCTACTAGGTCTTAGTTTTTTTTTAGGGAAGTACTGGATCTTAGGTGGTTGTAGGCCGTACGTGGCATGCATGGATGGGGGCGTACACGACACATGGCGTGGGCCAAGGCCAAGGCCCAGCAGGGCCCAGTACGTTGTGCGGCTAGCGTCTGACATACGGCACGATCCAGCAAAACCTTTTCCGTTCCAACTACTCCTACGCTGCATGCAGCTTGTAGCACTGCATGTCTGCATCGCTGCAACTTTTTTTTTCTCCTTCATCATTCATCTATGTATATATTTCCCTGTCCGTTTTGGATACGTGTTGCAAGTAAACTAGCTATGTTATACTGTAGATGTAGATTAAAAAAAGGGAGATACAAAGTCACATGTTTTTTTTTTCATTACTTGGATATATAGTGTTTTATTAGCTGAATATATATACTTCGATAGTGTTTGGATGTGTGTGTCTCTCACTCTTGGATTGGATGCCCATCTTTTTTCTTGGTCTCTCTTCTCATGAGTCATGAGAGATTCAATTTTATTAAACTTGTTGGTTTGATCGGGGTTTATCGATTCAATAATGTGTGTTTTCCTCTCATAACAAAACCAAAGATCGGTAAACTTATCGGTCCGAAACTAACCAAATGAACAGGCCGATGGAGAGAACCTCACATCATCACCTATACTGTAGCTAGCATATACTCCTATGGTAAAGCAAGCCCCCTCCTCATAGAGCTAGGGTGCCAACTGCCAAGTGAAGGAAGGGGTCACTTCGCTATGGTGATCTATCTTATCTTGATAGGAGTGGTACATGTATATAGTATACGACAATGATGAGTTTTGGGGGTGTATATAGATGTCACTTTACATATACATACATCCATTCGAGAGCCTTGCAAAGGAAAGAAAGATTATTCCATTATGGTGCACTGAAAAAATAACTCAAGACTCGAGACCTCCATAATGGAGTACTATTGAAGTCAAAGACAGGAGTAAATGGATCGATCGAGACTATTTCCGAATAGGCACATAGAGAATAGAGAGAGATGCAAGCTTGAGCATGATGATGAGGGCCAAATAGTAGACTATTTCTGAATAGGCACACACACAGATGGATAGATATGCAGCATGATGACCATGAGGGTCAAACAGTAGCATATACTCCCGTAATTCAAGTCGTTTTGGACAAGGTTTGGGTCAAACATTGAGAATATAAATCATGAATAATTTTTAAGTTGTTGAGTTTAGAAATATGAAAACCATATAAATAGATTTGTCTTGAAAAATACTTTCATAAAAATATATATATCACTTTCCAAAAATTATTTTTATAAAAATAAGGAGTCAAAGTTATGTTTTGGAGACCATGTTGCTGTCCAAAACGACTTGAATTACTAATATAGAGGGAGTATAGTAGATTCGAACTATGCTCTGGTACTACATAGATTAAATTGGTGATAAGGCAGTTGAGATTTACAGTTAAACGACGGTGCACGGGTACAGCGCAGATACAGCGGAGGAACCAAGTGGGGCCATGCATGCAGCAGGTCAAAAATAAGAAAAAAAATGTGTGGGACGAGACGACCGTGTTGTTGCATTGGGCGTACTACATGGCAACACGTACTGGATCCATTATGCCCTGCCATCCAAACTTCCAAAGGCTCCAACAAAACACTGCTTCTTTCTTTCTTTCTTTCTTTCTTTCTTTCTGTGTGTGAATGGACCAGCTTGTGCACCTGGTTTGCTCAAGTCCGTCCCTTGCCGCATATATACATACATATTTGATCGAACATATTCTATAAGTTTGAGCAGCATTGTTAATTATAATTCGAGAAATTAACATGCATGTTGAAGTATGTTGGTTAACTGACTCTACCAGAACGTACAACAAGCTAAGCTTAAGTAAAATCGGAGCAGACACAGTGTCACTCACATGCGTCTCCAAATAGAGGTGTGGGCGCATGACCGTGTGGGAGCATCAGATCAGAGCACGCATGCTCCCTCAAAAAAAAAAAGAAAAGAAAGATCAGAGCATGCATGCATGTTACTGGTAGGGTACATCTTTGACCAATGGAAAGTATGCATCAGCGTGATCGTGAAATTAAACAAAGTCAACTTACTCAACTGCGGCGTAATAACGTTGGGTCTGATCGGATCCTCCATGTTGTTGGGCCTGGGCGCCTGGGCCTGGTTTGGTTATACATTCTGTTTGCTACAGGCCCACACATGGCTTTGGGGGCACCTCAAGAGCAAGAACTAGCTAGGCTAGCACGTTGATGCCATTGCCAAATAAAGCAGCAAACCGCGTACATGGTTTCTTTTCTTTTTTCGAAAGATCCGTTACCGGCTTTCATTGATAAGAGGATAGCATAATAATTACAAGAGACTTAGCGCGAGAGGCGCCCTTTTTGCATGGCGTTCACAGTGAAGTGAAGGCCTTGCCACCACTACCTAGTGTAGTTCAGATCACATATATCTTATAACAACAGCAGCTAAGTAAGTAAAGCATCATCTAACTAAGACACTCCTGGCCCAGCTCGAAGAGCTTACCAAGTCGATGGTACCACCTCTTCTAGGCATTTGTTTCCCGCTCTAATCCACGCTTTGGCCTCGTCTTGGATTGAACGAAACACCTGGTCCGGAGATCTGCCATTCCTGCTGAAAATTCGATTGTTTCTTTCCTTCCAGATTTCCCATGTAGTTAACATCACCATTGAGCGTACTCCCTCCAACTTGGCCCTCGGTGCATTGTTTGCCAGCTCTAGGAACCAGAGCCCAAGGTCATTTACCTGCCTCCAATTTCCCGGTCTCATCGTTGTCGCCGTGATCCATAAGCCGACCCGATCCCAGATCTCTCTTGAGAAGCAGCATTCCTGGAACAAAGTGCGACACCGTTTCTAAGTTTCTGATACACAGGGGGCAGAAGTAATCATTTGGCCATCCTCTGATTTGTAGGCGCGCAGCCGTCCATAGTCTATTCTGGAGCATCAGCCAAATGAAGAATCGACATTTCGGTGGTGCTTTTGTCGTCCAGGTGCACTTGGCTGTCATGGATGTAGTCATTCCTACGAACTGCAGTTTGTATGCCGAGCTCGCCGTGTATTGACCATTAGGCTATCCGCACTCGTCAACCTCTATTTTCATACTCTAAAAGAAATATTATATCCTAGTCATCGAGATTCTCTACTCTATATCAATTTCTTCCGCACCCATGTTATCTCTATTCCATACTCTATACCTACTATTCCATATTTTATTCCCCTCCCCCCCTTTCTCTCTCTCACCAACTCGCGAGACGAGCGTTGCTGGTGTGGTGGACGGGATAGCGTTCGTCTCCCACTGCGCTAGGTTTGGAGATGCCCTGTAGCAAACAGAGGGATTGGGGATGAAATAGAGAGCAGCGGTGCGAGCCTTTTCTCTGTATATTTCCATTACAGGCTCGGTTCCAGGCGCGCGGTGCGGACAGTCTTAGAGCTGTGCAGCCAAGTAGCAGAATTGTGCCTTGAAGGCGCTCCCACAAGGACAAACTCCATATTTATCATTTCAGTCATACTGTGATCCACGTCTGTCACCCATTTGTTGTCCGTAAATGCATCTTTAACCGATCTATTCTTCCTTTTGGAGTGTTTGAACAGGGTAGGGTATACCGTTGCAGGTGCTTCTCCTTGTAACCAGCGGGAGGACCACAAATTAGCCCGTTCTCCGTTACCTATTGTCACTGTTGTTGCAGCATACACGATTTCTTTTCATGTCCGTGCATTGCAACACAAATAAAAAACAGCAATATCATGATAATTCAAATTTAAACATATCTTGTACTATTACCAGAAAAACGATATTTTGAGTGTCATGTCCGTGACATTCTGTTTTGTAGTCAATTGTCACTGCGCCTAGCTCAATCGGTTAGGTGACCAGCGGCACTCCTCAGGTCCTGGATTCGATTCCCCGTGGGAGCGGATTTCAAGCTGAGGTTAAAAAAATCTCCTCGCTCGTCCCCATGTGTCAAAGCGCAGTGGAAGGCTCCGGCCCGGTTCTCACAGGGTCACGGCACCTGCGTCAGGATGGGGACGGGGGTTCGGAGGTTTTCTCGATCTGTGTGAGAAGATCCTTCTTCTTAACGGAAAACCCGGGGGCCATCGTAACCCTCCGCAGGTCGAGTTTTTTTTTTTTACATGAGTCTTTACGAAGCACGAACAATTTGCAGATAATTGAAGTTTTGATGCGAATCAAAACAATCTAGTTCGTACCGTAACAATCGTGTTTATTACGACTACCTAATCTACTACGTCTTGTGTCTGATGCGCCTAAAATAGTCTTACAGTCCTCAGGGACTTAAAGATCTCCTGAAATTTCCATCATGTAGACAATAGCTGGATCACAAAGTCCCTTCACAGACTATCCTGTGCAAAGTCAGATATGAAATCTGAAAGTATCTCATATGCCAATGTGTAGCATACTTGCATTATACAAAATAATAAATTGAAAAGTGCATATGACCGTGAAACAACGTTTACATCCACCAAGAATAGTTCTTGCATGAAGGGTCCGTTAGCTTGGCTAAAAGTACTGTTAGCTGATTTATTGTGAGAGAAAAATACGTTTGCTGAAAAAATATGGTTTATAAGACAACCGAATCATGATAGATTCGTAACTGACACAGAGGACAGAGGACCAAGAATCAGTTGTTGCCTATTCACATTTCCACAAAAAAGTAAAGAACAAAGATCAAATGAGCCAGCCAGCGAATCAAAGGCATCCCTAACCTTCTTTTGCTGGATACGTAAAGAACTAAAGATGGAGAGAGGGTGCACATTGGTGACAAGTTATACGGCGATTTATTATCAAATTATATTGTGCAGTTTTACAACTTTATAAAGGAGAACAAGAACAGGACTGAGGCTTAACTTCATGAGACTACTGGTATGGTAACAGGTTAGAAATGGAGCATGGCTCAAGCATGACCTTCAAAATAACTTCCGTGTAAAGACAGTAGATGAGAGATAAGAGGTTCAACATTATTTCATCAAGTAGTCATGACATGATTACTTAAAATTATTGACCAGTATGATTCATTACAGAAATTATCAACATGAATCCAAAATAAACGACATGGTTCGGTACTTCTTTTAGATAAAAATGGGGAAAAAGTTTCGACTTCAGCCATCTTCAGTCCACAATTATTATACTACAAAGATGTAGCAAAAGCTACCAAATCCACAGGTAAATGGTCATGACAATAGTCCCACAAACGCAAACCTTAAAAACCAATTGTGCATGAAAAAAACTTGACCCATATACGAAGTGAAGATCTACATTGTTGTTGACTATATTGATCGGCATGCAGGAGTCATCTCCTTTTGGTCATTATTTCGTTGCAAGCACTCATAATCAGAACCAATGCACCCCCTAAATAATACCTGCAAATAAGACTTTTGGTTAACATTTACTGTCAAATACTACCTCATTCCTTCTGAGCCACATTGCCCAACACAATGCGGATGCCCTGTCGACATTGTAAGTATAATGCTGGATCCCATCTTTCATCCTCCAGTGATTGACCATATGAACCGCATCATTCGGTGATGTAGAGTTGAAGGTAAACTGAAATGCATGCAAAG
The DNA here is from genome assembly GCA_904845875.1 of Miscanthus lutarioriparius. Taxonomy (NCBI): domain Eukaryota; kingdom Viridiplantae; phylum Streptophyta; class Magnoliopsida; order Poales; family Poaceae; genus Miscanthus; species Miscanthus lutarioriparius. The sequence goes on along the minus strand of CAJGYO010000016.1, from coordinate 73,229,395 downwards.
AAAAGCACACTGACAAAGAAAAGAGAGAGTTGTATAGTTTGACTGCAATTGCAGAAGTTGGAAAATTTTGCTTCAATTATACGTTCTTCTATTCAAATTTCCCTTGGTGAGAATAGCTCTTCTTTTTTGTTAATACCACATAAAGGTTTGAATCTTTAAAAGGCTGAATTTTTTTATTCAGAATTATAAGAGCATATGTTAGAATGAGTCTACCAGCAAGTTATCCTTGACTTGATTGAGCTATATATATATATATATATATATATATATATATGATCCAAAAAGCTAGAATGCACTTCTTTTAGGTGCATTCGACTTCAGCCATCTTCAGTCCACAATTATTATACTACAAAGATGCACAAATCCACAGGTAAATGGTGTATTCTCCTAGCAACCAACATGAAAAAAACTTGACCCCGAAGTGAAGAATACATGCATGCATGGATGTTTTTGTTGGTTCGAATCTTTGAAACAAATTTTCTCCTAAACTATAACCCTGATTGACTAACCGTTTGTTGCATCCGACTCAAAAAAACATTCTGAGCAAAACTAGATCCAATATGGATATATTTTTTTATCCTTTAAGCGAGTTGCATGCATGTATTTGCTTGGATGCGCTTGGCCGGCCTGGGTGCATTCTATATACAGGATGCACCCAGGTGTATTATAGCAAAACAATATAATCTCTCTCTCTCTCAATCGGGGTAATCACACGAAAGGAACAGGTTGCAGAGCTGCTAGGAGAATCGGCTGTGAGACTTCTGCGTGGACTACAAGTTGTCAGAGCAAAATCACAACAACGGAGGAGGAATCAAGTGCTGTCTGTTTCCTTCGGAATGACAAAAGATAAAATGAACCAAGGAAACAAATGTAGCTTGTATAGGGAGCGTACGATAAAGAACTAAAGACGGAAAAGAGTGACAGAGCTGGCTATATATGGTAATTTAGCATCATAGTCTGGTATATTACTTTCCATAAAAAAGCTTGTTTGGTTAATCACTTAATCTCTAAACCAAGGGGATTGGAGGTGGTTATCTGAGATTCAACCCCCTTCAAGTCAAAATCCCCCTCCAATCCCTTAGCTAAAATGCTAAATACTCCCTCGGTCCGATAGTTTATAGGATGCCTCTTTCGCAAAAAAAAAAAAGTGTAAAGAATGTCTCCAAAAGAGTTAGCAGAACTTAAGACCTAGTTGCAAGAACAGCTTGACAAAGGCTATATCAGGTCTAGCTCATCTCCATGGGGATGTCCTCCTATCTTTGTGAAAAAGGACAAAACTTTGAGGCTTTGTGTTGATTATACGCTTAATGAGGTAATTATCACAAATAAGTACCATTTTCCTCGTATTGATCTCCTCTTTGATCAGCTTGCCGGAGCTAAAGTGTTTTCCAAGATTGATCTCAGATCTAGGTACTATCAAATTAAGATTCGACCTAAGGATGTTATGATTGTTTTCATACCTCGATATGGTCTTTATGAATATCTTGTCACGTCCTTTGGTCTAACCAATGCACCAGCTCACTTTATGTACCTAATGAACTCCGTGTTCATACCGGAGCTCGACAAGTTTATTGTTGTTTTCATTGATGATATCTTGATCTATTCCAAAACCAAAGAAGAGCATGCAGAGCATCTACGTGTTGTTTTGAGTCGCTTGAGATAACACCAGCTATATGCCAAGTTCAGTAAATGTGAATTCTGGCTCGAAAAAGTATCATTCTTTGGTTATGTCTTGTCTGCTGAGGGTGTTGCTGTTGACCCTGGCAAGGTGAAAGAAATCATTAATTGGAAACCACCAACCATTGTCCTCCAAGTTTGCAGTTTCCTTGGAATGGCGGGATATTACCGTCGTTTCATCCCAGGCTTCTCAAAAATATCAAAACCTATCACTGAGCTTAAGGAATCAAGTCAAGTTTGTCAGGTCACCCAAATGTGATGAAGGTTTAGACTTTAAAGAAGCTTTTGACCACTACTCCTGGTCTAGCTTAGCCAGACATTGAGAAGTCTCACTGCAACCGTCTCATAGCGAGACCGTTGGATAGCACTTTGTGTCAAGAGATGGAGAAGCTGAATTTGGAAATCTTTCAACATGGAACCTGAGCTAATGTTGCTATTAAGACTACCATTGAGGATCAGATTGTTGCTGCTCAGAGTGAAAACAAAGCAATAGCTCACATTAAAGAAAGAGTTATGGCACGAGGTTTCGTGTTACCTGATTGATGACAAAGGTGTCCTTTGGTTCAAGAACCGTCTGGCAGTACCATAAGTAGTAGCACAGCCATCGGATTGGCATGGGCAATCCACGACGGCAAAAGCAAAGCAGCAGCAGAGAGCCGGTACACGTAGACCTGCTCTAAATCCTAGCGACTTCAAGACATAGACCTGCTTAGCCAAAGCTAATTTTTTGTAATTCATATACATATGTATCGACATGTCATATACATATGTATAGACATAGACCTGCTGCCCTACTCATGTTTCTTCTTTTCCTTTCAGCTTCTCCAATTTTTTATTTCTCCCCTAGCGACTAATAAGCAAAATAGGAGTCAGGATTGGTGATCGGCAATATGCGACGTGCACGGACGGCAAAAGTGTACAAGCCACAGAGCTTGCAAAACCGATTTTTTATTTCTTTACCCTTATCGTGATTTGTAATTCATATACATATCGACATGTTATGTCTGTAGCAGTTAAAAAAGACTAAATGATGGATCACTCTAGTTACAAATCCTAGCTATGTAACGCAAACGTCTCAAGAGCCTTTCACGCCGCCGCCGCCTAGGGCCTAGTGCAGGACTGCCGACTCCTCGCTCCACCGTCGCACCTAGGGTTTGAGCCCAAATAAACTTCCGACAAAATCAAATGATTTTCGGTCGGGATTGTGTTTCCTGCGATGACTTCGATGATTGCCACGACGATATCACCATTGTAGGCGTCGATTTCATCGACAGATGGCCAATTTGTGGGCTTTATCTGTAAGGGGAGGGGTGCTTCTATGAGCTCCCTACAAGGACAGCAACTTCGGATCATTGATCTTATCGTCGATGGTCTCGGAGAGAAATTCAAGGTCTTCAGGTGATGATTCTGCAACCTATGTCATACCCAATGATGCAACTACCGGTATTCTTTCAGCGATTTAGATGCGTTTTAGATTTGTTCTGAAGCGTTGGATCTTGCGGCATGTTCAATATTTTGGGTTGGTCGTTGGATGCGGCATAACGATTGTACTTTGGATCCGGCGTTTGAGGGAAACCATTGGAGAAGAAGATCAAAGAATCTGGATAGAATATTATGTATTTTTTATTTTAATTTTTTTATATATAATTTGGGATGTACCGTGCCAAGATTTAATATAAGTCCACGTTCCCTTCGAAAAAAAACAAATCCTAGCTACGAACTTGGTTGGCTATCAGCACTAATCCATCATGGGTTGAGTAACCGGGGACTTGGAATTAGGCCCGGGCCCCCTCGCTCTCGACGGCACAGCGTCAGGGTCGCTGGCCCAAACTGGACCACCGTTGATGTACTGATTGAGAGGAGCGAGGAGGAGAGAAGACAAGCATCGGAACAACTTGTTCCAAGAAATATGTCCTCTGTTCTTTTGCTTCTTCCTTCTTCTTTTTTCCTTCTTTCTGCCGAGCTGCTGGTTCGAGCCACCTTGCTGTAGTTGTTGTGCCTGTGCGCACCTGTGTCATTTAGCCACGCTTGTGCTACCGATAACATAATAGATTATACTCTCGTTATAACTCATGGGCATATTTGTTAATATATATAAGAGAAAAAAGCATTCCCACTTACCATTCCCACACTGTCGCTCACGAGTGCCTAATCCCCGATTCTGCTCCCTCATCGCCTCCGATCTAGAGGATTGATGCGATGTTGTTGTAGTAACAGAGGATTGATGCATTGTATGTCTGGATTTCTTGTGTGTTTGCTGATGCACTGTATTTCTTGTACCTATGCGTCCTTTGCTTGATTGATGAGATGGTGTTGTAGCAAAAGCAATTTCATAAACTTTTGTTTTTGCATTTTTTATGATGTACTAGTTGAGTGCCTGTACGGTTGCTACGGACAAATATAGCTGAATCCTATAACACACAAACACCATTGAATTGGACCAATATTAAGTATTAATAAAATTTTCCATAAGATTTAATTTATGCTCCAGGTCAACGAAGAACTAAAAGAAACAAACAAACATAATCGATAATCTTGGAAGGGCAGCTCGGCAGACGTGGATATATCCCGGGTCGGACCTAGATGGAATATGCCTTCTAGATGCGGGTTCATTTGATTCCTCCAAATCGAGGGGACCGTGCGGGATCGACTAGGTTTGACGAATCAAGCTCAGACGGGGAGCTGTGGCAGCGCGTGACCGCGACGGCGCAAGGACGCGCGAGGTGGGGAGGACCGGTCACCGGAGCGGGGCGAGCGCTAGCGCACAGCCATGGCGGCGCGGGGCGGCACAGCGCGTGGCCACGACGGCACACGGATGCGCAAGATGTGCAGGAGCGGTCGCCGGTGCTGTGCGAGCGCGCAGCCATGGCGGCGCGGGCCGGCATAGCGTGGGCCGAGCTCCACCACGCGCCCGGCATGGCGGCCCATGCGAAAAGCCGATGCGGGGGAGGATTCGCTGGCCATGGAGGACTCGCCGGTGCGGGGGAGGACTCGCCGACGCTGGGCATGGGGGAGGATTTGCCAACGTTGGGCGCGGGGAGGATTCGCCGGCGCTGGGTGCGGCCGCCGGTGCGCTAGCAACGAGAGGAGAGAGAACAGGGCATGGAAGAAGAAGGCCCAGACAATAACATGTGGGTCCCATATGTCAGCGACTCAATCCTTCACAACCCAGCACTCAAACCAAACAAAAAATGCGTCCAACCCAGCAATAAAACAAACCCCTAACCAAACAACAAATGGGTCCGACCCGTCCCTAAAAAACAGGTTGGGTCCAACCCACCTCTTGTCATCCCCAAACCAAACACATGGTTAATGTGTTCCCCTAGCCCTTACATCCTATTCCATGACCAAAGCCCAAATAAATCAATCCTGAAGAACTCGAATACAAGCCATAGATATTAGGAAACAAATCGCCAAGCTCACCTATCTATCTAATTGCCGTACTTTGTTTGTATGTACGCCCTGTCAAGGTGCCAACATGCACATAGAGACGATCTTTTATTAGACAAAAAAAATTACACCTGAAAAGGCCTTTGGCCTTCGCCAAGGGGTACATATGAACATCATTTTATTGGCCTTCGCCAAGGGGTACAGATGAACATCTAATATTAATAATTTACAGCTAAAAAGACCTTGTATACTAACCTTATTCATGCAAAGACCAACCAGATTGCTCTAAGGTCATAAAAAAAATGTTTCCAATAACATTAAATCATCACAGTTCACGAAGCTGGTTAGAATACAAATCAAGTTAGTGAAATAAAAAATAAAAAGAGCTCCAAAAATGACTGTCAAACAACATTTTGATCAGAAAGTAGCAGTAGCAGCTGACAATGTCCCAAAGCTATTAGCACAAGAACAAGAATACCTGCTTTATCCTTATCCGCCCGCCCACCGCACCTGCCCTTGCCATCCGCCCGCCCGCCGCCGCCTGGCCACATGAGCTCCACCGCCATGCCGCCACGCCCGCCTGCCCGACCACTCCCGGCCACAAGATTGCTCCAGGCTGCCAGCCAGGCGCCATTTAACGCCGGCGCGTCAAGGCCGCCCGCTCCTAAGGTACCTCCCTCTCGATTTCATATTTTTTTATTATTATTGATTTAGGATAGTTAGTAATTTAGGATAGTTAGGGTTTTATGATTGTTACTAATTTATGATAGTTAGTAATTTAGGATAGTTAATGATTTAGGATAATTAGGTTAGTGAATTTGTTTGTGATTTACGTAGTTAGTTTTTAGGTTTGAGGTTGTGTGTTCTAGTATAGTTAGGATTTTGGGTTTAGGGATTGATTATGTATTTATTATTTAGTTAGGGATATTGGGTATAGATACTAGTTTACCCTAAGTCCAAAAGGGTTTAGGGTTTTAGGATAGTTAGGTTAGTGAATTTGTTTGTGATTTGTTTGTGAACTTATTAATGTTAATTTGAATACTCTAACGCTTTGTTTATCAATTTGTAACAGGATGACCCCTCCCACGCAGCACCCGTTGTACCCCATTCTTGAGGTGGAGTACGACGAACAGCACCGAGCACACATCTTGAGTGACAACGACGCAGAGGTGGCCTTGCCTCCTTTGAGGCCCCGCACGCACATTAGGGCGCACTAGTGGGACGAGCATTATGCGCCGTACATACGGCGTGCCGGCTTCCTCGAGCTAGTCCGTGTTGTCAACCACGGTCTTCCGCCCCTTGACCCAGCACTACTTACTGCAGCTGTAGACAGGTGCGAGTGCATTCTTTGTACGTAAACTTTCTTGTAACAAATTTGAGGCAGAACAGGGTACGACTTCCGGTCCATGCGAGTCCTCCACACGACCAGCACACCTTCGACGAGTACCTATGGTGGCTTCACCGGTCTACGAGGACACATATCAAGCCCCCGTACACTGAGGAGGCGATTGACGAGGACTCGGAGGAAGATGTCATCGAAGATGTGTACGACGTTACCAAAAGGGAGGACACACAGCTATAGAGAGCCCCGCTTCAAAGATACGTGGTAATATACTTGAATGGTACAATTTGTTATCTTTTTAGTATTAAGTATGTGTACTAAAACTGTCCAACCGCGTTTCTGTACCCAGGCGACATAATTGTTAAGGCTGTCCAACGAAGCAGCGTTCCGGCTTCACGAGTCTAGAGGGCAGGGGCCAGGCGTTCTCGTGGCTTTTGTGGAGGTAAACATAAACTTGTCCGTTTCGAAAATATTTCTTTAGTGTATATGCGTTTGGGTAATGCACTAACTTTAACGTCTATTTATGCAGAAGGTGAAGAAGAGCTGTAGGAAGCTAGCTAAGAAGCTGAGCTGCATGGACACTCCTTATGAGGAACCGTCACTCCCGGTGCGGTCGGGTGGCACGTCTTCAGCCTCTTTGAGGACACCAGCCTGCTCTTCTCAGCCGATGACATGTGCCACTTCCGCGGTGTGTACACCACCACATCATAGTGCTGGGAAGGACCCTGCAACCGAGGACGACGATGACGACCCCCCGGGCTTCCGCAGACAGCACGACCAGTGGGACGATTGGCCGCAGGACGAGATCGGCATGTCTCAGCTAGGTGGTGCCCCGCTTGGTACCCAAGGAGCCTCACATGTACTATCAAAGATAGTTTCTTTAAATACGTAGGCTCCATGAACTAATGATCATAAAGAATTATAAGTAATCGTGCGTATCATATACTTGTAGGGTACGAGCTCTACGCACCGTCGACGCGACCATACCGACGTTGGCTACACTCCCAATGTGTTGTCAACAAATCCGAAGAGACAGAGGCGTCCGAGGGATCCTTACACTCCTGGGTCTTAGTTTGTTAGGTCAAGCGAATATTGGCGTCCGAAACTTGCGGGGTTATTCGGTTATGTTATGTCAAACTTATGTCAAAACAATGAAAATGTTATGTGGCAGCTTGTCAACTTGCGCACGGACTTCATTTATTAGCTTCATATTCGTTTCTTTGCGTCGCGGCAGCAGTCCCGACGAGATTAAGTACCAACTAGTTCGGAAACCGGCAGTCTCGGCGTATCTCGACGCCGGTGGTAATTTTTCGTAATCGATTAGTTAAAACAGTGGTTAACCATATTATGAAAGACGGAAAATAAATCATTGGCTTATCAAATTCTCTATTCGGCCGTGAAAAAAATTCAACAAAAGACAGAAACAAAACACTATTGATTTTACATCAAGCAATATTTAGAATAACTACCACTATCGGCGCGACGCGTTCCGATTAAACCGTCCAGGTACCAACGGGCGGGCGGCTGGCGCGGCGGCCTGGCTTGCTGCTCGGGCAGGCGGGACTGGCCGTGGTATTTATTCGGCCCAGCCGCGCCACGGGTCAGGGCGCGGCACTACCGCGCCAAGGTCGGTGGCGCGGCAGGACCTGCCACGTCAACGGTCCCCGAATCCGGTCGTCGCCACGTCAGCTCGCTGCTGCGCCACCATGCATGGCGCGGCACAGACATTTAGCCGCGCCAGGGTAATAGGCGCGGCCAAAAGTGTTAGTTAAAAAAAAACCGACCGTGATAGATTTAAAATTAGTTATCAAAAAGTGTTAAAATAAAAAAAAATTCGCTGTAGTTGTTGTGCCTGTGCGCACCTGTGTCATTTAGCCACGCTCGTGCGACCGATAACATAATAGATTATACTCTCGATATAACCCATGGGCATATTTGTTAATATATATAAGAGAAAAAAGCATTCCCACTTACCATTCCCACACTGTCGCTCACGAGTGCCTAATCCCCGATTCTGCTCCCTCATCGCCTCCGATCTAGAGGATTGATGCGATGTTGTTGTAGTAACAGAGGATTGATGCATTGTATGTCTGGATTTCTTGTGTGTTTGCTGATGCACTGTATTTCTTGTACCTATGCGTCCTTTGCTTGATTGATGAGATGGTGTTGTAGCAAAAGCAATTTCATAAACTTTTGTTTTTGCATTTTTTATGATGTACTAGTTGAGTGCCCGTGCGTTGCTACGGACAAATATAGCTTAATCCTATAACACACAAACACCATTGAATTGGACCAATATTAAGCATTAATCAATTTTTCCATATGATTTAATTTATGCTCCAGGTCAACGAATAAAAGAAACAAACAAACATAATCGATAGTCTTGGAAGGGAAGCTTGGCTGATGTGGAGATATCCCGGGTCGGACCAGATGGAATATGCCTTCCAGATGCGGGTTCATTTGATTCCTCCGAATCGAGGGGACCGTGCGGGATCGACTGGGTTTGACGAATCGAGCTCAGACGGGAAGCTGTGGCAGCGCGTGGCCGCGACGGTGCAAGGACGCACGAGGTGGGGAGTACCGGTCGCCGGAGCAGGGCGAGCGCTAGCGCGAGGCGAGCGCGCAACCATGGGGGTGGCACAGCGCGTGGCCACGACGGCACACGGACGCGCGAGATGTGGAGGAGAGGTCGCCGGTGCCGTGCGAGCGCTAGCAGGTGTGAGCGCGCAGCCATGGCGGCCGCAGGCGGCATAGCGGGCCAAGCTCCACCTCCACGCGCCCGGCCATGGCGGCCCATGCGAAAAGCCGATGCGGGGGAGGATTCACCGGCCATGGAGGACTCGCCGGCGCTGGGCACGAGGGAGGATTCGCCAACGTTGGGCGCGGGGAGGATTCGTCGGTGCTGGGTGCGGCCGCCGGTGCTAGGCACGGTGGTCGGATGCGCTAGCAACGAGAGGAGAGAGAACAGGGCAAGGAAGAAGAAGACCCGGACAATAACGTGTGGGTCCCATATGTCAGCGACTCAATCCTTCACAACTCAGCACTCAAAGCAAACAAAAAATCATCCAACCCATCCCTAAAACAAACCCCTAACCAAACAACAAATGGGTCCAACCCATGCCTGAAAAATGGGTTGGGTCCAACCCATCCCTTGTCATCCCCAAACCAAACACATGGTTAATGTGTTCCCCTGGCCCTTACATCCTATTCCATGACCAAAGCCCAAATAAATCAATCCTGAAGAACTCGAATACAAGCCATAGATATTAGGAAACAAATCGCCAAGCTCAACTATCTATCTAATTGCCGTACTTTGTTTGTATGTACGCCCTGTCAAGGTGCCAACATGCACATAGAGACGATCTTTTATTAGACAAAAAAAATTACAGCTGAAAAGACCTTTGGCCTTCGCCAAGGGGTACATATGAACATCATTTTATTGGCCTTCGCCAAGGGGTACAGATGAACATCTAATATTAATAATTTACAGCTAAAAAGACCTTGTATACTAACCTTATTCATGCAAAGACCAACCAGATTGCTCTAAGGTCATAAAAAAAATCTGTTTCCAATAACATTAAATCATCACAATTCACCAAGCTGGTTAGAATACAAATCAAGCTAATGAAATAAAAAATAAAAAGAGCTCCAAAAATGACTGTCAAACAACATTTTGATCAGAAAGCAGCAGTAGCAGCTGACAATGTCCCAAAGCTATTAGCACAAGAACAAGAATACCTGCTTTATCCTTATCCCCCAAAATGTCTCTACTTTATCCCGAAGCAAATCCTAAATTGTGTGAAGTGAAACTATCAAGACCTCCCTCCACTTCAGAACATGATTCCGTTGTTTGGAAATCAACACACTTTATTTGTCAAGGAAAACAAAATTAACCTTTGCAGCACAGACCATTCATAATAAGTTGCCTAGAGAAAGAGTGATTTTTATGATTAGTCTAAATTGCATTTCAATGTTACTGATTTATACTGTTATACGAGTGTTTCTAACTTTCTCCTTCGGCTAGATCTCGGACAGAACAAAAGCTTAGGCATTTCGCTATTTTGATGTGCATAGGATATGTACTCACATTGCAGCAGCGAGCAAAAACAGCATTTTGTGTACAGCATAGTACAGGAAAGCGTAAGGTCAGCAATAGCGTTAAACTCATGTATATTGAGAAATAATTCAAGTGGTCAAAGCATGCATACCAAAGTCTGGAGGATGGTGCTCCCTGTGTGCGTTAGCAACGGCTAGATGCAATGGCACTCCCTGAAAATCATCTCTAAAAATACAGGGTCGACCTATTTTTTTTTAGTGGAATGGTGAATTCACTCAACACTTACGCAATGCATACAGGTGAAGCAGAATTTACCACCTAACTGTTTTGGACTTTTGGTGGGTAACCATCAGGGATCAATAATATTGGAAAAAGAGAAGTGGAGTTCTAAATTTTGTGTCCAGGAAGCTTTACATGTTTAACTAAGTAGAAATATATCTCACAGAACGTAACCCAGCAACACTTATGCAATGCAATTAGAAGCAGTAATATTTTTCACATAACATAGTAGGAATGAGCATCAGGGATAAATAATCATTGAACTTGAACAAAACACCAAAATTCAGAAGTTATCGTTTTACCCATCAATATGGAACAAAGCAGGAACAATTTGGTAATTCTAATGTGTATCACCTGCCAATCAAATTTAACAAAGTAAACATTGCTCCAATTCCTTTCAGATATTAAGATCTATGGACTCCACATGTACTTGACATTCTAGTTTTTTTGTAGATGCTCAATTTTCTGTTTAAGAAATACAAAGGGAATGTGAGCCTCACCAAGCAGTGCTGGAGGCACTTTTCTAAGAATTCGCTTTACTGGAGGGGTAGGTGATCTTCATCAAGTTGAAGGCAAGTACCCTGCCTTGATTTTCAAGCAACAGCGATATCCTCAGAGAATAGAAGGAGCAGTAGTAAATCTATATATTAAACCATCACACATATTGGCTCCTGAGCAAAATCCTGAGACAAACATCGAACAAGAGTTGAGTCTATTTTATACTACAATAATCAGTCAACTAAGATGAACTTTATAACTTCCTAATATTTAACACTGATGGTGGCATCTAACAGAACCTTAGATCAACCAATATTCAGAGATCCAAAGTTTAAAACAGATCAGAAAAGACTCATAATATCACCAGGACAGATAACATTTCAGGCATCGATGGTAACTGTAAGATGGGGAAATGTGCAGAGCCAGAAGCCGTGGTAGACGGACTGAGGGGATGCAATGTGCTGGAGGCGGCCGGTGGCGGCGGACTCCTAGAAGCAGAGACGAAGCGCGAGGTGGAGCTGGAGGTGGTAGTTCCGCGGAGAATGCAACAAAAGTCAAGCAGCTAACTAAACTCTGTGAGACGTGAGGCAAACAATGAACTATACTGGAGCCCAACACAGATCGAGAATTGAGGTTAAAGGATAGGTTAGAGATTGGAGACTCGGAGGCTTACCCAATCAGGGAGACACGGCGTAGATCGATGGCGGTGGCTATCGTTGACTGGCCACTGCGATTGGTTGTTTCTGTGGCGATGGTTTCCAGATCGCGGCGCGGGAGAGTGGTCCACGATGGGCAGCACGATGTTGTCCAGCGCTGGGGGGGGGCGGGGGCACGGGAAGCCACCGCATAGGGAGTCGCCGACCTCGGCGAGGTCGGAGAGGACGCCCCCCAAGGAGCGACGGGGACGGCAGCGCGGCGGGGGTGCAGGGATGGGGAGCGGCGGCTCGTGGGATTGGGGAGGAGATCGCGCGGGGAGATCGAGAGCCCCTCCATGTCGCGGGGCAAGGGCGGGGGGCCTTCCGTGGTGCGCGCACGGATCGAGCGAAGCGCGGCACGCCGATCTGAGCAGCGGTTGCGCGGTGCCCGGGCGGAAGGGGAGGAGGGCGATAGAAGGCCGTGGGCTCCGGGCTGGGCGTCGTGCGCGACGGCGGTTCCGCCGTGGAGACGCGATAGAGGGAGCGGGGCGGGGCGTTTAGCGTGGGGTGATTACGGAGGGGGTGAAGCGATTATGACTAATCAGAAGATAACCTCCGGGTCTTTTTAGTCGTAGATAGAGATAGAGATTATCGTTATGTTGTAAGGCTTCGGGGGCAGACCGGCAGAGACAGATCTTCCCAAAAATAGAGTTCAGGACGGGTGCGGGTTTCATTCTCGGGGTTTAGGTGCTTCACCTGACCTTGACCTGCCCTGTTGCCATCCTGAGCCAGCAAGCAATCACAGCTGACATGCATGCCGGAGCAACACAATCACGTCCCGTTCACCCGGCTGATAAATCATGGTTGAAAGTACCGTTAGTTGATTTATTGTGAGAAAAAAATAATATTCGTTCGCTAAAAAAGTATGGATTATAAGCCAAGCGAACAGGGCGATAATTAGGCTAATTGCTGGGCATGACTTGTATTAAGTCACAGTGCGTGAGACTTGTAGATGCGCTTGCTTGTAGTGCCAAAAGCAGTTTTCTCACTGACGATTAACGGGCAACATGTGACATGACTTAAAATGGATTATGATGGAACTAAATGCTTTAGTAGGACAAACTATATACAACGTCTGTCATACGTTGTCCAAATAACAGCATAAAGATGTATTGGTGTAGCAACCAAAATGATGTTCCAAAGCTTAACCGATTCATTAATGTTGACTTCATTACCATGCAAGTTGGTTCGACATATACTTAGAAAACAACTTCAAATCCACAAGCATAGGTCCTCTAGCCTTGAAACTCAAAATACATTTCACAGTGACATGATGGAATCACTATAAAACATCACAAAAAGATTATTAAATCGCCCATGGCAAGAAGTGGCAGAGCATCGGCCTCACTAAGATCCACCTCTGATTGCAGCACAACAGGCATCACTCCACAGCACCAGCTTGATAGTTGGATTCTTCTTCGTCCACAGAAACTGTTATAGCAATACAACAAAATAGCATAAATACTTGGTGAAGTACCCTAGTTTGATTGAGACGTAAGGAATCCGTTCGGAAAAAATAGTTGCATTTCCATTGTGCCATACTCCCTTATTTCCAAACCACAAACGACGAAAATCCCTCTTTTGCCTGCCTCTATCTCGATGAGAAGAAACAAAAGCTCTTCTTACTTGTTGAGTAATCATTCGATTAAGTCTTAAATGAGCCCCTCTAAAGTTTGAGGCAAATGAACGCATTTTTGTTTAACATGGTGCTATATATCCTCACCGAACATGGTCATTGAATCAAATTAACCTTAATGAATAACTAATGATTTCTCTTCTTTTAACCCTGACATTTTGGTTTTTCTAGATACATTGCTTTCATTATGTATCTAGACATAGTATATTTCTAAGTGCATAAAAAAACTATGTACCTAGAAAAGACAAAATATCTTATAATTTGGAATGGAGGAAGTTTTTAACATGGTGCCCTTACCACTGTACATACACACATAAATAATTAAATTCAACTGGGAAACATAATCTCACGTACTGCAGGTTTTAGTAAGGAAAACATAATCCCTTAGGGGCTTGACCCCTTCTGGAGTCAGCAGTATATAACCAAAATAATTTCTACTTGCTTGGAACATCAATTCAATTAAGACACAGCAGCCCTCCTAATAGTTCGTTAGAATAGCACCCTCACATTTGTTCTTATCTTGCTATATGTCACTTCCTCATAATTGACAACTGAAATCAGTGGGTACAAGGGAAACAACTATTTGGACACACATATATGGACCTATGGCTGGGGCCCGCCTTTTCCGCTGATACACACATGCCCATGCCCACCTGTCCACTACGAATATCTAGTTGTTCAACAATTTGCAACATTACTAACTGAAAGTGTAAAATAAATTATTAGTGTACATCCACTGCTATATTTCTAACATCTAATAGTTCAAGCATTTGTGATATTACTAACAGAACAGTGCAGATAATAAAATGATAGTATGTCCGATTCCGGGCATAGGCAGTTCTAGGAAAATTTACTCAACGCAGGCATGCAGTGCAAGCATGCACAAAACACAAGAAGCCAAATCAAATGCACTAATAAATAGAAGAACAAGCAGATTGCAAAAGCATTTATATAGCAAGCACATGTCAGGATAGTGTTGGCTAGCTAGTGGATAAAAAAAAGCTAAGAATCATGAGTATATAAAAAGATCACAAGAGTAGGCATCAATTTAATTTGCAGATAATATATGATACAAGAAGCCAATTAGTTACCCGGGTCAGTAGCTGAACTTTTTATTAACCTCATCTTGGGATTGGTATACTTGGAGAGTCTACTAAGACAGTAGATGCGATGACAAAAGGGATGATCTTGATTGCCAATGTTTGCCACATGTTTCAGTGTACCTTGATTCTTCATGTCAACAGCAAGACACCATGCTTTGGGGTGCAGATACTTCTCCCTGGCCACCAAGTAAACCACGTCGTCTTTACCATTGGGACAGAGCACTGGCTGACACATGCTGAGGTTGTGCAATTCTAGCTGTTGTTGTGCTTGTGCTGCGGCGGTGGCGGCGGCGGCCTCATCATCGATGTGTTCTTGTCGTGGTGGTGGTCTACGCAGCAACCTAAAGTCCTCCAGCATCCGTGAAACCGCTGCCGGGTCGTCAATGGTGATGTTGGAAGCTTGGACACTGCGTTCCTTGTGCCAATCCTCCAGGGAGTCGCTCATCTTGCTGTTGCTCCACGTGGTGACCTCCCAATCAAGAACCTGTACATCCTGCCCACCAAGACCCCTGGTAGCAGCATGAAAAGGAGGAGGGGACTCGTTCCGTTCCAGGTGCACAAGCGTGAGGCACCCCTTGTCTCTGTTGAAGGAGATGCCACGGCTATGCCCTGCGAAGTCTAGCTTCACTCCCAACCCGTCGTTGAGGCTCATCTGCGTCAACGGCAGCGGGATGGGCACTCCGCGGAGGGACGGGTCGGGGCGGAGCACGTCGCAGAGCAAGATGCTTCGCCAGAGATCGACCCAGGCCATGGTGCCACCCTCGCCTCCGATGGTGACCACGGCGGATGTATAATGGCGTAGGAGCGCGCCGCAGTACTTGGGAATCCTCTTGGGTAACGGATCCCACTGTGGCGGCTCCACAGACACCTGGCGGCTGGTCCAGGTTTCGGTGTCGGAGTGGTACAGCTGGAGCTCGTACACGTCGTCGCGGCCTATATCCATCAGCGACGCGACGGTGTAACGGCCGTCCGGATGAGGGAGGAGGCCGACGTCATCCCTGTGGAAGACGGGGGTGGGGGGCTCTCCAGCAGATCAAGCGTCGGGTAGGCGGAGGCGCGGTAGACGTAGTAGTCGTGGTAGTGCTTGAGAGAGAGGTGGCCGTCTTTGCGCCCCACGTTGACGCGGAGAAGGAGGAGGCGGTCCACCGAGCAGAGGATGACCGGGCCCACGAACGGATTCAGATCGTCGGAGGCCACGTACAAAATGGAGGGCTGCGGTGGGCGTTTCAGCAGAAAGGATACCTCGATGAGCACCCCGTTGCTGTTGAAGGTTGTGGCGGTGGTGCGGTTCCGGTGGATGCCAACGACGGCGTCGACGTTGAGTAGGACATGGGAGGGACGTCGTGACCCAGCACGCGGACGCCGGGACCACGACGACGAGTTCATCTTGGAGGACATGGATAAGGTTCGAATGAGGTTCTCGATCCCCTTCATCCTCCCCTCGGAGGAGCTACAAACGCGGCGGATTAAGGAGAGGCGGTGCCGGAAGCGGGGAGAGGGAGACCGAGAGGGGATCTCGTTCCCGGGACGGCGGCGGCGAGCAGAGCTAGGGCGGCATTGGCGGAAGAAACCGTGCAGACTCCCACGACCCACCTTGATTTTTAATGAAATGAATGAAAAAAAAGAGGAGCGGAGAAGTGGATCGGTGGGTACGGGAGAGAAAAAACGCCGAGGTTTGACCGGTCCAGCGAGGAGTGTTGGCGTATCGAGTCAGTAGTCGGACCGGCTGAAGGGTTGGGCTCGGGTACGGATTATTATTCATTAGCTATAGTTATATATATATATGTGTGTGTGTGTGGTGCATTTTATGTACTTCCGGAAGCAGTTACTTCCACATACATGTAATGCTGGTGAGAAGGGCGCTGCAACAGTTAACGGGTTTCCAAAGATCCATTAAGGAGCTAACTAATATGTGTGATTTAGTCTCTACAACTAAAAAATTTACAGACCAATCGTTCACCGGCAGACGAAACAAACCCACCGCGTAACCCAATCGTTCACAGGCGTGCGATCAATCGCTCGCTAGCTAACCTCTCCCGGCGTGCGATCGAATCACCCCCGTTCGGTGTCTGCCTAGCAACCACCGCGATCTCCTCGTTCCACGCCTCCCGGCTTCTCTCCCCCAATTAGCGCGATCTCTCCCTCGCCAAAATCTGCGATCTCTCGGTCCCGTGTCTCCCGGTCGCTCCCCTTCCCCAATCAGTGACCGATAAAAATGAAGGGTCATTCTCCACTCGCAAGTCGCAGTCCCAACATGTGCCACCCTCGCCGTTGCCCATCGCACACGCTCGCGCCACCGCCAAGCCGAGAAGGAGAAGGACCGCGCCTGCCGCCGCCGAGGGAGAGACGACGAGGATCTCATCCTCGCCCGGCACATGCCCTCCTCTTCACGGCCGCTGGTGAGAGGCTGTCGCAACCCGCTGCCGAGGGAGAGGCGAGGTCCCAGCACCGGTGCACCCGCTCCCAGGCTCCCAGCTCGACCGCCCCATCCTCGGAGACGGACGTCCCGGACCGCCGCGGCCCCAGCGCCTAGTGAGTAGCGCCCCTCTGGTGCTCCCCTCCATTCTCTTCCTGTTAGCAAGTTCTCGTCAGGTCACGCAGTTGCCCAGGTAGCCTCCGTGTTCAAGACCTCACTCTAGATTGTACAACACTCAGAGGTTCAGAGTTTTAAAGTAGTTGACATTCAGAGGTGCAGAAATGTTAGACAATGAAATAATGCACGCAAACACTGCGCTACTCGATCTATGTCGTCGTAGTGCATGCGTGCGCTGCCCATACGAAATTTTTTTGCTATGTTCAGGCTTCAGAGGTTATCTTTGCACTTTTTTAGCTGTTGACCAATGGTATGTGTTTCTATGTTCAGGCTTCCGAGTTACAGATAGAAATCAGAATGTTATCGTTATCCAGATGTTTGAAATGCTTTATAAAATATTTTCCTATTGATATATTTGTCTACAGATTTTATGCTACTATTGATATATTTGTCTACAGATTTTATGCTACGAGGAAAACTCACTGCAGACTGGTGTAGCAAATTGCCTTCTAGAATCTTGCACGGAGAGCAGTTTGCATGACCAGTTTCTGGAAGGTAGCATGTTCATGTGGTTATAGAACAGTTTTGTATCTTTGTTTCCACAGGAGAGTAAACTGTCCTGGCCGAAGCTTCCATTGATGATAGCAAATTTGTTTTTTTTTTGTTTTACTTTGGTATTTCTTTAGTTCATGCATGTGATGTCCAGGGCAGCAGGAGCATGATTTCCTATCCATAGAGCTTTACATGATTATATAGCGTGGCTTCTTACAGTTTTAGAATTTCTCTGCTAATGAAATAGGCATGCCATCCTGCTCTGCATCAATATAGGTTGTGAGCAATTACAACGTGCATTTAGTGAATGTAAGAATCAATATGGGCTCTTCTGTTATGCAGTTATTCATCCTAATTAGTATGCTCATAGTATTAGTAGCAATTGCTGGTGACATGTATTTTGACCTTTGAAAAAATTCAGTAAAGACTCTGGGTAAAAAAATGTCAAACTTGATTATAATTGCCTTGCATTTATTGCATCTTAGGAGTTAACCAGCAGCGAGTTGTGTCCTTCCCATAAGGTACTCTTTATGCAAGAACAAAAAATATGATACCTACTGATTTTTCTTTATGCAAAATTATACAAAATAAAAGGACAGATATTCTATGGTTTCACTTATCTTTAAAGATTGGAGTAGTATTTACTCAGACTTCATTTTAGCTTGCGATGACATATCCTGGAGCTAGTTCTCTAATACTCCTTGAGCCAAACTTGATTTTGCCATTGTCTGAAAAGCCACTACATATGGTATGCTCCTCTAGACGTGAGGACAACTGGCTGTTGTTGTGTATAAAATTTTGGGCATAATAACAGCTTACATGCTTGTGAATTGCCATTAAGTTAAATGGCCCAATTTTGGGCACAATGACAGCTTACTCCTAATCCTTATATCTGAGCTATGATAGATACATCTGTCAAGCATAATAAAGATAGTCCTAAAATTCACTGCTCTAATTGTTTGCAGTGCAGATCAGTATCCTTCATATCAGACCTTCACCTATCCAGTGTATGCAGACCAGTGTCATCGGAAGCAATTAGCAAAAAAGGTATTATTAGCTTAATAAGAATCACATTGGGTGATCAATGCTTGAGGCCAAATACATGTGCAGATCCTGGAATATTTTTTGGTTAACAATGATTTGTACTTCAGTTAAGCATCAATATTGAACTATGTGAAATTTAGTGAGGTACACACCTGAAATATGGTTGTAGACATAACCAAAGATCTAGAGAGATTATATCTTTCCCCAATGTGCTTATATTTTTTCCCAAATGTGCGTTATGTAGGATTATAGTAACCCATGGTGTATAGTAGGAGCTACACACCACACACCATGGAAGGGGAACAAAAAATAAACAATAATAAAATAAGCCAATGACAATATGAATAGCGTCTTTGGCCAGACACAATTAAATGGAAATACCAAGATAAGCTAGCTATATACCAATGGGACAGAGTCGAGAACTCTGACCACAACAGGATATCCAGATTAGATAACTTTGTCAGTTATTATACAAAGCATACATTAACGCCATCTTGTAGCTGTTTGTTCAGTTTTGCTAAAAACAATCATAAGCTGCTATGATCTCTTAACCCATGTTAGTAAGAGCAGACATGAACTCTGCATTGTTTATTGGATTCGACAACCTGAACTTCGAAGCTGCTATGATATCTAAACTCATGTTAGTAAGAGCAGAACGTGAACTCTGAATCGTGCTTGCTAACCTATATTCTCGAAGGCTGAAACTAAATTCACATGCTATCATATATTTGATAGCGCTTTAGTAACCCCTTAAACTGATGGATCAACATGTATTTGATAATGTCAGGTCATGACGAGGGAACTTTATTTCCTATATGTTAGTTCGTTCTATGTATTCCTGTATTTTCAAAGATAAATCATGCACACCGATAGGAAAACTAGGACACAAGAAACATACAATTTCTTCTTACCTGAAGCTATTCTCAGAATATCTTTTAGATAGAAGGAAGCATGATATTATCACCTCTTTCATCTTAGATAAATTTATTAATTGGACTAGGTAAATCAATCCCTCCTGATTTTCTGAGGAGTTAACCAGCAACGAGTTGTGTCCTTCCCATAAGGTACTCTTTATACAAGAACAAAAAACATGATACCTACTCATTTTTCTTTATGTAAAATAAAAGAACAGATATTCTATGGTCTCACTTATCTTTGAAGATTGGAGCAGTATTACAACAATATTGATGTGCCCAGCACATGTTTTTTTTGTATCTTTCCTTGTTCAGCTTATGTGCTGCTACAGGTTTATGTGAACTTATTTAGGCTAACCTATATCTTCTTTATAAACTTTTTTAGCCAATATCTTCTACATGGATCCAGTGGAAAATAACGATGGTCGTACTCCATTAGGAAACTTGACAAACACCACCAATTCAGGTAACTGCTGATATACATACGGATATGAATTTACTTTGGACCAACAATAATTTGCATTCATTATGTATTGATCCATGATACCTATAATGGACCAGGTTGTGAGAGTGTATCCAATTCACAGACACAAGCTTGATGATGCTAAGCAATGCAAACGAGAAAGGGAAAGAGCACGGTATGCGGAACAAAGGAATGAAATAAATAGGAAATGTCATGAAAAATACCAAATAAAAAAACAAGAAACTACCCTCACTGGTGGATCGAGAGATGACACAACAATCAAATTTAATCCAATCAATGTGCATTATCCTTTGGCTCTTATTTATGGTGTAATAATTATCTTGTAGCTAATGGAGTTGTATTAGACAATGAAGACACAAATAACGATGAAAACAGTAATTGGTTGCATAGGAACGATTCCTATCAACCCATGCAGATTGATAAAGAGAACCTAGGTACTATTTTTCTATAAAGTTCCTCCATGATTATGGTGTTGTTGCATTATAATAGATGTTTTGTAAATATAAGTAAGATGTCGCTGTCTATATTTCCTAATATAATGCTAATATGTTATTATGTAGCTGCATCTGATTCTGCTAACACCATGAACCACCCTAAGAGAAATGAGTCAAAAAATTATACGATAGGGAGCGCTATAAAAATATAACGCCTGATCAAAGGCAAGCAATGCGTGAGCGTCAAAGGTTGCATAATAGTGAACCCAAGCGTAAGGAGGCCTTAAAAATAGCTGACAACAAATTTAGAGTAATGTGGAAGCACACGCTACACCCAGAGTCTATTGCCATGGAGAACCCGTTATATATTCCTAGAGCTGTGTGCCCCACCATGGGAGCATCTGGAGCTGATGGATACATGACAAAATTCAGTGATTGGTTTATCCCGGAGTCTAGAGCAACACCTCTTTATATTCCTCCACCTCATGAGGAGGCCGATGATGAAGGATGTGATGAGTTACTATCTAGCCATATGACAAAAGGATCACATGTTCCATCTGGACAAAGACATGCGTTGTTCACGCATCGTAACATGATGTTTGAGTGTCGCATTGGTTTGAACACAAGGGCATCTAATAAAGATGGTGACTGCATGGCTGAAGACTGAGTGGGTGCTAACACACCCTTGCCTCAATCAGTCGTGACCAACAACGGTATATACTGATGTCTCATTATCCCATTTAGGGGACCTATATACCATATTATACCTAACTAATCCATGGTAATTCCGTGATTAACAGAAAGGGCAGGGCCCAACATTCAGGCTACATCATCCACACTGACGGAACCACAGTTTGATGATTGTGAATGCATGGCTGAAGAATACCTGAATGATAACACACCCGTACCTCAATCAGTTCTGACCAACAACGGTAAATACTAATGCCTCATGACCCCATTTAGGTGACCTATATTGTATACCATATTATACCTACCTCAACCATGGTCATTACATGATTATCAGAAAGGACAGGACCTAGCCCTCAGCCTGCATCAGATGCACCGATGACACCGCTATTTGATGATAGTGGTAATTTACACTATTTTGTAACATTCTATAAACTATTTGAACTCCTTTGTTTATTTTTACCCGTAGTTCTACTAACTCGCATATCTTTAACGGCCATAGATGATGATGAGGGAGATATATTTGAAGAGGATGAGGGATACTTGTTTGCCGGGCAAGGTATTTGTATGAAAGATCGAATATAAATCAAATATACCACTACTATATCTAAACTATTACGGCTTAAATGTTATTTTAGAAGAGAAAGATGATGATGATGTCCAAGACAATGACCTTGAGGAAGACATGATTTCTGTCCCTGAAGTACCTGACCGATACGATGTAGTGTATAGTAACATGCCTACAGATACCCATATGTTAAAACCTGTTGCAAATTGAGAGCACTGTAGTGCGAAAAGGTTTGAGCATGAACCACATGGGTTTTGTTGTCACGACGGAAAGGTCAAGCTCAATGAACTGAATGTACCTAATGAGCTTATGAGGCTTTGGTCAAGTAATGACGCAAATGCTAGGAACTTTCGTAACAATATTAGGTTTTTCAATGGCCATTTCTCTTTCACTTCTCTATATTGTCGCCTTGATAGCGCTACTGTAAGCTGGAAGAACAGTGGCATATACACCTTTCGTGCACATGGCCAAATCTATCACAACATAAGGTCATTTGGATGAGAAGAGGGTAAGGAGCCAAGACATCTCGAGCTTTACTTCTACGACGATGATCCAAGCCTTGAGCACCACTATCGACGATGTCATGAAGAGAAGTGCCAAAAAGACAAAGAAGTCATTAAGAGGCTTGTGGCCATCCTTCATGACAACCCATACTCACAACATCTTAGGAGTGTGGACCAGGTTGACCACCTTGAGGACTATCGTGTCACACTAAACCTTGACCAGAGGTTGGACCAGAGAACATACAATGTACCATCAACTTCAGAGGTGGCTGCTATTTGGATCGAGGGTGAAAGGACCTAGGATGCTGCCTAGAGGAGGGGTGAATAGGCGTTTCTGAAAATTAACACCTTTAAATGCGAAAACGATTAGTAAAGGGAGTTTCCAAAATGAAAACTCCAAATAAGAGTAATACCTCCCCTCACAAGTTAGCCACCTAGTATACAAGGTATAAAAGAATGTATCTAGAAGCTACAACCCTGCAACACAAAGTTAGAACTGCGAATAAATATTTTCAGCACAGAGCTCTAATACCGGACGTGTCCGGTATGCACGGTTTCTGCAGAACAGCCCCGAACTTGCTGCTTTCGATTTCTATCTTCAAACCAAACCGCAGGTACCTACTAGAGATATAAATATACACAGAGAACCTGCACAAGAGCTGGAGCAACACAAATATCAAATGAAATGCGAATTGAGACACGATATTTGTTTTACCGAAGTTCGGACTCGTTCAAGTCCTACACTCCGTTGAGGGGGCTATGGGCGACCCAGCGAAGGTCAGCCCTAGAGGGTACCACGAAGGTCACTCTAGTCGAAGTCTTTTCCAACTCATTTTCCTCCTTCCACTAATTGATTCCGAGGCGGCGGAATCGACCGTTACAAACTTTCCGAGGCACACCACAATCTCTTGGGTGCTCTCCGACGATGCCTAGCCGTCTAGGACCGAAGAGTCCAAGAGTAACAAATGCAAATCACGAGATAGACAATATGCACAAGTGCTCAAGTGGTTGGATTGCTCTCTTTTTGAATTTCACTCAACCCACAATTTGATTTGGCAAGTTTGATCAATCACTCACTAAGAGAGAGTTGGGAGAGTTGGCAAGGCTCAAAAATGTATGTGTGTATCAGCAGAATCAGCAGCCTCCAAAGGTGGAGGCTTGGGGGTATTTATAGCCCCCTTGGAAAAACTAGTCGTTTTATAGCCGTTGCAATACCGGACACGTCCGGTATGACTTACACTGCACCAACGGTAACTAAGTTACAGAGACAATGTGAGACGTCGGAACTCCCGATGAATGCCGAAACTCCCGACCGTCGGAACTCCCGACCCTCAACAAATTTGAAACCCATGTAACTGAGTTAAAGTATGTGAGGTGTCGGAACTCCCGATTCACGTCGGAACTCCTGACCCTCAAGGCTTTTGAAAACTAGCCGTTGGCCTCTGGTCGTGCATATCGGACACGTCTGGTATGAATACCGGACACGTCCGGTATGACCAGGATAGTGAACCCTCCAAGTCAGTTAAAGTGTGAGACGTCGGAACTCCCGACCCTTGCCGAAACTCCCGACCGTCGGAACTCCCGACGAACCAACCCGAGAACAACAATTTTACCACTGCTGGGCAAATACCGGACATGTCCTGTATGAATACCGGACACGTCCGGTATTGCCAGACCAGCAAAAATAAAGTTAGCTCTTTTGTCGCTCAAATACTCAAAACTCACATGGGTTGGCTTGAGCACTTATGAAATATTATCTATCAACATGATGCATCCCTCTTAATAGTACGACATTCCTATTAACTCAAAATTTAAATGTATAACGGATTTAAACCTTTTGAGTTGTTCTCTTTCAACCGAAGCCGTGTATTCCAAACTTCATCAAGTGAGGGTGCTAACATGTCAACTTTGATCTTTTTCACTTGAGCATAGCCATCTTGAGCACGTGACTTGATTCCATTCATCAAATTTGAATAATCCCAAATGTATCAAGTTACTTCCATCAAACACTCCAATAATGATTTGATCCTTCACATCAACATGGCCATCATAGCTTGATTAGTACCTCAACTAAATGCAAGTACTTCCTTCTTCACCCTAGCTAGGTTCTTCGGCCGCCAAGCCGTCGCTTGCCCTTTACCCTTGCTTAGTACCTCGAAGCCTTTCCTTGCTATCTTCACCATTTCAAGCCATCAAGTCACATCTTGTGTTGAATCATCCATTCATGTATTGTTATCTTTTTCATTTCAATTTAGCAAGCTTCAAATATGAGACCATTCCATATGTAATCCCTTATGTCTCATTAATTAATTCTCACAAGCTTGCTTTCACATAGTACATGGAAATCCCATAATAAACAAGTCTTTGCATGAATTCCATTTGCATTGTTGTCTTGTGCTTTAACTAGATTGTTTATACAACAACACATCATTTTGGCTTTCATTAAGTACCTGTGAGATAACCTATTACCTGTCCACACTTAGCAAACGGGTTAGACCTTTAATCACGTTGTCATTCAATCATCCAAAACCCACTAAAGGGCTAGATGCACTTTCAGAGGGAAGCGAACTCCTTGGTCAGTTCCAGAATAGTGTTGTCCTGCTTGGGAAAGATAGAAGCAGACATGACATCCGCTCATATCATGGATGTTACGATGCTCTTTCATACCCTCTATTCTTCCCTAAGGGTGAGCTTGGGTGGCACATGGATATTCTGAAGAAAAGAGTTAGTATAGAAGAAGTCATCGAGTATTATGCCCTACAGAAGGCTCGTAGTGGGTCAGAAAAAGAAATAGGTTTGTTATTCTTCTTATTTAAATACTTCGCATCCATGTACCTCAGTGGTTATTCTACAAACAACTCTAATTCATGGCTATTTTTTGTAGACTCCCCTAATAGACTATGCGTGTTTGTGCGTGACTACTACTGCTACAAGTTTCAGATGCATCTAGGAATATTTAACCCCATACTGTACGGTAAGCATCTATTCTAGCAGTTTGCGGTCGACATATATATCAAGATTGAGAGTTTTCGATTAGATTATATACGCAACCATCAAGATGATATTAGGGTCGACCTCTACCAAGGATTGGTTGATAGCCTACATGCCGGTGAAGGTAGAGCAGAAGTTGTTGGAAAACATATAGTGATGCGTTCATCATTTATTGGAGGCCCACGTGACATGAGGCGTTGGTACATGGATGTCATGGCTCTGGTATGGAGTTTTGGTAAATCGGACATCTTCCTGACTATGACATGTAACCCAAACTGGGATGAGATCAAGCGTGAACTCTACCCTGGCCAGACACCACAGGATCATCCAGATCTCGTTGTTCGGGTCTTTAAAGCAAAACTATAAGAGCTAAAGGATAGACTACTAAAAAAGGATATCCTTAGAAAGGCGCGTGCACATGTTTATGTTGTGGAGTTCCAGAAGAGGGGTCTGCTGCATGCACATTTTTTGCTAATCATGGATAGGACGTACAAGATCATGTGCCCAGAGCAGTATGATCGCCTCATCTCAGCTGAGCTCCCGAACAAGAAGTACCCAGTCTTGTACAAGATGGTTACCAAACATAAGATGCATGGCCCTTGCGGAGTGCTTAATCGTGATTGTCCATGCACAAAGGGTCATGATTCCTGCAAAAACCGTTACCCTAGACCTTTCTACGATGTCACAATACAAGGCAAGGATTCATATCCGGTTTACAGACGACGTGAAGATGGCCGAAAAGAAAAAGTTCACGGACACGAGCTTGACAACAGATGGGTCATGCCTTACAACCCATATCTCCCCCGTCTATTCAACTGCCACATCAATGTTGAGGCATGTGGGAGCATCAAGGTAGTCAAGTATCTGTTTAAGTACATTTACAAGGGTCATGACCGGGCGTCTGTGGCTATGAGAGAGGCTGACAAGGAGGATAGTGAAGGGAACGTTGATGAGATCAAGCAGTACAGAGATGCTAGATGGGTAAACCCCAAAAGCCTTGT
The DNA here is from genome assembly GCA_904845875.1 of Miscanthus lutarioriparius. NCBI lineage: Eukaryota > Viridiplantae > Streptophyta > Magnoliopsida > Poales > Poaceae > Miscanthus > Miscanthus lutarioriparius. Next base: position 73,203,007 of record CAJGYO010000016.1, on the reverse strand, counting down.
GGAGGATATAAGGGTTTGATTTGAGTGATAGGTACCCTTCTATTTTGTCCTTATAGCTACATCTTCTAGAAATGCACATGGTGTCATTTCATGGCGCCAGGGGATTCGACGAGTGCTTGATCATCTAGGTGCTGACAAGTCAATGCTTACATCATACTTCGAGAAGAATAGGACAGATGAAACAGCTCGAGGTATATTGTATCGGGACTTTCCCAAGTTCTATACGTGGCAAGCACAGTGCAAAGTTTGGCAAAATAGGGTACGTCGTGATACATTACGACAAATTGGAAGAATCGTGTCTGCCAATCCAGCCGAGGGGGACCGTTACTATCTTAGGGTTCTCCTGAACCACGTGGCAGGTGCAACCTCCTTTGAGTGTCTAAGGACCGTGGATGGCAAAATCCTACTGACCTTCCGTGAAGCTATAGAAAGAAGGGGCTTAATCGAAGAGGACAACACGCTGAACGAGAGTCTTGCTGAGGCAACCGGGTGGATGATGCCATATGCGCTGCGAAGGCTCTTTACAATAATATTGGTATTTTGTGAGCCCAGTGATGTGTTTGGACTATGGGAGAAACACAAGGAGGCAATGTTAGAGGACTACAGGCGCAATAATCAATCCACCTTCATGGTGGAGCAGATGGTCCTCATGGATATTCAAAAATTGCTACAATCAATGCAGAAGGATATAAAGATGTACCCACTTCCTGATATCGACGACACATATGATGCCTCTCGTGATATTCCTAGAGAGATTTTTGAGGAGGCTAGCATTGAGGCTAACGAGGATGATGTGGCTCTGTCAGACACCCTTAACGAGGAGCAATGAGTTGCATATGATGAGATCATGTCCTCGGTTGATACCGAGGATGGGGTCTCTTCTTTGTGGATGGTCCTGGCAGGGACCGAAAGACTTATCTATACAGAGCACTTCTTGCTACTATACACAGTCAGAAAAAGATTGATGTAGCAACAGCTACATCTGGTGTCGCAGCCTCAATAATGCCTGGTGGTAGAACCACCCACTCGCACTTCAAGATTCCCCTCACTATTGATAATGGGGCATTTTGCACCTTCATGAAACAGAGTGGTACTGCCAAGCTGCTTTGAGCATCATCTCTCATTATTTGGGACGAGGCTAGCATGACAAAGAACCAGTCTGTCGAGGCGCTAGACAATAGTCTATGATATAATGGACCGACTAGAGCTGCCGTTCGGTGGGAAGACCATGGTGTTCGGTGGAGATTTCAGACATCTTCTTCCCATTGTTCGGAGAGGGTCGAGGGCTCAGGTGGTCGGTGCCTCACTGCGTATGTCATACCTTTGGGATTCTATGCGACACCTAAAACTGGTGCGCAATATGAGGGTAAAGAGCGACCCGTGGTTTGTAGAATACTTGTTGCGCGTCGGTGGATGATCTGAGGAGGCGACTATTGATGATGAAATCCATCTTCCTCATGATATATGTGTACCGCACACCAGGGAAGATAGTGACCTTGATACTCTAATTGACTGCATATTCCCTAACCTCAATGTGAATATGTCAAGCAAAGATTATATCACCCCTTGAGCGATCTTATCTACGCAGAACGACTGGGTTGATATGATTAATACGAAGATGATAGGTCATTTCCACGGGAAAGAGATGGTGTACCATAGTTTTGACTGTGCGGTGGATGATCCACACAACTACTACCCTGAGGAATTCCTTAACACTTTGACACCCAATGGTCTACCTCCACATGTGTTGAAGCTGAAGACTGGTTGTCCGGTCATATTGCTTAGGAACATTGACCATACGAACGGACTTTGTAATGGTACCAGGCTTATCATAGGGGGGTTTCAAAAGAATACTATAGACGCGGAAATTGTGTTGGGATAGCACGCTGGAAAGTGGGTTTTTCTACCTCGTATACCGTTATGCCCGTCGAACGATGAGATGTTCCCTTTCCAATTTAAGCGAAAGCAGTTCCCTATACGGCTCAGCTTGGCGATGACCGTTAACAAGTCGTAGGGGCAGACTATCCCTAACGTCGGGGTCAGGGTATACTTACCGGAACCAGTGTTCTCGCACGACCAATTATATGTGGCGCTATCAAGAGCTACGGCAAGATCGAACATTAGGATCCTAGTCGTGCCGGCTGCTGAAAAGGACGTGAACAAGGACAAAGAGAAAGGGAATGGAAAGAAGAAAGCGACAAAGGATATATTCATAAAGAATATCATATATAAAGAGGTTCTAACTCCATAAAAGAGGTAATGCATCACACGTCGATACATATTTTTTCAAGATATCAATGGTACTTTAACTTTAAAAATTAACAAACAACTTATATGCATGATACTTTTAACTATAGCTTTAGCCATCTACATGCTTCAACTGCAAGAAATCAGACGCCGCATCTTGGACTAGAAAATCTTCTGGATCATGATTGATTGGTGACCAACTGAGCTTGGTATTTGTGCAAAGCACGTTCTCTTAGTTGAACTGTTGAGAGATTAGATTCTTAATTGTAGAATAGTTTGTAAAACATGTATTGTGAAACATAAACTTGTTATGATTATCTTTCCGTATCACTTAATTTCTAAAGAAGTGCAAGCTTATCTTTCACGTATCGTAGGCATGAAGTGATGCGACAATTGATGTTGATGTTTCAATTTTGCATTCAAATTTAGAGTTACATTTTAACTATCTATCTTTCGTGAAGACTTATGTAAAATTGATTGGAACATTATGATTGCGGTATCTATTTTAGATAACAGTATAACACATGCTCATACATATGTTATCGTGGTATTATGTGTTCCCATTGCAACGCATGGGGATTTACCTAGTTAATTAATTAATAAATAATTTTCCGTGCGCGTGTAACCCATTATTTTCGGTTGGCTTGGTTACCCGTGTGGGAGTATGTGTACACACACGTGTTGAAGGAAACTGAGTAGTATTGTATGAATGCATGGATCGTGATGATAATTTGGGAGTATGTCTACATACATGGCCATGGAAGAGAGTATGAGTATCTGTACATACATATTATACGTATTTAGCAAGAAGAGTATGCAGACATACATAGTATAAGTGCATACTTAAACCACACCATTCGTAGTATATGTGCATACATTCACGTATGGAGATATACAAAACAACGAGAGTATATATTCAGACTATTTTTGACAATAATTCACGTATGGAGATATACAAAACAATGAGAGTATGTATTCAGACTATTTTTGACAATAAAATATATGTACATGATGATAGGAGCAGCTTCACGTGGACGGAAACTCCAATTAATGACATTTGACATGATGATCTGCAGTCTCGTGTTGAAGTCCGATCTGAAACTGGTGGTGAAAAAAAATCAGTGCTTAAAAATCCTAATGGAATTTGAATCCATCATATCCACCACATAAAAAGCTTCGGATGTGAGGACTCAAGGATCTGTATTACAGAAAATGAGGCATCCGTAGGCATAGAGAGAGAAGAAAAGGATCACCGATCACCGTAGGTCCTGATGGATCGCCGTTCCGATGGGGTGATCGAGGACGATTGGGACGACGATTGCGGCAGCAGGAGAAAGAAGAAAGGCGCGATTCGCAACGGCGAAGCATGGTCGGATGCGGGATCGGATCATGGCGGCCGCTTCGACGGAGAGAAGAGAGACACATCCAGTACAGCCTGCGGTCACCCTGCTTCCGCTCCATGTAGCACCGTCGGCTGGCGGCGGCGCCCTGCCTCCCTGCCGTGCGGTGGAGACGACGAACTAAATGAGAACGAAGGCATGTTGATGGGCATTTTGAAGGAAACTAGCGTGTAGATTGGAACCAACAAATCAAGATCGAGAAAAAAAGATAGTGCGTACCGACGAACGCATGCAGCTATCGCACCGCCGATGGAGATCAGAGCGGCGTCAGGCTCCTCCATTTTTAGGCACGTTGGTGGCCAGTCACAATCATGTGGCGGCGACCGTCCCGACGAGGCCTTTGCTGCAAATGGTGGCGCTGAAAAAGAAAATGGAAAGCCGCCCGATGAAACCAGCGAATTGAAAGCCGCCGCCGCAGCCGAATACCCTAAACACCGTAACGCTAAACTTTCTTATATAGGTTGGATTAACGGGTCCACCATTTTGAACCCGCTAGGCAACCTGCCCACCACCGTCAGCCGTGAGATGGTTCCGAAGGTGTATCCACGTGAGATTAAGAGAGGGAGTAGCTACTCACTGGGAGTAGGAATTTTTCCCCCCTATATATATAGAGAGAGAGAGGGTGAGTTTTCTATACTCCTAGGAGCAGTTACTCCCTCTTCTAATCGAGTCTGAAAGCAACCACAAGATCCATTAGTCAGGCGCTACAGCCTCCCACGGTCGATCCTTTTCATAACGCACGCATGCATGCATGGGAACTTATCTCCTCCTTAGATTTCAGGTGATGGCTTCATGCTACATATAAAAATATTGTTTATTACGCACAGGGATAGTGTATAGTATGCGTTCATACTTTTTTAGAGAGTATGTCCATATACCCTAAGACAATTATAGTATGTGTGGATACGTGCTAGGTAGTATGTCCATATATATGTATAGTAGTAGTATATGTTCATACTTTTTAATAAGAGTATGTGCACATACACGTACAATAATAGAGTATGTACACATACTACAAGGTCATATTAAAATATGTAGTTTTGATCCCTGGAGTCGTACGTACGTATATGCACATACTGCATGTACAGTAATCGAGTATACACACATACTACAAGGTGGAAAAACTAGTACACGATTTGAGCCTCGCTTTCTGGAGGACTACGTGAATATGAAGCTTGCCGACTGGATAAATCGTCAAGCCGAGACCAGAAACGCAGGATCATCAGTACCATCCGTCGCCGTGGTAGCAGCGGACGACATGGAGGATACAAGCGTTATTGCACGTGAAGTTTCGGCTGTGGCGGCGATCCATTTCAAGCTCAGTGTCTTGGTCCACATCCCAGCAGTGCACTCGGACGATCAGCCGCTACAATCCGAGGACATTCTCTTCTACATTCTGCGGGGGCTCGAGCATGCCATGTCCCGATCCCAGCAGCAAGGCACAAGCGATGGCGATATAATAATGATCAGAGAAGAAGAAAGGGAGGAGGATCATGTTGGACGGCAAGCTATTCACAGGAGGAAAGAGTATATGTACAGGGAAAAGATGGAAGTAGTACATAAAATCGAGGCGTATGTCAAAAGAAGAGAACTTATTGACTACATTGTTGGAGGGATCATCGAATGTATTATTTATCAGCTCCAACGCTTGCAGTTGACTTCACGGTGCTCCTCCTGCTGTACATGTCAGCTGCTGCTGCGGCTGAACAAGGGCATGCACATAAGAAATTCATGCCTAGATTAGCTGGATGGTACCAGGAAATCATCAACATCACTGCCAGAAAGCTTAAAGATCGCATCGAGAAGGGGGAGGAGGAGGAGGCTCCTCTGATTCGTCTCCACGAAGCCCAGTAAGCACACATCCTGCAGGAGGTGTTCCCGAGGATCAGTAGCAGCAAGCCCCTGCAGGACCAAGATACCAATAACCAAGCTAGAAGCAGCACCAACAGCACTAGTGCTACTTCAGTGGGCGAGGATCAAATCAGAAAAATCGTCCACAAGGTCCTAAAGGAGATGCAAGAAGACAAATCTGCAAAGCAGCTGCCAACACCTAGTGATCCTATTGTGTCCGCAACCACAGAGAAGAACGAAGAAATCCGGGAGACAACCACTGAACAACAAATCATGAAGAAGTCAAGCGCAAGATTAAAGAACAGCTGAATATAAAAGATATTTTTGTGCATAAGATTCAAAATCATTTGCACAATAAAAGCACCTTGATCATCCTCAAAGTTGATCCCAACTGTATATCCAGGTGGGAGGAGACCCGAAAAGCTTTGAGCATGTTGGGTCGCGACATGAGCGCAGTGATCGTGACCACAGCAAACAACACTCAACGGGCTGAAGAATACTGCTATCCACCGCAGAAGCCTATAGACTGTTCCAGGGTTGGCCTCTACCATGATACTGTGCTCCAGCATACAAGACAGCATAAGAATAATGACATCTACTGCAGTCTCCAAATTATTCGTGACATCTTAGTCCAGTGTGAGCCACATGAATTCTGCATGAAGATCTTCGCTCATGCTATGTACAGCAAACCCAAGAGGAGCAATGATGAACTGCGCGAGCTGCTCAACACACTGATGGCTATTTCCCCAAAATCATTAGGCAATACTGCTAAGAAGATGCTCCAGTTCTCCTTTAGTGACCTGTCTAAGGAATACAAGCCCTGCTTGTTGTACCTAGCTATCTTCTCTCAAGGATACATCATCAGGCGGTCAACCTTGATAGGACGGTGGGTTGCAGAAGGGCTGATAACTAGGGAAAACTGGCCCACTTCAGTGCATCTGGCCGAAAGATGTTTTGAAGCACTCGTCGACCGTTGGTTAGTTTATCCGGCTTCTATTGGTGCTACAGGAAAGGTCAAAGGCTGCAAGGTGGGTGAACTAGTTCATAAATTCATTAGCAAGATAGCTAGAAAACAAGGCATTCTGCACACACACCTGTCAGATCGTTTGGCCCGACACTTCTCCATTTTCAACGATATCCAGCTCCGCCGCTCTGATAGGATCCAAGATTTCTTGCATAAGCTCTCTAGATCACCTCAAATGTCCCTGCTCAAGTTGCTAGATCTAGAAGGGTGTCAATACTGCTTTAGCAGGGGCAGGGAGGGCCATCGCTACCCCAAGGCTATTTGCACGAAACTCTTACTGCTCAAGTATCTAAGCCTAAGGAAAACGGATGTTACCCGTTTGCCTGCTGCAATCAACAACCTCCGAGAGCTGGAGGTGTTGGATATCCGGCAGACCATGGTGCCTGAGACTGCAACTAGAAATATCCGGCTCCTTAAGTTGAGGCGCCTGCTGGCTGGTTATTATGTTAATCCAAGTCTCAGTAATACTCACACTGGCACATCAGTCAGGCCCAAGAGATTTGTGACTAGTGTAGAGGTTCCTGAAAAGATTGGGAATATGGAACAAATGGAGGTACTGTCCAATGTCAAGCCACGGAATAGTCAAGATTTGTATGAAATTGGAAAACTATGGCAGCTGAGGAAGCTCGGTCTGGTCATCCAGGACGAGGATCATCACCTCCGTAAGTTGCTTCAATTGATCAGTGACCTACGCTATTGCCTCCGGTCTCTGTCAATCACTCTTCTTCCCACAGACTCCAGCACAAGTTTAAGGACTACTATTGCCTATAATGAGGAATACTCTCTCAATCTTCTTGAGAGCCTAAGCATAAGTGGAACCACACAAAAGGTGAAGCTTCTTCAGAACTTGCTGAACAAAGATGTTAAAGAACTTGCCAAGGTAACTCTAAGTGATACCTTGCTGAAGCAGGATGATCTGGATGCCCTCACCAAGCTGCCCAGATTGCACTGTCTCAGACTCCAACACATTTCATGCACTAAGAGCAAGCTCACCTTCAATGAGGATGAATTCCCAAATCTCAAGTGCTTTCTTTTTGAGGGATCCAGCATGACTGACATCAGCTTCCAAGCTGGAGCAACACATGGGCTCGACAAGATTGTTTTGTCCTTCAACGTTGATGCCTTTCAAAATATTGAGGAGCACCAACTGAATAATACTTCCACCAACACTGCTTCTGCCGCTGCCACCACGGAAGACCTTCCAAAACTGGAGGAGCATGAGTCGAACAACACCGCCACCAACACCAACACCATCCTCACTGCTGACACCGCCACTGGAGTCACTGGGCTTCCAACACAGGAGCAGCATGAGTCGAACAACAACATCACCACTGCTGCCACCACCACCACTGAAGTCAATGTCTGTCCAAAACTGGAGCAGGGGTCTAACAATAACAACACCGCCGTCGCCGCCACCGCCACCACTGTAGTTGATAGCCTTACAAAACTGGAGGAGAAGTCAAACAACAGCAGCGACACCATCAACACCAGCACTGCTTTTGCCACTACCACCACCAGTGGAGTCAGCGGCCTTCCAAAACAAGAGGATGAACTCCACACCATCACCACCACCAGAAACACCATGTTGCTTTCATTGTTTGACATTAATGTCAAACAAATAGCTGAGGTAAGTCTTCGTGGTACCCTGCTAAAGGAAGGTGACCTACGAAACCTCACTAAGAAATCACAACTGCGCAATCTGGTGCCCTTAGAGAAGTCTTATGTCGAAAGCAAGCTTACATTCAACAAAGATGAGTTCCCAAAGCTCAACATTCTTACTATCAACTGCTCCAACATCAACGAGATTAGCTTCACCAGCAGATCTGCTCCTAAGCTCGAGAAGATCATCTGAACATTCACCAACAGCAAGACAGATTATTCCCTCTCTGGCATCAACAACCTTCCAAAACTCTGTTCAACGGTGATGATGTCCCTGCTCAGGTACAAGAAGCCCTTGACAAGCATAGAAACAAACCTGTTCCTAAAAGAAACGAACCAGAGTATCGAGAGCCAGCAATAGTAATATCTAACGTGTGAGGATGCCGAAGAGGATGACGTTGCATGATTCCCATTATGCTAGAAGAACCAGGTTCTGGGTGAGCCTCTCTTTTGAACCATTCATCGACGAGTTCCTTGGTGCTGTTTGTGTGTGCCCTTGTTGTTTGCCATCTGTTCTGCTTGTGTGTGTGTGCTGCACTTGTGTGTGCATTTATATCCTGCATGTGTGTCTTCTAGATCATCATGTTGCACGCATGGTTTCATGTAATAAGTGCAATGCTTGTGACACATTTGACGCCTTACTAATGATTTAATGTATCTTGTATTCATGTACCATATTTTATGGTTTGAACGGGTGCTGCAACTCAAAATTGAAGATTTGTGTGTTGTAATCATGTATTTTATCTTGTATTCATGTTCCCAAAGCTCAACTTTCTTACTGTCGAATGTTCCAACATCACCAAGATGAGCTTCACACCTGGATCTTGTCCTAAGCTTGAGAAGTTCATCTGGACCTTCAACTTCACCAACATGGAGCTTCTCACTGGAATTGGCAACCTTCTGAGACTGAAGGAAGTTGATGAGTTCAATGGTGAGTTTGTCCATGATGAGGTGAAAGAAGAAATTAAAAAGCATAAAAATAAACCTTATTTTACACACTATAAAACAGAAAAAAATACAACCTACTAGAAGGAAACATAGTACAACAGCGCGCTGTTCGAAACTTCCATGCTTCTGAAGGGAGAAGATCTCACAAAAGAAGAGGAAGTGAAGGTATTTCAAATTCGTCCATTAGCAAATCGAGTTCCCAGAATGGTTTGTGTTTGTGATTATTGCTCATGTAATTTGTCATTGTGCATTTCTGTCAGTGTAAGCGTGTTTATATTCTGCATGTGTCGACTGAGTGTGGGTGTGTGTGTCCAGCTACTTGTCTTACATGTGTGCTTCGGCTACGTGGCTGAGCATAATGGTTGTGTGTATGCTCACGGATTTGGATTTGGATTTGTTTGGCTTTCCTCTGAACCATCATGCTTCATGCCAATGCAAACGTGCACATTTGCCTTTATATTAATGTACCATGTGTTATATTATATGCTTTGATTATTTGGTTCTAAACTGATGAACAGGGGTGTCATAATATGGCTACCTGTAATACAGACACCACTGTTGCTACGGGTGGACCTTTTTTTTAGATAATGAGCTACGCGTGGATGTTTTGTTTTAGATAATGAGCAACGACTTGACTTATTTGTCTATCTTCTTCTCCCTAGTGAGTGTGTGCCACACTGAAGTTGCATTGCCCATGGTTTCATATAAGTTGAATACGTTTTATAATATAGGTGAGGGACGAGAATTAAAAGTTCCTGTAATGCGCAGGTCTCTGATATATAGATTCCATTGATGAGAAATTGGACACACGCATGATCTGGAATCTGCCTGCATCTTCATGTGGTGCCTCCCCTGTCCGCCCTTATTTGCTAATGACAAAGCTAATAATACAGAACCATAGGGCATATGATTCATTCCCTAAAACCAATGGCGGAGCATAGGAGCAAAGGCAGCAGGGGGGCAGTCAATAAATTACGTGGAAGTTAGATGGCTATTTTATAGTATAACAAAAGAACATAAAGTACATGTAGTGGTAATCACAAAAGAGCACGGGGTGGATGTGCTCGCTAGACGTGGAACCATCCGTGTTGGAAATTTTGAGTCATGGTGAAAACGAAAAGCACTTGGGCCTGCAAGATACGGCCCTTCTCCCACGCCTCCATGGAATTAACAAACAGCAAAAGAAAGACAAGGCGCACGTCTGTGGAGGCATTCCATCGAGCACGTGCCATGCGCTCGAGAAGGAAGCCTCACAGCCTATCTATCGAACCTGCAAATTAGCCTCTCGCTACGTCCTTCCGTACTCTCTCCAAGACAAGTGGAGCTCGTTCTCGAAGATGCTAAGGTCTTGCGTGATCGGTGCGGTCTGATAATGAAGATGACAGACAGAGAGAGAAGCGAATGCATTCATGGATTACAGGCAGAAACAGACATGGAGGACGTACTTGGTGGGCGCAATGCGGCTTCTCGGGTCCTACTACGCGACCCTGACCGGCACCTTCGCCGCGGCTAGCACCGGTACACCAGCGGCGGTGCCTGGCGGCCGCAGCTCGCCCACCCCCGGCGGCATCATCACGTCGAGCTCGAGGTTGGGATAGTTGGGCTCGGGCCAACCTGTTTGTAACTTTCAAAAGTAACTGCCTGTATCCGTTAATGGGCTGGGCCAGCAGCCATCCTAGGCCCGGTCCCTCTGTTATCACGGCCCATAACAAGCTGATAATTGAAACATTTCACAAGGACATGTTATTACAGAGGCTACAAAAGACTTAGAGTAAAATGCATTGTAGGTCCTCAAACTATTGGCTCCTTCCCATCTACGTCCTCAAACTATTAAACCAACTATCTAGGTCCCTGATCTATTTCCGGCGGCACGCGCAGATTGTCCGAGATCTGACCACGCCACCACATAATCCGACGCGTGGCGTGTGCGAGAGTGGCGAGATGAAGGGCGAGGTCATGCCAATTTAGCGTAAAAGCCCCGCCAATGTTCATTCATTAGTTGGTACTCCGCCTTCTCTTCCCCAATCTTCTTCAGTTTCTCGCCGCCGCCGCTTGCTTTCGCTTGCACGGCATGCTTATATCTCGGTCCGCCGCCAGCGCCCGCATTCTTGGTCCGCGCGCCTCCACGATCTGCGATGTCGCTCAATGCTCGTCATCCGCAGAAGGTTGGGCCCCGAGATTGGCGCGTACCACTGGGCGCTTTGTGCCGTGCCCTAAATGCGGCGAGGAGATCCTCGAGCTCACTTCGGGTCCAGGATCTAAGGTCCCGGGGGCCATCTTCTTCAAGTGTCGGCTCCATGAGAGAGATGCAAGTGTCGACCTCTTCAATTGTTCCCTCCCTGTTCAACAGCGATGATACTCTTGTTGTAGTCTTACTGTACAAATTGCAGGACTCTACAACTTGCCCTTGGTATTTGTTTGCCGACAAGTATGAGAAGCTGCTGATTGCCAAGGGATTGGTGGAGAAGAGAGGGACTGCTGACGCCGGCATTAGGCAGGAGGATTCCATGAATGAAGTTGAGCAGATCAAGATTGCAATTGGACGCTTAGAGGGAGTAGTGGAAGCAAACAAGACTGAATTGACACCTTTGCTTGCTGATGTAGTGTCTCTGAAGAATGGAAGTGATAGAGTAGCTGAAAGCTACAGAAGTTGGTAGACCTAGGAAAAATTGTAGCAGTGTGCCTTGTAGTTGCTGCTGTTTTTCTTGTTCTAGGTGTAATAACCATGTTTTTCATGTAGAAGTGGCAGCTTAGTACCTCTTACTGAACCATGTGTTCAAGTATGTTTCAGTTTACAAGCTGTAATAACCATGTTCATGTTCAATGAATGGAATATGAGTTTGTATCAATGCAAGTATGTTTCAGTTAGCTTTTATGCAATTCTCTTGCACCAAATGACAGAAGTTGATAACATGGTGACATAGACCAGATCACTGGAATTTCATTGTCAATTCAGTCACTGTAGTTACATATCATAGCTTAGGCCATTAGTTCTTTGACCATCAGTCACTGCAGTTACATACCATAGTTTAGGCCATTCCTTCTACCACCCTACTGTTTGCATTGCAAATGATCTATATATCTATGATCACTGCACAAAAGGCAAGCTTAGCTGCTTGACAAAAGGCAGCCATTGCTGCTGTACAAAAGAAACAGTAGCTGCTACACAAAAGTAAGACACCACACTGTCTTCACTTCTCTCCATTTGTCCCTTTCTTGGACTTGGATTTGGCCTTGGCTGCCTTCTTCTTCTCTGCAGGTACCCTGCTGGCCCTCACAATCTTGGATGCTGTTGTAAGTGGCATGTGTCTTGCTGGTGGGAGATTGGAGCTGATGTAGGCACAATCTGGAATAGGTTGCCTCACTGCAGTTTGCCTCACAGCTTGGGCAGCCTGCAACAATGGGATCCAATTATTAGTCTTACAAAGGAGAAAAAAATAGTGCTAGGAGCTGGGAAGAAGGTGTTGCCTCATCTTGCAGTTGTGACACCATTGGGTTCTCCAAAGTTGACATAAGTGGTTGTGTTACACTTTCTTGCAGGTTCATCTCCTAAAGAAAGTTACAAATGAGTTTCATATAATGTCATCCAATTAAGCATTTGGTTGGTTTTGCACAAACCTGGACAGTGGCAGGTTGTTGGCTGGAATGTTGATCTGGCACAGATGGACTAGCTTTCTTCCTTGATTTTTTCACTGCTGGTTCTCCTGCTTTCTGTCGATGCGGGACCCACAGGATACCCCGCAAGAGAGAGAGAAGATCTAGTTCAACTAGGATTCTTCCCATGTAATCTTAGTAATAGAACTATTAAATAATCCTACTAGGAAATCTCATTGTAAACCGACTAGGACTCTGGCCTCCTGACTATATAAAGGAAGGCAGGGCTCCTGAAAGAAAGAGGACAATTGTACAACATAACACTTCATAATCAATCCAACGCAAAAGGCAAACGCTGACTGGACGTAGGGTCGTTACTCGATCTACGATCGAGGGCCTGAACCAGGATAAATCGACTGTCTCTTGCGTTTACCATCGAGTTCAGCATACGCCGAAGCCCGAACATACTGCCCCGGGTACCCCCGTGGCAGCCTATCGGTGGTAAAACATCGACAGCTGGCGCGCCAGGTAGGGGACTTCGACGACTTTGCATCCGAGACCTCGATGGACCTCAATAACATGATCTTCCCGATGGGATCGATTTTCATCTTCGGCTCGTGGATCTGCGAGGCGGACAACTACGGCAAGCTTCAAAGTCATCTCCTCAAAGATCCGGATCATCATGAAGAATCCTCTATTTCGACAACTACGACGGATCAGCTCATCAGAAGATTCGCGCAGCCCATAATACCCGATTCGAATAAGATTCCACGGCTACACGCATCCGACTCGAATTCAAGCTCCGTATCCGAGATGAAGTCCTATTCGAGTGCTTTCAAGAAGTCGAGTTCCTTTTTGGCAAGATTCCAGAGCACAACCCAAAACAACTCGGATTACCCTTAGAATTCTTTCAAAAGGCCGAGTTCTTTTCCATTTGGGCTCGACAACACGACAAAATCCTATCAGGGACAGTTTGAAAGGTCTTTCAAATCAACACTTGGGATACCACTGATAGGAGCTCAGGAGGGTCTCGTACTAACGATAACATCGCAAGATCAGTATCATCCATCGGCGAGATCCGTTCTCGAGGATAGCGGAACCCAACTAGTCGGCACAACAACAACGGCTATTCTACCTTACCAAGAGGGAGACTCAATCTCACGACGTCGAGGCGACATCTTGAAGTCATCAAAGAACTCGACAAGATGAAAACTAACAACAATAATGGAATGGCTCACGACGGAAGTGCTCATGGTTCGACGTCCTCGGTCACCATTAAATCCCCCGAAGCACCCGATGTCGGTCATCGATGAATCGAATCCAACATATCACCCTTTGCTCGAGGCTACGATGGAGAAACCGAGAGTCGAGACAAAGCTAGAGAAAGGAAAAACAAGTTGAAACAAGGCGCCAAAGACCGCGCTTTCAACAGAGAGAGAAGCTGGACCAGATATGAGTCGAATTGGTGAATACGACAAAAGAAAATCACAACAAGAGGTCAAGAGAGACGCACAAAGTGAGTACGCCTTACGATAAGATTCGAGAAGCATTAGAAGAACTCAGGGCAACTTCACATCACGGAGAGAAGTACGAACAGCTCCAGGACTTGCTCCGGTCAACGATCCCAAGAACGCATGAAGAGAGAACCCGATCAAGACTACCCGCCAGATCAACAACCCGCAGGCAAGAAGATCAAAATCAAAGGAAGTCCGCTTTTGAAAGACTTGGACCAGGCGGAAGCCATAACGGAGAAAGTAGGAGGGAACATAGTCGGGGCCATCAATTTGAACAACCAAGGAAGACCAGGAGTAGAGGGCCTACCTGCATGACCTCGCGAAATTATTCCCATCAAAACAACACTTGGCCAGAAGAAGGAGCCGAATCCGAATTCAAGGAAGCCGGAACGCATGACTGATTCCCCTGTTTTGCAAACAGGTTGGCATCAGTACGATTACCTCACAAATTCAAACCGTCTAATCACTCCAAGTATGATGGCAAAACTGAACCAAGACAATGGCTCAGAATATATTCACAATCAATTGAACTAGCCGGAGGAGACGATGATATCAAAACCTTGTTCTTTCCCATGGCACTGGAAGCGATGCCCCTCCAATGGTTCGATAAATTGAACCCAGGATTGATCAGAACTTGGGAAGACTTGCAAAGAGCTTTATGTGAAAATTTTCGCAGTATCATCACACACCCGATCACTCATGCCGAATCGAAAGGACTCAAACAAAAGGGGCGAAAGTCTCAGAAATTACTATCGGCGATTCGGTGAACTACGGGCTCAAGTGCATGACATCACCGAACGAGAAGTAATTGAAGCTTTCTCTCACGGAATCATGGCTAGGTGGCAATTTCAAGACTTTTGCAAAGAAAATCCAAGAAACAATGAAGAATTCAGACGAACAATAGAAAAAATGATT
Source organism: Miscanthus lutarioriparius (assembly GCA_904845875.1). Classification (NCBI taxonomy): domain Eukaryota; kingdom Viridiplantae; phylum Streptophyta; class Magnoliopsida; order Poales; family Poaceae; genus Miscanthus; species Miscanthus lutarioriparius. The sequence continues at coordinate 73,187,855 of CAJGYO010000016.1, read as the reverse complement.
ACTGCAGAAAAAAAACACGAGAAAGGTTCCCGGATAGAAGCAACCAAGACAACCCGGATAGGCAAAATCATCGAAATAGCAGACATCAAGAAAGAAAGCGTAGATCAGACAATACCGTGGCAATGGCCGACAAATCAAAGAAGTTTTCCAAACCCAGAAGATATGATGACATTGAAAACATACGTTGCCGTTCGCTACACCCTAACGGGAGACACACCATCGAAATCGCTACACTTTCAATGATCGATACGAGAAAAGACAGTAAGGAGAACACCAAAGAGGATAATCACAAGAAAGATGAAGACAACCACGAGGACAAGGGATTTCAAAAACCCAGGGGAACGGTAGCAGTGATCTTCTTAGGGGCCCCAGATTGCACAAGCAAACGTCAAGAAAAACTAGCACTACGGACTATCATGACGGCAGAACCGGCTACACCAAGATATCTCAATTGGTCACAATATCCAATCCAATTTTCAAGAGAAGACCAATGGACTAGCGTAGGGAACGCAGGCCATTACCCACTAGTCTTAGACCCAACTATTGCCGGTATGACTGTCACCAAAGTACTAATTGATGGGGGAGCTGGACTCAACATCATCTTTTCAGAAACACTAAGGAAGATGGGACTACAACTCGCTGGGATGATTACACCAACAAGCACCCCCTTTTACGGAATAGTACCCGGTAAAGCAACCATGCCACTCGGACAAGTTACTTTACCCGTCACTTTTGGAACTCCTGCGAACTATCGAATAGAGTTTATCAAATTTGAGGTCGCAGACTTCGATTCGTCATATCATGCGATCCTCGGACGCCCAGCACTGGCAAAATTCATGGCAATACCACATTATCCGTACTTATTGCTTAAGATGCCAGGACCCAACGGTATCCTTTCTCTTCGAAGCGATTTGAAGTGTGCTTTTGACTGCGACGTTCAGGCAATCCAAATTGCGGCAAAAGCACAGGCCGACAATGGGAGAAAACAAATAGCCACAATTGTTGCGGAGATAAGCCAAGAAGAATTAGAAATACCGGCTAAAAAGCCCAAACATCATCACACCACCAAAAGAAGCCGACGTCAAGCAAATCGATTTGAGCCTTTGGCGATACCTCCAAGACAAGAACCATCGGTGCTCACCTCTCGGCAAAATAGAACTCGCGCTCACCAACTTTCTTCGGGACAACAAAGATATCTTCGCTGGAAGCCGGCCGACATGCCGGTGTCCCAAGAGAGTTGGTGAGTACGTAATTGATGTTAATGAAAACTCCAAGCTCAGCAAAAGCAACGGCTACGACGATTCTCACCCGATAAAAAGGCAGCGATTAAAAAGAAATCACAAACCGATGGCGGCCGGATTCATCGGAGAAATCCTTCATCCAGATCGCTAGCAAACCCGGTCCTTATGCAAAAGAAGAACACAGACGAGTGGCGATAAAGCGCCGACTACACGGATCTCAACAAACATTGCCCAAAAGATCCATTCGGGCTACCACGCATTGACCGGATAGTCGACTCAACAGCGGGGTCTGCACTATTATCCTTTCTCGATTGCTATTCAGGGTATCACCAGATTGCATTAAAAGAACAAGACCAGAGCAAGACTTCTTTTATTACTCCGTTCGGTGCTTACTGTTACAAGACCATGTCGTTTGGACTAAAGAACGCTGGTGCCACATACCAAAGAGCTATACAAACTTGCCTTGGAGATCAAATCGGTGAAAATGTGGAGGCATACGTGGATGATGTAGTGGTAAAACAAAGAACCCGCACACCATGATTGAAGATTTAAAGCAAACATTTGAAAACTTGAAGAGATGGAGATGGAAATTGAACCCAAATAAATGTGTATTCGGAGTTCCTTCAGGGCAACTACTCGGATTTTTGGTCAGTCAGCGCGGGATTGAAGCCAGCACCAAGCAAATTCGAGCTATAATGAAATGGGGCAACCTAGGAGTATCAAAGATGTTCAGAAACTAACAGGATGCATGGCGGCCCTCAATCGTTTCATATCAAGACTCGGAGAAAAGGGGTTACCCTTCTTTAAACTACTAAAGAAGACAGACAAGTTTGAATGGACAAAGGAGGCTGACGAAGCTTTCAAGAAACTTAAGGCATATCTCACATCCTCACCAATTCTCACACCCCTAAGGAAAGATGAAGACATGATGCTATACATTGTGGCGACTACTACTGTAGTCAGCACGACAATAGTCGTAGAAAGAGAAGAAGAAGGACGTGTGTATAAAGTACAATGACCCGTGTACTACATCGTCAAGTATTGTCTCGAATCAAAATCCGGGTACCGCATGTACGTAAACTACTCTACGCCCTACTTATCACCTCACGCAAGCTTCGCCACTATTTCGAAAGCCACAAAATTACCGTGGTGATAGACTTCCCGCTCGGAGACATTTTACACAACAGAGATGCGACAGGACGCATATCAAAGTGGGCAGTTGAACTTGGAGCTCTTAACATCGACTTCACCCCAACGGAAAGCAATCAAATCTCAAGCCCTTGCCGATTTTGTGGCCGAGTGGACAGAGATTCAATGACCTTTATCGGATACAATCCTTGACCAATTGGAAGATGTACTTTGATGGGTCGCTCAAACTAGGCGGAGGAGCAAAAGCGTTCTCCTCATTTCTCCGAAGGAAAACAACTCAAGCACGCCCTTCAGATATTATGGCAAGCTACAAATAACGAAGCGAGAATATGAAGCCCTCATCCACGGGCTCACGAGTGGCAATTACCCTCGGAATAAAGAGATTACTCGTATATGGTGATTCAAAGAAGAGTCATCAACCAAGTAAACAAAGATTGGGATTGCACAAAAGAAAACATGAGTGCCATTGTGTTGAAATACGGAAACTTGTAAAATATTTCCAAGGATTAGAAATTTTACACGTCATCTGTGATTCCAACATTGCGTGCAGATGTCCTTGCCAAGCTCGGATCGAGACAGAGCAAAGGTTCCACCCGGCGATTTATAGAAGAGCTATCGGTTCCCTCTATCAAACAACCCGGTGAGACATCCAACGAAATTCAAAGCTAAAGGCGTTCAGATCTTGGTAATCAACACCTCATGGACCCAAGTTTTCATCGACTATATCAAAGAAAATAAATTACCAGCAGATAAAGCGGAAGCCACCCAAGTTGTTCGCAGAAGCAAAAACTATGTTTTAGTAGGAGATAGACTCTACAGAAGAGCAGCATCATCAGGAGTACTCCTGAAATGTGTTTCATTTGAAGAAGGCAAAGAGATCCTAGACGAGATACACTCAGGTTGCTGCGGAAATCATGCCGCTTCAAGGACACTGGTTGGAAAAGCATTTCGCACCGGATTCTACTGGCCAACCGCTCTAAAAGACGCAGAAGAACTTATCAGAAAATGCAAAGGTTGCCAAATGTTTGCAAGACAAGCCCATGTGCCAGCTCACAATCTTATCTGCATCCCACCCGCTTGGCCTTTTTCCTGCTGGGGGCTGGATCAAGTGGGACCCCTAAAGAAAGCAAAGGGCGGCTTCGAGTACATCTTTGTGGCAATCGACAAGTTCACCAAGTGGATTGAATACAAACCACTCACGAAGTACAGCGCAACCAAAGCAGTTGAATTCATCCAAGAAATTACGCACCGCTTTGGCATGCCCAATCGAATCATCACAGATCTAGGCTCCCCTTCACACTCTACATGAATTGAAAGTCGGGCACAAGACCGTGGTTTGATTATAGACTATGCGTCATTGCACACCCGTAAGCCAATGAGACAAGTAGAAAGGGCCAATGGACTCATACTAGCCGGATTAAAACCAAGGTTATATGAAGAACTAGTTGACTATGGGTCCAAATGGATTGAAGAATTACCAAAAGTAGTATGGGGGCTACGAACTCAAATAAAAGCGAGCAACAGGCCATTCACCCTTCTTCCTAGTTTACGGATCGAGAAGTCGATCGCCTGCTGCCGACTTGATCTGGACATCACCAAAGATAGAACAATACGATGAAGGAGAAGCAGAACAAACAAGAAGATTAGAACTCGACATTTCGGAAGAAGTCGAGTAAATGCTACCTCCAATCAGCCGAGATACCTACAAGGTTTAAGGCGGCACTACAACAAAAGTACCCATCCTCGATCACTACAAGTTAGAGACTTAGTACTAAGAAGGATACAAAAGACCTGACGGACGACATAAGCTTCTCGGTCCATGGGAAGGTCCGTTCATTGTCACAAAGGTCACCGGACCAGTGCACATACAAGTTAATAAATCAAGATGGAAAGGAAGTCGACAATACATGGCACATCACCGACCTAAGAAGATTCTACGCGTAAAAACAACTCAAGATAAAACAGATATGCAAGCCACAAGGGACCAACATTCACAATCGACGAAAGACGATATTCTTCGACAACATATGTATTAGTTCATATTCATGATCAATAAAGATGATGTTCATCCACAGCATGTCTTATCATGACTTCCAACGAGTTGTTTACCCAAGAAGAAAAGCAAAATGGCTGAAAACATGCCTGAGCTTCCTGGCCTAGAGAAAAATAGCTGAAAAGACGCTTGAGCCCGCCGATGAGGCCAAAACTAGTCAACCGAAACTGAACTCCAAAAGACCCTCCAGCTCTTCGTTCCGAAAAGCAAGAGGCTCGGGGGCTACATCCAGATAGGAATACTTTTTCCTCAGAAAAGTACAAGCGCCACTCAAAAGGCAACATTCTATGCCGAGTCATTTTTTCATAGCGCGGTGTCAACACAAAGATTTACATCTAACAAGTCACAGCGCGGACAAAGCACTCGACAAATCGAGGGGTCTCGTCAGGATAACACACAGAGTTGTTTTGTGGAGCAGAAACGAAAATAGGACAAAATACTCAGCAAGACAAGTAACTTCGACCACACCCAGGCAAAGAATACATCAACGAAAACAAAGAATCTTCATTTAAAGAGGAGTGTAATATTACAAGAAGCTTTACAAGAAGCTGGTCAATCAGATCAGGCATTATCATCAGGAAGGGAAATGTCAATATTTAGACTTTCTACAACCCTACTGGCTAAACCTTCGACCTCAGGCTCCATCCTCTCAACGGCGTCAAGGTATTCTTGGCTTTCAGCTTCCTCTGCTATCTTAGATGAGAGCGCGCCTCGAGCAAGGACCCGGACTGGCTAGCACATTCTTGGTACATACTTGGGCACACTTCTTCGCAAATTCTTGGAAACGAGTCGAAATGGGAATGAATGAAGCTTAAGATTGCCCGTCGTCCATTGGAGTCCGGAGAACATCGGCTCATCGAACGAAAAAGATTTCCACAGAACGTTCCAATTCTCATGGTGGCCGCCGCGACTCCCGGTCAAGCTTTCAATAGTTCTTTGGGCTGCAGAAGATCTCTATCACTCGCGCCTAATCGGCTTAGCAAGGGCAAGTTCTTCCTCAAAGATGAGTAATTACCTCCTCGGCCTTATTATGACTAGAGCGGACTAGAGCCTTCATTTCATCGATGCTCTCCGAGAGCTTCAGCTTCTCACTCGGAGAACTAGACAAGACACCCAAGAACAAGTCGGTGAAAAAAAAAAGAAATCAAAATACAAGAAAAAAGCAGAGAACTCATGGCACCTTTGCATTCATTCTTCGCAGACTCCGCCCATGGTCTCCGCTCTCCACTACCCGGCACGAAGGGTTTCTCCTCCTTTTGGTGCATTTGACGTTCTGTCTCCAACTCGGCCCGGAGAAGGTCGAGATCGGCTTTTAGAACGTCCACCTCAGAAGACAACTTTCTCTCATTTTGAGGATGAGAAAAAGAAGCCAGAATAATCACGGGAGAAAGACTGAACCAAAAGAGACAAAGAAAAACAAGGCGTAAGGACAGAGGAAAAACGAGCATGCAAAAAAAGAACGGCAGTAAAACCTACCTGGAGCTTTTCAACAAAAGAAGTCGCTAGGGTCGACAAGCTCCCCCAGGCTTCGGTCAGCTCCGACAATCGATGGGTGGCATCGAACTGTTGCACCACGTCATCGGAAGAAGAAGGACCGCCGGAAGCGAGAGAAGGGGAAGGAGAAGCCGGATGGAGCGAAGAAGGAACGACCAAAGCAACCTTCAGGGAAGCCGGAGTCAAACCCTCAGAAGGACCCGGCGCGACGGCCACAGTCACCTCCGGAGCGACCAAAACCGCAACTTCTCCAGGTAGCTCTGAAGCCCCCACAGCAACTTCATCAACAGAATGCTGTGAATCCTGAGGCTCAGAACTCGTTGGAACGGCGGGAGGCAGAGAAGAAGTCGATGAAGGAATGAGAGAAGACGAAACACTGAAAAGTGATAAAAAGGAACACCGATAAGAACCAGAGGAAGGAAAATAAAAGCCAAAAAGATAAAGCTAGAATCTACTCACCCAACCACTCTCTTCTTCATGAAGCCAAGAGAAGGGCCTCGCAGGGGAACCACGACGGTAAAAACGCCCCCGCCACCCGACGACGAGAGCGGAATAGCTAAGCAATGAGCCGCGGAAGGAGCCGGGCCGAGACGCTGTAGAACTTTGCACCGGGGCTTCCAAAGAACTCGACACACGGAGTTTCAGAAGAGGTCGACACGGGAGCCTCGGAAGAGCTCACACCCGCCTCCGATTACAAAAAGATCAATACTAAAGGTCAAGACAAAGAAGAGAAATTCAATGCAACAGAATATGAAAAGCAACTCACCGCCGCATGATGATGGGGTACTTCATCATCTTCTTCATCCTCACCAAGGAAACCAGAGCACTCTTTGAAAAAGGATAAAAAGTAATCGGATCATGAGAGAGACAAGAAAATAAAAGAACAAAGAGCATTAAATGAGCTCACCTAAGAGCATGCTAGCAACAACTAGAGTACCGATAGAGTACTTGGTTTATGAGGCTTCTTGAGACAAAGCAGCCGATGAAGACCCATCCGTTCGCCCCTCTTCGGGACATGCGAGGGCCGCGAGGGACTAGACGAGAACATATTCTTCATATACATCAACAAATCCGGAAGAAACCCCGGAAAGAGCGGTAGAGGTTTGGGACTTACTAATTGCGTAAGTCCCAAAGCAAGTCTATCTCGATCTACGCCCACACGGGCGGGAAAGCGCCAGAGAGACCGGGTCGACAAAGTTCCGCCCAAACTCCTGCGAAAAAGGATAAAACACTGAGACAAAGAAAAGCTAAGCAAGAACAAACGCAGCTAGAGTGCATAAAGTACTCAAACAAAAAGATAGACAACTCACAGCTGGGGGCGGGTTGTTGGCTAAGAACTCGGTGACAGCAGGGGGAATGACGCTCACCCCTTTCAAGATCTTCGAAGACGCCGAGTACCTCCTCGGCCCGGTCGGCTCAAGAGCTGGGACCATGCGTGAAGGATCCTCGGCCCTGTAATACTCAAAGACAAGATGCTCCCGCTCTTTCAAGGGGCTGAACCCATGACGAAGAAAGCTCGAAACGATACCAAAGCCGGTCAAACCCCGTTGCTTCAGCATGCTAATCCTATCAAGGAGTGGCTGGATCACTTGAATCTCAGCAGGCGATTCAAGTTTCTTGTCCCATCGGTCATTCACCACAGGACCAGATCCGGGATGAATGGCAAGGGAAGGGATTAAATTGGCAACAGAAACCACTCTAAGACGCCAATCTTTTACTGAATCGACCATGTCATAGTCAAAAACTTAATTTTGAGACCCTAGCGAAATCGAATCCCACAACCGCCAAGAACGCTGGTTTCTTCACGGCGGGGTTGAGGTTTTCATTTAAAGAAAAGCGAAAAAAGAGACAGAGAAGGAGGGATTCCAAGGAAAGCTTCGCAAAGATGAACGAAAACAGAAAGATGGAGAATGGCATTGGGGGTTAGGTGGTTCAGACTAATCCCGAAATAACCAAGAAACTGATGAAGGAAAGCGGAAGCAGGAAGGCAAAGTCGGTAGCGGATAAAAGAAACGAAAAGGACAATCTCACCAGACCGAGCTGGAACCCGATGCTCGCCGGAACCCTCCATTCAGCGATGACTTTGCTTTGGATCAAGCCATCGCTAACGAGCTCATGCAACTGGTCTTCGCGTTTGTTGTTGGGGCCGCCAAACCTTCCGAAAGCAGCCCTCATAGCCACGAACTCCCGATTTTCGATCAAAGAAAGGGATGATTCCTCGTCTCGAAGGTCGCTCGAGACTTGCTTGCGGTTTTCTTCTTTCCCATGAACTGGCGGAAGCAAGAGAGGCGCTAAAGAAGATGTAGGATGATGATGCTCAAGTTACTGGCGACGGTGATGGCGGCGGATTTCTAAAAGCTAGGGTTTAAAGGCAAGAGTTGGGGCAAACAAAGGGTCTTTAAATAGGTTTCTCAATGATACAAACGGCCCACAAGGCCCGATAAAACACAATGTGGGGAACGCGACGGTCCATTTACCGACGCAACTAAAACAATGGAGGCACAAATCCACACAACAAGACAAACCAACGGGCAGATTTTAGACTTATCCGTCCAAAGACCACGGCGGGGGTTATCGGATCGCTACAAGAACAACTCGTCAAAACAAGAAGAAAAAAGGAAGAAAGAAAAGGCTACCTCACAAGGAACAAAAAGAACCCGGTTATTTGAGAAAGAACCCGGTAATCTCATGGACAACGGGGATCGCAATAGTAAAAGTAAAAGACAACTCGAGAAGACAAGATTCGTTACATTACAAGCGTAAGATTACAAATCTTAAAGACAAGATTCGTTACATTACAAGCGACTTCAAAAATAGAAGATTACAAATCTTACAAGACCCAACGAACTCGGCACTCACGAAAAGCAAGGTAGCAAAGAGGAACGCGGACACGGCTAGGCTCGAACGACTACGTGTCCCAAATTGCTACTCGGAAGGACAAACCGCCATCGCCTACACTGCTTTTCTTCAAAGGAAGGACGCAGTGCACTCAAGGCGTAAATCGGCAAAGACGGCAGGACAACATGGAGCAGAGAGAGAAGGCGGCAGCATCTGTCTACCCAAGACCGATGTGTGATCTGCATATGGTGTTGATCTGCACCGATACGATCTCAAGACAAAGCGACGAGGATGAACCCAGAACGGCCAGATGAAGGAACGAAGCCCACATCACAAAACTTCCTCCAACTACCACCACATACATCCTAGCACAATGCTGTCGCGGGATTAGCCTACCTTTAATCCCTATCACAAGACTTCCTCCAGCTACGACAAGACACACAGAACTACAAAATATGCCCGGGGTGCTCTTCTACTTCACAAACTACCATGCTCATATCCACGAAGGTTTCAACGGAATATCCAATAGATGAAAACAAGCACCGGGACAAGATTTATAGACCAAAGGAGCGGCGCACATGGACCAGAGAGTACCAACGAAATAAGCGACAAAGAACACAAGGCAAGGACAGGACTCAATAATGGGACGGCTCAAAGCGAGAGGAAAATAAAGGTTTCAAGACGGGCATATTCGGAAGGATATACCATCACAAGACAACCCGTGAACAAAAAGCATTTACACTCAACCACCACCATACAACTACATCCGACAATGACAGCAGACTATCAAAGAATACGCTTAAGACCTCGTGATCCGAAGTTCTTCTGAACAAAACAACACGGGTATACGCTGGGGGGCTCGCCAAAGATCACAGATTAATCAACACTAAGCTAGGGAATTCGGCCCTCATTTCAACTACTCTCGGGGCTCAGAACCAAAGACAAAAGACAAAAAGTACAAGAAACTCAAGACTACAACGACGACGACGATCAAGACTCTTCAACCGACTTTTTTCAAAAGAAAAGAACTCGGAGAAAGCACGAGGTCATGCGGGATACATAGCCCTGTAATTTTTTGAAGGCAGAATCTGGACCCTCCAACTTTTGCAAGCAAAAGCAAGAGGCTCGGGGCTACACTCGGTGAGTGCAATTTTATGAAAAATTGCACCCGCCAAAAAAGAACCCGGACATAGGCTCGGAGGCTGCACACCGCGAAACTACTCGGATGATAGTTTAATCTAAGACTAAAGGACCGCTTCGGAAAGATACCACAGAAACTACTCGGATGATGGTTTAATCCAGGACTAAAGGACCGCTCGGAAAGATACCACAAAAACTACTCGGATGAGGACAAAATTCAAATCTCGGGGACCACTTGAGCATGATTTTCAAACAAACATAAAGGATCAAGACCCTCCAACTTTTTGTTCCAAATAGCAAGAGGCTCGGGGCTACACTTTCGGTGAGTGCCCTTTTTCTCGAAAAAAGCGCACGTCACCAAAAAGACTTCCTCAACGCAGACTACTTCAAGACATTATGACAAAAAGAACCGGAACGAGCCATATTCGAGTTCTTTTGACAAAACTTCGACGAACAATCAGAGCAACTTCAAGACTAGATCCTCCAGCTCCTTGTTCCAAATGGCAAGAGGCTCGGGGGCTACAACCAGATAGATGTACTTTTTTCTTCACAAAACACTCACCACTCGAAGGTCCCAAGAAGCGCTACAAGATTTCACTCCAGAAAGCACTCGGATAACATTTTGTTCCTACCTAACAAGACTTGAAGGGGCAAAGCGAGACTTTCAGAGCTCAACCATGAAGTGCTCGGGGGCTTGTCGATGCGGGACCCACAGGATACCCTGCAAGAGAGAGAGAAGATCTAGTTCAACTAGGATTCTTCCCATGTAATCTTAGTAATAGAACTATTAAATAATCCTACTAGGAAATCTCATTATAAACCGACTAGGACTCTGGCCTCCTGACTATATAAAGGAAGGCAGGGCTCCTGAAAGAAAGAGAACAATTGTACAACATAACACTTCATAATCAATCCAACGCAAAAGGCAAACGCTGACTGGACATAGGGTCGTTACTCGATCTACGATCGAGGGCCCGAAATTTCAGATAAATCGATTGTCTCTTGCGTTTACCATCGAAGTTCAAAGATCTGTGAAGCCCGAACATATCGCCCTGTGTACCCCGTGGCGTGCTATCGGTGGTAAAACATCGACACTTTCTTTCTCTCACAGGTTGCTGGGTTGTGCCCAGGTTCTCCACAGTGACTACAATGCATGGTTACTCCATGTTTGGTTACTCTTGACCCATTTGGTCCACCAACTTCATGTGCTGCTTTCCTTCTAGCTTTAGGTGGCCTTCCAACCCTTTTTTTTCATACATTGTGTGGTTGAACTTGTGGGCCACCAACCTTTTCCCAAGTGGACTTGTCATTGCATGGGTGAATGTAGCATCCATATGCCTTCTTAAAAGCTTGAAGAGAGTAACACTGTGGCAAGACTTGACTCCTCGGGTATCCTCTCATGCCTCGTGCAAGAAATTGCATGATTGCGCAGGTATACTGTCAAGCTCCACCTCTTGCAATCGCAATGCCTTCATCCAATGTCTACATTAAATTGCCACCCCGTCATGAACCTCAAATACACCACTCCCACTTGGTATTACATAGCATGTGTTGGCCATCTCTGCATGTCTTGCCAATTTCTTCCTGATCTTTGGATAGATCAGCATCCCTCCCCATTTCTCTTGAACTTCTTTTTGTTTGTTGTAGTGCCTGGCCATGAGCTGTCCCTTGATCCTTTGCAGCATGCTTAAGATAGGAAGTTCTCTAGCTTTTAAAATGTACCTGTTAAACACTTCACAGGTATTGTTCAGCAAAATATCACATTTTGGGTACTCACTAAAAAATGCCCCAACCCAAGTGTTTGGGACCATTTTCTCTAACCAAGCATGGGCATCTTTGTTGAGTAGTTTCATTTTGTCCATCTCTTGATTCCATCTTGGCACTGTACTTGCCCTTGCACAAGCCCAAAGCTGATTCTTTAGGTTTTTCCCTTTGAGCTGCCCCTGGAAGTTGGAGTAGAGGTGCCTAACACAAAACCTATGTTCAAAGTCAGGAAAGGTTTGCTGAATAGCAGGGATTAAACCTTTCTGTTTATCTGTCATGATGGTCCAAGGTGTAGTATTTTCTATTCCTAGATCTTCTTTCAAGTGCTCTAGGAATCACTTCTAAGAAGCAAGACACTCCACCTCAACCACTGCCATTGCAACAGGAAATATGCAATCATTAGGATCTATTCCTACAACAGTTAGCAACTGACCCCCAAATTTAGTCTTGATGTGGCAACCATCAAGACATATAACAGGTCTGCATCCACTTAAAAATCCCCTCTTGCATGCATCCAATGAGAAATACAATGAACTGAAACAACCATCAAGCAATTTCAAATACAAAGTGCTTCCTGGATTTGTCTTCCTAAGTTCCTGCCCATAGTCCCACAACTCAGTGTACTGCTGCACTTCATCTCCATATATCAAGTTCCAAGCCAGTCTTCTAGCTCTAGATAATTTGTTCCTGGATGGGGTCAAATTTAACTCCAGCTGCACTGTCTTTGCAAAATTTGACAAATTCATCTTCTCATCAGCTCTGAACCTCTCTACATATTTGTTGGCAAGCCATTTTGCAGTACACCTATTCAATACCCATTTTTTCTGACATGTGTGAGTCCCAACATAAGTCTTGATGACAAAACAGTCCACCCTTTTGTCTTCTGAAGCATACAAGTACCATGGACATTCTTCATCACAATGAGCTTTGATTCTAGTCCTATCATTCTTGGGCATCTTTATCTCCACTCTATTCTTGATACTATATTCAGTAATTGTCTTTCTAAGCATCTCTACTGAATCAAACTTCATGCCAACTTTGAAAATTGGGTTCTGCAAATCTTCAGGTCTGAAACTTCTCATGTTCTACCCAGCCCTACCCTCTTCACCAGATTCTGGTAGCTCTAATTCTTCTTCATCAGAGTCCAACTCATCCCATTCTTTGCCTACTGGTTCATTGTCTACTGGGCCAAATCTTTTCCTCCCTGCTCTGACCATTATCCCCTTTGCAGCACCCTCATCAACCACACCTTCATCAACATCATCACAAAAAAGGTCATCATCATCATCTCGAACTGCATAGTCACTGTCAACAAAATCAACATCTGAACTGCATTCACTGTCATCACTGTCATCACCATCAGCACATTCTGTCCTAGCAGGGGCAGGCACCTTGGGTAAGGTTGCAATTGTGTTGTACACAATGTCCTCCCAGTTGTTGCCATCAACAGTATTGTAATGGTCCATATAAAGCACATAATTCTTGACCTTAAATGCAACTTGCTTCATTATCTGTGCTTCTTTATCTGATGCAATCAAACGCAAACCGGCTGACAAGTCCTGCTCAGGCAACAACCACCACACTGGAACACCCAGATCATAACCTAGCACCACTGATATCTCATCTACTGCATTAAAAGACCAGTACTGCACTTTGATATTGTCGAACCAATCGACCTTGCCATCGAGGTACACTCGATCAACACCAGACCCACAGAAAAATCCATTATGATGCACTTCCACAGAAAATTCTTCATCGTCAGGCCCGAAAGAACGAAAAACAACCCTAAAATTAAGCACCGAATCGGAGCATATCAAGCAAGCCTACCAGACCAACTACTACGCCTCCAAATTGATCTGGCACAGATAGCATTGAGTATAGGATACAACTCTAGGGCACTTACCATAGGTTGGAGCCAGCTCCCCTTTCAATCATCGACGGCCTGCCATGGTGCCGCCGCGCCGCAATTTGTGCGGCCGGGCGGCACCCACCGCGGAGCTCGTTGACACCGACGTTGGTGGGGCCGCGAGTTCGCCGCAGCCCCGGCCCGCCCTAGTGATCTCTCCCTACCCGCGAGTTCACCGTCGCCCCGGCCCGCCCTTGCCTTCTCTCGGCTGACAAAGATTGGGGGAAAGGGTGGCTGCAGTTGAAAGTAAGGAAGACAACGTTCGCGGGGGGGGGGTTGATAAAATGCGATGACCTCGCCCTTCATCTGCCACTCTGGCACGACCACGTTGGATTATGTGGCTGATGTGGCTGCATCTGGACCGTGCGTGTGCCGCGGAAATAGATCAGGGACCTAGATAGTTGGTTTAATAGTTTGAGGACGTAGATGGGAAGGAGCCAATAGTTTGAGGACCTACAGTGCATTTTACTCAAAGACTTAGTAGCACCTCAGGTTCCGGGTTCGACTCCATGTGGTAGCGAATTTTCTAAGATTTAACAGCGTTGTGCTTTAGTGGTAGACGACGATCCCGTCGACAGTGAGGTGTCGATGGTAACTTCGTCAATCTCAAGGATTTGCTGGTCTAGTTTTTGAAGATGCTCATATGGATAGATTTTGTATATGTGCCTTCATAAAGGTGAGTGGTAGGTGATGATCCCGTCGTCAATGATGTGTCTATGGTGACTTTGTCAATCTTTTCATTCTTTGAAGATTGCTCATAAGGGTAGAGTTTGTGTGCATGCGTTCATAGGAATGAGTGTGCGTGCGTTGTGAGTGTGTGCAATCGCAAAAAAAGCTCTCATTAATTTGATTGAGCATTCTGTTACAGGTGAGGTGAGAGTGTGATGCAGCGTCGTATCACAAATGTTTAACAATAATAGCAAGCACGACAACACAGTGCGGGGCCAATACGAGCCTCGGGCAGACAGCAGACTCCATGCCCAAGGCGGGGGTGGACAGAACGGGGGTGGGGACTGGATCGGGACTGACGGGGCAGCCGAGAACGGGGGTGGGGACCGGGATCAGGATCAGGACTAAGGAGGCAGCCGACGGAGAGGCCCGCGTCGAGAAAGCAGGCCGCAGGGGAAGAGAAAACGGAGAAAGAGACTAATATCTGGACCCCACTTTGACTATTTCTCTACCTGATCTCAAATGACCCTATATACTCTGTTTCTCCATCCCTCGCACTAAACGCAAAACAAAATCGTCCTCGTATCCTAACTGAACATAGACGGATATAATCCCATCCTACAACCTGAGATGGAGTCGTCCCTTCTCGTTCCAAAACCAAACACAAGCATCTCTAGAGCAAACAAGAGACGTCTAAGACCTTGTTTAGTTTCTTCCCTAAAAGTTTATATCATATCTCATCGAATGTTTGACACATGCATGAAGTATTAAATATAGACTAAAAAATAACTAATTACACATATTGCGATCACTTTGCGAGACGAATCTTTTAAGCCTAATTAGTGCATGATTTGACAATATAGTGCTACAGTAACACATGTGCTAGTGGCGGATTAATTAGGCTTAATAAATTCGTCTCGTGGTTTACTGACGGATTCTGTAATTTATTTTGTATTAGTATCCGAACACCCCATGTGATACCCTGATGTGATAGCTCAAAACTTTACACCCTAAAACTAAACAAGACGTAAGAAAGGTAGATGCCTCTCCAATTATAGGTACTTCTAAAAAGACTACGAGGCGGCTTAAGTAGCACAACGAATCATTTTTCTCAATTGATTGATTATTATTACTTTTCAGTGCTTATATAGTTGTCCTTTGAAGTAAAAATCTTGAAAATCAATAAAAGCTTCCTTCGTAAAAAAATATAGTTGTCCTTAATCCTACAAGGATGGGAGCTGTCATTCCTAGCTTTACAAATTCCTCGTCGCTAGAGCAATGTGCACATTAAAGGATTTAATTAAACAATCTTGATACTATTCTGATCTAAACATATATATTTAAACCACTTTGTTATATTATGCAGACTATAAATCAGTCAGGCCTTATTTGGATGTAGTCGGATTCGCATCAATCCACATGTATTGAGTAAAACTTAAACTAAATTTCACCCCAACACATGTGGATTGAGATGAATCCTCAAAGATCTCCGGAGCTGGAGTTACGCCAAAGAGGCTTGTAAACAATGCAACCATCAGGTCTCATTCGGGAAACGATAATATCATAATCCTCTAATCCCAGCTCCAATCTAAACATATTGGTTGAAGTGAAAATTAGTTTATTTTTACTCTAATTAATATGTATAGACAGGATTTTTAAACAACAAGAACAACATCTAAGTAACGTATTGGAGTTGGGAGGTGTACGTACAACTATCTACATCCACCAAAATGAAATTTGAATCCTGATACCCACGAGCGCTAGCAGAAGCTGTATTCGATCATCTGATCGAAACGTACTTATGAGTGTGCAAGTGTGGAGTGCGTCTTCTTGTAACCAAAATCAAAATAAAGAAAAAGGACTATGGAGGAGAACAAATACATTTGAGATCTGATAATAAAGTCGTAACTATGTTAACTTAAACTATTATCTTTATCAGCCGGACGGCTCTGTTCGTTTCGCTAAATTTTGGCTGATGCTGCTGCTTAGGAAGAATTGAACAGGGTGCAGAGCTGGGAGAATCGGTCACAGACTTGTGCGTGGAACAGAATTAAGTTCCCCGGCAAAATCATGTCAGAGAAAGCTATCAAATGATGATGTTCCTCTGATCTGCTTCCGAATGACAGAAGGAACAAATGAACCGAAGGAATGTATCACATTGCTTGGATGTAGCGTGTCGGAATCAAATGAGCCAAAGTAGAAGTAGGCATGAAGCCCCTGCACCTGCAGCTTGCTTTAATTAAGGGGCCATTTGGTGGTGCTCCGGCTCCTCAACTGTAGAACTCCTGTAGCTGTCCTGTAGCATGGAGCCAGTTGAAGCCTCAAAAACCAGCTCCGCTGGCTCCTTCATTCAGCAGCTCAATTTTTGATTCATATCGATAGAAGGGCTCCTCTCTACAGTGATGCACATGGTTTAACAGTACACATGCAGATGAAGCCGGAGCCCTATGAGCCATGCCAAAGAGGCCCTAAACCTTCATACCAAAAGTAAAGAAAACAAATAAAAGAACAAAACAAGTGGACTACGTGTTGAGAGCTACTACGTGTCCGAGAAAGTAAAATTTGCCTTTGAGGGCATACGCTCTTCTGTTGTGCACCGTTGGATATGTATTATAACAAATTTTGTATAGGTGAAGTAACTCTAAGTTTGAAAAGATAGAATCTACATGCATATCTACCAGTGGTGTCTATCACCAACACAAGTATGATAATTAAAATACGTTAAGGCTAGATAGAGTTGTGCGCATTATTTGTTTTACCTCTAATATGTCCTAGAAATCTAGTAGCCAGCTTCTTAGCTGTCCCTTCTTACTCTGATAACTCTTTGCTACCTATGCATGGTCAATGTATTTCCGTTATGAATTTATTGAAAATGAGGGAAACCTCCGGTTAAAAAAGAAAAGTCCTATAAATCTAGAATTGGGTAAAGTTAAATGTGCTCTTAAGGACATGTGCTCTCACCATCTCCACCGTTCACACAAATCTCAATGCGAATCTGCATTGAGATGTGTTTGTGCACATTTCTCAATGTGAATTCAATGGTGAAGGTGGTGAGAGCACATGCCCTTGAGGGCAAAAAAAAAAAAAAAATCTTGGCATGCTACATTGTATTAGTATTTCAGAATGGAGTAACCAGTGGTAGATGCTTGCTTGCCTTGGCGGTTTTCCACGTAGCATACGTCAAAGAGCAAAGCCTTATGCCACCGGCTGCCGACGCGCACACACATTCATGCGCATGGGCTGTGATGGCCAACCCTAGCTGGCAGCCTACGTATCCTCGCTAAACCAATTGAACTATACATCTTCTAGCCGTCCGTCCCGCCGCGGCCGGCCGGTGACGACGGAGCCATGGCTGAGCTCGCATCGGGCGCCGTAACCTCGCTGCTGGGCGTGATCCGGAACGAGTTTCAGCTGCTAGGGCGCGTCCGGGGCGACGTGCAGTTCATCAAGGAGGAGATGGAGAGCATGAACAGCTTCCTGGCACACTTGGCCAGGACGGAACCTCCCGACGGCGAGCACGACGAGCAAGTCCGGACGTGGATGAGCCAGGTCCGCCTCCTCGCCCAGGACTGCAACAACCGCATCGACCTCTACCTGTACCGCGGCAACCCGGAGATCCACCGCGCCAGGGGCGGCCTCAGGCGCTACGTCTGGTGGCTTCCCTGGTTCGTGCGCAAGATGGCCGCGCAGCACCGGGCGGCGGTCCAGCTGCGTGAGCTCAGGGACAGGGCTCGCGACGTCGGCGAGCGGAGGCTGAGGTACGGAGTGAAGGTCCCAGCAACGGCGGCACCGGCGGACCACCACCACCAGTCACCTCCTGCGACGCCATCGCCGTCATCATCGGCGCAGGTGGTTGCACTTGCACCTGCTTCAGCGTCACGTGGCCATGCCAGAGACGACGATGAAGACGACGGCGATGGTCACCATCACCAGCTGGTAATGGCAGCCACGACTGATCATCCTCGTCGCCGGAGATCAGGCTGCTTCCTGCTGGAGCCTCCCACTCTGGATGACTACTTCCAGAGGAAGCTTCGGGAGTGGATACACAAGGTTGCTAAACAAGAGATCATGCTGCCGGCGTCCTTGGCCATTGTGGCGGCACCGGATTCACACAAGGACGCCTTCACTCTTGCACACGAAACTTTGGTTGTGCCAGGGACATATTACCATCGAAGTATCTTTGTGGACATCCCGGCAGTGCACCAAAAGTTTGCACCGCTACGGCCCAAGGAGATTCTTTACTACATCCTTCGGGAGCTCCAGCATGCCAAGCCCCAATCCCAGACCCAGCAGCTGCAAGGCACAGGCTGTCCAGGCAATGAGGAGGAGGAGGAGGAGCGGCATTTGGACTGGCTAGATGCTGGCTACACAAGACTGGAAATAAAGGACGGAAAAAAGAGGCTGCTTGGTGAAATCAAGACCAGTATTGCAAGAATGAAGGTTTACCAGAAGCTAGAAAAGATCGAGAAAGGTATCCGAGAGGGGCAACCGATGAAGAAGGGCGTGGACCAGCTGGAGGACCTGAAAAAGTTAGAGCTAGAGTTACTCCTCCCGCTGCTCCTCCAGTCAGCTGCAGCTGCTGCTGTGGCTCAACAAGGCCATGTAAGGAACAAAGTCATGAATAAATTAGCAGCGTCGTATGACAACATTATCAAAGAAACAGCTAACAAGCTTAAAAGGATAATGGAAGTAGAAGAAGGAGCAGCGGCTCAACAAGGCCATGTAAGGAACAAAGTCATGAATAAATTAGCAGCGTCGTATGACAACATTATCAAAAAACAGCTAACAAGCTTAAAAGGATAATGGAAGTAGAAGAAGGAGCAGCAAAAGCGCAACAGCAGACAGAACCCATTTGTCTCGAAGATTCCCAATATGAGCGCATTCTGCTAGATGTGTTTCCAGCGACCAGCAATAGCAAGCCTCTGCAGACCAAAGAAGCCACAAAGACTACAGCAAAAACACTGGGGGAGCATCAAATCAAGCAGATGATCCATGAGGCTAAACAAGAAATCTTACAAGAGCTTCAGGAAGGCAAATCTGACAAGAATCAAGCAACAAGTGAACGGAGTAATCTGGGTCAAATTCCAGAATATGAGGTTGAAGAAATCATGCACAAGATCGAAAGCATCAACGTGGAGCTTAAAAAGCAGATGCAGATACAAGGCATCGTGAACAGGATTAAAGATCACTTGAAGGACAAAACACCCCTAATTATCCTCAAAATTGATGATCACGAGATGGATGGATCCAAATGGAAGGAGACCAGAAATGCTTTGAACCTCTTACAATGTGATGCTGATGCATTGATCATCACCAACACAAAGAACACCCAGCAAGCTAAAGAATATTGCTATCCACAGCAGGAACCCATATACTATACTCTTGCTGGCCTCTATCAGGATACAGTGCTCAAGCTTACAAGCCAGCAGAAAGATGGAGACTATTGCAAGAAAAGCCAGGTCCTTCGGGACATCTTGGATGAGTGTGAGCCATATGAGTTATGCATGAAGATCTTCGCTCATGCTTTGTAAGCCAAGCCCAAGAGGAGCATTGAAGAACTGCACAAGTTGCACATCTCCCTGCAGGTTTCACCAAAATCATTGGAACGTGTTGCTAAGAAGATGTTCAAGTTCTCATACAACGACATGCCTAAAGAACACAGGTCCTGCTTATTGTATCTTGCTATCTTCCCTCAAGGTCACAAAATCAGGCGGTCAACCTTGATAGGACGGTGGGTCGTGGAGGGGTTGATAACTAAGGAAGATTGGCCCACTTCAGTCCATCAAGCTGAGCGATGTTTTGACATGCTCATTGACCGGTGGCTTCTTTACCCCGGTGATATTAGTGCTTCAGGCAAGGTCAAGAGCTGCATGGTAGGTGATCTAGTTCACGGATTCATTACCAAGATTGCCAGGAAACAACACATTGTGGAGACACGCTTGTCACATCACTTGGCTCGTCACTTCTCCATTTTCAATGATATTGAACTCCGAGGTTCTGATAAAATCGAGACTTTCTTGCAAAGTATCTCTAAATCATCTAAATGGTCCATGCTCAAGGTGCTTGATCTGGAAAGT
The DNA here is from genome assembly GCA_904845875.1 of Miscanthus lutarioriparius. Taxonomy (NCBI): domain Eukaryota; kingdom Viridiplantae; phylum Streptophyta; class Magnoliopsida; order Poales; family Poaceae; genus Miscanthus; species Miscanthus lutarioriparius. The sequence continues at coordinate 73,167,524 of CAJGYO010000016.1, read as the reverse complement.
TGTCAGTGCTTCAAGAAGAAGAACTACCTCGATGAAATCTGCAGCAATATATTACTACTCAAGTACTTGAGCCTAAGGGGAACAGATGTTACCCGGTTGCCTAGAAAATCAACGACCTCCACGAATTGGAGGTATTGGATATTCGACAGACGATGGTGCCTGCATTTGAAACAAAAAATCTCATGCTCCTTAAGCTGAAGCGTTTACTAGCTGCTAACAATGGTTCTGGTGTACGGATTCCTCACAAGATCGGAAAAATGGTAAATGTGGAAGTATTGTCTAATGTCAAGGCTTCACTGATTGGCACTGGCAGAGACTTGGTTGACATTGGAAAGCCATGGAAGCTGCAGAAGCTCGGTATTGTTGTTGAAGACAAGAACCGTCACCTAAGGAATTTGCTTCGAGCAATCAGTGACCTGCATGAGAGCCTCCTGTCTTTATCAATCACTTTTCACACAACCGGATATGAGGGCACTCCTTCCAGTGAAGAGTTACCAGCCTCTCTCCTGAGATACCCTCCTAAGCTTCTCGAGAGCCTAAGTGTCAGTGGAACCACACAAAAGGGGCGGCTGCTTCCATTGTTGGCCAAAGATCATCATCATCAACTTGCCAAGGTTACTCTAAGTAGCACCTCGCTGAACCAGGAAGATCTTAAGGTCCTTGCTAAACTGACGGTGTTACTCTGTCTCAAGCTTGAAAAGATTGATTGCACTGAGAGCGTGCTCACCTTCAAGAAGAATGAATTCCAAAAGCTCAATTACTTTCTTCTTCAGGGCTCCAGCCTGACAGAAATCATGTTCGAGGAAGGAGCAACTACTGAGCTCAAGAAGATCATTTTGTCTTCGACCAACATAGAGCGTGTTTCTGGTGTTGAAGGCCTTCCAAAACTGGAGGAGCTTGAGTTCAGCAATAATACAAGCAGCAGTTTGCTTTCATCAATTGACAATGCTGAACAAATAACCAAGCTGACTCTTCGTGGTACATTGCTGGAGCAAGCCAATCTACGTATCCTCGCCAAGAAACCAAATGTGCGCAGCCTAGAGCTCTTGGACACACGTTGTGGAAGTCAGCTTACTTTCAACGAAAATGAGTTCCAGAAGCTCAACACTCTTATTGTCAACTGCTCTGATATCACAGAGATCAACTTCACTACAAGATCAGCTCTTTCTCTCCAGAAGATTGTGTGGACCTTCACCAACATGCAGTCTCTCTCTGGCATTAACAACCTTCCAAAACTGAAGGAGCTTGAATTCAACGGGGGCCCTGTCCGTTTTGAGGTGGAAGAAGCCATTAACAAACTTAAGGAAAGACCTGGTTTTGACTTTAAACACAACAAACCAAAAAATCAGGAACAAGAGAAAGGAGATGCAATAGCAGAAGATGAAGATGATGATGCAAGGTTCCCGTTCTGCTGGAAGAAAAAGGTCTGACACTGAGCTCAAGGAGCCTCTCCTTATATCCATTCATTATCGAGTGCCTTGGTGTGGTTTGTGTGTGCTCGTGTGGTTTGTCATATGTTCTGCTTGTTTGTGTTTTTCTACCTGCGAATGAGTATTGTACATATGTGTCAGCTAAGTGTGTCTGTTTTCTAAGTTAATCTGCCTAGTGGTTGTGGTTGAGCGTAGAGGTTTGTGCTCACATGTTTGGATTTGAAATTGGATTTGTGTGGCTTTCCTGTGAACCATCATGCTGCGGAATGCTTGGTTCCAATCATGTAATAAGCGCGATGCTTGTGCGCATACACCGTGTGATATATTATATACTTAATGTTTTCTGAATTGATGAAGAAGTGTGTGTCATATATTATAGGTACCTGTCTAACCGTATTATATATAGTACATACTTCACTAGTTCTTGCATTGTTGTGGCCTAGCAAGGTCCTTGAAGCAGAGGTTTATGCCGATTAAGCATATGCAAATCTGGATTCTATCTTTACTTATCTTCCAAACTGCAGTGGCAGAAGTAGTGTTCCAGTCAATCATTTACTGAGCAAATGGTCTCATTTGTACATCGGTGTGCACTTGATTGGTACCTAGAGCAATTTTATTATCCCTTGTCATCCCCTTGTCTGGGGATGGAAAAGCTAGTTGCAGAAAGTTGATACTAAGCATGTTGATGCTGGGCCTAGTTGTTCAGACACATGAATGGTACTTGCAGACAAATAATTTTAGTTCAGATAGTGGCATCTTACCTATGTGTACTACAATTGTGATCTCAAATTATCACAACAATGAGTGGTAAGTGGTTGGTAACACTAACACCACCAGTAGCCTAAGTCAACATGTTGGGAAACAGGAACAGGTCCAAACAAGAGCAATCGATGATCCATCTGTGTGAGCAGAGGAAAATCGTGACACCAGAAATAGACAAAAATGAACTTGACAACAATAAAAATGGTAGGAAAGAGTTGGGGCTCACAGCGAATCGGATATGTGGATGTCGACCTTGAGCGGGTTGCTCTCCAGAAGGCCATAACTGCCCATGAGCATGGAGCAGCACTGGTGCGAGAACACTCGAGCAAACACCACCGTGCATGACTACATGTGGCCATCTGCTCGAATCTTAGCAGCGCCCCACTTCTGAATCGCCACTACAATACAATGCACCTACCTAGAAAGCAAAACAATACCTGATTTAGTGAATGGACTCCACCGAAGGAAGGACGGGGCAGCCAAATCGCATGATCTTGGCCGGCAAAGGCATTACGCCGAACACCTTACGGGCGGTCCCCGTCGCATGCGGACAGAAGAGGCTGGCGCAGAGAAGGTACGTAGCGGAGGCCAAGCACGTCTGCCTGCAGGGCGCGCGGCGTCCACCTGCATCCCCGGCTCATCGGCACGCGCGCGATGCTGATGCGGTGCCATGCCTCGCCACTCAGGCCAGACCGCCAGGCGCCAGAGGAGGGAGGACGCTCATGCCGCGGCTTCTCTGATCGTCCATGGATCAGGCGGGCCTGCTATCTTTCTGAGTCTGCTAGAAATGCCCCGACTGACTTTAAATGGGCTAAAGTTGGGCCCAATCGTAGTTTAACTGATCTCACAAGACTATGGGCCTGGATCCTCTTGTGTGTATTGGCGTGGGCCTGCTATCTTTCTGTTCCTAACGTGAAACTGTGTTATAAGAGTTCATAAATAAATAAACAAAACCTTAAATAATAAGCACATACGTATACCTTTGACACTCTAGTAACTAACTAGTGTGGATTGTTACCCAAGTCACAATTGAGCTTTCTATTCATGGGCTCAAGAAGACACAGGGTGCGCGCGGGGAGGATCACCCGTTCACTTGTGCGTGGAGCCGTGGAGCATGACAAAATCGTCCGGAGACGATGAGGACATAATCGACTATCAGTTCACGGTGTGATCGGATCGCGTCCATGGTGAAGCAAATAAAAAGGATTACTATTAGAACGGTGATCGAATCATGTCGAAAAAATGCTCGAATCAAACAACATCTAAGATGAAGATATCGTGCAATTTTTAAGGCAGCCAAGGGCTGGCCCACGGCGGGCAAGGGCGGCGCCCGGGCCCCCCATCCCATGGGCCCCCACCTTAGGTATACACTCAGTACGTAGTTGTATAGTATATGGCTTGGTTGGCTCGACAGCCTAGCAGGTTAGCGTTCGCGATTTGTTTGTCGACTCTGCAACTGCGACTTCTCATCTCGGAACCAAATCACAAATCCCGAACACAACGCAGCAACTGCAAGGCGATCAGCCAACTCAACGGCGGCACCGCGGCGGGCGGCCAACTCGGACTGAGACTCCAATGAGGACGCCTGCGTAGTCAGTCCCCGTGCGCTGATGCTGATTTTTATTCCTACCCCACACGCGCACCGGCCCTGTTGCAACGCCCGCTCGTCTAGACGACTCGCCTCGCCCCCCGCAGCACGCCATGTCCGCCTAGATTTGAAGCCGCCCGCCTCGTCCCGCACGCGCACCGCCCTCGTAATAAGCCTGAAACAGTTAAAACATTTCAAACATATTCTTGCAACAAATGTACGAAACATGTGCAACATCTAGATCAGAACGCTCGTAACATGCGTCTGGAATAAATGAAACATTTTGAACAACATCTCTGAAACACTTGCAACATGCCTCTAAAACACTTGCAATATGTGCAACATCCCTAATGTACTTGCAACATCCATATGAAACAATTACAACATACCTCTTAAACACTTGCAATATGTGCAACATCCCTGATCTACTTTTGCAACATCCATATAAAACAATTGCAACATACCTCTGAAACGTCTAAAACACTTGAAATATACGCTTGCAACATGCGCTTCCATCGCAACATCTCCTTGCTGAAGTCGTGCGTCACGGTGGCTACGGCGTCGTTCATGTGTTTTTTTCTCGAATACCCAAAAGAGTTCCGTGGTTCATGTGTACATAAGGGCCCCATTTTTTTGTTTCGCCCTGGGCCCCTAAAAATTCAGGAGCGGCCCTGGGCCGGCCATGCATATTTTGGGATACTATTCTCTTCCTGTTGCGAAGATGATCCCCTATTTGTTCTTGATAATGACCAAAAGAAAAAAGAACTTTTCGCACCCACTTTTCGTTTTACACGAATGAAAATTGAAAGGGTCAAAACCTTAAAAGGATAGTTCATATCTTAACTCAAACATTTAACCTTCGCACCGTATCCGAATCCGAACACTCAAAATCAGATTTTTTTATATGTATTATGAGATAGATATCAATATCTGACATGATTCGTATCCGGTTACTAGATCTAACAAAAATATGGGATATAATGTAGGATCACTGATATCCGTCTGTATTCAATCTGGTTTCATCCCTTTTTAGGTAGCTATTCCTCTTGCCATCCTTAAGAAAAAGAGCATGGCTAGCGCCCGAACGTCCGGACGCTAGCATCCGTCTGAACGCCCGCTCCTGCCCCATTCGGATGCTCGTGCCTACCCGTATGCGGCTCGCGTACTTCGCATGCTACTCGTCTGCGCCTGCTACTCCCTCCCTCTCTCTCTCTGTTGCTCGTGTCCGAACACCTGCCCACATACTTGGCATCTTTGCTTTCATAGAAGTCTTCTTTGCAGCACACAGACTGCCGCTTGCTTGCATCTTCATTGCACGCCTATCTTTGCTATGCACCCGCGCCTCCTGCTGCGCATGCACGCGGGGACTTTCTCCACCTGTGTTCGCTTCCCTCCCCTGCTAATGAAAACACTTGCAACATGAAGCATTTGCCGCAAAATACTTTTGAAATAGGTAAACCATTTGAAACATAAGCATACAACATATGTGTATAGTCACTGCAACATATGTAACATCCATATAAAACAGTTGCAACGTACGTCTAAAACAACTGAACATTTGGAACATACGCTTGCAAATACGTATATAGCCACTTCAACATATGCAACATCCAGATAAAACACTTGCAACTTACAACATGAAAACACCTGCTGCAACATAAGACTGAAAACAGATGAAACATTTAGAACATACATGTCATGGCCCGCTCGGGCTGAGGCCACGTCGAGGCTACTGCACCGGGATGCTCACTCGCACCGCATGGAGAGAGACGGAGGGAGTGGCGCTGGAGGCACGAGAGAGAGAAAAGCGGAGGCAGGAGGCACCAGAGAGGAGCAGTGGCTCATATTTTCCAAGACACGCATGCAGACGAGAGAGAGGAGCAGTGACTGATATTTTCCAAGGTACGCATGCGGACAAGAGAGAGGAGCAGTGGCTGATATTTTCCAAGGCATGCATGCGAACGAGAGAGCGGAGCGGTGGCTGATATTTTTCAAGGCACCCATGCGGACTATACGTATAGCTACGGGCGGGTCGGAGTCCGTCCAGATGGACAGACATCCTCGACGTATCATTATCGTAAGAAAAAACTATCCAGGCCCGGCGACCGCTCAAAAGAGAAAAAGAAGAAGGCCCAGGGTCCCCAGCCTCATGCTAAAAAGAAAAACCCAGTATACATGATAGCGAGATTATGATTTAAAGCTGCATGTTCCGGTAATGAGTTGGCTCAGCTTGGCTAGTTCAAATACATGATCGCTCAAGAAATTGAGCTGCAGTAGGTTTAAGTAGAGCTAGCACGCAAGAGATCAGGTCACGTGGGGGAGAATCGTGCATGCCTTGTGTGTGTGGAAGCCATCCCTTAAAATTTAATGCATATATATATTAGGTAGGAGGGGCTAAGGTTAAGAGAAGATAAAAAAGCCTCTATTCTTTTGTTCAGTCCTTCCTAAAAATTTTTCGCTTCGTCCCTGCAAGCCAGGGATCGGTCCATCACATGGGGATATAGATGGCCATCGGGCCATGCCGGCCCGACGCGGCGTCATGCCTCACCGGGCCACCATGCCGGCCGTGCCGTGCCTATGGCGTGCTCGTGGCTGGCCTCCGGCCCAAGGCATGGCCCGTGGGCCGTTTGGCCGTGCTGTGCCGCCCGTTGGGCACGACCATTTTCACCGGGCCGTGCCAGCCCATAGTCCGGCTGCAAAAATAACTAAGTCTTTAATGACTTGATCATTTTCAACATGATTTTACCACCAGATTCACAATTCAGAGATTCAAAACCACCAGATTCACATCAGATTCACATCAGATTCAAAACTCATATTCTCAGAATTCTAAACCACACGATTCACATTTCACAATCACAATTCAAACTCACAAGACAGAAGTCTCAAGCTCCAGCACCGTCCCTCAACGGGCGCTTTGGCGGCCTGGCCATGTCTACTCTAGAGGAGGAAGACGCGGCGTCAGGCACCAACTTGCACGCAAAGAAGAAGAAGAGTGAGAGATGACACTTGAGAGACAGAGATCAGAGAGAGACAGAGTAGAGAAGAGCAGATCTAGGGTTAGGGAAAGTGATGAACCTGCTTTCCTGGAGCCCAGTGCCGGAGATGAAGAAGCCAGCGAGCCAGCTAGAGGATGAGACAGACACCGATTAGAATCGACGGCGAGGTGGGGGAGGAGGGAGTGACATGAACACGAACTCACATGGTTCATCGATTCCGAGCGAGAGCGAGAGGAAACAGGAGAGGAAAAGGAGGGAGGAGACGGGGTTAGCGAACTCAGTGCGAGGTGGAGGAGCGCCGGTGAGGTCACCGGTGCCAGAGAGGACGGACGACGATGGTCGATGGAGAGCGGCGGCGGCGGCGGATCGCGAATGCGAGAGCGAGAGCGAGGTAGCGAGCGAGAGCAGACGGCGCGGCGGGGGAACAATGGGTATTAGGGACTTACGGTTAGGGATGGAGAGGGAGGCAGCGGGCAGCGGCTTATATATGCGGCGGGGTGGGCTGGCTTCGTGGGCTGCCTCCCTTGCTGGGCCAAATGAAGCCGTTGGGGCACCGGGCTGTGCCACGGGCCGGGGTGGCGGCCCAAGCACGGCTTGGTGCCTCGGGCCATGCCGGCCCGGGCCCGCTGGCCACCGGGCCGTGCCGTGCCCGTGCCGGGCCACGGGCCGGGCCAGCGGGCCGCGGGCTGCATGGCCAACTTTACATGGGGAACAATCTTCATGACTTTAATCTACATGAATAGGAGCTCCCTGTAATGTTGCAGCTCCTACTGACATTATTTGAGGACCTACATTATGCAAAATGTTATTTATATATTTGGTTATTAGGTGTGTAGGGACTGATTTGTTATAATATGTAGCTTTGAGGGGCCCTTCACAAAATGGACAAATCAGCCCAAATAGGTGGTCCGTGCTCCCCTTCTATGGTAGTGCTTGTTCTTCCATTTACCAACTATCAAAGATCAATGATTTGTGGGAATCATATATGACTTTTGGGTGGAATAGAAGCTCCAATAGTAACATAGGACAAGTAATCTCATCATATCTTCTCAGAAGACCAAAGATCAAGTGAATTGGGGAGGATCATGTGTGACTTATGCTAGGAATAAAAGTTCCTATGGCAATACCATAACAGAGGGTGACCACGACATACCATGCCTATGATGTCTCCTTCCAAAGATCCCATCTACAAGAGACAAATGAACTCAAGGAATCATATATGACTTGTGCATGGGATAAGCTCCTAAGCAAAATTGCAGCAGAGGACAGGGAATCTAATGCCATATCTTTTCGAAAGACCAAGTGATTTGGGGAGAGGATCATGTGTGACTTTTTTTTATGAAAGGTTTCCCCTGCTTTATTTGCATAAAGCACTCAACAACATTCATCCACAGCGTACAAGGCGCGCCCGCCAGAGTTTACAGTTCAAAGCACAGCAAAAAAAAGCCTAAAGGCCAAACGTCATAGACGAGCACCCAAATGACACTCGCACTGATTATTACAAATCCTTTCTTGCATCTCCTCAGACTGAATCACAGCTACGGAGCCCAGTGTCGAAGATTGCAATGCCAATGTCTCCAACCTTGATCTCATTCCCCCATCCCAACAGTTTCTTGGCGGCTGGCTTGCTTTGGTCTCCAGAGCCTACATCACCGAGTCCACCATGGTTCCCAGGTCCGTTACCACCTCCTTCCACTCGATCTGTGCCGGGGGCCTTGACAATTCTTCCATCCTGACTATTCTGCTCTCCAGCAACACTCCAACCTCTCGCTTGAACATTGAAAGCCAGCCTCTTAGCATCTTTGCGATCCTGATCAGCACCATCTTTGTACCTAGCCAAAACACCCCCTGAAAGCAAATTTCATTTCTTAACTTCCATAAGGACCACAAAACAGCAGATGAAATCACATTAGTAACCACATGTTTCTTATTCGCAACCCACAACTTAGCTACAGACTCATAGTCAGCACTGATATTCACACCTAGCACCTCAGCAATCAACTTCCAAACACTCACAACTACACAACATTCAAAAAATAAATGTAGAATGGATTCATGTTCACTGCAAAAAAGGCAAGTGGGATCCGAAACATCCCTTCTTTTTTGTAAATTGTCCCTCGTAAGAATTCTGTTATGAGAGAGCAACCACAGAAAGAACTGTACTCTAGGTGGAACCACAAGCTTCCATATAGCATGAGTATATACCGGAAACACACCTCTACAATTAATCCTAGCATACAGAGATTGGACTGCATAAGTGCCATGAGAGGTATAACTCCACAAAATCTTATCCTCATCATCACTGAGGATGGTTCCCTCTATTACACCATAGAGCTCCCACCACATGCTCATAAGAGCCTCGGATACATTTCTTCTAAAAATGAGCATAAGCTCATGCCCATCCCAGACCTGGCTTATAGCCTTACCATGCTGTTCATTAATGACATACAATGGCCAGAACATAATGGCCAAACTTGTATTACCTACCCATTGATCTTCCCAAAACCTTATCTTCTTCCCATTCCCTACTACCCATCTGACGCCCATATGGGCTGCTTGAGCTGCCCAGAGGACCCCTTTCCAAAAAGGGGATGATCCAAGATCTGGACAGCAAAAGATGTTAGGATCATTGGTATTATATTTAAAGTCTACAATTTTAACCCAAATAGCATTCTTATGCAGATGGTATCTAAAGATCCAAGAAGCTAACAAAGCTAAGTTAAGGCTCCTCAAATCTGGGATACCTAGTCCTCCTTCTTCCTTCTTTTGAGCTACTAACTGCCAACTGGCTAAGTGATATTTATGTGTGTCATCAGTGTTGTTCCACAGGAAATGCCCCATCTGAGAATTAATCATTTTGATAGCCCATTTAGGGAATTTTATAATGGACAGCAAATAAATTGGAATGCTAGCCAAGCAAGCTTTTAGTAAAACAAGCCTCCCAGCATAAGACAGAAGCCTACCCCTCCAACCTGCTATCCTTTTGATAATTTTGTCCACCACAGGTTGCAGGTCTTTCCTTGTCAGCTTAGTATAATGAAGGGGAACCCCTCAGGTACTTAATAGGAAAATCACCTTTTTTGCAACAGAATAGTCTAGCAAACTCATTAGCCTGAACCTCATCTAAACCCACCGTCAACAAATCACTCTTATCATAATTAATTTTCATGCCTGACATTTGCTCAAAGCAAACTAGAATCCATTTCAAATTGCAAGCTTTCTCCAGATTATTCTCTAAGAAAAGCAGTGTATCATCAGCATACTGCAAGCTGATGATACCACCCTCTACCACTTGTGGTAATAACCCAGTAATAAGGCCATGCCTAGCTGCTTTCATAAGCATTCTAGAGAAAACGTCAGCTATTAAATTGAACAACAGAGGGGATAAAAGGTCTCCCTGCCTCAGACCCTTCCCAGGCTTGAAAAAGATACTATTCTCGTCATTGATACGAATACAAATAGAACCTCCTCTAACAACCTGTCGAAGCCAGCCTCTCCATCTTCCACCAAAACCCCTAGTCTCAAGCATCTCCTCAAGGAAAGACCAGCTGACCTTATCATATGCCTTTTCATAATCTAGTTTCAACACCACACCTTCCTGTTTTCGTTTATGGACCTCATGAATAATTTCATGGGCAGCCACACCACTCTCCAGAATAAACCTTCCTTTAATGAAGGTTGTTTGGTTAGACGCCACTAGCCTATCAGCTACTCTCACCATTCTATTATTCAACAATTTGGAGAAAATTTTGAAACTACAGTTTATTAGGCTAATCGGCCTGAATTTCTTCAGCACCTTAGCCTCAGGTTCTTTAGGGATCAACGTTATCGTGGTGTAATTCAACCTGTCCAGATTCAGATCCCCTTATTCAAACACTCTTATAAGATTCATAAGATCCACCTTGATCAGATCCTAAAAGACTTGATAAAAAATAAAAGAGAACCCATCAGGGCCTGGGGCTCCTTCAGCCATAAGAGCTAAAGACAACCTCTCTAACTTCATTTTCAGTAAAAGGAGTCTCTAACAGCTCATTCTCTAAGTCAGTCACTTTCTCATCCACTCCCCAAAAATCTTGTCCTAACTTAACACCACTATTTTCTTCTTTACCAAACAGTTTCCTGTAAAAATCAACAGCATGCTCAAGCATGCCTTGGTTATCATCTATCCAACCCTCAGGGCCTTCCAACCTAGAAATACGTTTTTCCTATTTCTTTGATTTGACACAGCTTGAAAATATGCTGTGTTTCTATCACCCTCCTTTACGTATCTATCCCTAGCTCTCTGTCTAGCTTTAATCTCCTCCAACTTCCAAATAGATTCTAGGTCTTTAACAATCTCCTTCATCCTGTTTCTTTCCATCTCAGTAATAACAAAGTTCTCATATTTCAAGTCTAGCAGATCATACTCCTTAAGGAGTTCTAACTTCTGTTTTCTAACTTGGGCATTAACATTTAAGGCCCACCCCTTAACCTTCTTTCTAACCAATCTAATTTTAAACTGCCAAATGTCTAAGGGGTCCGTGAAGGCACAAGAAGTGTTCCATAATTTGGCAATAAGCTCCTTGAAATCAGGCTGTTGTAACCACCACTTCTCAAATCTAAACATACTAGGTTTCCTTCTCTCCTCCAAACCAAAATTAAGGAGAAGAGGAACATGATCACTGCTTGCTCTAGAGCTAGTAGACACAAAGGCCAAAGAGAACTTATGTTCAAAATTGGTTGTGCAAAAAATTTTGTCAATAGCAGCCAAAATAGGCTGCTCTTGATTATTTGTCTAGGTAAACGCTCTAGATGAAGGTTTTAATTCAATCAAACCAAACTTGTTAATCCAGTCCATGAACAAATCTGCTCATTTGTGGTTAATGACTCCATTACTTTTATCCTTAACATTACATACTAAATTAAAATCTCCACCTATCACAGTAGGGCCATCCCAATTATCAAGTAAATTTTCCAGTTCATTAATGAACTCTTGTTTTCCTTCATCGTAAGGTGAACCATAGACCATAATCGGCCTCCACACAAAATTGTCATGACAGTTTCTAATTATTGCAGCTACACTGTACACTCCTATCTTCCAGGCCAATACCTCAAACTTTCTTTCACTAAAACCAACAAGGATACCACCAGTTGTACCCTCCACAGGGAGGTATTGCCAGTTAAAGTCTTTTTGAACATATTTTAGGAAAGAATCTTGAAAACTCTCTTTTTTTGTTTCTTGAAATCCAACAAAATCTAAATGATTCTCTTTAACAAAATCTGTGATACATTGCAACCAGCCTTCTTTATTAAGGCCTCTAATATTCCATAGAGCTCCTATCATTGCTCAACTTAAATGCACTCTTATCACAGCTTTTAGAAGCAACTTGCACCCAAGACTGTTCCCTCAAAGCTAAATGATCCTTTAAAGGAGGGTCAGTATCATAAATCAGTGGAGGGAAATCCTCACAACTTAGAGCACTATCAAGATTTGCAGGTAAAGTAGTCTCAGGATTATTTTTCTCAAACTCCCTTCTATTAGATAATTCTTTCTGTTTCAATAACTCTATCTTTTCTAATTGATTATAGGTATTAGTACCCAAAGATATATTAGCAATATTAGCTTTTTGAAGTAAAGTTGTACTGCTTTCAAAAGCAAAAGAAGATTTGTGTTTAGTACCTGTCTCCAGATTCTTACTTTTCTTAAAATCCTGAGCCTTCTCCAGCATAGTGCGCCCATCCTCCGGCTGTCTTCTGGATCTGGGGCACCAAAGAGTTGGGCCCCACTTGTTTTTCCTTTTCTGGCTCTTGTTGATTAGCTGCTGAATGATTATAGCTTCCCTATTCAACTCTGTCAAAAGCAATCCCTCTTCTTGCAGACTAGACAAATCTCCACCTTCATCCATATGTTCAGTATCACTTGCTTCCACCTCTTCCTCAGAAACTTCCAGCTCCATTCTTCTTAACAGAGATGAGCATTCCTCAGTTGCAATATCCTGCTGAGCCATTCTTCTGAATTCCTCCCACTTGGAATGATGTGATTCCTCATTCAGCAAACTAAGAAGCTTGTTGCCAACTATCTTATAATCCGAAACCTTCACTTGGTTAGTTACTGGTGTTTCATATTTATCCATCTCATCGCATCTCTCAAGGGTACTCTGAAACTTTTCATTATCATAGACCTTCACACCAGAACATCCCTCAAGGGAGCTCTGAAACTTTGGTTCAAAAAACTGAGTTGTATTCACATACCCCAACTCTTTCTGTAGACTATTCATCCTTAAAGAATTCTGTCTGTCCCTCAGATTCAGGCAAGAATCTTTCCTCTGAGTCACATCAATGTAACTCGGTTGCAATACCATTAGTGCATCCTGAGCAGTCAACTGCTTTTCTTGTTCCGACATCATCTGCACCATAATAGAACCCTGATTCATTACGTCCTCTGTCATCACCTCCATATTTACTGTCTTACTTCCTGTACTCTTAGGCATAGACGTTTTTGGCGTCTGTTGTTTTGTGTCTTTAGCAGGCTTGGACAAATGGTTCACCTCTTCATCAGACTCATACAAGTCATCTGTCTCATCATCATCACCCGGATTTCCTTTATCATCGCCCCCACCATCATCATTACCCTTGTCATTAGCAGCTTTAGCGACATCAACTTCATCTTCCACTGTCAGCTCAATAACATACAGCTTCATCCCCATCTCATATAACCTTTGCCTAGGAATTTTCTTCCCATTCCTACATGCCACTTTAACTCTGACTACCTCATAAAAGGTCTTGAACACTGTGGACCAGTCAACCTCAGTCAGTAAGCCAAACCCAGAAGCTATTTGAGCAAAAACTTTCCAATGGCAATATCTAGATGGTATGCCTCTTATCTCAACCCATACTTCCTCCAAAGCACTGTGGGGTTCCAGATCTCCAATCCTTTCAAGCACCTCAACTTGAACCCCATCCTTCCTCAGATTGAAGGAAGGGTAATTTTTGATGTCACTAACCCTCTTATGAGGAGGAAATCTCACCAAAAATCTCCTAGGTTCTAATTCTCTGATTTGCCAAGGCCAATCCTTGCTGTATATGTCAGATAACTCCGCTTCCAATTCAGCCAAGGTAATCTGACCATTCTTAACTCTAACCACTCCACAGTTAGTCAGATTCAGCCACTGAGTAGATTCCACACTTGGCACATCTAAATGATAAAAACCAAGTCCTAGACTGGAACTACCCACATACGCTGCAACAGGGTGATCTGATTTCCACTTTGGACAAACATTCATATGATGCCCAGGAACTCCACAAATAAAGCAGACCTTAGGACGAGTACAATTACCCACAAAGTGACCAGGCTCTCCACAGTTATAGCAAGTAAGCTTCCTATATCTGGGATCTATTATGAAAGGCGGATCAGTAATCTGAGTACCTTGCGCGCGCCCCTGTACAGGTGTTCTTCGAGGTGGAGGTTGCTGTGGTTGTCGCAGTTGCAGAGGCGGCGGTGGAGGTGGGCGAGTAGCACCTTGCTGCCTCCAGCCAAGGTCCTACCACCCCTGCTGGGTCGGACCCCTGTGGTTGTTCTGCGGTGGTGGCGGAGGACGAGCCGGCCTTTGAGGAGGCGGACGCAGCGACTCAGGCTGCCAAACCCATCTTCCACCCTCCTCCATCTTCTTCTTCTGAAGCACCTCAGCAAAAGTCTCCTTCTCACCCCCTCTCCCCCAGATGTCTCTCGCGAAGCTGACCTTCACCGGCGGCTTCACCAGCCGATCCGATTTCTGCACCGAGTAGCAATCCTTTGACGAGAAACTCCGCGATTCCACCAAATCTCGCCGGATCCAGAACAAGCTGTCGGCACTCAGGAGTTTGGTGGAGGGGGCTAGTGGTCTAGGGTTATGGCGAGGCAGTGGGGAATCAATGGCCCAGAGTTGGCCGAAGAACTCGACCACCACCTCGTCCTCGTGAAGCTTATCCTCCAGATCCAACTGCTCCCCTGGTGAGTCACGATCTCCCCTCCTCCCACTGAGATGTGGGGTAGAGGGCTGCCTCCTCTGGCTTGCGGACCCGGCCTTACTGTGGGGCCGCGTCGTCATCCATGGAGGGTAAGGCCATGGTGGTGGATCGAGCTCGAGCCCCGTACGCCCCCGCATGGCAGTCTCTAGAGACATCATTTTCTTGTCTTGATTTCAAATTGAGAGGCGATCGCTCCTTTCCGAGATTTTCTGATGCAAAATTTTAGCAAGTGCCTATAACGCAAACCACTTTCATCGTGTGTGACTTGGGCATGGAATAAAAGTTCCTAATGTCCAATCATTATAGAGGACGACGAACCAAAAGATCAAATGAACTCTAGGGATCATATATAACTTGTGCATGCATGGAATAGAATCTCCCGAGAAAAATTGCAATAGATAGGGGACAAGGAATCAAGTGTTATTTCTTTCAGAAGGTTAGAGACTAGATGATGACCTGTGGAGAATCATGTGTGACTTGTGCGTGAAGTACAAGTTCCAAATTCCAATGGCAAAATCATAACAGAGGACGATGAAAATATCCAATGAATTGTGGGAATCATATATGACTTGTGCGTGGAATAGAAGCCGGACAATGGATCAAGCATTATCTCTTTCTAAAACACCCCGGCCAAATGACACGTTTTTTACAGCTTATCCTGACCAAACTTCGCTTGAACTTATCAAACTTATCTACTTTTCAGCCTGGCTTTTCAGCCAAACGAACAAGTCAGGGCACTTATATTGGTCGTTCTTTTACTCCACTAGCAGAGATGCACGTGCGACACACACGTATTTATAAAAAAATATCTTTTATAGTGAAGGTGTATCAAAGAAGTTTTAAGAAATTAATTCTTATATTTGAGCTCATAGTTTTGAATTGAACCTAGCATGTTAATAATTCTTTTGGAAAGTCTGTGTGAAAAAACAAGGTTTCATGTCTATAATGTAAATAAGGTCCAATTTAGTTGGAAAACCAGGGAATATATTACATTTTAAAAACACATTTATATTATCA
Source organism: Miscanthus lutarioriparius (assembly GCA_904845875.1). NCBI lineage: Eukaryota > Viridiplantae > Streptophyta > Magnoliopsida > Poales > Poaceae > Miscanthus > Miscanthus lutarioriparius. Next base: position 73,151,742 of record CAJGYO010000016.1, on the reverse strand, counting down.
ATTAATCATATCAATATTTATGTACAAACATCGAATTGTAACCATATATTGCTTTTAATTTGAAAAACATGCTGTATGCGTATTAATCAAATTATTATTTAATGTAAAATTCAGAAATATGTGTGGCATGTTCACCGAATCAGCGTAGCTGCTAATATGTATCTCACGTTAGCAAAAGTACACAACAGGAAGAACGGATCGAGTCAGAGCTAGATCAGAAAAAACAACTTGGGATTAAAGATGCTAAGACTGGAATACGAGAATCTGTATTTGTATGGAAAAACTTAATGAATGGATAGAAAGTTACGTAGTTTCTCCACATGACCTCTGCTCACGTACGTACCTCTGCTGAGTGCTGACCAAAGATGAACTGGGCGCCTTGCATCTCCTGAGTCCTGACGACGTTCCGCTCGGCCGGCTTGCTGCACCCACAAGGATGGTCGGCATTGAGTGCTAGCAATTGTCGTGACGAAGCTCCTAGCTGTGACGGGTAGGACGTGCATCGTTAGACGACAATCTCGTGCAAAGATCACGGGAACACACGTAGGTGAGTGAGTTGACATATGAGAGTTATTAGAGGAGACAGATCGATGGATATCATGGAGAAGATGACCACACGACATGGCCTTCCCGTGATGTGGCGAGTTTCCGGCAAGGGTTAGACAACGGCCATCAGCAGGGTGCGAAGTCTTGAGACGGTGGTGGTTTTCTCCATCGGCCTCTCCTCATCGGCGGTGACGACGGCAATGGCAGTACCTGGCCTGGACGAACTTGTGGCACCGATGGTTCCTTCGTTATGCAGCTAGGGCATGTACCTAACCGAGAGGGAGTCGAGCTGCCGTTGTGTAGGCGTACGTGACCAAGAGGGACTCGAGCCGGGGTGATGTAAGATCTCGGACGACGGAAGGCTCATGTGACACTACATCTAGATTGAACGGTTATTAATGAGGGAGAGTAAGATCTCGGACGACGGAAGGCTTATATAAAACGGTGTCAAGATCAAACGGTTATGAAAGAGGGATAGCCCCCAACAAAAAACCCGCTCTTTTATAATGTGATTTGTTCAACTTATTGGGGAAGTGCTTCCTAGCTTTACCAAACAGAATCATGGTCCCATGGGAAAGCCATAGCACATGCAGGAGGAACCATCCTAAAAGATCAAAGCTTAAATGTAAACCAAGAAGAATCACCATTACTTGAGCGTGGAATAGAAGCTCCCATAGCAAAAGCAAGTATTCCTCCATTTCAAAATGTAAGATGTAAGATGTAACACGCTAGGTTTGTCTTCAGTCAATGTTCTCTAATACTAAGTAAGTTCATACAAAAATACTCCATTGTTCTAAATTGTAAGTCATTCTGGCATTTCTAGTTACATAATTCCACCACTTCAAATTATAAGATGTTTTATCTTTTCTAGATACATTGCTTTTACTATGTATTTAGATATAGAGTATATCTAAGTGATAGTGAAAACTATATATCTAGAAAAGTCAAAACATCTTATAATTTCAAATGGGGAGAGTAGTTTTTATTATGTATTCAGATATAATATATATCTAGCTATCTAGGTGTGTAGTAAAAAAATTATATATCTAAAAAACACAAAACGACTTACAATTTTGAAAGGGGGAGTACTACATAACCTGTCAAATTAGTTTCATTAAATCCACTGTAAAATATATTTTGATGGTGTATTTATTTGTATACTATATGTCAATATAGTTTACAAGTGGATAAAGGTAAGAAAATATCTATATAATATAAGTATAGCGTTAGAAAATGAGCAAATTTAAATAAGAAAAAGCAGATATAAACAATCATGTATATAGATGGTCCAATACTACTTAACCCTAGTTTGGATCACAGCTGGACTATATAAATTAGATGAAGTAATTCGGTAGTAATCCGAATATGATTATGGGTTAGATTATTATAATCCAAGCACCAGATTATAATAATTGTATAATCCATCCGAGACATGCTAATTTAAGATTATGGATGCTAAAAAGATCAACTTGCCCCTCCACCTTATACTCTAACCAACAAGAATTCACCCACTATAATTTAGTTTTCCAAATAGTCTAAATTATTTTAATCCATAATTAAGATTATTATTATTCCATTCATAATCTTGATTACTATAATCGTATAGGGATCCGAACATGATCTTAACAAAAAAAAAGGCTTAGCTTATAAAGTCAGTCTTGACAATAACTCAATAATAATATACATCATTAGTAAAAAGTAATAGCATGTGGACCACTTGTACTCACCACCATTCAAGAGACCTGGTACTTGTAATCCCCACTTATATCTGTCTTTTTCCGTTTTGCTAGTCGTCCCCTCTAACGCGGGCCGGGCTTAGACGGGCCCGAGAGGAAGAAAGAAAGCACAATTCCCCCAAAACCCTCTTCCTAGTATTCCCCTCTAACGCGCGCCGGGCTTAGACGAGCACGGGAGGAGGAAAGAAAACACAGTTCCCAAAACCATCAGGAGTGTAGTTCCTGACAATCAACCGTTAGGAATTGACCGATAGAAAGGTTGATTTCTCCTGACGGCCAGCAAACAGGAAAGCAGTTCCTGATGGTCTACATTTGACCAAGCGGTCAAAGAACACTAGTGACAGTAAAAGCCGTCAGGGATATGAAACTGATAGGATTACCCTGTTCCTCTCCCAACATGCCGTCAGGGATATGAAACTGATAGGATTACCCTGTTCCTCTCCCAACATGACGCCGACAGAAGTAACAAACAGGCCAACAAGAAACTGATATAAGGCAAACAATTTTACAGCAACCACATACTTGCATGGTTTTAGCTCGCAATAGCAGTCTTGATATCTAATACACATGTTATATGCATTCAAACATCATAATACATGTAGACAATATTCATTAATCAGCATGTAGCTAAAGACTAAAGTACATCGTTTATCAAGCATGTCCACAAATTCACAGCTCACAAAAACATGTGTAAGCTCTACAAAAGCAGCAAACATACTGCTACTGCTTTATTCCTGATTCAATTGAATAGTTGGCTTTGTTTCTATGAGACCAGTAGCTTCTCTTGGCATTGAGACTTGAGTCACCTACAAGTGTCAGAATGTTACAACCATTAGTTGGCTTTAATAAAAAAAATGCAAAAGGGTACAATTCTGCAAAAAAACAAGTTAATATATTGAGGTCCAAAACAAAAGAACATTGTATGACTAACATCAAGAGGTCAAAGATAATTACAAATGTAGTTTACCAAAAGATCTAGAATATGTCAACTGTGAAGCAACAGATCCCCGATAAAAGTGTAGTTTACTAAAAATGCAAGCTAGGTATAATATTCTTGCCAGGCCGGCACCACTTGCGTGGGTCGAGGAACGACGAACAAACAAATCCTTTATGAGCTTTTTGCCCACAGATGACTATATGAGATATTCATATGACATACAGCCATACAGGCGCATATGCATGGCAACCCTTGATACTGCTAGCTAGCCTGCCCCCGGTAAACCAATTGAACTAGAGGCAGGCACCCACCAGCAGCAGTCAGCTGCCCGGCAGCCGGCTGCAGAGAGCGATGGCCGAGCTCGCAACGGGTGCCGTGAACTCACTGCTGGGCGTGATCCGGAACGAGGCGGCGCTACTGCGCGGCGTCCATGGCGACGTGCAGTTCATCAAGGAGGAGATGGAGAGCATGAACAGCTTCCTGCTGCACCTGGCCAGGACGGCACCCCCGGCGAGGAGCACGACGAGCAGGTCCAGACGTGGATGGGGCAGGTCCGGCTGCTCGCCCACGACTGCAACAACTGCCTCGACGTGTACCTGAGCCGCGGCAACCCCGACATCCACCTCCCCAAGAAAGGGCCCCTGCGCTACCTCCTGTGGGGTCACTGGTTCCTGCAGAAGATGATCGCGCAGCACCAAGCGGCAGGCCAGCTGAAGACGCTCAAGGAGCGGGCGCGCGACGTCGGCGAGCGGCGGCTGAGGTACAGCGTGAAGGTCCCAGAGAAGCCGGCCTCAGCCGCCGGAGACAAGGAACAAGATGGTGGTGATGATCAGCTCGTGGTGGCAACAGCAACGGCGGTCGTCGATCATTCTGGTGACGATGGGAGGGCCTTCTTCCAGCCTCGCACCCTGGACGACTACCTCGAGGAGAAGGTCGTCCAATGGATAACAACACACATACTCCTACATGAAACCAGCAAAAGACCCAAGGGATCGATGATACCGTCCGTCTCCATTGTTGTTGCACCGGAACCGGATGTAGACAAGGACGCCGGCTCTATTGCGCATGAAGCTTTGGCCATAGTGCGTGCGGAGAACCAGTTCAAGTCCAGTGTCCTGGTCGACATCCCGTCAGTGCACTTGGATTTTATGCCCCTACGACCCAAGGAGATTCTCTACTACATCCTGCGGGAGCTCAACAAGGAGCCCGAGCATGCCAAATCCCCGTCCCAGTCCCAGGACGAACAGGAAGGGGAAGGCACAGATGAGAAGCAAGGGGATGATGAGGCTGACAAGCAGTATATTGAACGGAGTAGAAAATGGGATATTTATTTTGAAAAAAAGGAATTGATGAAGGAAGTCAAGAGAAATATCCAAGCCATGCAGCTCAAAGACAAGATTGAAGAGATCAAGAAGGAACTTGAGCAAGGGAAAAGCGACAAGCTGCTGCTGTGGGGCCCCAAGAAACAAATGAAGAAGGACGATGAGAAGAAAAAGATGAAAGACAAAATCTCCGAAAAAAACTTAGGCGTACTCCTCCTGCTGCTGCTCAAGTCAGCTACAGCTGCTGCAGATGGACAAGACCAAGAAAGGAAGAATAAAGACATGCCTACATTGGCTCCATGGTATGACGACATTGTAGAGGAAGCAGCCAAGAAGCTTCAAGAGTGCATAGAGAAGGAGGAGGAACTAGAAGAAGAACAACAAGAAGAAGAAGAATACGAGGACTATGACGAAGAGTATTATGTTGATGAAGATGACAACAGTGATGGTGATGAAGATGAAGATGAAGATGACAACGAAGATGACGACGACGATAAGGGCCCGATTCTTCTCGACTCTGAACAGTATGCCAACATCCTGCGGGAGGTGTTCCAAAAGAATAGCAACAGCAAGCCCCAGCAACAGGGCCAGCAACATGATCAAGACAACACCCATACATTGGGCGAGAATCAGATAAAACAAATTGTTGAAATCGAAAAGGCCAAACTGGAACTCCTGCAGCAGCTGTTGCATGCGAGGACCAGCTACAACAGCAAGTCCCCGCAAGCCCAGGAGGAAGACAGTTTGGCGACCGCACAAGCTACAAACTCCAGGACGAGCAAGGATCCAAGCACAGAAAAAACTGACACAGCAAAGACAAAATCTGATGGCCAGGATGGAAACCTCCAGCTCCTGGATCCAGCAGCTATTGCTCAAGGAACCATAGAGAAGAAGGAACATGCGGAGACAAGCAATACCAATAAGTCCCTGCAGGCCCCCGAGCAAGGCAGCTTGGCAACTGGCCAAGCCACAAATTTCACAATGACTGTACCGGAAGAGGGCCCAAGCAAAAAAATAATTAAAAAGAAAGGACCAGCTAAATTGGATGGTCAGGATCAAAACCTCGAAGCAATTGTTCAAGAAACTAAGGAGAAGATGGAAGAAGTCAAGTGGAAAATTAACGAGCAACTGAAGATCAGGAGGATAATGGACAAGATTAAAAAATGCCTGAAAGATGAAAGTGCCGTGATTATCCTCAAAATTCATGATCGGATGATCCATGATTTCCCATGGGACGAGACCAGAAATGCTTTGAGCTTTTTGGATTGCATTGCAGGTGCTGTGATTGTCACCAACCCAAGTGACAGCAAACAAGAATATTGCTATCCCCAAAAGCAGGAACCCATAAACTATTCTCTTGTTGGCCTTTACCATGATGATATTCTCAAGCGTACAAGCCAAAAGAAGCATGAGAAGATTATTCGTGACATCCTAGACATGTGTAAGCTAGATGAGTTCTGCATGAAGATCTTTGCTCATGCTTTGTATGCCAACCCCAAGAGGCACATTGAAGACCTGAACAAGCTGCACAGCACACTGCAGAAGGTTTCACCAAATTCACCTGCTAGTATTGCTAAGAAGGTGTTCAAGTTCTCTTACAATGATCTGGTTAAAGAATACAAATCATGCCTATTGTACCTAGCTATCTTCCCTCTAGAATACAAAATCAGGAGGTCAACCTTGATAGGAAGATGGGTTGCAGAAGGGCTGATAACTACAGAAGACTGGCTCTGGTCCCATTCAGTGTGTAAAGCCGAAAAATGTTTTGACAACCTCATCAGACGGTTGCTTGTTCATCCTGTTGATTTTGGTGCTACAGGAGAGGTCAAGAGTTGCATGGTGACAAAGATAATTCATGGTTTCATTACCAATATTGCGGAGAAACAACATATCATCGTGGCGCGCCTGTCACATCATTTGGCTCAACATTTCTCCATTTACAATGATCTCCGGCCGTGGCTCGTGGCTCTGATACAATCACTGATTTCTTCAAAAAGCTTTCCAAATCATCTCCCCTACTCAAGGTGCTAGATCTACAAGGTTGTCAGTGCTTCGACGGGAAGAATATATGGTTCCTTAAGCAAATCTGTAGCAAGATCTTACTACTCAAGTACCTAAGCCTAAGGGGAACAAATGCTACACAGCTTCCTATTGAAATCAACAACCTCCAAGAGCTGGAGGTTTTGGATATCAGACAGACCAAGGTGCCAGCAAAGGCAACAAGACATATCCGGCTACTAAAGCTGAAGCGTCTGCTGGCTGGCGACACTGATCCAAGTCTAAGCAGCACTGACATTGCCAGTGTCCAGGTTCCTGAAAAGGTTGAAAATATGGAACATATGGAGGTACTGTCCAATGTCAAGCCACTGAGTAGTCAAGATTTGAAAGACATTGGAACACTTTATGAGTTGAGGAAGCTCGGTCTGGTTATTGAGGACAAGGATAGTCACCTCAGGGAGTTGTTTATATTGATCAGTAACCTACACAAATACCTTCGGTCTCTGTCTATCACTCTTCATTCCACAACCAAACGCGAGGGCACTCCCTACAGCAGAGGTTATTCTTATTTGCTGAATGCTACCAATAGAAGGTTATCTAGCAGTAATACTGAATATCATAGCCTGCTGAAAGACCCTCCCAAGCTTCTTGAGAGTCTAAACATAAGTGGAACCACACAAAATGTGCAGCTTCTTCAAGAATTGCTGGCCAACGGCGTTAAAGAACTTGTCAAGGTAACTTTAAGTAACACCTCACTAAAACAGGACGATCTGGAGGTCCTCGGCAAGCTGCCCAAGTTGAGATGTTTCAGACTTCAAGATATTTCATGCACTAACACAAAGCTCACCTTCAACGAGGTTGAATTCCCAAGACTCAAGTACTTTATTTTTGAGGGCTCAAGTACGACTGACATCAGTTTTCAAGTTGAAGGGACACATGGGCTCGAGGAGATCGTTTTGTCCTTGAACATTGATGGCCTTCCAAATATGGAGCACGAACTGGAGGAGCACAAGTCAAACAACACTGCCACCAACACCAACACCATTGCTGCTGCCACCACTGGAGTCAGTGGCCTTCCAACACAGGAGCAGAACAAGTCAAACACCACCACCACCACCACCACCAATGCCACCACCACCACCACCACTGAAGTCAATGTCCTTCCAAAACTGGAGCAGGAGTCAAACAAAAATGACACCACTACCGTCGCAGCCACCACCACCACCACCACCACCACCGATGACGCCACCACCACCACCGATGACGCCACCGTCACCACTGATTCCACCACCACTAAAGTCAATGTCCTTCCAAAACTGGAGCAGGAGTCAAACAACAACGACACTGCTACCGTCGCAGCCACCACCACCACTGTAGTTGATAGCCTTCCAAAACTAGAGGAGCAGAAGTCAAACAACAGCACTACCACCATCAACACCACCACTGGAGTCGACAGCCTTCCGAAACAAGAGGAGCATGACTTACACCCCATCACCACCACCCGCAATAGCGTGCTGCTTTCATTGTTTGACAATAATGCCAAGCAAATAGCCAAGGTAACTCTTCGTGGTACCCTGCTAAAGGAAGATGCCCTACGAAAACTTGCTAAGAAACCAAAACTACGCTGCCTGGTGCTCTTAGAGAAGTCTTATGATGAAAGCAATCTTACCTTCAATGAAGATGACTTTCCAAAGCTCAACATTCTTATCGTCAACTGCTCCAACATCAACAAGATTAACTTCACCACAAGATCTGCTCCGAAGCTTGAGAAGATCATCTGGACATTCGCCAAGGACAGGACCGATTATTCCCTCTCCGGCATCAACAACCTTCCGAAACTGAAGGATTTCGAGTTCTACGGTGATGCTGTCCCTCATCAGGTGCGAGAAGAGCTTAACAAACATAGAAACAAACCGATCCTTAAGAAAAACAAACCAGAAAATCAAGAGCAAGAAATAGGAAACACACCAGAAGAGAAGGGCACTACATGTTTCCCATTCTGCTGGAAGAACAAGGTTTGACACTAGAGGAACCTCTCCTTTCATCCATTCATCATTGGTGCTGTTTGTGTGTGCTCGTGTGGTTTGGCATCTGTTCTACTTGTGTGTGCGTTTATATATTATGCATGTGTGTCTACTGAGTGTCTGACTGTCTGGTCACTTGCGTTATGCTCCGTGGTTGTGTTTGAGCATAGTGCCTGTGTATCTATGCTTACATATTTGGATTTATGGCTTTCGTATAGATCATCATGCTACATGCATGGTTGTCTAGATCATCATGCTGCATGCATGGTTTCATGTAATAAGTGCAACGCTTGTGCACACATTTGACTTGTTATTAATGTATTAGTGTGCAATATATTGTGCTTTGACTGGGTTCTGCAACTCAACACTGAAGCTGAGTGGAACCATTGGGTATTGATTATTTGATCCACTGAAACAGCATGTGTGCAGAAGCTAGATTGTGTAGCAATAACATATAAGTTACAGCGGTGAGTAGGAATCACCTTCAGCCAATGAGACTAGTACCATGACAAATAGCAGAGTGAAATTAAATATCACAAGCATGTATAGCTGTAATGGTCTCTGTTCATTTCAATAGAACATTGCTGAAATTCCAACATTGATAAACACTCAATTGGATATTGATACAAAATTTCATGAACACAACTACTGGTAGTAAAGCAGCACATTTTATATATGTGTGTCACCTTATCGATTTTGCTAGTGCCTCCATCCGTACTCCTTAGTCATATTTACTGAGGATCTTCGGGAAAGAAAAGAGATTGCATATATGCAATGAAACTACATCATCAGGTGTAATGATGGTGAAACTACATCTAGTGTAATGATGGTGAAAGTACATCATCTAATGCAAAAAAAGGGCGTACCCAGTGCAGAGAGCTCCCGCTCTGTGCGGGGTCTGGGGAAGGGTGTCAGTGGCAAGTCTTACCCTCACCTGTGCAATGCGATATATTAAAATTTTCATTGTCCATGGATCAACCATTTCACCCTAAACAGATATTATAATGTCTAGACTTTACAGCACTGTATTGGCAAAATATTATAGACTATCTATAGCAAAGGACAGGTGGGAAACACGAATATGAGAAGAAACACTCCGAAAAACCACAGAGGAGAAAAGGGCACTAGAGGAAATGTAATGATGGCGACACCCGCTTACTGTGATTTGATTTGTGCAGACAGTGGCAGCCCATGATCTACTCCTAGTTTTTTAATCTATGTATTCCAATGCAGATTACAGAGTCCAGACCTCGAATTATGGCAACAATATACAGTGAGCAGCTAATAACACCACGTACTGTAGCCTAAGAAAAACATATTGGGAAATAGGGACAGATCAAAAGAGTTACCAAAAAAAACTAACAAATATCTCGCTCATAAATAAAGGGGAGAAACGTGACAACTGACGTATCAATTAAAGAAAAAAGTTGGATCTGACAACAATTAAGGCCAGGAAAGAGGCAGGTTAGCTCACAGCGAATTGGCTGGCGCCCTTGAGCTGCTCTCCTGAATGACCTGCCCATGAGCAATTAGCAGCACCGCCCCCAACGGCCAACACACTGCTATGCTGCGGGGATATCCGATCGATCGCCACCGCACCTATCTGACAAGTGAAACCAAACCAGATTTAGTCAAGTGTGGGGAGGATATGCCAAATGGCAGCGTCGTTGAATGCACCCCGTGTCGGGTACTCTAGCCGCATTACGCCGGACACCTTACAGGCGTGCGCGCGGGCGACAAAGGCCTTCGTGCGGAGACAGAGCGCCGGACGGTGCGGAGGACGAATGGAGTGCGGAGACAGTGCAGCACCACAACGCCTAAGGCCTAACTCCTCATGCTCCTCCCGCTCATCCGCGGCGTCGCCTCCACCTCCTACTTCTCTTCGCTCTCATCCTCTCTCCTCGGTCTCTGGAGGTGGAGGCAGCGCTGCAGCAAATCGTTGGACTGGTGTGTGTGGCCGACCGGGCCACCGGGCTGACGGGCTCATCGTAGGTATGCGTTGTGCCTAGTACCTCGGCCCGATGGGCTGTACGCTGACATCCCCGCCGTATGTGGGCCACCAAAAGCCAGGGCCAGGTCCAGTTTTATTATTTTTTTAACCTAAAAAATACGAATATTTTAATAACATCATTGTCCCAAACTAATTTTTTTAGAAACTATTTAGTCGCATCAAAGACGGTGAAGTGAGTCGCTACATGTAAGACACACTCGCGTCTATGTAAAAACTTTTCACGTAAGCCATGACGTGGAGCTTGAGTCATAGTATTATTCTCATGAGAATTATTTTTTTGCCATGAAAAAAGCTTGGCTTACTTTCTTGACTCTTTTATTTTTGAACTTACCAATTTAGCCCAAAATCTATCTTTAGTCCCTTATATGTCCCTTCCGTTATGTCGACGTAATATCATCGGCAGTCCTCTAAGAGGTATCCCATGAAGGTAGATTGATCGGCAGAAAGACGTGTAATCAAGAATAAGAAGGCAACAGAGACACACGAGTTAGACAGGTTCAGACCGTCAGTATGACGTAATACCCTACTCATGTGGCCTGTTAGTTTGTATTGGCTATCGTATGATATTCCGTGTGTTTGGAGGGGGTCCCTGCCCACCTTATATAGTCTGGAGGGCAGGGTTACAAGTCGGTTAGATATGAGAGATAACCGGAAAGTAATAATAAATTATAGGAATCTTGGGATCATACGTATCCTAACAGATCTCATAATATCTTCAGGATATCTTTCCGGTATCCTGCGGGAGGCGCCGAGCAGAGTCGTGCCCCGCAAGGCTTTGTCTTGTGGGCTGGTCCGCCCCTGGGGGCGCAACCCATGTGGTCTGTCGTGGGTATCCGGGGTCGTACCCCCACAGCTAGTCCCCGAGCGCCTTGTACTCATTGTGCAACACCATCTTGAGCTTGTCCGAATAGGTGCGAACAAAGCCGAGCAGTCAAACTCATGGTCCGACCACCGTGATGAGTTGCCGAGCAGTTGTGAGCAGTTGCCGAGCAGCGTGAACCATTATCGAGCAACGTGAACCGTCGCCGAGCAGTGTGAGCCATCGTCGAGCAGTGTAAGCCAAGTATGTCTTGCCATAAGGGTGTAAGGAGCTCAAGTTCAAAATCAAAAATTTCTTCGCAGTAGACCAAGTGTGTCCACTTAGAGTCCGACCACGAGAAAGGGAGATAGTCTTCTTCAGCTTTAAGAGGCGCGGAGTATTCCAGAATAAAGCAAACACACTCACCGCGAGGTGAAGTGTGCCCACTTAGTCCCCGAGCCTGACAGTAGATGACGTAGTCATGTGGTGCCAGGGTCCAAAGTAGAAGAATAGTAAAAGACCAGCCGAGCAAGCAGCCAGTCCCCGGGCGTAGCCCCGAGGTGAGAAAAAAGCACATTCACCGCAAGGTGAAGTGTGCCCACTTAGTCCCCGATCCTGACAGTAGGTGACATGGTCACGTGGTGCTACGGGTCAGAAACAGCAGTCAACTGAAGAAAAATGCCCAATGCGGCGAGGAACCGAGACATAATGCTGACGCAGTCCCCGAGCCACGAGAGGAAATCTTGGAGGAAACGAATCGCGGAGAAAATATCGGAGTAATGGATGTACAGTAGTAATTACTGAGCCGTAACGGTTGGCGGAGAAGTCGGCGAATATTCGGCGACCCGTAACAAATTGCGGAGATAAATCGGTGATACGGGCCGCGGTTGCGCGAAAGCCCAAGTAACAGCCCACTTTGTTGTTGCGGAGAATTCAGAGAGGTGCAAATCGTGGGAGCGGTTTTCCAAAAACCCTCGAATCCAAAAAGGTGGGGGAGTGCTTTATAACTGCGCCGCCGCACCCCGCTCTCCCACCTTTGCCACTTTGCTATTTCATCTTCTTCCTTAGCCCTCGCATTTTTAGATTCACATCCACGCGCGCTTCCGCCGCCAATCCCCATTTTGATCTGAGAGATGGCGCCGAAGAGGGGAGCTGTGAACCCAAAGAAGAGCAAGCAGGTGAGCAAGCCACCATGATGAAGAGTGGGTGCCATCGCGCACGGGGGAGGTGGAACTCAATAGATTGGTGGAGGCGGGTGTTCTTCCCGACCATGTCACCACCGGATGGCGGCCGGCCCTCGGTGAGCCCTTTCCAATGCCTCATACCGACAAAGTTGTAGTATTTGAGGACTACTTTTGGCGTGGATTAGGCTTTCCTGTTCACCCATTCTTGAGGGATTTGTTAGAGTTTTGGAGAGTCAATCTGGGCAACCTTCACCCAAACACCATATTACACATATCTATCTTCATCCATTTTTGTGAGGCATATCTCGGAATCCTTCCCCACTTCATACTCTTTTGTCACCTGTTCTGGCTGAAGAAGAGAGGTGGTGGTGGTTCCAAGGTGGTCAGCGGAGTATACATTCAGCTACACGATGGAATGGCGGGCGAGTAACTTACTGTGCCGCTGAACACGTCGTTGAAGGGGTGGAACGCTAGGTGGTTCTACATGAAGCAGAGCCACCCTACCATCCGCTGCGATGTTGACCACATCTCGGAGAGCCAAAAGAGCTGGTCGGAGATGCCAAGCAGCGCTGATATGGAGCAAGTGAGGGAGCTCCTTGGCTTAATAAAGGCATGAAGACCAACGGTGGATTGGTGGTGATGAGCTTTATAGTGCGTCGCGTCCAGCCCTGCAAGGAGAGGGCTCATGCAGCCTTTAATTTCAAGGGGGGACCGACGGTACCTGGGAGAGGACGGAGATGCTATCGAGGGACGTAGTGCAAGAGCGGGCTACAGAGCTATTCGCTCCATTTGCCTCGTTCAACTTGCCAAGGCAGACGAGACCCTTTCACTGCAAAAATCTGCCTCCTCTGGTAAATATCTCAATTGTGTGTTCCTGGTGCTTTTTATCTTCTATCATTGCCAAGCAGTGGACTGATTCACTTATGCGAAGATCCATTCGCAGGAAAGAGCGGTGTACTTCTCGGGCGTGCCGAGGGGCGATTGGCCTCAGGCGGTAGATGCCCGGCCACCGACAGCAGCCTGAGGAGGGAGCCATCAACATCTCATCGGAGTGTCCATCCTCGGTGTCGGAGAAAGTTCGGGGGAAGAGGGTAGCGGCAGATGAGTCAGCCCAGAAGAAGAGAAAGACGGCCGGTGCCGCTCCCCTCAAGCCAAGTGGCATCTCACACGTGGACGCAGAGTGCCACGATGTTCGAGTGGTTGGACGACGATGAAGTTCCAGTAGCTCCTCCACCGAGCACGAAGGTGCCTCCACGCAGCACGCGCGTGGAGGAACAATCGAGGGGAGGGGAGGAAGTCCCCCAATAGCAGGCGATGGGAGCCCCCAAACAATAGGCGTAAGGAGTCCCCGAGTAGCAAGCAAGGGGAGTTCCGGAGCGATGGACGGAGGGAGTCGAGGGGAGTCTCGGAGCGGCGAGCAGAGGAAGTCCCCGAGCAGCAGGCGAGGGGAGCCTTGAAGCTGCGGGCGGAGGAGAGGCCAATGGCGGAGACCACGGGACCTCCACCCCAAGATGCAGGCGTCGACCCCAAGGCCGCGGCTGGGGGCTCAGGTAGGCAGCGCCGGTTCAGAAAAATCTATCCGAAAAGCCGCTACGTAAGTACCCTTGTCTTGAAGTTATTTGGTTGTCATTTCCTTATCCTTTTTGGTGATTGATGAGCTGATCTGATGCAGAGCGAGGTGTACGGAGGATCTGGCCCCACCCGTCAAAACCAATGAGCAACCAAAGGCTGGCCCCGGGGTGGAGGGGATGCCGGTGGACCCCATCCCGGAGTCCCCGAGTGCTCGGCGGCCTGTGGAGGAGTCAACCACCGTTGCTGGTGGACTTGGCGGTGATGAATAGTTGGTGGCAACGGCGGATGGTTCGGCGACGATGCCTAGGGCAACAGCGGAAACCATTGGGTCTTCAGCGGTGAATGTAGGAGATGTCGGTGCCACGCCTAAGTCTGGGGCGGCAAAGCCGATGGCGCCCAAGGACCAACCAGCGCCCCTCGAGGCATCGCAGGCATGGTTGGACCCGCTGTCCGGCCACGGACCCCGGTGGTGCCTCCAGCCACGGAGGAGGAGGACGAGGTGGAAGAGATTGAACGTGAGGAATCTCGACCCCCTATCCAAATCCTCCACAGACACGGCGACGAGGTGGTGGTCATTGAGGAGGAGGACACCACCAGGGAGCTAAAGAGACGGAGTCTGCCCTTGCTGAAGTGATGAAACAAATCAAGGTCAGTACTACATCTGTAATGTTCATCTTTGACGTTGGAAATTGTTCTTCTTCATAATCTTAGCATTTTTGGAGGGGATAACTTAGAACTGCCGAGCAGCAGTGCCAGCTGATAAAGAGGATGGAGCCCCTTGCTGAGGACAATGAAAAACTCAAGGAGGCGATGAATTTTATGGAGAAGAACATCCAGAGGGCCCAGCGCGAATGAGACCTTGCTGAGTCCAACGCATGGGACTTGGAGTACCAGAAGGGAGTCCTATCTGAGCAGCTGGTGACCATGTTTGAGCAGCTACATGGCAAGTCTAAGAAGTTGGCCACTACCTCCAAGCAGTTGTCGAGTGCTTCCGAGTAGCTAGAGCGGAAGTCTGAGCAGCTCAGGAACATATTCGGGCATAAAGCAGGTACGACGTATCGGCGAATATGCTTTGTATTATTGAACAACCACATTTTGGGTGATGACTATTGTGCTTGTAGAGCAAGATGCAGAGCTTGGCCAGCTGCGCCAAGCCATCAAGCAACTCCGAGAGGAGAAGGCGAAGGAGTCAAGGCAAGCAAACAAACTGCCGAGGAGCTGAAAGGTGAGTACTTCCTGGTCAGAGTTACTGTTGAAGTAGTTTCCTTGCTTGATGGAACCTTGCAATGCTTACAAACTACCATCAGAGGGTCAAGGCACAGTTTGATGTGCTGGTGCAGGAGGCTAGGATCTAAAGGGACAAGTTTGACGCCATAGTCACTGGAGTTAAACCGGTGCTCAATTGCGTTGACCTGGAGGCGGCTCCTCAGCCCGATGGCAGGCCACCATGTTCAGACACCATCATCCAGAGGTGCAGGGCAGCGTGGGAGAACTTCAAGGGCTTCAACCGTTGACCTTCAGGCGATAGGGGCCAAATTTGCCGAAGGGATGGGCGAGGCAAAGCACCAGCAGCTGGAGGATGAGGTGGAGGACGCAGCAAAGAAGCTAGCCGGCGACATCGACCTGTTCGGTGAGATGGACGGTGATGGCAAAGCTCGATGATCTGCTCGGAGAGTTATGTTGTATTAACTGGAGAGAGCAGTTAGAATGCGCAAGGGCACAAATAGACATTTATGTATATGTATAAATGTTGATATGTGCATGTTTATGCAATTTGCTGGTATTGCGGTGAAAAAATAGTTGTAGTATTAACCCTAACGCAATTATACATAGTATAAGTAGCATCCGAGCATATAGTTCATTATTGAACTCTTTGGCCTTAGCTAGCCCATAATCCATAATGTCGAGCGCAGAGCCCGTGCACGTGTAGGAGGAACAAGCGTGACCAAGGAACCGCAGCTGACCACCCATAACGCAGAGCACGGAGCCTGTAGCATGTGTAGGGAGAGATCAGAGACTGGGTCTTCTCCATAGAGATCAGAGCGGAACATGTGCTGTTTGGCGGTAGGCGAAATAACTTGGAGATGAATGTAGTATAAGTGGCGTCCGGGCAGTTAGGTCTTCACTGAGCTCTCGGCCTTGGCTAGCCTGTAGTCCATAACATCGAGCGTGGAGCCCGTGCACATGTAGGAGGAACATGCGTGACCAAGGAACCGTAGCCAACCACCCATAACGCAGAGCGCGGAGCCTATAGAACATGTAGGGAGAGATCGGAGACTGGGTCTTCTCCATAGAGAACAGAACAGAACAGAATGTATGCTGTTCGGTGGTCGGCGAAACATTTCGGGGATATGGAGAAACACGGTGGAATTTTTATGGCGATTTGGAGAAACCTGTTCGGCGAGATACGTTGAAGATTTGGAGAAACATGGTCGGTGATTTGGAGAAACCTGTTCGGTGAAATACGTTGGAGATTTGGAGAAACGTGGTCGACGATTTGGAGAAACCTATTCGGCGAAATACGTTGGAGGTCGGCGATTTGGAGAAACCTGTTCGGCGAAATACATTGGAGATTTGGAGAAACGTGGTCAGCGATTTGGAGAAAACTGTTCAGCGAAATACGTTGGTGATTTGGAGAAAACATGACGGAGCAGTTATGGCGATCTCGTACTGGAGTTCGTTAAGGAGTAGCTTAGAGCTCGGCGACTGTAAGTGGAGATTAAATCGTAATGGAGAAAAAATGGAGAAAATTTATGGCGACCAAAACTTTATTCATCATGAAGTGGAGAACACATATCTGGAGCGTTTCAAGGATAGAAACGTATAAGGTGCTCGATGTGCCATGAGTTGGGGACATCGATTCCGTCTAAGTCACGTAGGCGATAAGACCCTGGTCGGGTAACCTCTTTGACGACATAAGGCCCTTTCTAGGGGGAGGAGAGCTTGTGCATCCCTTTAGTTTTTTATTATCTGCGGAGAACGAGGTCGCCGACAGCAAATGAATGACCTTTGATGTTGCGGTTGTAGTACCTCCGCAAGCCTTCTAGATATTTGGCTGTGCGGACGCAGGTGATCAGGCATTTCCTTGGCCCAGTCGATGTCCTCTGTCTGAACAGTTGCGGCTTGCTCTTCGTCATAATTTTCCACCCTAGGTGCTCAGAAAGCAACGTCCACTGGTAGTATGGCTTCTGAGCCATAGACCAAGAAATATGGAGACACACCAGTGCTACGACTAGCTTGAGTATGCAGTCCCTAGACCACAACTGGTAGCTCCTTGAGCCATCTTCCTGGATGCTTTTGTTCTTTCTGATATAGCCTCTTTTTAGGGCATCAAGGATCATACCGTTCGCCCGTTCGACCTGGCCATTAGCTCTAGCATGGGCAACGGAGACGTATTTGACGGAGATGCATCAGTCTTCGCAGAAGTCCCAAAAATGATGACCAGTGAATGTGGTTCCGATGCCGGTGATGATGCTATTCGGGAGACCGAATCTGTGGATGATATCTTTGAAAAGCTCGACTGCTTTCTTTGCAGTAGTTGAGACAAGCAGTTTATACTCTATCCACTTGGAGAACGTATCGATGGCAACGTACACGTACCAGAAACCTCCTGGCGCTGGCTTGAAAGGCCCGATCATATCCAGTCCCCAGCATGCGAAGGGCCAGGAAGCTAGGATGGTCTGTAGTTGTTGGTGAAGACTTTTTTTTAGCTCTTCCCAGGATCCGATGGAGTTTGGGGCAGGCTTGTGAACCAGTTCATGGCGGTTGGCATGAGTATGATGGGAACATAGTTCGCCATGACACTGGTGTCTCCTCCGGCGGCATGGACAGTAGTGGCGTAAGCCTGTAGCCACTGTGTTGGATTCATCCTTCCCTCGTAGGGCTCGACCCGATGATTTTAAAACCATGGGGCCACTGAAGTGTTCGGAGCACCCTCGTGAATACTGGGGGCCCTTCGGAGTTGTCGGCGCTGTCATCTGCAGTGTTGTCGGCGTTGAGCGGCTCAAGAGCTGAGTCTGGGTTACTATAGTCTTGCTCGTACTCCTGACGGCGGCGCACTTCTTCTTCATGGCGACCAAAGCGGCGTTCGTCGATACGTCGTCGTGCATCTCAGAGGTTATTGAGGTGCAGTTGGACGTCCTGGTCGACCTCCTGGTCGTGTTGGCGGTGATGTTCAATGTGGTTGCCCCTAGCACCGCCCTAGAGGTGTTGCCTATCGTCGTGGTGCTGGTCGGTGAAGCGACTTGGGCGGCGAATCAAGGTTGTGGAGTATGAAGGTCTCTAATCCTGGCGTGGCTAATCAGCGAATCAAGGTTGTGGAGTATGAAGGTCTCTGATCCTGGTGAATCTCAGTGACTTGACAGTGTGCCACTTTAAGCATGGCGGTGACCTTGGCGTCCTCGGGTGTTTGCGGGAGCCGGGCGAGCTCATTGGCGGCCACTGCTAGATTGGCGCTTGGGGTCTTGTAGACGTCGTGGTCGTCAAAATGGACAAACTCGTCGTCGAGATTGCGTTGGAGTGGCCTTCCTTGTGAGTCAAGCTGAGCCTCAGCCATCGCAAAGGCAACCTCGTTTGCTCGGCGCTGCGCATGGTTGACGTTTTCGGTTCTCAGAAGCGGTGCGTTCCTCCTTGGTTTCGTCGTTTCGAGGGGGGTTGTCGACGCTGACGTTGAAGATTGCGCCGCTACGAAAAGGAGGGAGAGGAAGTAGTTCGGTGGTGGTTTCAATGATGGTCTCCGTAGAGCCCTAGGACTCAGAGTCCGGATTCTCCTCCTGGATGGTTTGGATGGATGCTCTGGGGCATCGACCGACGTGCAGCATGTTGACGGCCGGCGGAGCCTGGTCGACGAGAGGATGGACAACTCCAACCTGGTCGGCAAATTTACCCCTTAGGGCATCTTGGTAAGTGGCGGCGACATTGGTGAACCCGAAGGGTAGGGCCATAACCCCTAGAGTTTCCCAAGCAGACTCCGATAGATCTAGATCGGAGGGTGGTCGGAGCTGAACTAGAGTATCTAGAGCCGATTCGGCGATGGAGAGGCAATCGGTGAGCTTCTGACCAACCTGATCGATAGATGCGATCAGATCATCGTTGTTGATGTGCCTCCTCTGGTAGCGAGGAAGCGGGCGGTGAGTTGTTGATGAAGGCGACCTCGGAGGTGATTCTGAGATCGGATCTACAGTCGCAGGTGCTAGGGTGATCGGCGTAGAATCGATCTGCATCGGCTCGATGAGCTCTCCGACTCCGTCAGCATTGATGATCCACAAGATCGATCCGACCGTGAAGATCTGGCCGGGCTGTGGGAGGGACGAAGAGCCTATGGAGCGTACCATCTTGTTCGATATAGAAACAACACACACACCCCTACCTAGCGTGCCAACTATCGATAGAATATCGTCGGCAGTCCTCTTAAGGATATCCCATGAAGGTAGATTGATCGGCAGAGAGGCGTGTAATCAAGAACAAGGCAATAGACACACACGAGTTAGATAGGTTTAGGCCATCAGTATGATGTAATACCCTACTCCTGTGGTCTGTTGGTTTGTATTGGCTATCGTATGATATTGCATGTGTTTGGAGGGGGTCCCTGCCCACCTTATATAGTCCGAGGGGTAGGGTTACAAGTCGGTTAGATCTGAGAGATAACATATCGGTGCAGAATGTGACCAACTAGTAAATATTTGTTGTTTTGCTGTACATTGTGATCGGAGGTGGCCTAGCACTCAATGACACAGGGTTTATACTGGTTCAGGCAACGTGCCCTACGTCCAGTTTGGGTCGGTCAGTGACGTTATTCCTGAGCCTAGGTGCTCAAAGTTTGCAGTGGGGTTACAAACGAGAAGGAGAAAGATGGGGTGTACAAGAGGTCCAATCGGCTTCGATCGAAAGGGCCAAGAGTGACAGGAGCTACGCTATGAGCTAAGTGTTCAAGCATGTGCTTGGGGTTCGAACCCGGTGGTTCTGTGGTTGTGAGCTGATGAACTCGATCGATGCTGGTTTACTCAAAAGGACTAAAGAGGCTCTCCTTTTGTTGGAGGGAGCGCATCCCATTTTATAGATAAAAGGGATGGCTTTACAAGTGAGAGGATGAGGGTATGTTTGCTACTGGGCTCCGTTGCCCATGTCGGCGGGTACAAGATAATGGTTGGCACCTACAACACTGTTGGGCGCCTACAAGTGAGAGGAGCAGATGATGGTCGTCTCATAGGCCTCTTCGAGCAGGTCGACCATGTCTTGCTGAGCCTCCGTGGCCCGGTCGTGGTCAAAGCCCTTGACCCTTGGGGCACCATGGTCGAGGTCGGAGGGCAGCACTGCCTCAGATCCGTAGGCTAGGAAGAAGGGTGTGAACCCTATGGATTGGTTTGGGGTCGTTCTTAGGCTCCATAGGATTGCTGGGACCTCTGCAACCCATCGCCCGACGTATTTGTTGAGTCGGTTGAAGATGTGTGACTTAAGTCCCTAGAGGACCATGCCATTGGCACGTTCGACCTGACCGTTAGTTCGTGGATGTCCGACCGAAGCCCAGTCGATCCTGATGCCGTATCCATCGCTGAAGTCTAGGAACTTCTTTCTAGTGAAGTTGGTCCCGTGGTCAGTGATGATACAGTTAGGAACGCCGAACCTGTAGATGATGTCGAGGAAGGACTTGACCGCCTCCTCCGAGCAGATGTTGGTGATAGGCTTGGCCTCTATCCACTTGGTGAACTTGTCGATTGCTACGAGTAGGTGAGTGAAACCGCCTGGGCCCTTCTTGAGTGGTCCCACCATGTCGAAGCCCCAGACCATGAATGGCCAGGTGATGGGAATGGTTTGGAGCTCCTATGCTGGCAAATGAGTTTGCCGAGCATAGAACTAGCATCCTTCACACTTGCGGATGACCTCCTCTGCATCTCGTAGCGCGGTGGGCCAGTAAAAACCTTGGCGAAAGGCTTTTTCGACCAGTGACCGTGGGGTCGTGTGATGTCCACAAATTATGGCATGGACCTCGAGGAGGAGCTGCCTCCCCTGGTTGGTGGGGATACACTTCATGAGTACCCCTGACGGACTCCGTTTGTAGAGCTCGTCACCGAGCGTGACGAAGGTCTTGGCACGTCGAGCGATCCATCTTGCTTCGGTCCTTTCAGGCGGGAGAACCTCCTCGAGGAGGTAGGCGAGTAGCGGTACTCGCTAGTCAGTTTGATCGAGTGCCAATACGGTGATGTTTGTGGGTGATGTCGTCTTAGAGGTACTGGGATCAGAGCCCCCGAGCATCGGCTTGGCATGGGGGTCGGAGCCCCCGAGCGTCGGCTGGGCGTTGGGGTTGGAGCCCCCGAGCGTCGGTTGGGCGTCGGGGTGTTTCTAGATTGGACTTTCTGGGATGCGAGCGGACGGCTCGTGGATGTCGTTGATGAAGACCCCGCTCGGGGATGGATCCTGTCTGGCGACCAATTTTGTAAGGAATCAGCGGCATTGTTGTCCCTTTGAGGGACATGATGCAGTTCAATCCCCTAGAATTTGTCCTCGAGCTTGCGCACCTCTTGGCAGTATGCTATCATGAGGGGGCTTTTGCAGGAGGACACCTTCATGACCTGATCCATGACCAGTTTCGAGTTGCCGCAAACGTAGAGTCGCGTAGCACCGAGCTCGATGGCGATGTGTAGTCCGTTGATAAGGGCCTCGTATTCCGCGGCGTTGTTTGAGGCTAAAAAATGGAGGTGGATGTCGTAGCGGTGCCTACTCCTGTCTGGGGAGATCATAACCAATCTAGCCCCCGAGCCGGGCGCCATTATGGACCCATCGAAGTACATTGTCCAGTACTCGTGGGTGACATCCAGGGTCGGTAGCTGGACCTCCGTCCATTCGGCGACAAAATCCACGAGAGCCTGAGACTTAATAGCGGTGCGAGGGGTATATCTGATGTCATGGCCCATGAGTTTGAGCGCCCACTTGGAGATTTGTCCCGCGGCGTCGTGGTTGCGGATGATGTCTTCGAGTGGGTATGAAGTGACGACCGCAACTTGATGGTCGGTGAAGTAGTGTAGGAGCTTCCTGGTCGCCATTAGCACGGTGTACAGGAGTTTCTGCACCTGGGGGTACCGGACCTTTGGGTCGGTGAGTACCTCCCCGACAAAGTATACGGGTCGCTAAACTTTGAGCTGGTGTCATGGTTCCTCCCTTTCGACGACCAGGGCGGCACTCATGACATGGTTGCTTACCGCGACATATAGGAGGAGGGGTTCTCCCTGTTCGGGAGCGACGATGATTGGGGCCAACGTCAGGGACGCTTTGAGGCTTTCGAGAGCTTGTTGGGCTTCCTCAGTCCAAACAAAGGCGTCCGTCTTTTTGAGGAGCCTATAGAGCGGCATCCCCCGTTCGCCGAGCTAGGAGATGAAGCGGCTCAGGGCAGCCAGATAGCTGGTGAGCCTTTGTATGCCCTTGACGTTGCGTATGGGACCCATAGTGGAAATGGCCGTGATCTTTTCGGGGTTGGCCTCTATGCCGCGCTCGGACACGATGT
Source organism: Miscanthus lutarioriparius (assembly GCA_904845875.1). Taxonomy (NCBI): domain Eukaryota; kingdom Viridiplantae; phylum Streptophyta; class Magnoliopsida; order Poales; family Poaceae; genus Miscanthus; species Miscanthus lutarioriparius. The sequence goes on along the minus strand of CAJGYO010000016.1, from coordinate 73,129,116 downwards.
ATCCAAGCAGCTTCCCCTTTAGAACCCCAAAAACACATTTTTTGGGATTCAGCTTGATGTTGAACCTTCGGAGGTTCACGAATGTTGCGGCCAAGTTTGCGATTAGGTCGCGAGCTTGAGCCGTTTTGACCCCGATGTCATCAACGTAGACGACAATCGTTGGTTTTGGTCGCTCGGCCCGATTAGGCTGATCGAGCGGGTCTATTTGGTCGGCGAAGCAGTGCTGCATGCACCTTTGGTAGGTGGCTCCAGCGTTCTTCAGGCCGAAAGGCATGGTCACGTAGCAGTACGAGCCATACAGGGTGATGAACGAGGTTGCGAGCTGATCGGATTCTTTCATCGCAATCTGGTGATAGCCTGAGTAGGCATCTAGAAAGGAGAGGATCTCGCAACCCGAGGTGGAGTCGACTATCTGGTCTATGTGTGGTAAAGGAAAGTAATCCTTTAGACACGCTTTGTTGAGGCCAGCATAATCAACGCACATTCTCCACTTCTCGAACTTCTTTTTAATAAGAATGGGATTGGCAAGCCAGTCAGAGTGAAATACCTCTCTGATGAACCCGGCTGCCAGGAGTTTAGCGATCTCCTTGCCTATGTCCCTGCGTCTCTCATCGTCGAAGCGACGCAGGCGCTGCTTGGCGGGCTTCGAGCCCAGGACGAGGTGCAGAGCGTGCTCGGCGATCTCCCACGGTATGCCCGGCATGTCAGAAGGCTACCATGTGAAGACATCGTGATTGGCGCACAGGAAGTCAACGAGCTCGCATTCTTATTTGGCCGAGAGCTGGGTCCCGATCCATAGTGTTTTGGTTGGGTCGGTGGGGTCGATACCTACCGCCTTGGTTTCCTCGAACGGGTGGAAGGCCGTCGAGGAAGTCGGTTTGTTGCAGTCTAGGACCGCTGGGGTTGATGACTCCCCGAGCTGTGGGAGCTCAGACGAGTTGATGACCGCAGTGGTGAGCTTGTAGTGCTCGCGGTCGCACGTGAAGGCGTGCGAGAAGGCGCTACTCACGGTGATGACGCTGTTTGGTCCCGGCATCTTCAGCTTGAGATAGGTGTAGTTGGGGATTGCCATGAATCTTGCGTAGCATGGCTGCCCCAAGATGGCATGGTAGGACCCTAGAAAGTCTACCACCTCGAAGGTGAGGACCTCCGAGTGGAAGTTGGACCAGCCGTCGAACGTGATGGGCAGATCGATCTATCCAAGCGGGTACGCCTGCGCTCCTGGGATTACCCCGTGGAAGGGGGAGCCTGCCGGGTGGAGCTCTGATCGGGAAATGCGCATGGCATCGAGGGTGTCGACGTATAGGATGTTGAGGCCGCTACCTCTGTCCATCAGCACTTTGGTGAGGTGCTTCTTGTGGATGATGAGGTCGACGACGAGCAAGTAGCGTCCTGGCCTTGCGACGTGGGAGGGATGGTCCCTCTGATCGAAGGTGATTGGAGATTCTGACCAGCTGAGTTAGGAGGGGACGGCCATCTCGGCGGCGCATGCCTCCCTGTAGGGCACCTTGTGCTGGCGTTTCATCCAGATGGCATCAGACCTGCCGAAGATCATGATGCACTCCTCAGGTTCGGGGAAGCCATCTCCATCCTTGCCTGCCGTGCCTCCTTTCTTGGTCACCGCCTCTTTGCCATCTCCCTCCTTTGGCCCGCTGGCCTATCGAAGGAAACATTTGAGGAGCTCGCAGTCCTTGAAGAGGTGCTTGATGGAGTAGGCATGGTTGGTGCACGGACTGTCCATGAGCTTGTTGAAGTGGTCAGGCAGCCCCTGTTGGGGCTGCTTGCCCATGCGATCAGCCACGGCGACCATCATGGTGTTGTCCGATCGGTGTCGATCCTTTTTGTTCTTCTTGCCCCTCTGTGTGGAGGGGCCCTCATCTTGGTCCGCACGCTTGGCCTTGACTTTGTCCCGGCCTCCGCTAAAGACTGCTCCGATCGCCTCCTCGCCAGAGGCGTGGTTAGTGGTGACATCGAGCAGGTCACGGGTGGTATGGGGCTTCAGGCAGCCAAGCTTGTGGATCAGGGACTCTCAGTTCGTCTAGGAGAGGAACGCGCTGATGATGTCTGCATCGACGACATTAGGGAGGGAGTTGCATCGTTGGGAGAACCTACGGATGTAATCCCGCAGGGACTCACTGGGCTCCTACTGGCAGCTCTTGAGTTCCCAGGAGTTTCTAGGGTAGACATACGTCCTCTGGAAATTTAAGAAAGAAGACCCTCTTGAGGTCTGCCCAGTCGTGGATGCTGTCATGCGGGAGGAATTCAAGCCATGCCCGAACATGCTCCCCCACGCAAATGGGAAGATACTGAATGATGAAATAGTCATCATCCACTCCTCCGGCCCGGCAGGCGACCCGGAAGTCTTCGAGCCAAATGCTTGGGTTTGTCTCCCCGGAGTATTTGGTGATGTTGGTGGGCGGTCGAAAACATCATGGGAACGGTGCTCTTTGGATACGTTGGCCAAAGGCCCGTGGTCCCGGGCCCTCAGGGCTGGGACTCCGGTCGTCCGGTCGGCGACCGCGCCTGGGGCGTGTTTCGCCACTCCCCTTGATGGTCTGGCCAGGACCCATGTTGTCTGCCCCTACCGCTGCCCGGCGGGCGTCATCATCGTGCCGGGCCTGATGTCGGTTGCTGATGATGCTGCGAGCGTCCCAGTGCGAACCAGTCCATTCGTGCACCGACGCTCGATGCGGGGCAGGCTCTAGGTAGGACCATGATGCGGCCAGAGCCCCTTGGGCCGCACCTGGTGGCTGTAGCAGTGAGCGAATGGAGCGATCCATCTGGCGCGTCCTCGTTCCCCTAGTGGGGAGGGAGGGCACGTGTTAGAGTCGTAATGCGGAGCTTTCCGCCTGTTGAATGGTGGTGGCTTCTACCCAAACCTAGAGGTTTCGGTAGATCTCCCGCTCCTAGGGGTCGACGAGCTCGGGAACGCCGCGAAAGAAGCATCGCCATAGTGGCAATGTTCTGGCTGGCCCGAGTGAACTATGGGGGATCGTTCCCCTCATTCACGAATAGAGCTCAGCAGGCCCAGAGCAACCGTGCCCAACACCACAGGAAGGAGTGGCAGCTGTATCAGTCGGCTTGTCGAGATGTCGAACGATGACGCTTGGCTATAGAGGCAGCATACGAAGAGCGTCTATGAGATGAAGAAGCAGAACGATAGCGTCAAGATCGTGACACCGCCAGAGCCTCCGTGTCACTTAACCTCGAGCCTAAATTCATGGAAGTAGTTGGCCATAGGGTCTTTACTACGTCCTATGCCAACGTCTACGCCCTAGTAGAAGAGATGGTGGCCATTGAGAACCCTACTCTAGATCAGCAATGACTCAAAGTCATTCTAGAATCAACAGCCCTTCAGATGTAGGCGACATGGGTGACATCTCAAGCTAACCCTTCCTAAGGGCCAGAGCAGAGGGCACCAGCCCACTCTCGCCTCGGACCTTAGGGTAACCAAGGAGGAGAGCAACGAGCGCCAGCCCACTCCCGCCTAGGACCACAAGGTAATCAAAATAGGAATCAGGGTGCCATGTAGTCAGCCTACCATGGGCCCAGCTGTTGGCGTTTCTTAGCGCAATCACTAGGATTGGTATTTCCTAGCAAAGACACCAGAAATGTCATGATGATATTGTAAGGAAAATGGACCCTAGGCCCATTTACTTTGGATTTTGGTATTTGATGATCAACACAACCAAATTGGACTAATGAATTTGTAAGTGTTTTGTTTTGTAGTTTAATAGGGTGCAAAACATGACTTGGACGAAGGAGACGTGATGATCTGATGATCAACACCTCAAGAAAGACATGTGAAGATGCATAGAAGACATACAAGGTCAAGCAAAGTCCAAGCACAAAGATTGGAACCAACTTGGACACAAGTTCGCAAAGAAACGAGCCCGTAGGGTAACCGGAGGTGACAGACGCCTCCCGCCTAGGACGATGTGGACGAACCATGGGCCAAGAAAGCGTCGGTAATCACTAGGATTGTGATGACACCGTAAATGTCATGATGATAAAGCAAAGTAGTGATGGATTTGACAACCAAATTGGACTAATGAATTTGTAAGTGTTTTGTTTTGTAGTTTCATCGTCACAATAGTGTTTTCAATGTGACCAAGGACAAAGTCCAAGCACAAAGATTGGACGGACCGGACGCAACGAAACAAGCGCAACGTTCGATCGAGTCGAGAGAGGTTCAGAGCAAAAGCGCGGCGTCGGATGATGAACGCGTCCGTCGATAATGATCGGACTCATTGTCACCTAAGTCCGATCAACACGCGCAACGCTCTCAGCAGTCCGGGGGACGACGGACGACCAACGGTGGAGACCAATATCAACGCGTCGATCGAGGATGTGATCGGCGTCCGATCGATAAAAGCGGGTTTTGTCCCCAACGGCTACTTTCTCAGTGGAGCTTATAAATAGACCCCCCAATCGGCCATTTAAGGGGTGTGGAGCTGAGGAAACATACCAAGTGTGTTAATACACCATTTTAGTGATCTCCACTTGCTTAGTGGTTAGTGATTCATTAGGTGATTAGCGTAGGTGCTTTGCGAAGTGCTTAGGTTCATTAGACCATCGCTTATGGGCTTGCTCTAGGTTTAGGCCTAGTGTTTAGTGAGGTTTGCATACCTCTTACCACTCGGTGCTTGTGCGCATCATTGTTGTACATCGGAGGGCTTGTAGTCTTGTGAGATCACACCAACCGCGTTTGTGGTGTGGCCACCATCATGTACCAAAGGGAACAAGGCCCGCGGCGGTTTGGCCGGAATCTTGATAGTAAAGACGGCGGGGAGCGGTCCAGAGAGGCTTGCCAGAAGGCACATCGGAGATCCACTTGCACATGGGGAAGTCCGGGGCTATCCATAGAGTTATCCAACCGGAAGCTTGGCCCTTACGAGGGGCTCCAACAAGGACTAGGAGGAAGCTTGCGCGCTTCTCGATACCTCAGTAAAAATACCAAAGTCATCGACGAGAGTTTGTATATCTCTACCTTACTCTCTAGCTTCCGCATTTACATGAATTGTTAGAGTTAGAGTTGCCTAATTCACCCCCCTCTTAAGTTGCCTAATGCACCCCCCTCTTAGGCGTCATGGCCCCCCTTTCAGATATTTCTAAACACATGCAGAAATATTCTCCAAGCGCACGGATATATCATTGTAGCATTTCACCCAGAAGTATTCGAGTATCATATATTTATATTTTCTTAGACGAAGGCATGGTGTAAAAGTCTCTAGTATGGACATGATCAAGATAACATGACTATATAATAGACCAAAGTTCATAATAGGGGTAAGCCATGATAATGTTGGATAGTGTGACACACACTCAAGCCAATCTCAAGGATAAAGATAAAAAAAGAATAAAGAATAAAAGAATAAACCTAAACTAGAGCAAGCTTATCTTTTATAGCTATGCTAAGATTAGCGGATCATACAAATACATGAATTTCTAATGGTAGAGATCCTAAGTTAATATAGCGTTGGTCACTATAAACTTACTTTGGGCATCGGGTTGCAACTGGTCTGCCAGTCGATGCTGGCCTATAGCTCTACACCGTATTCAAACGTGGGAGATTACGAGGGACAGATAGGGCTGTCACCACCTATCGCCTACCCCTCAACCGTGGGATATGAGGCAAACAAAGGTAACTTCTAACATAGACACCACATCTACGCTATTGGTTACTACTCTAGCGGTGGCCAGGAACTTCCGTCTTTATCAGGAGTCCTCTTACTAGAGCATCCGCCTCAGGGATGGACGACAAACCCACAAGAATATAATGACCAAAACTAATCTTAAAGTAGAACCTACTACCTTAATTTAGGTCTTGATCTAAACATGTATGTATGGAAGATTAAACATAAAGTTTTATATGCTAAATGAATAACATAAGAACTTTGCTCTAATTTCATATCATAGCTATATTGATATGATAAGAACAAGAACATAAGGGATCTCTTCATATTCATACCAAGTCTTGCCCTTTGCCTTGCTCCAAATAAAACTACTAAAAGGTAAAATATACAAGTGGAGGGAGAGAGACTCTTCAAGTGTGGTGTGTGTTGAATGAGAGCACCTACCCTCTTCTTATACTAGTGTGAGGTCAGTTTAGTGTGCTATACAAGGAAACCCCTATGTAATCGACCTCCCCTAGCATTAATGATACCGCCTGAGCAACATGGGCTAGAGAGTCGGTGGTGGCGGGGTGTGGCCTCACCTAGGGTGCGCCCGCACCTTGGTTGGAGCGCCTGGCCACCGTCCTTCTTTGGTCAGTTGCTGGGTGGGCCTAGATCGTGTCCACGCCGGTGCTTGGCCCAGAATTGACATTTGGATGGGCTTTCTTCCCCTTCTTTGATATTTGGTTTGCGCGAATCTGCTCTACGCCTTTTGTTTGTGCCTTTTGGTATGTTTTCCACTTATATTTGAATATGTGACCTGCAAAACATAATTTCTCCAATACAAGTGGAACTAGGTCAATAGTAAAGGCATATGTACAAAAACATGTCTATTTCTCCTATTTTGGACTATAATTGGTGGTTAGAAATGGTCGTTAGTGACCGCCAACAAATCCCCCAAGCTTAATCTTTGCTCATCCTGAGCAAATAGCTAAGTACTTGGTTGTTGATCAGGAGTTGCTTCAATGCCGGTTACATTTCAAAAGTTCCATGTCTATAACAAAGTTTTCTTCCTTGATTTGGATAAATCGGCATTCTATCCATCCCTTATTATCTCGTTACCTGTGGAGCTTTTTAGCCTTCTCCAAGTCTTGGGTGGTTGCAAGATAGAACGGTTCACAGAAATGCTTCTCATTCGTTCTTTGATCGACTTTCTTTCCAGAGGTTTTAAAAGTTTTGCAAAATAAAAGTAAGTTCCTCAGATGATTCACTCGATCGCTCAAAAGTGTATAATCCTCACCAAAGGCTTTTTATGTTTGCCTTTCTTTTCATCCTACCAACTAAATGGCTTATGTGGATCTTTGGGTAGGTATAAAACAAGGCATACTTGCATCACATAATATTGCTAAGCCAAAAACCGGACCTCAAGGAGATGCAAGTCATACACTTTGATCAAGAAGTGCAAGTGCGTGGAATTTTTTTTAGAATCTTCCTAATTCTAAATATTTTTGTACTCCTTTGAACATGACTCTCTCTCTTTTTGATGATTGCCTTTGAAAGTATGGGCTATCTTTCCCCCTTTTTTCATCATGCTTTTTAGCATGGGATTATTTTTCTCATGCTCTTTGGCATGTATTATTTTTATTTTTTGCTACCCTTTGGCTTGGATTTTTTTTTTTATTTTTTTAGCATAGCCCATACTCCCTTTTGGCATATGAGAATTTGAGAGAGAGAGACTCATGTAAAAATGAATGGAGTATTTCTTTTTATGGACGGAAAAGCATGTTTTTGCGTAACTCTCAGTGTGGGAGTCAGCAGTTTTTATTTGTGGGTGTACGTGTGTCTTGATCATGGGTGCATGATGAGAATCTCAACAAGGGTCACAACAGTTTGACAAAGCTCAACATGATGACAAGCAGCATATGACTAAGGTTTTGTATTTGTAGAACATGTCATATGGCTTTGGTAGGAAATTTAAATCACTGAGGAACTTTTAATTTTAGCATTTGAAAATAAAACTCCGGATGTCAAGTCTTTCTTACAACAAAGTCATAGCAAATTTCCGTTGCACCATATCTTATCCCGCAACAACCTAGACTAGATTAAGCATTTGCAACCCACAAGTTTCAAGTTTTTAGGGTGAGATATTTTTAGCCAATAAACTCAAATCGTGGGGAAAGCTAAGCTATAAACTAGGCATGGTCTAAATATAAGACAGAACAACTATTCATCATTTCAGCAAAGGAGAAACTAAACATCCTTTAAACACATATGGGAGTGGAATTCATTTTATTGTTATTATTTTATTATTATTATCATTATTGTTTATTTTTAACATTTATTTAATTAAGGTTCACTAGACATAATTTCACCTCTATTGTCATCTCAAAGACTTACCCTCATGAAGTTGATAAATTCCTGCAAGGGTTAGTCTACATAATCAACCAAAATCTACACTAGCAATTTTGATTCAATATCCAAACTAGACACCATGTCTAATTTGATCAAGGTAGGCTATTTAACCTTAGCACCATGCTTACATTAAAAAGCCTATAGAGGTATGGTCATTACATCCAAACTTCAAACTAAGCACCATGCTTAATTTAAAAGATGTACTCCTAAACCAAAGCATGCCGGTATAGAAAGAGGAGGCATTAAAGGATAACCAAGAATCATCCAACAGTGGTGAAAACATTTGGTGAATAGGAGAACTATAAGTTTTATTATTATTATTATTATTATTATTTATTTCTCTCTTTTTTATGCAAGGTAACGAAAGATGATGAGAGTGCAAGATACCCGTTACCTTGTGGGGGTCCTCCCCAAGCTAGCTCAAAGCCTAAGGTTCGAGGTTTTACCTCCGTGCTTTTTGGCTTTTCCTGCATTGTTAGTGTATGGTAGGTCACGAGTGGACTTACCATCCCTCGTGATTATCACATTGATATTTTCAAATGAAATCTTGGGGTGCCCCGGGATATTTTCAAAATCATATGCAGGAATTGTAGCGGTTGTTTGAGCTAGTTGGGTTTCAAACATTTTATTTAGGCTTAGTTGATTTTTGAAGGAAAAGTGTAAGCCTTCTAAATCTGAATTAATGTTTTCTAAAATGTTAGAGGCAAGATTTTCAATCAAGTTTTCATTTATTTTAGCCTGCTCTAACATAAGTTCTTTCAAGGAAGGTTGATTTACAAAATTTGAATGAGCATAGTTACCTTCCTGATTTTGCGGGTGCGATTGATTCCACCCTGGATCTCCTTGTGGACAAAATCTGTTGTAGCTATTGTACCATGCATCTACCTGGGTATCGAGGCAGTCATTCCCCAAATGTCCAAAGTTTCCGCACAGCTCGCATGGTATATGCAAGTAGAGCGATTGGATGGTACCATGTTTGTCCAAACGTTTTATTAAGAGATCCAATTTTGCGGCCAGCATATAAGTTTCCTCCACGGTATGCATGCCGTCTTCTTGGGTTTGGAGTCTATCTTCACTCCAACCCTAGTTGGAGACCATCTTCTCAATGAGAGTCATAGCTCCGCTGACTATGAGTGAGAAGAAGGCTCCTCCGGCAGCAGCATCTATGTGGGCTCTAGATGTGGAAATTAGCCCATTGTAGAAGTTTTGAAGGATCAACCAGTCTTCCATCCCATGGTGTGGGCAGGTAAGGATGTATTCTTGCAGCCTCTCCCACGCTTCTAGGATGGATTCTGATGCTGTCTGCTAGAAGTTGGGAATTCTTTCACGAAGGGCATGGGTTTTGTCCATCGGGAAGAACTTCACGAGGAATGCCATGGAACATTTGTTCCATGTGTTGTTAGCTTCCTGGTCCTTGTGGAACCACTGTTTCGCCCTCCCCAAGAGGGAGAACAGAAATAGACAGAGTTTGATGATCTCAGGTGTGACATCCTTTATGACGATGGTGTCACACAGCTCTAGAAAGTGTTGCAGATGAGCATTGGCATCCTCACTAGGCAGTCCACAGAATGGACTAGCCTGCACCATCATGATTAAGCCGGTCTTTAGTTGAAAGTTCACGTCGCCCATGTTGACAACGGGCCCAACGGGCACGTTGGCAACAGTAGGGATGGAGTACTCGTGGGGCGTCTTGTCAGCCATGGGGTTCGGTACGGATGGTGCTGGGGTAACGATTTGGTTGCCGGTGGAGTAGTGGATGAAGGATCGTCACGAGGTCGGGCCTTCTTTAGGAGTGACTCCGGATTCTTGGTGAAGTTCATCGGCAAGTTGAAACCGTCTTACACTATCCTGTTTTCATCCACAATAGGAGAAAACAAGCAAAGTTATCCTGTTATGAGCTATGGCTACTACACATGCATATTATCATGAACATGTTCTAATAGATTCTTTTAAAGCAGTGCCTTCCCCGACAACGGTGCCAGAAATGCCTGTTGGCGTTTCTTAGCGCAATCACTAGGATTGGTGTTTCCTAGCAATGGCACCAGAAACACCATGATGATATTTCTAAACACATGTAGAAATATTCGGCAAGTGCATGGATATATCGTTGTAGCATTTCACCCGGAAGTATTCGGGTATCGTTTATTTATATTTTCTCAGATGAAGGCATGGTGTAAAAGTCTCTAGTATGGACATGGTCAAGATAACATGACTATATAATAGACCAAAGTTCATAACATGGGTAAGCCATGATAAATGTTGGATAGTGTGACACACACACTCAAGCCAATCTCAAGGATAAAGATAAAAGAAAGAATAAAGAATAAAAGAATAAACCTAAACTAGAGCAGGCTTATCTTTTATAGCTATGCTAAGATTAGCGGATCATACAAATACATGAATTTCTAATGGTAGAGATCCTAAGTTAAGATAGCGTTGGTCACTATAAACTTACTTCAGGCACCGGGTTGCAACTAGTGTGCCAGTCGATGCCGGCCTATAGCTCTACGCCATATCCGAACCTGGGGGATTACGAGGGACGGATAGGACTGTCACCACTTGCCGCCTACCCATCAACCGTGGGATATGAGGCAAACAAAGGTAACTTCTAACAAAGACACCATGTCTACGCTATCGGTTACTACTCTAGCGGTGGCCAGGAACTTCCGTCTTTATCAGGAGTCCTCTTACTAGAGCATCCACCTCGGGGTCGGATGATGAACCCACAATAATATAATGACCAAAACTAATCTTAAAGTAGAAACTACAACCTCAATTTAGGTCTTGGTCTAAACATGTATGTATGGAAGATTAAGCATAAAGTTTCATATGCTAAATGAATAACATAAGAACTTTGCCCTAATTTCATAACATAGCTATATTGATATGATAAGAACAAGAACATAAGGGAGCTCTTCATATTCATACCAAGTCTTGCCCTTAGAGGTTCAAGCATTCTTTGATATTTGGTTTGCGCGAATCTGCTTTATGCCTTCTGTTTGCGCCTTTTGGTTTGTTTTCTACTTGTATTTGAATATGTGACCTGCAAAACATAATTTCTCCAATACAAGTGGAACTAGGTCAATAATAAAGGCATATGTGTCAAAAGCATGTCTATTTCTCCTATTTTGGACTATAATTAGCAGTAAGAAATGGTCGTTAGTGACCGCCAACACCAGTACAGCAACAGGGAAGGCGGAGGCGAGTCCGAGTACAGAGAGGCCGACATCCTGCCAGACAGATTCCCATGTTTTTCCAACAGACTACTCAATGTCCAACTTCCTGACCTTGAAGTCTAGATGCCCACGCTTGAGCAGGCTCAGGGGCTCGCTATGATCTTTTAATAAACATCACGACCTTCGAACAACGGACCAACCCTTGTTTAGGGTCGGACAACGCCAATTTCACCGGGATGAGGACAGGGCGGTAAAACCATCCAAACCTTGGGACCACCTCGCATCTCCAGACTAAAAGCCATGGAGGGCGAGGAGGCCACAAGGCTATAGATCCGAGGGCCACGCCAACTCATCCCCCCTCACTCGCAAAACTCCTTCTGGCACCAGTTGTTGGAAGGGGCGGAAGAAAGCGACCCTTTGCAGGTCACATGCTTGGGACCTCATGGTTTCTCCTAATCTCTCTCCCATTACCACACTATCTCAATAGGGAAGTAGGGAGCGATTTGTAGTCGCAGTCATGGTTGCTTTAGACGGTAGAAAGGCCGCCATTTATAACCCAAAACGTAGTGAGTGGCCCAAAACCCCCACGCCACATGGTGAACCATGAGAGGTCACAGCCAATGTCAGATGCCCGCATGAGGTCAGGAAAATTGAGACCCTCCCAAAGGTAGGGCGGTACAGCATTGATGAGACCGCTCGGTCCCGCCTGGGCCACGAACCCTGAAACATGGCACACTGACATGACAAGGCTCAACAGTCATGTACCACGTCATCAGGGCATCCTAGCAAGGCTAAACGTAACAGCCACCTACCGCATTAAATACACCAGCCCACAAGGGGTCGAGCGGTCGAAGCTCGAATAAACCATGACTATGATCCTGTGCTCAAAAGCACACACATCTCAGCGCTTTCACGATCACTTTGTGATCACAAAAACGCTCAGGGGCTATTGTCGGGGTCATAACTGTAACAGAACCATCCAAATTATAAGAGCACAAGTACAAAAACGATCGCCGAAATAATCAAATTCTCGCACTTGAGCCCATATAATTCCGGTAGTCCATCGAAATCGTGAAGGATTTCAAACCAACTTGCATACAACCAAGATCGTACATGATTCAACATAACACATCATATGTTACAACATTTCACAAATAGTTCATAGATAGATTACAACACTTTAGAGTCATAGTTATTACAAACCAAGTCTTGCAAAGTAGCGAAAGCAAATAGTTTAACTCACACACACGAGTTCGAATACAAGTACTAGCTCGCCGATCACATCCCACAAAAGCATTCGGATAAGATAAACAGAGATCATGCCCGTGATCTAGTCTTCATCACCCGTAGGGTCGAGACAGTACTTACAGAAGCCCTGATAAAGAAGGTCATCTACAATAAGAGGGAATAAACCCTGAGTACGAGAATGTACTCAGCTAGACTTACCCGTCGGAAACCAAAAATAAATGACACCAAGGATCATTCATAGCTTAATTTAGTGGATCTGGCTGACACTTTCTTTTTGTGGAAAAGCATAAGTAATAATGATCAACTTTTAACCTAAGCTAGCAATGACTTTTAGCCATTAACCTATCATCTATATTAGCACCTGTACTAAGCAATCACTTGATTAAGATGCAAACATTATTAACCATAGTAGGTATAAACTGTGGCAACATTATCATCATCATCCATTTAACCATATCGTTAAATTAAGTGAATCTACATTGCTCACTGCTCAGTCAAGTTCTCACTATCCGGGAGAGACGGTGACTCAAATTGATTCCTATCCAGCTGGAGGTGTATTCCTAACACAAACCTTGCTTCCCCCGTCGGGGTCGCAATCAAGTCACCTTTGGTACAACTCAAGAGTCGCGGGTCCGGACAGCGCCGCATTCTCAAGGGCAACACTCTGCTAGGAAGTGCAGGAATTTTAAGCACCTGACCCCTTGGACTCACGCTAATGTCCCCAAGCACATTCTTACTGCCTCCAGAATGCACTATAACCCCCTAGTTCCTGGCCTGAGTCGAGCTACTAGGCTTCACGGTCGAGAATGACTTATCCAGCCAGCTAAGTGTTAGGCTGTGTTCAACATGACATGAGGATGTACAACGTATCGGTCCTTAAACAACACAGATGGAGTCACTATGTCCAACCCTACACAAGACTCCGCCTAGTCTCAATTCATTATTAACATGGTTCTTTTCCACGATAGCAAATATAGCCAACCGTGACCCACCTCATCCTAAAGCTCACAGGTGACAGGAAATCACCCGACTTCTATCGCACTAAGCATGGCTAAGCATTTAACCCGTTCCTGAACTTAATGCATCAAGTGTTTTCACACAACTCCTACAACTTAATGCATCAAACACGTAAAATTGACTCAAATGATATTTATAAAACAAGGGATTAGCATGCACCGGGGCTTGCCTTTTAGGAAAGAGGATGGGTGGTGATCAGGGCACTCGGGCAACTCCTCCTCGACGGCTGCTTCGTCGATTGCCTGAACCTCGGGCTCCTCCGGCTGCTCCTCCTCCTAGCTCGCTCCATCTAACTCTAGAAGTGTCACTCCCTCCGGCACACCTATTGCATGTATGCGTAAGATAAATATCATGGATGCACATGAACGAAGTTAGGGATGCTCCAGGAATGCACATGCTTACTACAGTACACATATTCCAACTTAAGCTCTATTCAAATCACTTTAACTTACCAAGATTAGACAACCTAATATACAATTGCTCATCTTTAGTTAAGGACCTAGCACCTGCACCTAAGCATTTTCTCAAGTTAGCCTAGCACCTAAACAATCAACAAGAACAATGCTACAAAGCATTCACACAAGCATTCATATTTCAGCAAAGCAAGGACTATACAACAGCATAGTAAACTGACCATAACCGGAGATTTACAAATCCAAATGACATGAAACAAGACAATTTGGAAATCTTATGAAATTGCCTAAAATTCATTTTCAGACCTCAAGGCATGATTCCAACTTTTACTAGGTCGAAATCACTTAACAACAGAAATATATCTTCACAAGACAGAGAGCAGCCAAAACTAGACTCAAACTGAGAACTGCCATATCTCCTAAACTACTTGGTCAAATGCCACCAAATTTTAACACAAACTAGTTTAGTAAGTTAACTACAACTTTAGTATTCACATGATTCCCAAAAAACACCATTATCAAAGCCTAATTTACCAAGTGCTAGAATTATAAAAATGCTAAAATTAAATATTTACTTATGTGCCAAACATGATTTCTGATCAAACCAAATGCATCACAAGTTCACACATGATATAAGATCACTATAAAGTAAGGTGTTCACCACCAATTCATTTCTTTTAATGCCTTTCTTAATTTATTTACTTATTTAAGTGGAATAATGAATATATATGAAAACTATATAGTTTAATCTACAAAAATTACAGTTCATATTACATACTCCAAATAGGCTACTATAAAAATTTCATCCAAAGTTACCAATAGAAACATCCTACACAAAAATAACATGACAATAAGACTGATTTTGGCCTAACTTAGAAACCCTATTAAAAAGTGTCAAACAACAAAAGCAATATTTTTCTTAGTATCCTTAAGGTACCAGTACAACCTCTAATAAATTTCATGAGCATTGGATTCATAGATTAATTATTAAAATTCACACAAGGATCATCTAATTATAAAAGGGAAATTCATAACTCAAAAACTATTCATGCACTGACTCTCAAATTTTTACCAGAGCTTCTACTCATCAAGAACAGCTCACCATACAAATTTCATAATTTTTGGAGCACTATAACTCTAGATATGAGTTAAACAAGTTTGCATTCATTTAAAAACACATTTTAAGTTATAATTTAATTCTTCCAGAAACTTTACTACAAGTGTTCCTGTTATATTTTTCTAAATACTACACTTCATGAGGAACACCATAAAATTTGGTTCACCAAAATTGGACCTCTATAACTCCACTTATGATTTTCAAAGTTGCATGCAAATCTGAAAATAAATGAACTATCTTTTCACTTCACAGTAACCGACAGCCGGGGTCCACGCCTCAAACGGGCCCGCACGTCAGCGATAGCAAAAACAGAGCACGGCGCGGGACGACGCTATCTCACCGGTGGCGAGCCTCTCCGGCGACGTCACCGGCACGACCGTGATCCTCAAGTCCTCCCGAACCTATTGAGCTACTTAGCTAGACCTATCGCCGGAGCCAACGACGACGGCCGCGTCAATGGCAGCACGGTGGCGTGGCTCGATGGCGGGACGCCGGAGCTGACCATGATAGCGCAATCTAGGGTTACACCGAGACTCTATAGACTACGGTGAAGCTAGCGCACGTCCTATTACGGCGAATGGTGGATGGAGGCGGTGCGACCACGGTGACGAAACAGAGGCGGCGGAACACCGGTGATGTCGTGTCGCGGCGAGATGGCTTACCGAGCGCTCCTAGCTAGCAAATGTGGGCACGATGGTGCGGTGGGATCACGAAGGAGCTGCTGAGGTGGCGATAGAGTGACGAGGCACGAGCTAGGGATGGCAATGGCGACGGTGGCGCGCTCGCGCTGCTGCGGCTATTGCGGTGCTGCGGGAAGGCAAAGAGGAGGCAGGGAAATGGAAATGTGAGCACAGAGGGGTCACGAGGCGAACGCTGGGGAGTGAAGTGCTAGGCTGAGGCTCGACGTGGTCTGGTTGGTTAGGCCAATGGTAACGCACGGCCATCCACGCTGTGGCTGAAGTCTGAAACCGGTCGGCACTATAGCTGCCCGATTCAGTTCGGCCATCAGAGCTATGCCCGAGCCTGACAGCGCATAATGACGATGCTAATTCTCCTAATTCGTAGCTTATCAGTGCAAACAATCTTAACAAAAATTGAAGCCCTATATACCAGCTATAATTTCTATTAAAGTACCAAGTTCTAATTCTCAACGATTTGCTAGTAAAATCGTCCCAAAGTTGAGCCAGCGAAACTGGAAATCCGAAAAGACTTAGAAAAATTCTAAGTGTTGCAAAAGAGTGAATTGTTGATTTTTGTGAGCACAAAATGACTAAGCTATGCACTGAATTAGCTCATGACTCAAAAATAAAAGTTGTTGATCTACTCAAATACTACAACTTTGCTTAAAGGTTCATTACCATGCAAAGCTTCTAAGTAACACTTTTTAAAAGGTCAAACAAATTGGTTCTAGGGTTTCCAATTTGGTCAAACCTCACTTAGGGGCATAATTAGTCAATTTAGTTAACATGAACAGTGCTCCACTATGTACCCTAAATGTAGTTAAGGTGTTTTAGGGGATAATTAAACACACCACACATTGATCACACCAAAATCAAGCATCACATGCATTGAAACAAGGAAAAACAAGTGAATTGCTACTTTTGTTTCAAAGCCATGTTTCATATGTTTCATGAGTTTGTTGCATAGTACTAACTAACCATGTTTCACTAAAGTATGTGACATGTTTCAAGAGTGAGTTGCACATGTTGCACTTGGGTGTTGCACACTATCCATTTCATAAAACAAACACACATGGAATATAAACATATGTTGCAATGTTTCAAAAGCATGTTCCAAATAATCTAAGCTCATGAATGGATGAATGATGCTCATGTTTATGAAATGCAAGTGCAAATGTGGAAGCCAAACACCTGGGGTGTTACAGCAACCCTAGGGTGTCTCAAGGCACCGATTAGTTAGTATGCCAAGCGGCCCACGAGATATCAGATAGCAAAAGCCCGAACAACCGAGGCCCAGCTAAGCCAAGTAAACCAGGCTAGACGCTAAGGCCAAGGTCAGCCGCGACCCCTGGAGGAACAAGGAGAGGTCGAGCACAACTAGGCACGCCCGTTCTAACAAGGGTAGGCATGCCACTCGACCCCCCAAGGACCAAGGGGATAGTGGTCACCTCGGTCCGGTCAGACACCATCCCCACGCCACGTAGCTCAAACAAGACAACACCACCCAAGGCGGTGACAACCAGTATGATAACCACCGACCAAATATGGCCTAACAAGACGCATGTACAACTCTAATCACTATGAGAAGAGATCCATGACAAAGGCCTTGATTTAAAGGCCATCCAGAACCGGCGAGAGCCACGACCACAACGATCGGGATCGTGGCCCTCAGCTCCATAAGCCAACAAGGCAATCGACGACCCGAGGGCAGCTACCAACTCTAGTACGATGCCCTAGGAAACTAGGAGGTGATGATGAAGACCATGGTGGGAACCACGTCGCATAGGACGGCTGGTGAACCACCACCGTGTCTACAATGATGCCACGGCTAGCATAGTAGCACCACGCCACACATGGCGCGACGTGGCCACAGGACAGTGACAACAACCACGCCCAGACGTGCGCCACAAAACGGCACAACTTTCAAGCCAAGTTAGCTAGGCCCCCCTCAGGCTCATGACCCTTGATTGGGAGAACTACTGCTTTGTACAAGCCCTGGCCCAGAACTCTATATAAGGGCAGCCATGGCACCATCTTCAGGGATCCTCTACCATTTTACTCATTCTCCATCATAGTAGGGCTCTTAGAGCTTCCCTTCAGGCAGTCCATCTGCTAGCTCTTGCTCTCCAACCTCTTCCACCATTCTTGCCCACTCATTGTAAGAACTTCAGAGCATTCAAGCGAGGAACACACACTCGATCATCTCTGAGACTGGACGTAGGGCTCCGGTCTGAACCAATATAAATCCTCGTGTCTTTTGCATGCTACCATCGTCTTCCTAGAGCAGCGCGACAATCGTATAAATTTATTAGTCTGATTTACGAAACACCGACACTAGTCTATATCTATACCTAATAATAAAGAGGCACAATTTCTGGCACAAATTTTTTTGTGTAACTCTGATCTTTATTCGGATTCTGTTTTTCTTTTTTTGTCCATAATCCTCTTTTCTTTTGAAAGTACCATTCAATACAGAAGAATGACAAGGGGTTGAGGGAGGAATTAGAAAGAAATAACGAGGTTCTAGATGCAAACACACCAGAGACAAACAAATAATGGAAGGGCTTAAATGGTTTTAGAAACTAATTTAGGGTTCTTGATGCAAAATATCTGTTTTTACTTTTTATTTTTTTGCTTGGGCCTGTTGTGGTGGGCCTCGGATTCGTCCCCAGGCTGGGCTGGCTGCGCTGTGGGCTGGGCCGAAACCCATTGCCCAGCTGCACAATAGCTCTTTTTCTTTCCTTTTGTTTTCTTTCCTTTTAAACCAATTGAGAATTCTAAAAATCATAAAAAATCATAGAAAAATAAAAAAAATATCAAACCAGTTTTGTTACATTCCCTTTGACTAGGGCTACACAATAAACATATAACATAATATGCTTTAGTATAAATACTTCGATGTATCTATAGATCTATGCTTTTATATAATTCATTTGCTAAAATTATTATCTTTATCTATATCTACTCTCATTATGCTCTACTTTTTTATGCATTGTAGATCTACTATACCTGATATATATTAATTAAAGAGCCAAAATTTTAGCCCATTTTCCAGTCCCCTTCCCCTAACTACTCGATAGTGTAGTTTCTTTTGTCCGGGCTTATATAACCCGTGTTGTGCAAATTAGAACAACTCACGTCTATCATGATACGGAGTCCGATTCAAGATGTATTGGATTGTGTATATGATCCGGACTCATGAGCCGTGATTATACGAGTTAGAACAACTCACGTCTGAAGATGATTAAGTGTGAGCCAATGGTGGCAGCTTAACTTGGTCCGGGTAATTGAAGGGTCGTCAGAGGCTAGATCTGGCCGTAGCCAGTGGCTGGGGGCAACCCTAGGAAAGCTAGCACGCAGCCAGGTGCAATTGCAACCCGTACCCACACCCTAAATGGTGCGGCCACATCTAGTGAGTCAGTAGCTGGCGGCAGGTTGACGGTGGTGCTTGACCTGAATCGATATAGGTTAGTTGAAGAAGAATGTTACCAACTTAATATTTGTAACTCGGTGAGTGTGAAAACTATCTTTGCTTGTGCCACCGACAACGCACAATAAATTATTCTCCCGTTGCAATGCACGGCCATGTTTGTTAGTATATAGTAACATAACAAAATAACAAAAACAGTGTTGTTGTAAAAAAAAAAAAAAAATAGACCAATCTTAGAAAGGGCGTCTTCGAATATATACTAACACAACAAAATATATACAACTCTGTCTGAGCGCTTTATGTATATTCTCAAACATAGTTTGACATCACATTTTAATTTTCTTCGTGTCATCTAGGTTTACCTGTTCTATTTTTTGATCGCGCACACGTGTATGTATCCTAAATTTTTTGGAAAAAAATCTAGAAAAAAAGGTGTGACAATGAGGGTTTAAACCGTAGCGTCCAACAATAGTTTTTCTAAACGGTAAACGGTTTTTACACGGTCGTCCTTCGTTTAGTGTTTAGCCTGTTTACACGGTGTTTAAACGAAGTTAAACGGTCTAAACGGTTTTGTACTTTTAAAAAAAAATACATATAATTATATATGTGCATGTAAAAAATTAAGTATTCTAGCATTTATATATATTTATCCGAGTAAAAATCAATTATTTTGGTATGTATATATATTTATGCATGTGAAAAGAACCAAATATAGATATTTATGCATGTAACATATCAAGTGTACACATTTATAGATATAATAAACTTAAGTATACAAATTTATCCATACAAAACTGAATTAGATTTACCTCGTGTTCACCTAAACAGCCATTTAAACAACTGTTTAGCCCGTTTAATGTTGTTTATCTCCGTTCCGTTTAGGCCGTTTATACCGTTTTTCCCGTTTTTTGACCGTTTAAACGGACAACGTTTTAATTTTGTTTACCCCTAAACAAAATATTTTACCACCATTTACCGTTTACTAGCCATTTAGGTGAACACTGGGCGTCCAACCATAGGCCCGTTCGTCGGGGTTACTTGTTTTGCTAGGACAGATCAAGGCCTGCGAACTCATTTCGTCAAACAACTTAGGGCCTGTTTGGTAGAGCTTCATTTAATTATGATCCTCTATGGAATCTGATCCTCTGAGAGAAGTAATTCTGTGGCTAAAAGCGATTCTCTTTGATTTCTTAGCATAAACTCTAAAACCCACGATGGAGAATCACTTCACAGAATCAGGAGAAACTATTTTTTCAGCTATCAGCCTCTTAGTTTATTTTAGAGAATCACCTCATAAAATCAACAGAGAATTATTTTCTCTTAAAAACTGTTTGACAGAGCACTAGATAGTTTAGCCCAGAATCAGCTTTGGGAGCTGTGCTCGTGCTCCTGGGTGATTCAGCGACGCAACATGGGCCGCGCACTTCAACCACGCGATTGATTTGGGCGCGCGCATTCCATGCCATCTTGCTGTGCGCGTGGACCTGGGTGCGTTTCCAGTACCTTGTATGGTGGGCCACAATAGGAATGATGGCCTGATTCTATATGGGCCGTAAAGTTGGACCTGTTTGGATGGCTGTGGACCTGTATGTATGATGGGCCAACACCAGCATGTTCGCTTGTTTGTTTCAATCGGGGCTTATCAGCCATGATACAATGTTTTTCCTCACAATAGACCAGCACCAATCGGGCTTATCAGCCCAGAAATCAATCAGCGAACAGGCTAGAAAACACTGATCAATGATGGTTAGGTTGCTCCATACCAATTTGACTTCGATTATCTGATTCAGTAATGAGAATGAGACATTAGTAGTGTTTTTAGAATTTAAGGTACTCCTCCTACCATTTTTTTTGCATTAAAGTGTTTTTATGGTTGGATGCCAATGGTTGGTAGAATCACCAGTAATTTTGTTTTTGCTGTTACATTACACAAAATTGATCTACGATTTGGATTCATTATATACTGTACTACTTTTTTATCTATTTATAATATATATATTTAAGCAGCAGGGAGAAACTCTACTGATCCCTCAAATAAAAACATTACATGAATCACTGCCCAGATCAACTTATCTGCCTCTCTGTGTTTTGACTATGATGAGTGTATGATTCTGATTATTTTTTAGTGTAAATAATTTTGTGCAAAATTGATTTACATGTACTCTGTCAAACATCTATAGGTAACTATTTTGCTCTATGATTTCTCTCTGAATTTTGTGTGAAGTAATTATTGGGCTCTACTATGACTTCTCTTTATTTGATTCTGTCATCCTGTGAAACATCGGAATGAGCCCATTTTGTACATTGCTAGAGTGCAGTTAGCACTGCAAATTTACACTTCTCCATCTCTTTTTCCTGTCAGATTGTTTTATGTTCTCCGTTTTACCCTCTGTATGTATGGTTCTTATTGTGTTTTAGCATAAACAATATAGTACACAATTGATCTACAAGTAATTGTTTGGCTCCAGGATTCCTCTATTGGCCCTATTTGCTTCTCTTATAATCCGTACTTTTCAGCCAGAACAGTGTTTTTCTTTCACAACAAATCAGCCGAAACAGTGTTTCGCCTTGTTTTTTCAGCGAAGCGAACGAGGCCATTACATTCATCTTATTTGGTTCCATGAGACATCTATGAGTGCATTGTGTGAATTGCAATCAGCATTGAAACTTTTCTTTGGTTATCTATTTGTTGAGCAGAAAACTAAAACTGCTCTTTTGCAAAGGTGGACCTCCGTTTTTTCTCATACCTCTGAGTCCTAGTTTTTCGATGTTCAGCATTAGGATATATGCCATCAACATAGGCCATAGTTCATGTTTTTTATTACCCGTCAAGATTTGACATGCTGTGGACATGGTTGTAATCCTACGTATACAAAGGTAAAATCGTTCCTTCTGTGTGGTGCATCTCATAAGTTATGCCCATTTTCAAGTGTTGTTTTACTTAGCTTATTTGAACTAAACGGGTATCACATCGATATAGACCTCTATTATTTCGATCAAATTGGTGAGTCAAAAGTTCATTATCGAAGATCATGTGCATTTAAGTTTGAGGGGATAGATTCTTTGTTCATTTTGTACCAATATCTATTTGTGTCAATTATTTCCTTCTTTCTGTATGACTTAAGCTAGCTAGCCTAGCCACTTAGCCTACAATCAACAAATAAAATTTTGAAAGATTTTTCTCCCTGTGTCACGTAGGGACAATGAAGCAAAATAGCTAGCACAGATAACCTTGGCACTACAATTGCATAATGATCTGTGGACATGGATCGTATCTTAGATGTTATGTAGGCTACACATGAACTGGATATAATTATCACGCCAAGGTAAGTATCATGTGTGTTATAATAGACAGACAATCTTTGCACCTATGCCCTCAACTGAAAATGAATGATTGGCACTTAAACACAAAAATGGCTCTCTTTTTCTATTTGTGTCTTCTGATTCTTCCAAAATAAAATGCAGCAAGACCTGAATTACATGATATGAATTCAGAAATACAATCCATATCTCTATTTATATCTTATTTCATTTGATAATGATCTGTGTTAAACTACAGGATGGAAATACCACTATCTAATATCATTTTTTCTTTCGTAGGATTACAGGTTCATATACATGGCGATAGGTACGACAAGATGTATAGTCAACAAAGATGATATTTCTTTTCTCTCAAAAAGGCACAAAGTCTTCCAGAATTGAAATGAATTGTGGATATATGTTAGAGGTAGGTGCAACTTCAATAGATGGTTTATACAGCAACAACATTATCAAACTAGGCTAAGATGAAGCCCTACAACATACACTCTTTATCAATCACGTCAAGGCACTGAGTCCCATGCTATTATTAAGGTGTCAGTTGTAAAGGAGTAAGTTCTTCTGGTGATCAAAATTTTTACGTGCCTACAAAGTGATATATATCCTGTAATGCTAGGATTTTGATGTTTTCAGGATTTTGTATGTGACTGTCATGTATCATACTTCATATACATGTTTGATACATATATGTTTGTCTATTGATACGAAATCAACTGTTAGACTTTCGGATCATTGATTATAGGATTAATTTGAGGGTTCCTATCTAATTCTCTTAGGTGCCGCACCGGACCTCACCATGTGCGATGGTCTAAGTTTTAACAGGCTAGCCCACTCTGACCTATATGCGTTTCATCAGCCTCAAAACATGAATATAATTAATCAGGCCAGCAGTACAAAAGCTGCTTATGTGTGCCTCCCACACAGGCAGGGCCATTAGCATGACAAAGCGCCTCTCTTCCTAGTTATAATATGACGTGGATCGGACCCAAGCGTGGCGGATATATAGTGCATCAAGTCAAGTGTGCTGACCTGTTTCTACTTAGCACCAGCTAATAGCAATCCATGTTATTAGTGTCGGCATATGAACGACAAGGCAATTAGCAAGGCAGCAGGATTAAGCATGTATGCTATGATTAAGCAAGCAAGGTATCAATTAGTAACATAATTATTATTACTCCTCCATGCCATCTCGTCTCTCGACAGGAGTAGGTTTGAAGCATGCTTGATGTTTGATTCTCACGGCTCCGTCCGTCGGGACGACAGATGGATACACGTCCACTCACTTTTGTTGTTGTATGGTACATGTGTGTGTGTGTATAATCCAGGCTATCATGTACAGAATCTGATTTTGCTGTACAAACCCTTTCAGTTAGTTAGCTTGCAAGGGGATGGATGCCAACCTTGCACTACGGCATGGCTTTGCGCGTCACCACCTCCATCCTGGAAAAAAAAATCAATTAAATTTATCCTCCTAGAAAAGAAGAGCAATATTTATAATCAAAATATATTCTATGCCAAGTTACGCCGAATGTTATGATACTTAGTAACTGTTTTGTAGTATATAAACATCCATATCAGTGGCGTGCCGGAGTCGTCGCCGTAGACCGGAGATGCAGGGCAGCATGGGCTACTGCTCGTGTCATGCCTCGTTGTCGTCAGTCGTCACGGGCTGAAGAACATTTTCTTGGCCGGAGAATACGCGAACCTGTGTGCAAAGCTTACGGAGCAGGCGACGACCATGCTCAACACCCAAAACGGCATGTGACGAGGCGTGCGTGGTAAGCAGAGTCTGCATGTGCATGTGGCGCCGGCGCGCCGCCACGGATCGTAGCGTCGACTGCATCTGCGTAATGCGCTTATAGCCTAGATTCAGCTCTTTCATCACATCAAATCTTTTTTTTTTATGTAGGAGCTAAAGATAGTTTGATGGAGAGAGAAGAGTTAGCCATAATTGGATAATAATGCAAAACAACGAAAACTTCTGCAAATACGATTCCTAGCAGCAATCTAATCAAGGCCCTAGTCAATATTTTTTTTACGTGGAGGGCCTAAAGAGAGAAAGAGTTTGTCACGCAAGCAACATGTTGGATGAAAGCATAATATGAAAAAAAGTGTAAAAGATGAATAGGAAAGAGAAAGTAAGACATGGTACACATAATAATAAAAAAACTTTTTTAGAGACATATGGAAAATAACTATTGCATAGTTTGACTCCTATGATTTGGTTTATAGTCAAACATTTGGTTCTATTATTGATATTGACACAGAAGCACTGCACTAGTAGTGCTACCGATCCCAAGCAACCACGTGTTCCTTGCGGACGCTTTAGATCTTGGGATGATGAGTAGCCGAGCAGCGCAGAGCATCTGCCTCGACGTTGGCGAAACCAAAAAGTAAAAAATAAAATAAAAAAATGCATGCATTGCCACAACTGAAAGCGTCAACTCCTTATTAGATAATGCAATAATAATTGTGACTACCTAGTATAGCTCCACCGAATGCCTGGACAGAGATACTTAGAACATCTCACTAAATTGAGGATTATTTTTTCCTAAAATGTTGATATAATAAGAGACCAAAAAAATAAGATTAAATTTTCCTTATAAACATAGGGTTTACAAAACACATGAAAGTGAAAAAAACATAGGAATAAAATATCCTAACACTTCAAATCCTACATGATTTCAGAACAAAGGAAAGCTTAGAGAAAATGAGTTTAGAAGCAATGCAGGAGAAAACATAGGAAATAAAAACAATGAGGTTGGAGCTCATGTTTTGCTCTCCAAAATTCCTTCAAAGGTTCCTATACTTTTTTGCTTCCTTCAAAAGGGAGCCTAAAGGGAATAGGGGAGATGGACGCCAGCCGACTGAGAAAAACTTTTTACTCTTTTTCATCCATAAACATATGGGATCCATGTGTCAGTGGCCCAATATTTTTTCCCTCTACCTTTTCTCTCTTACCTCTTCCTCCATCTGTCTTGCAACTCCTCAACCGTGGACGAACAC
Organism: Miscanthus lutarioriparius; assembly: GCA_904845875.1. NCBI lineage: Eukaryota > Viridiplantae > Streptophyta > Magnoliopsida > Poales > Poaceae > Miscanthus > Miscanthus lutarioriparius. The sequence goes on along the minus strand of CAJGYO010000016.1, from coordinate 73,103,684 downwards.
CAAGGTGCTTGTGTGCGCGGAGTCTATGCCGAAACCCCTGTGGCACTGCCCTAGATGGCACGTCACACTCTTTTGGCAAATAGCACCGGAGACCGCCATTTTCGCCCCTATCTCCGACCATCACACCGCCATATGTGTGGTAGAGAAAGGAAAATTGGATTGATTTGCTCTTCCTTCTATTCGAGATTTAGAGAGTGGTTTTCTCAAAGAAATATTTTTTCGAGAAAGAGGATTAAACTATGCTAACCGTGACAGTAGGCCGGCCCAAGGCCAGGCGGATGCATTGGCCTGTTCGCTTGAATAGCATTTTTCTCTCACAACAAAACAGTTTCAGCTGGCTTTAATACCAGTCGAACAGGCCCGATCGGTGCGTGTGGGAGTGCGACTGGGGGAATCAGCCACATCGTGGTGGTAAAATCTTGACGCTTGTTTTTCCCTTTATTTACCCGCATCCAATGCCACAAGTTTCGTCATCTCTTTATTTAATACTCCCCCGTTCAGAATTATATGTCGATTGAACTTTTTTGGTATATCTATTTTGCTATACATCTAGATAAATAATATATCTAGATATATAGAAAAATGAATGAACCAAAAAAGTCAAAACAACTTATAATTTAAAACGGAGCAAGTACATCTCCTGCTCTAGTACAAATACAAACGACGTCTTCCGGTAAATGTAATAAATCGGCCCCACCAAATTTGCAAACCAAATGTAGTTTCGTACTTTGTTGCAGATGGATGTAGGGCCTTGTTTAGATTGTAAGTTTTTTCACTCTCTCTTCATCACATTAAATCTTTGGATATATGCATGGAGTATTAAATATAGATAAAAAAATAACTAATTACACAGTTTGATTGTAAATTACAAGACGAATCTTTTGAGCCTAGTTAGGTCATGATTGGACAATAATTGTCAAATACAAACGAAAATACTACAGTGTCAAATACTGATTCCTAATCCCAATCTAAATAAGGCCTAGGTAAGGTACTCCTACACAAGTGCAGTACTCTTCAGTAGCTCAGGATTCAGGGACCAGTAGCAAGCTGCAATCGACCAAGAGAGAAGAGCCGACGTATTGAGATGAGCGAACTAGTAGAGTGCGTTTGGGATTCAGAGCCAGGGGATCAATGGGCAGCTACATTGTTATATTTTTTTTACTAGTATTATTTTATCGCGCCTGTTCGCTGGTTGGTGCCGGTGCTGGTTTGGACTGGCTGGTGCTGGTTTTTTTGAGAGAAAAATATTGTTGGCTGACTGGTTTGGGCTGGCTGAAACCAACAAGCGAACAGGCTGATCATATCTCATTCCCTTCCCGGGACGTCGATCTGACGCCACCTCAGCTGGCTGGCTCGTCTGCCATGGCCGCCGCCGCCGCCGGCCGTCTGGCCAGGCCTGGTTCCGTTCTAGGGCGTAAAGTTCCATGACTTCACATCGGATGTTACATAGGATATTGTATAAGGTGTTTGAATACTAATAAAAAACAAATTACAGAATCCGTCAGGAAACCGCGAGATGAATTTATTAAACCTAATTAATTCATCATTAGCACATATATTACTGTAGTATTTTATTGTCAAGTCATAGACTAATTAGACTTAAAAGATTTATCTCGCGAGCCGAGCAACGGTCAATGGTCAATCAAGCCTTTCTCTCTCTCTTTTCCGTGCTACTCTGTACTACAGTCGTAGCTAGGAACGGAAGATTTCAACGCTGCGTCGCGCACAGCTGACCTGACACTGACAACAGCACAGCGTCAGTGCGCGGCAGGAACGGGCGAACGTTACAGCCCCATAGGGAACGGGAACGGGAACGGGAACGGGAACGGACGGCCAAGCCCAAGATCTCGGCGACGTGACGTGCCAACGGAAGCCACCGGCGTCTTGCTTTTACCGTTTGATGAGTGGGCAGGCCGGCGGCTGGGATGGGCACCGCCGCAGAACGACACGGCAGTCGGCGCCGCACTAGCTGGCCTGCCTGGCTGCCTGCCAGCGCCTCCCTGTCCGCGCTGCCATAGTGCCATGCCACGCTCGCGGCTCCTCCACGTCGACGTTGGAGAGCATGCATGACCCGCACTCCCGCAGGCAGAGAGGCCTTGGTCGGGCGTCCGCGTCCGTCCAAACCGAGGAGGAGACCGCAGCACCTCGCCCACCCACTCCCTCACACAACTGTCACGCTCACTAGTCCGTGTCCGTCCATCCACACTCTTCTTCCTCCCTTGCTTCTTTCTCCCTGACGGCCTGACCTCCCTACCGTTGCCACCCCGGGCGCACGTCCCTCACACACCTCACCCTCTCTCTCCCTCTCTAGAAAAAGCGGCCGGCCGCTGCCTCTCTCTCTCTCTCTCTCTCTCTGCTGTGTGAGTGTCTGCGGTCTGCCCAGTCCCCCACCTCACCGATCTCGCGCACACTCCCCAATGACCCAATCTCCCCTCGCCTGCCAGCGCCAGCTCCTCCCTGCCATCCCAGTTCCAGCGACGGATCGCTTCACGGGCCGGGAAGCAGCACCCGTGCTCCGCGCCTGATGCGCGCAGCCAATGCCGGCGCTCGCGTCCGCCGCCATGGCCCGAGCCGCCGCCGCCGCGCCCCTCCTCCCCTCCTCCTCATCCTCCTCCTCGTTGACCACGGCCCCGCGCCCGCCGCCGCGGTGCGCTTCGACTACGCCTCGCTGACCCTGGGCAGCCTGACGCTGCTGGGCGACGCGCACCTCAAGAACGGCACGATCGCGGTGCCGCTCCGAGGCGGGTTCTCAACGCAGTTCGCCTTCACGGTGGCCACGCTCAACCCGTCCTCGGTCGGCGGCGGGCTGGCGTTCGTGCTGGCCACCGACGGGGCCACGCTGGGCGACGCGGGCGCCTACATCGGCGTGTCCGTCGCCACCGACGCCGCGGCCGTCGAGTTCGACACGCTCATGGACGTCCAGTTCGGCGACCCCAACGGGAACCACGTCGGCCTGGATCTCGGCTCCATGGTCTCGGCAGCCGCAGCCGACCTCGGGGCCGACGACGCCGCCGGCGGCGGCGTCGACCTCGCCAGCGGGAGGACCGTCAACGCCTGGATCGACTACCGGCCCGGCGACGGGAAAGGCGGCGGCATCTTGGAGGTCTTCGTGTCCTACGCGCCCAAGCGCCCGCCCAGGCCCGTGCTGTCCGCGCCGCTCGACCTCGGGGAGCGCGTCAAGGACGCCGCGTTCGTCGGATTCTCCGCCTCCACGCAGGGGAGCACGGAGGCGCACTCCATCGAGTGGTGGAGCTTCTCCACCGCGTCGCCGGCACCGTCCCCGCGTTCCGTCGCGCCCCCCGCCGGAGTCCACCCCGGTGCTCCCGCCTCCCGTCGCCAGCCCGGTGCTCCCGTCGCCGCTGCTTCCGGGAGTGACGACGCCGACGCAGCAAGCTGCCACGACGGGTGCCGCCGCACCGGCCGGGTCGATCGCCCCATCGGGCTCCGCCGCGGCGGGGAGGAATGCCGTCGGCTCGGGGACGCCGCGCCCGCCCGCGCAGGCGGCCGTGGCCGGCGCCGCCACGGCGGGCGCCTTCGTGGCCGCGTCGTTCGCGGGCATCGCGCTCTGGGCGCTGGCGCGCCGCGCCAGGGCCAGGAAGCGCGGCCAGACCGCGGTGGCGGTGGCCACCAAGCGCGACAGCAGCGTGGCGTCGGCGGCGGCGCTGGCGCGGTCCCCGCGGGAGTTCAGCTACAAGGAGCTGAGCGCCGCCACGCGGGGCTTCGCCGCGTCCCGCGTCATCGGCAACGGAGCGTTCGGGACCGTGTACAAGGGCATCGTCCCCGACACGGGAGCCATGGTCGCCGTGAAGCGGTGCACGAACGCGCGCGGCGGCGGCAACGCGAGCGGCGAGCAGCAGGCGCGGTCGGAGTTCCTGTCGGAGCTGTCCATCATCGCGGGGCTCCGCCACCGGAACCTGCTCCGCCTGCAGGGGTGGTGCTACGAGAAAGGGGAGATCCTGCTGGTCTACGACTACATGCGCAACGGCAGCCTGGACAAGGCGCTGTTCGACGCCTCCTCCCCGGTGCTGCCGTGGCACCACCGGCGCGAGATCCTGATCGGCGTAGCGTCGGCGCTGGCGTACCTCCACCACGAGTGCGAGCGGCGCGTGATCCACCGCGACGTCAAGTCCAGCAACGTGATGCTGGACGAAGCCTACCGCGCCCGGCTGGGCGACTTCGGGCTGGCGCGGCAGGCGGAGCACGGCGAGTCCCCCGACGCAACGGCGGCGGCCGGCACGATGGGGTACCTGGCGCCCGAGTACCTCCTGACGGGTCGCGCCACCGAGTGCACCGACGTGTTCAGCTTCGGCGCGCTCGCGCTGGAGGTGGCGTGCGGGCGACGGCCTATCGGCGCGACAAATGATGCCGGCAGGTGCTGCAACAACCTGGTGGAGTGGGTGTGGAGCCTGCACGGGGATGCGCGGCTGCTGGACGCCATGGACCCGCGGCTGGGCGGGGAGTTCGACGAGAACGAGGCGCGGCGCGCGCTGCTGGTGGGGCTGGCGTGCTCCAGCCCGGAACCCGCGCTGCGGCCCGGGATGCGCGGCGTGGTGCAGGTGCTGGGCGGCGAGGCGGACCCGCCGTTCGTCCCCGCGGTCAGGCCGTCCATGAGCCTCGGCGGCAGCGCCAACAACCAGCAGCTGCTGCTCAGCCTGCAGGACAGCGTGTCGGACTACAACGCCTTGCTGCTGGGGCTCGCCGGCGTGTCGGACGACTCGTCGTCCGCCGACTCGCTCAGCTCGTCCTCGCTCACCAGCACGCTGCGCAGGGGCGGCCATGACATCGGGTTCAGCTGCACCGCCGGCGACGCCAGGTGACCGGCGGCCGGCGGTAGGTAGCTAGAGTTTGTCTTCTGAATCCTTGCCGATCTCGAACGCGAAAAGAAGAAACACCATATGTATGTATTGATGGGTACATAGAATTTTAGTAGCAGCAATGGACTGCAGAGTCCAAATCATCATCAAAGGCAGCCTCCATTTGTTACATTACATACATTTTCTCTCGATAATAATTCAGAAATCACATGATTCGTTCGTTCGTTCAGCTCAGCTCAGCCATTGCCGTCCTCCTCGAACAGAACTGCAGCTGGATCAAAACGCCAGCTTTCCCCTCCCCCATCCACCTTTTTGTTGATAGATAGATAGACCTTTTTGCCGAGCATGAAAATAATTCCAGGCCACGGTCTCAGATCACGGACCAGAAGATTATTCTCTCTGACTCCGAGAGAGCAAAAAGGATGTCTTTCTCTCTGTTGTGTTCTTCCTGTGATGACGTCACAAGGATCAATCCTTGTGACGTCACAAAGGAAAGGATAACTTGCGCTGGTGTGCGATCCTGTGCTTGCATTGGGCAACAAAGACGATCGCAAGGCAAAGGAAAGCATCTTCTTCTCCTTCTTCTCGGCTCTGCTAGTGCGCTAGTGCTCCACGGCTGCACCTTGCTTTGACATCCATGGCGTGGCCACCAACCGGAAGTCCGGCGCCGGCATTACTAGTACACGTCCGCGAGGAGCACTAATCCTAACACTGTGCTAGTACTAGTAGAATAGTAGTAGTAGTAGTAGCAGTAGAAGAAGAAGAAGAAGAAAAGGTGGCCGCCACTAGTTGGTAGTGACGCTTGGTGGCACGTCGCACCAACTGATGCCACTGTGATCGAGCACGCATAGCAGTGGCATTGGCATGCAAGTTGTCGACATCCAAAGGCACAAATCATTAGGGTATCTCGTCCCGTGATGAGCTCGATCGATCCTGCTGGTCGCTGTCCCGCGGGCCCGATGGCGGCAGGATCATATCAGCCGTGTGCCGCCCGGCGCTTTCTATATGATGACGAGCAAACAAGCACGCTGGCCGGTGCCCGGCGTACGTGTAGCCCTGCAAGCCGTCCGTCCGATCGGCTCGGCCATCACGGGTTGCGTTGCGTACGATGGCCATGCGATTGGGACTCGCTGTTACTACCACCATCGTGACACAACAGTACGTACGCACGGCTATGTGTTCTACGTATTTCTTCTTCTTCTTTTTTTTGGCTCCCTGGCATGGAGAACAGATGAATGCACGGTCACTCGTGTGAAGAAGCTATTCCTTCCATTCCCAAAAGAATGCAATTTTGAAACAATATAATATTTTAGTATACCAAGTTTGATTAATTATAGATAAAAAATATAAATATTTATAATATCAAATAAATATAATTAGATTAATTATAAAATATATTTTTATAATAAATTGGTTTGGAGTCATAAATGTGAATACTATTTACTAAAAATTTGGTTAAACGTGAAGCACTTCTGCGGACACGCATACAGGTAGTATATGGGACGCGTAATGCATCGCACGGAGCATGCAAGAGCAATTGATGTGGTAACCACCTACGTTTACGAATGATGAGTGCTAGCTCCTTTTTTTTTTGTTGTTGTTCTGGAAATCAATGTCCCGTACGTTTTGGATGTTTCCTGCCATGGTTCTTGTGTACTTAATTATCAAACAAGGTAGCTAGCTAGATGCTGGAAAACGGTAGGAGTAGGAGTAGGAGTCGTGTCGCTAGCGTCGCTCTCATCATCACTGAGAAGTACGTTGTTCCGTCGTCCACATCTGCAGGTCTATGCGCCACGCGCATATACAAGCAAAGAACACGACCGCTCAACAGTTACCTCGCTAACAAACAGACATGGCTAACAAATCAGCTAGTTATTAGCTGGTTACCTAGCTAACGAGTACCTCGCTAGATATATATCTCCACCCATAAATGATGCAGTTTCGCCCTCTTGCCTCGCTATATCTGCATGTTGTACCAATAACAACACAAAGAATAGAAAAAATAGATTTATTATAGACAAAAACATGAATGCAGCCGCTTTTTAGTAGCTAGTGAGCTCAAACGACAATTAGCTAATATATAGGCAGCTAATAGTTAACTTGTTAATATTAGCTTGAACTATTAACTAGCTATTATAGCATCAAACATGACCTTAGTGTATTATGTTGTTAAATGAACGGACTCGGCGAAGTTGTGCCGCTTCCCGTTCCCGTGAAAATGTTAATGCTCTCGATGAAAACGGAAGGGGACTCGTGACCTGTATATATTATAAGTAAAAAAAGGAGGAAAAAAGATTGCAGGTTTCCTCGTAGTGGGGCAGGTGGTAGCAGTGCCATGTTGGAGGCAGGTGGGCGGTGAAAAGTCCTTGTCGCGCTGGGATTAACGCGCGTTGGAAAGGGATCGTGGGGCCCACCTGGGAATTATATATTAATATATATATTCGTGTTTCGTACTAGGTTCCATTTTTCACAAGGAATATGTGCATGCTACTGCTACATCAAAGATCAAGGGGAGATTTTTTCATAAGAAATGGTGACAAGAGTCAAATGTGCCCAATGCAATGCTGTATATACAGGGAAAAGAAAGTGTCACCCTACGGCACACTTCCTTCTCCTTGGGTGGAGACTAGAGTGGATGGGTGTGGGAAGAGGTATTCTCTCGCTCTCGCTCTCACCAGAGGCAAATGGACAATGCACCCAACAGATAAATGAAAAGAATGGTATACCGGTGCCGTCTCCCGTACTAGTACGTCTCACTGGTCTCTACATCTCAAATTATAAGTGATTCTAACTTTCTTAGAAAATCAAACCATCTAAAGTTTAACTAAATTTATACAATAAAATAATAACATTTATGATACCAAATAATTATCATTAGATTCTTCATTAAATATATTTTCATAGTATGCATATTTCATGTCATAAATCTTTTAATTCTTTCTACAAACTTTGGCCAAACTCGAGATGCTTTGACTTTGGAAAAAGTTAGAACGACTTATAATTTGAAACGGATGTAGTGTTATTTATATCCTAATAAAAAGGAAGCAATTCTAGATAGAATTAAAACAAGTCAAACTCTGTTACGTTAACCACGTTTACAAAAAAAATAGTATCAATATATTTATGTCGCCAAATAAGTTCACCACAAAAATATATTTCATAAGTAATCAAACTATCATATATATTACTAACTTGTTTTTTAATGGATTTGATCAAACTCAAAAACTTTTTAGAACAGAGGGAATACAATAATGTAGCCGTGCACTACGCCACAAGTGCGTTATTATTGGTCTATTATTAGATGTGATATAACTGATTGGATATACTGTGGATATACTGTAGCATGTAGGGAAGCAAACAAAGAAATGCATGTCGCCGCTGGCAAACGGTAGGAACAAGCTGCTGGAAAACGGTAGGAACACTGTCGCCAACAAGCTGCTGGAAACGGTAGGAACACTGTCGCCGCTGGCGAGAGCGCGACGAGTCGTCGCACGCACGTCTCACCGATCGATCACCGTGTCACCGGACGCTCGGCTCGTTCCCTCTGCATCCGGCCTCCTCTCTACATAGCAATATCTAGAATCAAGTGTGTGTGCTGCTGAAGCGGCAGAAAAGGGAACCGGCCGGGGCGTGAGAATCTGCGAGGGAGCTGTTGGTGTAGCGTCGCTCTCAGGCTTGGGATCGAATTCAACGCTCATACTCCAATTGCTTGGATACTGTCAGTTGGTGCCTCCGTGGGGTTGAAAATGATTTCATTTTCATGCGCACCTGCCTTTTTACTACTGCTGCTACTACTCCTAGAGGAGCCATCCTTTTCCAGCAAAATGCGCAAAGGATTTTTATGGCACTATCTCTAGTGGGCAACGGACATTGGCTGCAGGGATTGCGAGTCTAGTCTAGGCTACGCTCCTCCTCGTGCTATGCTACAGCGACCTGCAGGGAAAGGTGTTCATTAGGTCATTCATTTCACACCCCTTTTCCGTTTCTTTTCCCGAATCCGTCGTGCTCAATTTCTCGGCGAATGAGGAATAGTAGTTGCAGAAAGAGAAGAAACGGAAAGGGGCCATGGTGTCAGGATCTCCAGTCAAGCGAGCGAGTAAAGGACGGTGGAGACGCGCGCCGCCCAAGATGTGATCTGGCGGCTCAGATGCACGACACGTAGTCGATGGGGGGGGGGAAGGACTTCAAACGCTGTAATTTCTCTCGTTCTCCCCTTCTCTACTTGGCCTTATTTTTATGGTTTACCTGTGATGTGACTAATCGTTGCATTGCATCTTCGGAGTGCAATCCTAATCCTTCGCACCACTGAACTTTTACCGCTAAACTTTAGTTTTTGTTTGGGTGTTTAGATCCATGGTAAAAACATAGGCTAAAAATACAAAATGAGGTTTTCTTCACACCTCTTAATGCTTTTAGCTCAGTTTTGCACATCTTGAGGTGAAATAGACTAAACTTTAGCTTCTCCTTTTGCTCACTTTTAGCTTATCTGTTTGGATCCATTTTGCTAAAAAAATGGTTAAAAGTGCATGGCAAAAGTTTTACATGGAAACAAACGGGGCCTGAATCCTAAGGATCTGAATCTGACACATGGCGGCCTCTCTCTGTGGGCTGCGCCCGTAAAGCTAGCAGTACGCCAGTACCCTGTACTCCCCACAGCTCTCTTCTTCACTTGGACGGGCCGTCGGACAGTGTTGCGGTTGCAGCAGGACCAGTCCGAAGTCCCTCCCGGACGCCGGACGCATGTACACCCCCTGCTGGTACTGCAACGGGGCCGCCGCTCCTGCTCCTGCCTGCATGTACGTACGTGTAGTATCTACTACGCCTACGCGCCAATGGCAACAACATGGGGCATGGCATGGCAGGTAAGGTAGGCAAGCAAGCCACAGCCCACAGCTTCACTCCACATTAGCCGCGCGCTCTTTAATGGCACGCGAATATGTGTATCTTATAAACCGTATTTTTTTAGTCAACGAACAGTATTTTTCTCTCACCATAAATCAGCCAACATTACTTTCGGCCATAACTTATCAGCCAGCCGCCGAGTCAACCAGACAATGGATATGGATCGGTGGATCGCGGATGCATAGGGTCCCCTTCACTTCATTTGCATACGTACGTAATCCAGGGCCGCCGCCGAGACCGAGAGTTTTCGGCGTATTTATTTGTTTGGGCCTAATAACTGCTCAGCTTGCGGTAGTAGTCCATATGGATCTGTGATATGACATGCAAGATCCACTCCATCTACGGTACAGTACAGAGGTAGTCCTTTAACTAAGTCAGAAAAAAGGCTCAGGGCATTATTATTTATGCACCCCACAATTTGAAGGATATTTTTTGTCCGATCCCTCGCTCGCGTGGGATGTGTTATTCAGATCTCTGACCTCTCAAAATCCATTTTTACAGGTTTTCAAACTTGTCTTAAGCTATCTTTGATGATGTCCTAAACTCTCAAGATGCCGACCTTGAACGGGAGGTCACCGGGACAAAAAAAAAAGTATCCTTATTGAGTCTCAGGTAGAGGCCACTTGAGAGCGCCCTATAACTTTGAGGAATGAGGACTCGGAAATTACATTTGGAAAGTTTAGGATCTAGATAACGTCCATGACAAATTTGAGGACCTGAAAATACATACTAGGAGCCTGGACGATACCTCAGGACCAGATGACACCTCTCAACAGACTAATTAAGGACCGTCCGTGCATTTTTACCTTTTTCCAGATCTATATCAATTATCAAGCAACAGATCTCACACTTGTGCATGGGGACTGCACGCATGGCCAATGGCCAGCCAGTATTCCTGCTGCATCACAGCCTGAAAAGGGCAGCAGTGCCCACTGTACAGCCTCTCACGTGTCCTGCAGGCCTGGATCAGAGATTCAGAAAGGACTATCAGGTCGTGCAACCATAATAATGTACTACTCCTACCAGACAATAGACAATCCATGTCCCTTGAGCCTGTCGAAATCAGTTAAATTTCTGTTTCTTTTACCATGATTCAAATCAAAACCTAAAAAGAGCCCAGTTGTTTTGCCACCACACAACCACAGCAGCAGCGGGCGCCTGCAACTGCAAGTAGACAGATCGAGTACAGACAAGGGAACTGAACGATAACCTATGTGCAGTGGCTGGCTACTGTCTCTGTCTGTAAAACCAGGTAGGCATCCACATAAAACCGACACCGACCAAAATTGGAACAACAACGTCTGATGAGGCTCCGAGCTTATCAAGCTCAACTCAACTGGCAGCTAGTTTATCACCGAGTAAAAACCCAACGTTGGGGCTTGATAAGCTGATGAGCACGTTCGCTGGTTTGGCATTTCTATCAAAAAGAAACAATCCAGCAAACAATATTTTTCTTCCTAGATGGAGTTGGGACTTGGGAGACCAATGAACGGGAATTGCCATTTCTATCAAAAAGAAACAATCCAGCCGTGTTTTCTTCCTAGATGGAGTTGGGGCTTTCCGAGGGAAGACATCACATCCAGCGCGTTACCTGGGACACAGATCCTGGAAGACGCAAAGCGCTTCTAAGTTTAGCACCCCCAGAGCCTATTCTTGGCTCAGCAAATCCTCCTCCGCGCAAAGGCATGAAGCCAATGCTCATCCCATCTGACCACATTTCCCCACAGAGAACACATTTACCGCGCACAAAGCACCAACACGGATCGATAGCCTGTATGCGAGATCTTTAGCACAAGGACAAGGAGGAGGATGATGCGGCATAAAAACTCCCACCCGTGCTCCCATTGTCCACACAACGAGGTCTGCAGATTGGTCTGTGCGTTCTAGAGAGAGGGAAGAGGTTTACCAACTGCAAGAGCGGAGAGGAATAGGGATCCAAGGTTTGATACATACAGTTGGGAGAAGATGAGCTGCTTTGGGTGTTTCAAGCCTAAGAAGAAGATGCCTCCCCGGAGGCTGGAATCCAGGGAGGTCACGGTTGTGAAGAAGGCCCCGAGCCAGAATGAAGCGCCTCCCAGGGAATCTGGTAAGGATCATAAGATGCTCCTGCCACTGATTGCAAAGAGAAATAAGGAATTAGCATGTTTTGTACTGTTCAAACTGATAGCATAAAATACGATTATTAGGAGCCATGTCGGCAAACAGATCAAACAATTAAGCAACAAATTAAATACAATGCAGCAGTATAAAGATCCAAAATCTGCAATCCCCCAATACGTCCTGTTCTTCTGCACATCAATTTTATAGCTGGAACCTGTGGTTAAACAATCTATATATACTGTTAGCAGGGTCAGTGGTTTCCTGTGCAGATGCTTTTAGACCTGAAAATACCGACCATTCAGTGTATATCTTTGTTTAAGGACGAAACAACACCCCTGTGCCACTGTGTTCCCTCTGGATTATGTATATATTCCTCTGAACCGAATCTATGTAGCAATTATATTGTGCACTATCTGTTTCCCTGTCAGTATCACATGTATTTTGGTGTTATACATACTACTGCAATTCATGTCTATTTTTTTTTTTTTGAAAATAATGGCAGGCTCTGCCCACTGCAATTCATGTCTAGTTCTTAACTGTTATGGATGAAATTGGCTTTCAGTGATATAACATATTCATATACATGCTCTTCAAATTTGTTCAGCAAATGACAAGAAGAATCTGAACAACTAAATGAGCAGACAATAGAAATTTATGTCTAATGCAGGTTACCACTCACCTTTGCAGGGTCCGTCAGGCCACCACCAGTCACTTCAAAGCACAAGCACAAGCCATCATCTGAAACAGCAACAAGCATTGAACCTCCTAAAGGAAGTTGTTCTGTTTCCAAAACCGCAAAAGCATTCACATTCCGTGAGCTAGCCACGGCTACAAAGAACTTCCGTTCCGACTGCCTCCTTGGAGAAGGGGGCTTTGGCAGGGTATACAAGGGCAAGCTTGAAAATGGACAGGTACACACCACACAGAAAAACATTCAAACATCCTACGTACACACACTTGCTAATTCATCTACAGTAACCAGTGGCTGACTTGTTTTCGGTTTGCATGAACAGCTTGTTGCTGTCAAGCAACTAGACCTGAATGGGTATCAAGGCAACAGAGAGTTCCTAGTTGAGGTCCTGATGCTCAGTCTATTGCACCATCCAAACCTAGTCAATTTGGTTGGCTATTGCGCAGATGGAGATCAAAGGCTTCTGGTGTATGAGTACATGGCACTTGGTTCACTTGCAGATCACCTGCTTGGTAAGTGGTAGTCTTTTGTCTTCACTACACATTCAGATATCACTATATCAGTGCTACATAATTTTATAATATGGTGAACAAGATACTTAAATGTTCAAATTTGAATTACCATTGCAGATAGCACTCCTGATCAAGTGCCACTGAGTTGGTATCTCAGGATGAAGATAGCTCATGGAACTGCTAAAGGGCTTGAATACCTCCATGAGAAGGCGAACCCACCTGTCATTTACCGGGATCTCAAGTCCCCCAACATCCTTCTTGATGAGAAGTACAACCCTAAGCTCTCAGATTTTGGGCTCGCAAAGCTTGGTCCAGTCGGGGGAAAGACACACATCTCCACTCGGGTGATGGGAACATATGGGTACTGTGCTCCGGAATACATAAGAACAGGCCAGCTAACTGTCAAGACTGACGTGTACAGTTTTGGAGTTTTCCTACTGGAGTTGATCACAGGAAGAAGAGCGGTGGATACCTCCAGGCCAGCAAATGAACAAATCCTGGTTAACTGGGTACGCACTTCTATTTTATTACTCCACATATACACTCAGAACTTGCTTGCCCATTGTGTTCATTGCAGTGGTCAGTTATATAATGCAGCTGACAACTGCAATGGAACACATGGAAATAAATACTAAAGCCTCAGTTAGGAATTACCCAAAGAAGATTCCTGGCACAAGGTTTTCTGACAAATTCATCTATGATCAACAGGTGAAGCCATTGCTGAGAGACAGGAAGAGGTACAATGAGCTAGTAGACCCTAATCTTAGAGGTGAGTACCCAGAAAAAGACTTGAGCCAAGCTGTGGGTGTGGCAGCAATGTGCCTACAAGAGGAAGCCTCAGTCCGGCCTTACATGAGTGATGCTGTTGTGGCACTGGGATTCCTCGCAGAAATGCCTGCTGGCTATAAACACAAATCTGGCCCTATACTCCAAATGAAACAAGTTGGAGATCCCTCACTAACTAATAGTGGTAGCGCTAAGCAAGATAAGGATGCATACAATCGTCAAAAGGCTGTAGCTGAGGCCATTGAGTGGGGCTCACTGAGGCAGAAACAGAAGGCTCAAAGTCCAGAAAAGAAAGCTCACAGTCAAGGTGCAACATCCCCTCCAGAAGCCAGCAGATTGTAAAAACATCTCTGTTGTGCATTAGGCTACCCACTGACTTGTAACCCTCCAATTTTGTGCAAGCCTTGCGGCCAAATTGTCCCACATAGCTTAGAGTTTGTAAATGAAGTTTTTCTCTCATAAAGACGTAAGGGACCTATAGTATTTGCTGTTAACATGTATGTGTTGGATCAGGAAGGAATTCTTATTCCATCTTGTATAGATTTAGACCAATTTTGGGTCTATGATAATACTGATTAGCCTTGCCCTTCTATCTAACATCTGTAGAGGAGAAGGAAAGAGGAGCACAATGAGGTTATACTGTTACGCTAATACTCTCTAGCTACAATGGTTCAAAGCATTAGAAAAAACTCAAGTGGGCAAGTGACAGTGTCTCTTTGAATCTCTTTTACTACCAGCTAGATTTTTCAAAAGACTTGGAGCCTGTTCGGGAAGGGAGCATTGATCCAGGAGTTTTTATCCTAAACCCCTCAATCCAAAGCAGGCCTTGACCTGCAGCATCAGTATTAACACTTTGGTGAAGTCCACCGAGGTACTTGAGTCAATAGAACCCTAAAGCTTGAGAGAGTGATCAATTATTTACTATGCAGCATCAATGTTTAGAAAGAGTCTCTTGTAGCTTCACATAATGATACATCACTGAAAAACTTAAGCTACTCAGATTTCATGTCTTTAAAGCGGTGTGCAATTCTTGATTGTGTTATCAGAATATTCTGGTCAGTAGCTGTATTCTATTTTTTTTATTGTCATGTTTCCTCCACCAAAAGAGATTCATACTATTGCGACTATTTTTCACGAACGCGCTGGAGAGCAGTGTATCATATATTATCATGGCTATCAATGTAAACTTAATTTTAAAACCAGTTATGGGATAAAGTCCTGAATATCAAATATTCAAATTCACCACCTCAACTAATTTGTGCCGATGTTATTATTCATCAAAATGGAGAAGCTACTAAAATATTCTTGATGTAAAGATTCCTTATAAAAGCAATGCCTCTATTCTGCACTTCTTGAAACATTTATATTACTTTCTTGTCTATACTAATATGATAAAATGCAACTGACCAACATTGCATAAGTCACAGAGTCATATCAAAAAACTTTATTGATTGAAAAATAGAACCACTGCAAGCAGCAAGTACAAGGAAGTGAACTTTATTTGATGTGTGTTTGCAGTTATACAAAAGCATGAGAGTGCTAGCGTAGCACGGAATGAACTACTGAACCACAGGGGTGATTTGCTAAGTATCTAAATCTCGCTCACCTCCTCCAGTTAACAATATGCACTGGTATCTGGCTTGCAAAATAGAAATTTCAGTCCTCTTTGAAGAGCTCACGGCCAATTATCATTCTTCTTACCTCACTAGTACCAGCACCAATCTCAAACAATTTTGCATCTCTCAGGAGACGACCAGTTGGGTACTCATTTATGTACCCATTTCCACCAAGACACTGGATTGCCTGCCATAGTGAAAGAGTTACGAAGAGTTAGGGGAACATATAAAAATGGTGCAGACTACAAATTATTAGTTCAAAGTAAAAAAAAAACATGTTATGGTTTATGATATGTTTTTTTATTGGAAGAGATTGATTCTGTAATAAGCATTTATCAGACAAGGACAAATAGAGCTTTATGATAACTGTAACACGAATGCAAAATTCCTAGGTCAACTATTATTTTCCCAGGGGAGCAAACAGAATGGGTGCCTGCTGTTTAGTTGCATCCTTGGGAATTCATGAGAAAACAACACAGCAATATGGGTTAACACAATTTACAATAAACCGAAGAGAAGGGTTTTACCTGAAGTGCAACTTGGGTTGCATTTTCAGCAGCAAAGAGAATTACTCCTGCACAATCCTGATTAAAAAGATATATATATATATGAGATGAAGATGGAGAGAGTTTACCATAATATACATCTAACTAGTCGTTTATTTGCCTTTAACAGCAGAACTACATGCAGGTAATGCGAAAACAGAACTCCAGAGGAACATCAATGATATCTAATAAACTTATAAGGGTACCTTGCGGTCAACTTTGCCATTATCGCAGTCCCTAGCAACCGAGTATACAAATGATCTGATGGAAAATTGAAATTGTAGTGATAAGATGTTTAAACTTGTAAGGAAAAATATTGAGCAAGATCCTACCTTGACGACTGCAATGAGGTGTACATATCAGCCATTTTCCCCTGCATTACAAGCATACCCTTTATCGTTAGTGACATGTCTGCACTAATAAATTATTGCACCATGAAGCACGAGAAAACAGAACACATGACAGCTACAAGGATTTACCTGTATGAACTGAAATTCACCAATTGGACGGCCAAATTGCTCCCTCTGGCGAACATATGGAAGTACAACATCAAGGCATGCCTGCATAAGCCCAATAGGACCCCCAGCTAATACAAGCCTTTCCAGATCAAGCCCTGACATCATGACATAAACACCTGCCACAAGAAAAGGCATAGAGATCGAAGGTGAGCATCTAGTTGAAGAACTCTTTCTAGTTTTATATGAGGTTTAGAAAATCATAGAATAAACACCAGCGAAAGAGAAGGTATGGAGATTAAAGGTGGGCACCTAGTTAAAGAACTAGTCCTAGTTCCACAGGGAGTTTAGAAACTACTTCTGGATGATAATAAGATAGAATTATTGCAGTTTCCCATGTGCAGAATATCTTTTCCGTCAGATTTAGATGCTATAGTTCCAATCTCTACGCCATATACCGCACAGGCAACTATGAAAACAGAGCAAATAATATCTGACACACAGGAATGAGCTTCAAAACAGTCAGGAGATAATACCTTTGCCTTCTTCACCGAGGACATTTTCGCGTGGCACAAAGCAGTTCTCAAAAACAAGCTCACATCTGCAGATTAGATGCTGTTAAATTGGGCCCGAGTTCACCATTTTTATAATTATCCTGAGCAAGTAGAAACATCATACGTGTCGCTTCCTCTCATGCCAAGTTTGTCCAACTTCTGAGCAGTACTAAACCTGTAGTCATAAACAAGGACCATCAGTAACATGACCAGAAAGCTGTAGAAATATATGCGGTCATGTCCAATGAAGATAACGGAGTGATTCTATACCCGGGCATCCCTTTCTCGATTATGAATGCAGTTATTCCTTTTGATCCTGCAGCTAGATCTGTTTTTGCAGCTAGATCTCGCGCCACTACTTTTTTGCATAAACAACCTGTAAAATAATTTTCATATAAAAATTATTTTCATTTAAACATGGATGAATTAGGAATTAAAGAAAATATTTTTTTTGGCTGACGAGATCTACAACTTTCTAGTTTTGAGTTTTTCATTTGAAGTCGTTAAGATGCTCAAAAGAGAAACAAGATACGTAGCTCCTGTTCCAACAAAGAAAATGTGATCATGGAGTGGAGAAACCAATGCTGAATAAAGGAATTGCAGCGAAGCAACAATGATCCATACGAAACAGACATGAGTGCAGAAAGCACAGGGGAATGAATGTAAGAGGAAAATACCAGTGTCTGAGCAGACGGCCCATTGGTGCACCACATCTTATTCCCATTAAGGACATAGCCACCGTCCACTTTCTCAGCTTTGCACTTCATACTGACGACATCAGAGCCAGCTGAAATTACATTTCAGCAACGCGTCAGAAGGAACCTTATAGTACTGCTGGAGAAGAACAGAACAGCAACGGGAATGGAATGGTACTGACAGTTAGGTTCACTCATCGCCAGTGCCCCGATATGCTCCCCACTGATCAGCTTCAGAGAGAAGGCAAAAACGAACGAATATAATCCATCGTGATTGACGAAATAGTAATAGTGAGCATGATAGTGTGAGCAAATCTGGGAAAGCACAGCACCTTGGGCAGATACTTGAGCTTCTGCTCCGGGTTGCCGTGCCGGACCTGCACACGGAGAACACACAAGTAGCATTACGCATGAGTAGTAAGTAACCAACGAAACCGATTTGGTCACCACGGCAAAATCCATAACCAGAGTGGGCGGCAGCAGGGGCCGCGACGACTCACGAGCTGGTTGATGCAGAGGTTGGAGTGGGCGCCGTAGGAGAGGCCGACGGCGCCGGAGGCCCTGGTGATCTCCTCCATGGCGATGCAGTGGTACATGTAGCCGAGACCCATCCCGCCGTACTCCTCGGGGGCCGTGAGGCCGTGGAGGTTGAAGTCGCCCATGAGCCTCCACAGGTCCACCTCCCGCGGGAAGTGGTTGGACGCGTCGATCGCCGCCGCGTGCGGCGCGATGGCCTCCTGCGCGAACTTGCGCACGCTCTCCTTGAACTGCCAGCGGGCGGGCGGGGAAGCGGAATTGGGTCGATCAGGCAACGGGCAAGGGGGAAGGGGCAATGGCGGCGGGCCCGCCGGGCGAGTGGGAAGTGAAATGAAGAGAGCGAGGGAGGGAGGGAGGGAGCGCATGACGCACCTGCACCTGCGTGTCGTCGAAGAGGAGGGAGGACGAGGCGAAGAGCCGCGCCGCCCCGCCGCCGCCGGAGACCGCGGGCGCCGCGCGGCGGAGGAGCGCCGGGAGCCACCGCTGCATCGTCGGTCGGAGCGGTGCGGAGCGGAGCGCGGCACACGTAACCAAAGCAAAGCAAAGCAAACCACCGGCTGGGTTGTCAATGCGAGAGGCTAGCAAATACTACTGTACTACTCCACTTTTAGCATGCGTGGGGAGGGGAATAATGTCGTGTAAATAAATGGTGGGTAAAAAGCTGTAGCGTCAGTCAGTCTCGGCGGAGCAGTGATGGGTTCGGGATCGGGTAGGTTGGGTGGGAGCACGGGACACGGGAGCCTGCCTGATCGCATCGGAATCAGATCGGATTGGGATCACGAATTTACGATGAGGGATGGGATGGCATCCACCTGTTGCTGTTATCCGCAGGATGAGTGACAGAGTGCAGAAGTCAGAGCAGAGGATGATGAGGTGACTCAGATGAGACGGATCGCCACGCCACGGCACCAACTCCTCCGTGTTTTATTTTAATTTTTCCTCTTTTGATTGGCTTGCCTATCCACACGCCTCTCCCTACTTCAGTGCACGGTGACATCGCCCGGTCCGAGCCTCATTAAAACTACAGCTCCTGCGGGGACCGAGCCGTGGCTCGGTTGGTGTGCTCTCCGGGAGCGGAGGCCACACCGGTCACGGTTCGAGCGTCTTCGTAACGGTTAGGATGACGTGTCCATCATAGGTGAAGTCTTCGAATATCTTTTAGTCACGTGCAAGCCTTTCATCGGATATAGATCTAGCTTATGTATTAGAGCCGTGGTATGTAAGTTTAAATACTATGGCTTATACATAGAAGAGTTGAGGCATAAAAAAAAGGGTTAAGTTCACTTTAGGACCTCCAACTATCGTAGAAGTATGGATTTCAACCTTCAACTCCCGGACGTCAAGACTCTTTTAAGCAAAATGGAGGCCACCGGCTCCAAATATAGCAAATAATATATCAATTTTGTTTCGAGCTCTTTGCAATGGTTCGAGTTTTGTTGTTTGATATTTTACAAAACCAGTTACAAACATATTTATATAGTTCCTATATAAATTCCGTTGCCTCGCACGTGGACGTATCCTAATAGTTAGGATGACGATATGTTTATCGCTCCTAGTGTAGTTTTTTTTTTTCTTTTGTGGTGTCAAGTAGCTAGTGGTAGTAGTAGTATTATATTTATCTTGTACCCAAACAAGATCGATTCTGTCGCGGTGTACACTGTCCTTTTTCCTTTCCTATGGCTACTATTGCCCACGTATGCAAGCATGGCATGAGTATCTGAAGTGGCATGGTGATAGCTAGATTGGTGAGGTGTTTGTGTGAGTGGCTTACTCGTGGTCTAGAATGTGCGGCATCGGTAAGTTGGTAGCGTGCCCGCGGAAGGTCGTCCGGGCGAGGATCTCCGTGGCGGATGCGCGCTCGTCGCCTCGACGACGCGAGGGGATAAGAAAGCTCGTGTCGT
The DNA here is from genome assembly GCA_904845875.1 of Miscanthus lutarioriparius. Classification (NCBI taxonomy): domain Eukaryota; kingdom Viridiplantae; phylum Streptophyta; class Magnoliopsida; order Poales; family Poaceae; genus Miscanthus; species Miscanthus lutarioriparius. Next base: position 73,083,576 of record CAJGYO010000016.1, on the reverse strand, counting down.
AAAACAATGGAGATTTTGAATTATTGCGTGAAGATAAAGCGAAATATTTCTACAAAACAAGTTTTGAATTATTGTATTTCAAAATGGTCAAACTTATATATTCTATGGTCAAATGAACCTAAAAAGACAACATTTCGTGTTACATAATAATAAAATATTATTTATCTAACAAATTCCACGAGTTCTATTATTCTAACTTGTTTTGTAGAAATATTTATTTTTTTCATGAAATAAAATTATCTCCAAACAACGAGGAGTACACCATTGCAAAGAGCTCATCGAGACGATCAAAATTGATATATATTTGCTATATTTGAGTTTGAATAAAAAGATATCAACAAATTAAAAATATGGTGATATGAATTAGTCGCAAAAGTTCGGAGGGGTCCTAAAGTGAACTTTTTCGAGAGTTACAATTTACTTGAAGAGTTGAGGTATTAAAAAAAACTACAGCTCCTGCTCTTCCGTGTTCCATTCCACAGTTTGTTTTGACACGAGCCGAAAGCACGAAACCGTTTCTCTCCTGCTACACCTAAATGATAGCTACAGTATTTTGTACCCTCCAACAACACACGACAATAACCGCGCGTTAAGCGTGGTTAAGCCCTTCATCCAAACTTTGCAAACAACACACGACAATACTTTGTCCGTCTCAAATTTTTAAAATATCCTAAATCTAACTATTTTAATTTCGATTAATATTTATAAAAAAAATAGTATCACTAAATCAGTGCCACGAGATACAATATATAATATTAAAGATAAGATACAATCTTATAAAGTGGCTCAAACCGACACCGCAATAAGGTCGTTTAGCTAACCACTTTTAACGTATTACGAGAGCTTCATCTCTAAAACTTTAATCCGTCACTTTTTTTGAAAAACAAACAAGAAAAGTTTTTCTCTGATTTCAAATGAGAGAAAAATATTATTTAGGTTGCTTTTCAAATGAAGAAAAAGCAGATTATAAGAGAGCTTCACACCTCTAAAACTTTATCACTCACTACACTAGAGCCAAAAGTTACAGCTACGCTAAGCAAGCCCTTAACACAGAGCTTATAGGAGGAGCTATACGCACCAACTCTTCTACTGAAGAAAAGTTGTAACGGAACCCGTTCCAAATTCCAGAGTAGGACGGAGAGTACAGCTCGCTTTTCGCTACTTGCGTTCACACAAAAGGCACACATCACCGTGCTGCCCATGCCGCTTTCCTTTCCTCTTCCGTGGCCTGCCTGGCTGGCTGGCTGGGGGATTGAGTTTTTTTTTTTTTTTTTTGGAGCAGAGGGGGATTGAGATTGATGATCGGGCAATCATGCATGTCGTGACAACAGGGCCGACAAGTTTTCTTCTTGTTGGGCTGAGTGCCTGGGACCCAAGCGAGGGAGGCCCAAAAGGGAAGCACGAAGCGTTGTGGATGGATACGGCCCAGGAGTTGGACGAGGCCGGCCTGACACTTCCAGGGCGGTTTCCGTGTGACCAGTTTGGGCCCAAGAGGTTAAAAGCTCTAGTTTGTTTTTTTAATTGATAAGACCCTAATTGCTAACCTAGTTTATCAAAGTAATCATGAGATAGATAGCACTATTCCAAGTAGTGGAGCAATGGTGAAGATCATGATGATGGTGAGGCCATGGTGATCAAGTGCTCGGCTTGGAAAAAAAGAAAGAGAAAAACAAAAAGCTCAAGGCAAAGGTGAAACTTGATAGGAGTTTTTTGGTTTAGTGATCGAGACACTTAGCGAGTGTGATCACATTTAGGATCGATAGCCGTACTATTAAGAGGGGTGAAACTCGTATCGAAATACGGTTATCAAAGTGCCACTAGATGCTCTAACTCATTGCATATGCATTTAGATTCTAGTGAGTGATAACACCCTTCAAAATATTTGTGAAAATATGCTAACACATGTGCACAAGGTGATACACTTGGTGGTTGGCACATTTGAGCAAAGGTGGAGAAATTGGAGAAGTGAAGGAGGTGATTGTCACTGTTTTACAGTGACCGAACGCCGAGGTCGAACTAACCTGACGCTGAGGTGGAGAGTCCGGTCATTTATAAAACGAGGTGGCGCTCTCGGGCTGCTTTCAGCCATTGACCGGATGCTGGAGCAACTGGTGACCTGACTCGCCATTGGTGCGTCAAGTCAGGCTGCCGTATGGCGATGTGGCGGCGCTCAGCGAGGAGTTGGAGGAGCGGACGTAGGGCTGCGTCCGGTCGCGGTGGACCTGACGCGTCCGATCGTGTAAAAAGCGGCTCTAGAACCTTACTGGAACCGACCTGACGCGCGGGCTGCCGAGGTGATCGGCGCGTCTGGTCGATTGTTGGAGGCGCGCGGAGCAGCGTTGATTTGACGCGACGCGGGAGCGTCAGGTGGTGGCTCACCGCGTCCGATCATCACTTAACCGATCGCGCTCAGTCACTTGACCATTGGAATCGTACATGCAAGGTTGAACGGGAGAGACACATGGACGGCATCGGTTGATCGGACGCTGAGGCGTGCGTCCGATCACATCTGATCGACGGTGCGTCCGGTCAGCCCGAGAACAGTGAGGTGCAAGAGCTCAACGGCTCTATTCGTGGGGACTCTCTATTTAACCCCTTGGCCGGCTCAAGCTCACCCTCTTGGCAATTTGCATTGACATAGCAACCTTATAAGCTTAGCCAAAGCCCTCCCATTCATCTCCATCATTGATACATCATCTTTGTGATATTGGAAGTGAATCCAAGTGCATTGCTTGAGTGTTTGTATCTAGAGGCACTTGGTGTTCGTGTTTCGCTGTGGGATTCGCTTGTTACTCTTGATGGTTGCCGCCAGCTAGATGGCATTGAGCAGCGAGGATCATCGAGCGGAGGTTGGTGATTTGTCTCCGGCTCCGATCGATGTGATTGTGAGGGGTTCTTGATCTTTCCCGGTGGAGAGCCAAAAGGTACTATAGTGGATTGCTCGAGGCTTGTGTGATTCTCATCTTGTGTTGGTTGTGCGGACACCTAGTTGCGGGTTTGGCGTGTGATGCCAACTAGCACGTGAACCTCTAAGTGAGTGAATCGCCACAACGAGGACTAGCTTGCCGGCAAGCAAGTGAACCTCGATAAAAAATCTTATGTCATCTTGTTCCAAGAATTTCATTGGTTATCTTGTGATTGAATGATTGGCTCCATTTTGTGATTGGCTCACTCCCTGACACGTCGGTATAATCATCACCATCCTCTCTTATATTTACTTTCCTAGTGTGTAAGCTAAGCTCTTTAGTGTAATTAGTTTTGAGAGCTAGCTTGCGTCGGGTTTAGTGGTTAGTGAGGCTCTTTAGTTAGTCTTTGAGAGCTCACTAATTTAGTGGTAGTGACCTAGCATTGTGTGCTTAGAGACTATAGCAACTAGAATTGAGGTAGGTGGCTTTGCATCTTTAGTAGGCTAGCGCAACACTCGCTTCACCGTGTAATTGTCTAAGCATCTTTGCTAAGTGTTGTAGAAATTTTCAATAGGTTATTTACCCCCCTCTAGCCATTAGGACCTTTCAAGTGGTATTGGAGCCATGGTCACTATGATTTGAGGCTTAACAACCTTCGGTGTTAAAATGGCTCAAATCAACAATACCGAGAAGCCACCCCAATTTGATGGCTCCAACTATCCTTATTAGAAGGCTAAGATGACAATATATATCAAGTCAATCAATAGAAAGGTTTAGAAGGTGGTGGAGACTAAGATTGAGATTGCCAAAGAGGATGCTCCCACCGTCGCCGAAGAAGTGCTACTCTAAAACAATGACATTGTTCTTAGTGCCATTCATAATGCTTTGGATGAGAGAATATTTGAGCAAATCAAGAACATTGAGACAGCTCATGAGACATGAAAGAAGTTGAAGAAATCCTTTGAGGGCACTCAAGCCGTGAAGGGTGCAAAGGCATACATACTCAAGGAGAAGTTTATAAGCTTTAAGATGAAGGAAGATGAAAGTGTGCCAGAGATGTTTCATAGGCTTGAAGTGCGTGTTAATGGTCTCAAAGCACTTGGAGGAGAGGTGAAGGACAAGGACTTCTCCCACAAGTTCTTGAGATACTTATCATCAAGATTTGACATATTGGTCACAATTCTAGTGAGGAGTGGTTTAGACACCATGACACCAAACCAAGTGTTGGAAGATGTGATGACCGATGACACTTATAGAGATGATGATGAGAAGAAGAAAAGAAGAAGAAGAAAGATGAGAAGAAGGATAAGAAGAAGAAGAGTGTAGCATTCAAGGCTACATCATCCAAGGGCAAGGCAAAACAAGAATCATCAAGTGAAGATAAAACTTGAGCTTTGATGAGATGGATGATGAGAAGATGGCTCTCTTTATTAAGAGATTTGGCAAGTTCATGGTGAAGAAGGGCTACCATGTTAGAAGGAAGAAGTCTTCATCCAAGAACAAGGAAGAGTCAAGAAGGTGTTTCAAGTGTGGAAGTAAGGATCATATTGTTGCTCAATGCCCATACAATAGCGACAATAATGATGATGACAAGAAGAGCAAGAAGAAGGACAAGAAGGAAAAGAAATAGAAGAAGGACAAGATGACCATCAAGAAGAAGAAGGGTGGTTCATATGTGGTCACTTGGGATAGTAATGCTTCCTCAAGTGATGATGATGATAGTGATAATGACAAGACCACCAAGAAGAAGGCTCTTGCAAGCATTGCTATCAGTGAGAAGTCTTCTCTCTTCGACACTCCATCATGCTTCATGGCTAAGGCCACTAAGGTATAAACTTGTGATAATGGATGTGATAATGAGCATGATAATAAAAGTGAAAGTGAAAGTGAAAGTGATAATGATGATGAATCCACTAAAGATGAACTAATTGACATGTTAGAAGATGCTAAAAAATATTTTGACATTAAGAGAAGGGAATGAAAAGACTGGCGTAAGGGACTAAAAGCCCTTAAGCAAGCCTTTGATGAGCTCAATGCATCTCATGAGAGGCTAGAGGAAGCCCATGAAGAAGCTTGACAAGGCCCACAAGAAGCTTGAAAAAGCTCATTCCTCTTTACTTAATAAGCAAAATGAGAAGGAGCATGTTGTAACATGTGATAAAGGCTTAACTTGTGATATAATTGATGAATCATTCTATAAGCCTATCATTGTTGCTCTCACTAATCCTTCTTATAGCACATCTACTTCTATCCCATCTAGTAGTGATGGTTTCACTTATGATGTCTCACTAATGGTTGAGAATGAGACCCTCAAGAAGGTGGTCAATGAGCTCACTCATGCCTTAGGCAAAGCCTATAGTGGTGAGGACCGCTTGCTTATGTGCTTGATAGCCAAAGAGCTTCTCTCTATAAAGAGGAATTGAGCTATACCCCCAAGAAAAATAAGGTGACTTTTGCTCCTCATAAGACTAGTTTTGTGAAGAACAATAATCGATTTTGCACTAGTTGCAAGTAAGTTGGTCATAAAGAGCATGAGTGCAAGACCAAGAACAAGAATACTAATGTATCCTTAATTAAGCTTGATTATTTCTATGTGCTTACTAAGAGGTACAAATGGTGTGAAAGCTAAGTTCATTAGTGCACCATAGATGGGCTCAAGGAAGAAAGTCATTTGGGTGCCAAAGAGCTTGTTACTAACCTTCAAGGATCCAAGTAAGTTTGGGTACCTAAAAAGAATTGATCTTTTTTTGTAGGTCAATTACAAAGCTGGAGAAAGGCATTGGGTTCTTGATAGTGTGTGCACTCAACACAGATCGGTGATGCAAGAATGTTCAACTCAATCAATACCAATGACAATGATGGTTATAATAGTATCACATTTGGTGACAATGGCAAAGGTAAAGTCAAAGGGCTTGGTAAGATTACAATATCCAATGACATGAGTATTTCCAATGTGTTGCTAGTTGAGAGTTTAAACTTTAATTTGCTATTCGTAGCTCAATTTGCTCTAACTCATTGCATATGCATTTAGATTCTAGTGAGTGCTAACACCCTTGAAAATATTTGTGAAAATATTCTAACACACGTGCACAAGGTGATACACTTGGTGGTTGGCATATTTGAGCAAGGGTGAAGAAGTTAGAGAAGTGAAGGAGGTGATTGTCACTGTTCTACAGTGACCGGACGTCGAGGTCGAACTGACCTGACGCTGAGGTGGAGAGTCTGGTCATTTATAAAATGAGGTGGCGCTCTTGGGCTGCTTTCAGCCACTGACCAAACGCTGGAGCAACTGGTGACCTGACTCGCCGTTGGTGTGTCCGATCAGGCTGACGTATGGTGACATGGTGGCAGTGAGTTAGAGGAGCATGTGGCAGAACCACCCAAAATAACACACTTACGGAGGTGCATGTCTTCCACTAGACACTAAGCACCCCGAAGGTGAGCTACATCAGGTTGTTCTATTGAGCACACCCCAAGAAAGAACTCAAAAATCCACAAATTTTTCATCAGGATCATAATTGAGAGAATAAAGCCTACAACATATTTAGCCATTTCTTACATCACTTTATACAACAACAGAATATTACCTCAATTGATTATAACAGCGGAATTTAACAATGTCATCAGAGTTTTCAGCGGAAACCAAAAATTTAGGTAATGACAAGTCCAAATGATAGCATGAGGAGCATCTATATACATGGAATGATAGCAGGTTGTAATCCTTTCCTTTGTAAAACATTTTTGGGTGAAAGTTATAAATAACTCTATGTCCGTAATCGTAAGGAAATCATCGCTGAGCACACCAGGAGGTTTCCACACGTAAGTGTCAGCCCTAGCATTCACCTGCCACCTGCATCAGGGAGAATAAAACCCTGAGTACTTGATTTTACTCAGCAAGACTTACCCGATAGGAGGAAAATAAAAGACTCCAATGATATGCAAGGTTATTTAGCTTGTGGGTTATTGTATTGCAGGAAGCATTATTAAATGTGTGTCTTTATATTCAATTTTATTAGCTGCCATCATTAGTTCATTAACTAACCATTCTATATAAGCACCTATGCTATTCTCAAGCAGGTGGTAAGCAATCAGAACCATTTTACCATCTTTCATGTTTTAGTTCTTACTACGGTGCTAGATCATAGCCAAGTCATATCGTATCACACGGTGGTTCGTGAACCAATGTATCCTAGCTGGGTACCCTGAAACACATGCCTCGCTTGTACCCCAAGCACAAATAAGACCAACCAGTTCCACTCCTGTCAAGGGGTCTAGGTCCCTGTCCAAACTTGGACTCCATGCCCCCAACACCTGAGACCCGGTCTCAGTATGGTGCTTAGACCTCCACCTAATACCCACCCCTAAAAGTCGATGCGAAAAGAGCCAGAACCCATGACAAGAGAGTAACAAGTCTTCTCGCTCCCATAAGCAAGTATGTGCTCAGGATAATAAGTCTGTGACCTGACTACCATCCACAGCAACGAACGGTCCTCAATCGACACAGGCGGGACAAATGCAACCAGAGCCTCGCTCGGTTGCCTAACCAAGTCCAAATCTAAACTCAAAGTATTATCCCGCCTGGTCTCCAATTATTATCCATATATATTTCATGTGACAGTAACACGATAGTAGTAACAATAATATATTTCCTATCTCTCCCGAGTGACAAGCAATCACTCAACTTCTACCAGAGTCCTGTAGCATGGCAATCTACACGATCCTGTCATACTAGTAAGACTCATAGGATAATGATATATATATATATATATATATATATATATATATGCAAGTGAGTTTCATTCAACTCCTTAAAACTTAATGCACAAGCATAAAATAAAGTGCAGAATAATAGGGGTTATGCATCGGGGCTTGCCTGGGTAAAATATAACCAAGTTAGCTTTTCATCATGGTGGCATGATCATCAAGTCACCATCTGCTTCCGTTACTCCAGATGACTCCGCAACCCATCATTGCTCCTATCATGAGATACGTGGATGCAACGCAGGGACGTAAATAATCAATGGTCACCGCAACTCTGAAATACGATTACGTCTCGCAAGCTAACGAGCTAGCTCTAATGACTAACATACTAAGCCATGTATCCACGTGATCAAGTGAGGCTCGTTTACGAAAAAATGTTTTCGTTCTACAAACCTCCAATTATTTTGACATTTGATTGATTAAATATATATTTTTATACTAGGGCCCATTTAATTACCTTAACAAACTAATTCCTATGGACCTACAAAAATTACAATGAACACCTAATAAAGTTAGGAATTTACTGTAAAAATTCTAGGGCCAGTACTACTACCAATTCATTATAATAATTCCTACAAGTTCATGTTTTACCCATTTTAAGTGCTTCAAATTAATTAGTTTACTCTTGAAAATTTTATGAAACTATGTGAACAAGATACATTAGCAGATCGGTAATGATTTTAGAAATCTAACAAAATTGGTTTCATAATTTTTGGTCAACTACACAAATCTCTATTGAATTTACAATTTTAGCTTCGAAGCTAAATTAGCAAATACTTGGAAAAAGAAAAGGGTCGACCTTAACCCAATTCGGCCCGACGGCCCAGCGCGGGGTACGGGTGCGTGCGCACCGCGACGGCCCAACACGGCCCAAGACCGAGACGCCCGCGTGCGGTGGCATTCTTGCAAAAGGGACCCTATACTTCTACATAATAGCACAACCTCCCAACATACTATTCTCCTAGTCATCATTTTTACAAATGGGCCCCGAATGTTGCCAACTTCACCACGAGGAGGTCCCTAGACTCCCCGTGATCGCCGCCGCAGCGGCCGACGGCAGAGGGCAGCTACGCCGGGCTACCAAGGCTCGCTAAGACAGGAGTAAGGGCGTCGACCTCAATCCACGGCTAAACGCGCATGGCTAGGTGGCGGTTAGGAGTTCGAGGACACAGCACTACGAGTGGCCATTTGTGGTGGCGGCGTGGTCGTTCCCCCGAACCTACGCGCTCATGGGAGAGTGAAAGTGGTGGAGAAGCATCAGGAGCTCACTAGGGTTCATGCTACGGTGGCGGTTGATATGGAGGAGCGACGAGGCAACCCGGCCACGTGCGCCCGCACCTCACGATGGCATGCCGAGCGTGGCACCGGCGCATCACCGCACCGATGGTGGGCCTCCTAGACAAAGCAACGCGAGCACCAAGTGGAGGGGGTCAATGCTAGTTTATGGTCTCAAGCAATCGAACTTCTATCGCTCCAATCCTACCTCTCTCCCTAGTTCTAGGTCACGGCGGTGACCATGGCCCGCGACGAGCAAAATGCCCAATTGACCATCAATAGCCCATGGTCGGGGGTGGAAGAGATGGAGCGCCTAGTGGGCTTTCGGTGCCACCTACTGGCGCTCAAAGAATCAGTTTGTGGAGGACCAGAGCTAAGCAAATTGGAGGGCGGAAAAGGCGAGCTCTAGCTGTGCCCTGCTGGGGTGAAGCACACGCGCGTGGGCAGAAGGCTTAAGACGACCAACCCTGGTCACTGGCTGCGACACGAGCACGTGCACGCGACGGACGAACGTTGACTTGGTGCGACGCGCTTAACTCGGAGTGACCGAACCTGAGCCAAGCTCTCCATGGCGTCTAGCGGGGCAAGGCAAGGCAGGGAAGCGTCCCATCGCTTCTGCGATCGGGCCACCGTTTCGCCACGGCGGCAGGGCTCCAATGCATAGACTGGCGTGGTAGATAGAATGAGGGGTGGGGCGGTAGTCACGTTGGCCCAGCCACGATGGTCGCAGACCAAACCCGACCTAGTGTACGACACGACGGCCAGCCGCCGACCTCGGCAAGCCCATGGGCAGCGGTAGGAGCAAGGCCGTGGCCCCGCTAGGAACGGGCAGGTAGAGCCAGGAACGCCGCGCGGCAATGACCGGACAAGCGCGTCGACAGAGCGGCAACCAGCCGACCATGCTTGAGCTCGTCGCCAGCCGTGCCATGCACGTGGTGACCGCGAACTCCGACTAAGCGGTTGCTACCAGTGACTTGCACGATTTGTAAAGTGAATCAAAGGTTGTCGATCAACTCAACTAGTGTCCAACTAATTACGCTAACCCGAGGCCGGTACTACCCACTAGCAAGCGAAGCAAATCTTACGCCCGAGAGCACGTGGAGAGGGAGATAGAAGCATGCCAAAATGAGCTCGTCGCACCGACGTCAGTTCACGAATGGAGCACCGAAACATGATCCATTACGCGTTCTAAGGGGTTTTGGGCAATTTTTACGAGTTCCACGTGACAACCAACATGACTATAATCTACATCATGCCCAAGTGCTCGTCTTGATGCAACCAACTGTACAAAAACATGGATATATTGATTAATCATTTTTGTCAAATTTTAAATGCCAAAATGGCATTGTCTACAATTCTTTTCCGACTTAGACAAAGTAAAGGCTTAGCTAGAACTAACAACCTTTAGCGCTTTTGTCATAATTTTAATATGCCTAAACCTAAGTATTTCCAACCACTAAGCATTACATGCACTAGTTCACACGTTATACTAACTCGTAGAAACAAAACATCTAGGATCTACTTAACTGGTTGTTCAATATAATTCGCCAAAAATTGATATATATATATATATATATATATATTAAACATAAGTTCAAGTGCTTTGAATTTTTAATCCGAGTAACTTGTTTGGGTAATTCCTCTTATGTCTAAATCTTGGCGCTAAACAAGCTCGTAACACCCGGAGTGTTACAAAGCGGACGCAGGGCTGCGTTCGGTCAGGTGGACCTTATGCGTCCGATCGCGCAAAAAGCGGCTCTGGAACCTTACTGGAACCGACCTGACGCACGGGCTGCCGAGGTGATCGGCGTGTCCGGTCGATTGTTGGAGGCGCGTGAATCAGCGTTGATCTGACGCGACGTGGGAGTGTCAGGTGGTGGCTCACCGCGTCCGTTCATCACTTAAGCGATCACGCAGAGTCACTTGACCGTTGGAATTGTACACGCGAGGTTGAATGGGAGTGACACGTGGACGACATCGGTTGACCGGATGCTGAGGCGTGCTTCTGATCACATCCGATCGCCGCGTCCGGTCAGCCCGAGGACAGTGAGGTGCAGGAGCCCAACGGCTCTATTCGTGGGGGCTCTTTATTTAAGCTCTTTGGCGGCCCAATTTGCATTGACATAGCAACCTTATGAGCTTAGCCAAAGCCCTCCCACTCATCTCCATCATTGATATATTATCTTTGTGAGATTGGGAGTGAATCCAAGTGTATTGCTTGAGTGTTTGCATCTAGAGGCACTTGGTGTTCGTGTTTCGCTGTGGGATTCGCTTGTTACTCTTGATGGTTGCCGCCAGCTAGATGGCTGCCGCCAGATAGATGGCATTGAGGAGCGAGGATCATCGAGCGGAGGTTGTGCGGCACCCAGTTGCCGCTAAAAGGTAACCATCATCTTGTGTTGGTTGCCGCCGAAAAGGTAACCATCATCGAGCAAAGGTTGTGCGGCACCCAGTACTCTTGATGGTTGCCGCCAAAAGGTACTATAGTGGATGATCCTCATCCTGTGTTGGTTGTGCGACACCCAGTTGCGGGTTTAGCGTGTGATGCCAACTAGCACGTGAATCTCTAAGTGAGTGAATCACCACAACGAGGACTAGCTTGCCGGCAAGCAAGTGAACCTCGGTAAAAAATCTTATGTCATCTTGTTCCGAGGATTTTCATTGGTTATCTTGTGATTGATTGATTGGCTCCATTTTGTAATTGGCTCACTCCCCGACACGTCGGTATAATCATCACCATCCTCTCTTATATTTACTTTCCTAGTGTGTAAGCTAAGCTCTTTAGTGTAATTAGTTTTGAGAGCTAGCTTGCGTCGGGTTTAGTGGTTAGTGAGGCTCTTTAGTTAGTCTTTGAGAGCTCACTAACTTAGTGGTAGTGACCTAGCATTGTGTGCTTAGAGACTATACCAACTAGAATTGTGGTAGGTGGTTTTGCATCTTTAGTAGGCTAGCGCAACACTCGCTTCGCCATTTAATTGTCTAACATCTTTGCTAAGTGTTGTAGAAATTTTCAATAGGTTATTTACCCCTCTAGCTATTAGAACATTTCAGAGGTGTACTGTTATCAGATCAGCTTTTTTTTTTCTGCATTCCGCTTTCGCGGAGAGAGAGAGAGACTTGTTGGGCTTGTTGTCTGCTCCATCTGAAACCCGCTCAAAAAAAAAACTGAAAACTAACCCTTCTGAGGTCTCAAGTAAAGTTTCCACCAAAATCCTAAAAAGTGCTACAAGACACATGTCAAAACTGTAAAAGTATAAATGTGAGCGAAAAAAAAACTAATTTTAGGAAATCGTGTTGAGATTTGAGCCTAATTAGTCTATGTTTGAACACTAATTGCCAAATAAAAACAAACGTGCTACAGTAGCCCCAAATTCCAAATTCGTGTAACTAAACACGCACTAAAACTGTAAAAGTATCTTTTCGTTTTTGCTTTTTTTTTTGCAAGCCAATGAATCCCACTGTGACCCAAGATTTGCGATCGCCACTACCACCCAAGTAAAAGTCATCGTTCACTTTTGTTTAACATTTAGGCCGTTTAGACGATGAGTAAATGGGTTAAATTGTCTAAACATTTTTTTATAGTAGCACTAAATGTGTACAAAAAATATACATATTTACTTATATAAAAAATAAATATTCTATTAAATATTTCTTAAAATAAAAAACTAAATCCTGCCCCACCTCTTGTCACTACGATGTTAATTAGCAATCTCGTAGCTATAATCTTTCAATGACTAAATTGTAAATCAAATGACCGTTAAGCTCATGTAATCATGTTCAATTAACTCGATTATGTTTAGTCCATTCAGTGGGGTTTTTTTTATTAAGTCTTAGGGGGGAGGGGGGGAGAATCCCCAACCTGAGCATTTCATTGATTGTTGGCTCTTAAAGCCAGATAGGTTTACAAACATTCCATTTTACATTTTCTGTGCTATATGATTACATTCACTTTGACATCACAGAGCACCAAATCGTCGCAATGGTTCGATCTTCTTGTGGCAGTCGTGCTCCCCATAGATAAGCTTCAGATTTACATGCCGCCAAAGTTGCATTCAAGCTCATTTGCTCACCTCTGAGTACCGGATTGTTCCGCCTTTTCCATATATTCCAACAGCATAAGATCAAGAAGGTACTGAAGTATTTTTGACGGTATATGACCTGGTGGTTGTATCTCCCTTAGAGCCTCAACTGACCAATCTTCATTAGTTGTTATCTGAACTGCATTCCAGAATGGTTTTAATATTTTAAATGGTCTAGCCGTTTAATTCACCGTTTATGACAGCGCGGACGGTCTTCATTCACCGTTTAAATGACCATTTAGGCGAATGGTGCTATTAGGTCAGCGGACTAGTTGCCTAGCTGCTTAAAAAAAACTGTGATTCATATTATGAACCAGTTAATAATCCTGTGAACTGGTAGTATGGAGCTCCTAAATCCCGCCCAATCCCTTTGGAGACGGATTAACTGAACTAAAAAGACCTTCCGTAGTTCCGTGGATCTTCACGAGCTCTAAAGCTTCGTGCTGGTACAGTGGCGCAGCACTTTCCCATTTCGACTTTTTCCCACACGACAAGCTTCTCCCTTTTCTGGCTCTCCCCTTGTCACAGCAGAGTCAGCATTGGGCACTGCAGCACTGGCCCTACTCATCGTCATCTTCTCACCCCTGCAGTGCAGGCTGCAACGCAATCACAAGTGAATCATTGCGTCAGGACCTTTGGCCTTTGCGCTGCATGTACATGTACTTCCCTGATTTCGATTCCTTCGTCCACTGCACACTTCGGTTTCAGTTTCATCATACGCTGATTCCGTGATTCCATCACCACATGTTAATGATACTCCGCCATGCTTCAGAGCTCAAACAGCATGCTGACTACGTTCTTGTACTCAAGGCGGCCATTATATCAGTGCCAGGAGCTCAAAACAAGCATCATCAACCAACAGCTGCGAGGCTTAAACCACAACAACATAGCAGGATTAGCAGCATAAACCCTCGTTTTCTCAAAGGTAAACGGAACAGCATTGCAGTATATGAGTAGAATACTCCAGAGTAGCTAGCTCTCGAGCAGCTCGACGTTCCTGGATCCGGACGCCTGGTGCGCTTCCTGTCTACCAAGCACTACAACATTCATTCACATCAGAACCTAAGATAAAAAGCAACCAAAAAAGGCAGGGCGCCGACCGCCGACGTAAACCAACCAAGCCGCCATTATTTAAGCCACCAAAGAAATTCTTAGCGCCCCCATTTGTCGTCGTCTGAACAAATCCCAAGCGCTGCCTCCACCTGATTGAGCTTATCCTGCTGGAAGGGCAAAAAAAGAGAGAAGGAAATCAGTCAGCAAAGCAGCAAAAGCAAGCGCATACGGCGGACTTTTTTAATTTGCCAATGCCCTGGGCAAGACAACTAAGGGCCCTTCTTTACTTGCAAAGCGAATACTGGGATGATTCGGCCATAAAGCAGAATTGCTTCATGCACTTGAACTCATTCATGCCAAAGGGCATCTTCCCTCCCTCCCCTCCCCTCCCTCATCCTTGAGAGCCCAGAACCAAGAACTGCAAAACCTTTTCAGTTTTTTACTTCATGATTAAGCATCAAGTTGGGGCTAAGGCATCCTCGCTCACACATCCCCAACAATTCCCACCATAATTCTGCAGCTTTTTTTCGAGCAGAATCGATACCCATGGAACAAATTCAAATCGAAGGGATGTTTTATTCTTATTCCACGATACAAGCAAACTGTAGCGAGTGGATATGAACAACAGATGCCCCTTTGACATATTACTACAGAAACTCACTCGTGGGACAATACAACAATACGCTTCTTTGGTGCTCCGGATTTGGTATAATGTTCCCAACTACAGAAGCTTCAAAAAACTGAACAGCAGCAGAACTGTATTTCACGCGCAAAAGATATTTGAAAGAGAGAAAATTAGAGGGCAAAGGCACAAAACACGGCAGGCAACCATAAGAAAACATACACACGTCAGGATGGTAGATGGTAGTGCAAAGAGCTAAAAGCTTCAATAAAAGAGTGAGGATGCAAAGAAAGCAAGAGGCGCCTAAGATTTCCAAAACCAACACAGCATTATTAAAGACAGACCACCACAAAGCAAAGCCAAGCATAGAATACACCCAAGCAAACCCCTTGAGGAGGCGCATGCACAGTCATCAGGATTAAAAAGCTGTCCAAGGGAAGAAGAAAAGAAAAGCACTCACGCTTGCACCAGACCACACTCAGAGAAGCGCCACCCAAACCAGTAGAGCTGGGACACGCCAAAACCAAGAGCATGACCCAGCATCATCAATCATAGTAACATCATATAAACCAAGCACAGAGCACCCAAGAAAACAACATCAAGAGCAGACATCAACAGCAGGGAGAAACAGCGTCAAAGATGTACCCTTACCGCATGAGCAACGTGATGATTGGCTACCTCAACCTGGCCACTCTCCTTGCCTCGATTCCGATCATCGGGGCGGGGCTCTGGCTGGCCAAGGGCTCCACGACCACGTGCTCGTCGATCCTGCAGACGCCGCTCCTCGTCATCGGCTTTGCCGTGCTCCTCATCTCTCTTGCTGGTTTTGTGGGCGCCTGCTTCCATGTCGCCTGGGCGCTGTGGCTGTACCTCGTCGCCATCATACTCCTCATCGCTTTCCTTCTTGGGCTCACCGTGTTCGGGTTCGCAGTCACGGCAGGAGGCGGAGGCACACAGGTGTATGGTAGGCCTTACAGGGAGTACCACATCACTGACTACTCCTCATGGCTCCAGAAGCACATGCAGGACATCAAGTACTGGCGCCCAGCCCTCGCCTGTGTAGTTGGGTCCAAGGCCTGTCCCAAGATTGAAAACTGGACTCCCATGGATTACCTCCAGCATGATCTCACGCCAATACAGGTTTGCACCTCACCGCTGATCTATTCTATTACCTATTCATTTCTCTCTGTTGTTGCTTCTGTTTTCTTTCAGTATTCATAGTGCAACCAATCTCTATTCTGTTAAAACCTGAATTGATTGTCTATTACTAGTATTTTCAGTATTTCAGCTGCTTCTGCCTTCTACTACTCTAATGCGCTGCAACTGTGAACTATCCTGCAGTCTGGCTGCTGCAAGCCACCAACAGCGTGCCAATACAGTGGAGGCATGCCTGTCGGGGCGCAGGATGAGGACTGCTACCGGTGGAACAATGCCCCAGACATCCTCTGCTACCAGTGCAACTCGTGCAAGGCCGGTGTGATGGAGCAGATCCGCCAGGACTGGCACAAGATCGCTGTCCTCAATGTCATCGTGCTCGCCGCTCTCATCTGCATCTGCGCCTGTGGCTGCTGCGCCTTCAGAAACGCTCGCCGCTCTCTGTCCGAGTACCCATACGGGGTAAACCAAATGTCCAAGATAAACCCACGCTGGGACTACTACTGGTACTCTAAGCAAAATAGTTCAGTTGTTTACTCCCTTCTTTCCCATTTAGCACCTCTTTCTCGTAAAATTGATTTTATCACTGAAAATGTAAAAATATATAGGCAAAAGGACAAGGTAAGGAAGCTTATGGAGCATAAACAATCCCATGACCAAAAGAAAACATCAATCATTATGAAGTTATTTATCAAGGATAAAAGAGAGTTTTCTATTGTATCGCTACATTCATCACAACTATAATTATTCTTTTGCAGTATATATATATATATATATATATATATATATATATATATATATATATATATATATATATATATATATATATATATATATATATCCCAGCTTTTATCCCTATTTGTTTTCTATGGTTTTTAACACTGCTTTGTGGTTTTGTTTGCTGTAGGTGGCGATGGTTCCGTGGTAGAAGAGAACAGCTCTACTAGGCTAGCTCTAGCTTCTCAATGTTTGTATGATATTTTGCTCCTATCTTATATCGAAAAGATAATAATACTTGAGAGCTGTGTTAGCCCCTGTAGTACTCTATTTGTTTCAAGTTGTACAGCTTCTTCCAGGTCTGCATAATTAAGCTTCTGTAGATATTTGAGTTAAGAGGAGACTAAGCCATGAAGTAAAAGAGATGCCTAGTTTTTCCAATATGGTAGCCAACATTGTATCATGTAGAATTATATATGGCGAATTCAGGACAGAAGTGACTCCATGTGTATGGGGGAAACCAAACCACACAAGCAGCTATGCCTATTCTACTGTTGGCGTGACTTCTATATTTTATTATGTTCTGAACATGGCTACCTTATGATATGATAGCACTGGATTCCCTACACTGAAGTTAAATTGGAGACAGGCTATTCAGTAGCCATGGAATTTTGATGCACTTAAACCTTTATTCACTGTGCAGCACAATTGCAAGATTCGCTGCATGATAACCTATATGAAAACTTCATGCAAGATGTAAGAACAACAACGACAACAAAGCCTTTAAGTCCCAAACAAGTTGGGGTAGGCTAGAGTTGAAACCCAGCAGAAGCAATCAAGGTTCAGACACGTGAATAGCTATTTTCCAAGCACTCCTATCTAAGGCTAAGCCTTTGGGTATATTCTATCCTTTCGAGTCTCCTTTTATTGCCTCTACCCAAGTCAACTTCGGTCTTCCTCTGCCTCTCTTCACGTTACTATCCTGGCTTAGGATTCCACTACGCACCGGTGCCTCTGGAGGTCTCCGTTGAACATGTCCAAACCATCTCAACCGGTGTTGGACAAGCTTTTCTTCAATTGGTGCTACCCCTAATCTATCGCGTAGATCATCGTTCCGAACTCGATCCCTTCTTGTATGACCGCAAATCCAACGCAACATACGCATTTCCGCGACGCTTATCTGTTGAACATGTCGTCTTTTCGTAGACCAACATTCTGCACCATACAACATAGCATGTCTAATCGCCGTTCTATAAAATTTGCCTTTTAGCTTCTATGGTACCCTTTTGTCACATAGGACACCAGATGCTTGGCGCCACTTCATCCACCCTGCTTTGATTCTATGGCTAACATCTTCATCAATATCCCCATCTCTCTATAGCATTGATCCTAAATATCGAAAGGTATCCTTCCTAGACACTACTTGACCTTCCAAACTAATATCTTCCTCCTCCCGAGTAGTACTGCCGAAGTCACATCTCATATACTCAGTTTTAGTTCTACTGAGTCTAAAACCTTTGGACTCCAAAGGCTCCCGCCATAACTCCAGTTTCTGATTCACTCATGTCCGACTTTCATCAACTAGCACTACATCGTCCGCGAAAAGCATACACCAAGGGATGTCCCCTTGTATGTCCCTTGTGATCTCATCCATCACCAAGGCAAACAGATAAGGACTCAAAGCTAACCTTTGATGTAGCCCTATCCTAATCGGGAAGTCATTCGTGTCTCCATCACTTGTTCGAACACTAGTCACAACATTGTTGTACATGTCCTTAATGAGCCCGACGTACTTCGTTGGGACTTTATGTTTGTCCAAAGTCCACCACATAACATTCCTTGGTATTTTATCATAAGCCTTCTCCAAGTCAATAAAAACCATGTGTAGGTCCTTCTTCTTCTCCCTATACCGCTCCATAACTTGTCTTATTAAAAAAATGGCTTCCATGGTTGACCTTCCGGGCATGAAACTAAATTGGTTCATAGAGACCCACGTTATTGCTCTCAAGCGATGCTCGATAACTCTCTCCCATAGCTTCATAGTATGGCTCATCAACTTAATTCCCCGGTAATTAGTACAACTTTGATATCCCCTTTATTCTTGTAGATCGGTACCAATATACTTCTCCTCCACTCGTCAGGCATCTTGTTCGATCGAAAAATATGGTTGAACAGCTTGATTAGCCATACTATAGCTATATCCCAGAGGCATCTCCACACCTCGATTGGGATACCATTCGGTCCCATCGCCTTACCTCCTTTCATCCTTTTCAACGCCTCTCTGACCTCAGATTCTTGGATTCTCCACACAAAGCGCCTATTGGTGTCATCAAAAGGGTCATCCAACTGAAAGGTTGTGTCCGTATTCTCACCATTGAACAATTTGTCAAAATACTCTTGCCATCGATGTCGGATCTCATCCTCCTTCACTAAGAGATGCTCCATTTCATCCTTAATACACTTAACTTGGTTGAAGTCCCTTATCTTTCTCTCACAAACCCTAGCCATCCTATAAATGTCCTTCTCTCCTTCCTTCGTACCCAAAAGTTGGTAAAGATCCTCGTACGCTCTACCCTTTGCCACACTTACAGCTCGTTTTGCAGTCTTCTTTGCCACCTTGTACTTCTCTATGTTGTCCACACTCCTGTCATGGTACTATAGTATTCTTTCTTCTCCTTAATAGCCCTTTGGACTTCCTCGTTCCACCACCAAGTATCTTTAGCCTCGCCTCCACTTTCTTTGGTTACTCCACACACCTCTAAGGCCACCTTACGAATGTTGGTTGCCATCTTCTCCCACATGTTGTTTATGTCATCTTTTTCCTTCCAAGTGCCCTCTTTGATAATCCTTTCCCTGGATACCTCTGACGTCTTCCCTTTTAGTTTCCATCACTTTATTCTTTCAATCTTAGCTTGTTTATCCCTACGAGCACGCACCTAAAAATGAAAGTCTACCACCAAAAGCTTATGTTGAGAAACAACACACTCTCCTAGTATCACCTTGCAACCCAAGCATGCTCGTTTGTCCTTTCTTCTTGCGAGAACAAAGTCAATCTGGCTAAAGTGTTGTCCGCTACTGAAGGTCACTAGATGAGATTCTCTCTTTCTAAAGAAAGTGTTGGCTATCATCAGGTCAAAAGCTACCGCAAAGTCCAGAACTTCCTCCCCCTCTTGATTCCTACTACCATAACCAAAACCTCCATGAACTGCATCGAAACCTACGCTTATAGTACCTACATGTCCATTAAGATCTCCTCCTATAAAAAGCTTCTCACTAGTAGGTACAGCTCTAATCAGGCCATCTAAGTCTTTCCAGAACTGTCTCTTAGCACTCTCGTCGAGGCCTACTTGGGGGGGGGGCACACGCACTAATTACGTTCAAGACCATATCACCAATGACAAGCTTGACTAAGATAATCCTATCTCCTTGCCTTCTCACTCCCACCACACTATTCTTGAGGCCCTTATCAATCAAAACTTCTACTTCATTTCTATTCGTGACTGTCCCTGTATACCAAAGCTTGAAACCTGTATTGTCCACCTCCTTCGCATTCTGACCCTTCCATTTAGTCTCTTGAACGCATAATATATTTACACGCCTTATAGTTGCGGTATGAACTAATTCTCTTAACTTACCTGTAAGCGACCCTACATTCCAACTACCTAAACGGTTCCTAGTTGGTTCGACTAGCTTCCTTACCCTTCGCACCCGTCGACTCAGATGTGAAGACCCTTGCTCATTTTTCACTACACCCGGGCGCCGATGTAGCGCGCCACTAAGGATGCGACGACTCGATCCTTGCTCACTTGACACCGTGCCTAGATCGCGACATGGCGCGTCACGGGGGTAACGACCCGACCCTTGCTCATTTAACACCATACCCGGGTTCCGATATGGCGCGTCGCTAAGAGGGTTACGTCCCAACGGTTTTCTTTCGGGTTTCATCTCCATTAGAATGGCTAGGTTTAACGTTGGCTCGCCACACCTATCACAGCCCTCCTCCTTTATCAGGGCTTGGGACCTGCTATGTTGAGACAACATAGGCGGAGTTCATGAAAGATGTAAGAAACAGGCAAATAATTTCCATTTGAGTCAAACTGCTGTACATTCCACAGCATAACTACTAACTGCTCCCAAGTACTAACTGTAACTAGATATGTCTCCAAAAGCTCATTTCTGTTCATTTATAACTCCAGGTAATTGATCTACAACAGTTTCCACTTTTCACTGGTGCAGTATTGCCCGAATTTGAACACAGATAAGCAATGTTTCGGAAACATATTCACAGGAATTCCAGCAATAAACAATTTTTGGCACATTATAAAAAAAACACACAAACAAAAAAAGAATCTCATGCAAGCATAATCAGTCACGGTGATCATCTTTTATTGGTATTGATTGTCATAGAATATATTCACATTGACCTTTTATTGCACGCAAAATTGGTATCAGATATGGTACAGCAATTTGATTTCAATCGGAATAACACAACCCCAATCACAAAGTGCGAATCTCAAAAAGGTGCCAAGGGCTTATTGGACCAGATGTGTCTCCAGTTCTGAAATAATCTGTGTTTTGAAAGCCAAGTATCCTGTGACCCATGTCATTTTAGAAGAGTCTAGCAAGGAAACTGCTGGAAAGAATGACTTGTCCAATGGGGTGTACCTAGTGTCCTAGGGTTCCAAACTGGACATATAAAGTACAGTTCTTATCCATTGCGAATTCTGGAACACATCATTAGCAAGAAACTAGTGTTTGGAAGGGTTTTTCTAGCCATCCCGTTTATGTAAAGTTTTCCTTTTTCCTCTCTTAATGAAATGAATGACATGCAGATCTCCTGTGTTGTTCAAGAAAAAAGAATAGTCAACGCAGAACCCATGTGACCCCAATAGAGAATGATTTAGCAGTAGGAGCCTGAACCCAGCTGAAACTTCTTATTTCTAGTAAACTGTTATCTTCAAGTTCAAAGTATCGAAAACCACTCAATAAGATTTAAAAAGTTTGTATTTGATTGAAACTAACCGTTTCAAAGATGCCAAGAACAGTAGAACCCTTGAGGATCCATCATGAAACGCTGTATTGAGGCCATCACAGGTATAGTAGTGATAGTAGTTTATAGACTTGGTTGGAAGCAGCCAGGGCAGACCATGTTGCTGACCACCCCCACCTCTTGATAGGCTATGGCTTTCATGGATGTAAAAGGAGCAATCTTCCAGTTGAGGAGGTCAAACCATGCAAAGGGCATGGATCATTATGTAGCAACCACTCGCAAGCATGAACCAAAATTGTCAAGGAGATACATTTTGGAGAGGTGGGACAAGAGTAATGCAGACAGGAACTGAGATACAATGAAGAGTGCCACTTGGGATGACTGGAGACAGTGGAATACCGAATACCAATCTACATCAAGTTCATACATGTCTTTTTCTAGAATCGCAACTATCATTAAGATATTTTGCAATCCGATGTAAAATTGTATCCAATACATCAAAAGTTCAAAACTGATGGAACAGATGACAGAGGTAGTTCGGAAGATCAATATATTAGCAAGCATTAGTAGCTTCAAATTCTGTATCATGGCATAAGTGTACCAAAACCATATGTTGCAGACAATGGTCATTCCAGGTCTCCAGCACACAAACCATCACATCACTTATTCTAAATACATCAAAGAAAACAAACTCCAAACATGGACTTATGAAAATAGTATCAAAACCAATTCCAGCATTTGATATTACTATTCAAAGAAGTGGTACAACTAGTCTTCCACCACAAGAATTATGACATTCTAGACTATGTGGAAAAAAGGGGGAGAAAATAGAGCAGCAGAAACAAGTTAGACGCCTTGCCATTTTCCAGATCAGCCCCTTATGCCATTGCAGCTTTCTTTTCTTCCTCAAGTTGTTTTAGCTCTATCAACCTTTCTGCCCATGCCCGCTCTCTTGCCACAGCAGCCATCTTCCTTTCTGTTCGTTCTGCCTCCTTTCTCTTAACAGCAGCAGAATACTGTGCTCTGCGCTTCTTCTTCTCAGCCTGTACGAGTAAGAATGCATTTAAGCACTTGATTAGAAACTAAGGGCGATACATCAACTCTAACTAGAAATATAGAGCTCAGACCCAGGTAACACAACTCAGGCATATCGACTGACTTGTTTAGATCCATACTTCAGTTTACCAATGTATTTCTATGCCATACTTAGATTATGTCATTCACTTGCCTGGGGTCCAGGAAAAGGAACAGATTATAAAACAGTGAACCAATAGAAGGTTGATTTTAAACTCTGCAGAGCACCGCTGGAAAGAACTGAGTGACATATAGAGTTATATGTAGTTCCATTTCATGGTGACACTTGGGACTGCTAGGCAGTCTACCATGAACTCTCAAGATTTTATTGGTCAAAAATGTCTTTCCCTTCCAGCATAAGGAACCTCAAGGTAGGCTTAGATAGAATAAAACAGAGTATCGTAGCAGGAAGCTCGACAGAAAAGTAATGGCTATAGAGAATGCAAAGTGTATTCACCATGATAAAGTCCTTGCGCTGCTTGATCCGCTTCTTCTCCTTCCTCCCTCGCACGCTCCCTTGGTTCGGCTGGCTAGCTGGAATAGGCTCGTCAGGCTTGCACTTCACCCAGTAGTATGGACCTGCGGACGACACATCATGAACATTAGTTAGACAATTGAAAAAACAGACGAACAATTCTTCTAAATACTACGCTTAACCCATCAAACTCACAGAAACTCTGAAAATAAACTACAGAACACAGCTACACTTCAATCGAGCTGCGAATGGGACAACATAAATGCAAAAATAGCCAGATCGAAGCATCTCGACAGCTAGAAACGAAAGGGTGGAGAAATCCTCCACACCTTTGGGGCGCAGGCTGGCCCTCTTCCGGCGGTTGGCGAAGCCTGGCCGGCGCTTCGGGAACCGGGTGTCCATGAGCCCGGCGAAGAGGGTGGCCCCCATGGACGGCGCCTGCGAGGCGGTGACGGCGGCGCCGGCGGAGAAGGGGCGGAGCCCGATCGGATCCAGGAACCGAAGAGGAGCGGGGGGAGGAGGAAGTGGATGCGGGGCGCGACGGGGGAGAACCGCCGCCGGCGAGGAGAGCGCCGGAAGGGCTCGCCGGAGAGCTCGGAGTAGCGCCATTGGAGAAGGTTCTAGAAGGTCGCTGCCCTGATGGGCTAGGGTTTTACTAGCAGGGATGCGCGGGGAGAATGCAAGGGCCGAGTGTGCTGCGTGCGTTTGTGCACGTGCTAGTTGCGTATTTTCTGCTCTACGCAAACGGTCTACCAAAGGCGTACTCCTTCCGGTTGCATAGAATGTATTTCTCGCTCTTCAAGTACTCCATCACCATCATCAGTCTTAAAATTAACTAGATTTATATTTATAAAAATAGTATCAGTATTTATATCTCTAAATAGACTTATTTTAAAACATATTATATAATTAATCTAATAATATGTATTCAATGTTATACATATTAATATTTTCTATGTTGCTGGACAAGGTTGATATTTGTTTACTCCTTGAGCCGTCTTGTGGTTTTGTCGTGCTTTATCATGATCCTTATTATGTGTGTGAATTAAACAAAAGGCACGTAAGACATTTGTGTTCTTCCTTTGTTGTCATGAGCCTTCTTGTGGCTTCCTCCTGCTTCCCCTCAACCTCAAGTCCCTTCATGTGTAACCATTAAAACTTCCACATAAGTGGTTCGACCCGCCAAGTTAGGGTTTGAGTAGGCGGGTTCAATGTTCTGACGAAAACAAATTTAAAGTGGCGGTTTTACTAAGTATAATAGTCTAGTGTGATGGCAAAAAAGTTGCCAGAGCAATGGATGGTGGGTATAGCTATCGATTGAGAACATTGTATGGATCATGATGGATGATGGGTATAACTAGCGATTGAGTTTATTGGGAACCACCATAGACGGAGGGTAACCAAGGTGATGTTAGGATTTTTAGAAGGACATCGACAAATTTTACCGTATTTTAATTAGAAGAGTAAAGAAACATCTACAACTTGGCCAAGCGACCACCCACTTAAGACTTCCCGCAGGTCGCAAGCAAATGACTGCACAATCATTGGATCATTGACAAGCAATAGATTGACCGGAAGCTAGCCAGCGATTAAGAAATGGATGGTTGTCTGCCGTCCATGGGAAGAGGCCCAAGGCAAGGCGTGGCCTTGTACACTCAGAGCTATTATGGACGAAAAATACATGCGGAAAGGAGAGAGGAGATGAAAACAAAACAAGAAGGGCAGATCATTTTTCAGAAAAAAAAACAAAACAAAGGGATTTTTCAAGTTTTCGCTACAGGCTACAGCGGCCGTTTATCATCTTCAGCTGACACGATGAGATCGAAGCGAACAAAGCATCAAGGTCATGGCTGGCGTAGCTGCTGCTGGACCAGGACCACCAACACCAACCGTCCAACCCTACACGCTGCGGAAAGAGCCGGCGCCAAAAGAAGCCCGTGAAACCAAAAGCGATCCCGATCCGCAGGCGCCGCTAGGAAATCCAGCTCCAACCAGAAATTCACGTGCAGCAGAGTCAAAAGCTATGGGGGGTTCTTCCGGCGAGCACTATTCAAATCACACACTTCGAGGGCACGATGACCAGGCAACACAGACAATGGAGTCCAAGCAAGAAAAACCAGAAGTCCAGAACGATGTGTCCATGTCCTTTCAGCACTGCAAATGTGGAAGTAACAAGGAGAATTGCAATAGCAGATTAGCAGCTCCAGATTTTGATGGCACAGTTGTTCAGCTTCAGCATGAAAGGAGAGGAGTAGCGCACCCCTGCATCTGGGCACAGCCGCACAGGTGATGAAACCGTAGAAATGTTATAGGAAAAAACAGAAGATGACCCAACGGCCAAGGAGAAATCTCAACCAAAACTCCACCCATCAGACTAGGATACTGAATTAGGCATTACCATATTACAAAGATCTGTGAGGTTTCTGCATAAACTGACAAAATCAAACCCTGCTGACAAACACCTAGTCACCTCTAGTGAACCTACAGCACTGTGCCACTGTTGACATGTCAAGCTACCAAAAGGTATGGAGCTGCAGAAAAGGTAAAAATGTTAATGCCAGTAAATAACATATAACCCGACAGCTACTGCAAAGCCTACAAATAGTATGGGCAGGAAAGCCATTCACTTTCCCTCATTTGATGATTCCATTTAAGTTACAAAAAACTAAATATGATACAAGGAGCAACAAAACAAGCACTAGAGCTGCTACCGCTAACGGTGCTACCTGCTTCCTATGTCCTTCCAAGGATCCACGTCACTGCCCATAATCTTAGAACCTGGACCATACTGAGCCTTGAGAGCTGCAGCCACAGGGTCTGAGACGTTGCTAACGAGGATACCAGCACCCCCAAAACGGGCGACTCTACCAGGCTGCTGGAAACCCGAGATGAGTTCCAGACCATTCCTCTTCTGCGGATCAGAAAACCTTTCCAGCCGCTTGGGATCTGATTGATGTGGCGGCACTAAAGGTTGTTGATAATCTGGGAACACACCAAGCGTGCCATTCTTAGCCGAGTAAAATGGTACACCGGCCAAGGATCTCTGGCACTTTGCCATCACGAGCAGAGGCTCAGGTTGTGTCATGCTTCCATCCAGATGGCCATAGCCCCTCGCTGATCTTTCCTCCAGACCCAAATGTGGAGTGATGCCAGGCCTGGAAGAACAAACCACACGATCCTTTGGATTGTTCATCAATCTCACAGATGATGTGTCAATCTTTGGTGAGGGAGGCTTGCTCTTGCTACCATTACACGACGAGCCAGAACTTTGCAAAGTCGACTGCTGGCTGAGAATCTGCCCAAACAACTTGACATCACCAGGCCGCTTTTGTTGCTCATCACCCTCAGAGCTTGTATTGCGAGAGCAAGGCCTCAAAGAGCCTTCCAGTACTTCTTCGTGTTTTCTAGGCCATTGAATCCCATCAGAACTGTTTGGAAGACACAAGCTGCTGGACCTGCCATTCTGGAATTTTGTTTGGGTGAACCGATCGGTTTGTGAAGTACTCACAGTGCCACTTGCAGTTCTTTCAGAAAAAATTGGTAATTCAGTTGTCAGATGATGATTCATATAACCATCAATATTACGAAACAATGTGTGCTGATTACCAGATGGGTCTTTAAAAGCTGGGTACTTGCTCATGTCTTTAGCCCCTATAGCACTGCTGACTCTGTTGCCACTGTCCTCAAAGTTGGGCGTAGTTATTGAGGCTATGCCCTCAAAACGAAATGCAGTGGGATCAGGAAGCACTGAACTGAACTGCACAGGCATTAAATCCTTCGGGGTAAGGGGGGTAACCAGCGGCTTTGGTTTCAGCAGGGGCATATCTCCTGGTACAGAATGCTGATAACTTGAAGTGAATGCAGGACTAACGGTGGAAGCACCAGTAATGTTTGAGATGTGAACACTGTCCTTGATACCATTATCTGAAGCTAAGAAAGCTGAGGCACCAGAATTTCCCGTTTTCATTGGTGTGTTATCAAGAGCATGGTGTGAACATTCTTCCACCCGGGAAGGATCAGTACCAGTACCTTCAGCTTTGTCTGTTTGAAGTGCCTCTATAGAATGTAAACTGGATCTCACTTCCGAGTGCGTGGCCATTGCATGCTTAGTTGAAGAGCTGATGGCACTACTACTATGCATGTTTACTTGGTCATCGACGTCATCAGTTCCTTGCAGCTTATCTGTGCTTTCTGGGCAATTGATGTCAATAGGACCAGCTTGGTGAGTACCATCACTGGACCTCTTATCATCAACAATGCTGCAATTTTTATCAGCTTCCTTCTCGTCTTCCTCAATTTTAACATCAACATCACACCCATTTGATATATCTCCTTCTGCCTGCTTAGAGATTTTTATAACAGAGTTAGGCCCTCCAATGGCTCCTTCAGTAGGACAAACATCTATCACAATCTTTGAACAAGACTGTGTGCTACAGATAGCTGAATCCATATCCACAGCGCAGGCCTCGTCAGTATCGCTCCTCCCTCCATTGGTGTCACTAGCTGGCATACTAACATCGGCTGCCCCTTGATGGATCAAATCCAAACCGAGTGATTTCCGAGCCTTACTAAAGAACACTTTGCACTGTTCATATGACTTGCTCTTCACACATGACGAGATCCGAGCAAAATCCTTTCCGTAGTTATTCATAGCCTCAATGAAAATTGACTTCTCATCATCATTCCAATCAACTGGATCAACTTCACACTCTTGATCAGAGAGTGTGTCTTCCTCATCAACGATTTTATCATTTTCTTGGGATAAGACATGCTCCACTCTTTTCATGCTAATCTTCTGGCCAGGATCAGCAGAACTAGTAATGCATGAGCCCATTCCATCAGGAGAGAGAGTGCCACATATGCCTGCTAGTACATCAGCTGCTACTGATTCTCTCTCATGCAAAGGCACATTGTCAATGCACTCCTTATCAGAAGATCTTTTAGCCACAAAAGGAACATTGGGCCCATATGAAATCCGGATGAGGGATTTCGCAGAAATTTTCTCCACCCGGTTTGCATATTCAAGGCCATGGGCTGCTACTACTGATGCTGCCCCAAGCATATCAAGAGAAGCAGCATTTGACTCAGGATTCCATTTCTGTCCAGATTTCGCTCCAAGATAATTGCTGGTGGGTTGCTGTTGACGAAGGTCCAACAGTTTCTTCACTTCTCGGAAGCTGTCTGATTTATGATGCTTGTAGTAGAACTCCACACAGTCTGCAGTAGTTTTATGTGTAATGAAACTGGAGATTTTGGAGAAATCCTTGCCAAATTTAGCAAGCATCTCCATAAAAATTTCCTTTTCTTCTTGAGTCCACGGATTTATCATCACCCGTTCCTTCTCAACTAAAACAGGATCCTCAACCAGCCCATTCTTGCTCAGAAACCTCAAGCATTCCTTCTCTTTCTCATCAATAATCAGTGCAGGCATTTTCAAGTAATTTCTGCAGCGCTTAATTTGGAATTCTGAAAACAACTTCCTTGCAACATCTGACATTTCCGGAGTTGAAAATGTACTTAAATTACCAGCTGCAAACAAAAATAAACAAGTCAATATAAAAAGGGGCGTACCCAGTGCAGAGAGCTCCCGCTCTGTGCGGGGTCTGGGGAAGGGTGTCAGTGGCAAGCCTTACCCTCGCCTGTGCAATGCGAGGAGACCGCGACTCGAACCCGGGACCTTCCGGTCACAGGCAGTAAGACTCTACCGCTTGCACCAGGCCCAATATAGAACAAAAATAAACAAGTCAATATAGAGCGAAGGACAAAAGCATGGGATTTCAACTAGGGTACAGATAACCATTCATATAAAATATGGCAGCAAAAAGATACCAGAAATAGAGAAGAAATCTACGAAAAGTGACAGTTCCAAACAAAATAAGACCAAATATTCAGTATGCTTGGGTTCACACAGAAAATTGAACTTCGAGCACAGTATTATCATTGTAGCACTAAATAAAGATATACAGTTCAATTCTTCATTTTAGGTTCCTGCATTGTATAGTTTTTGCCTATCATAACAGTACCATGGAAATTCAGTCAACACTTAGACTACAGGACATAAACATGCCACTTTGTAAAGACTTGCACATCAATATATGTTATAAAGCTATCAAATGCATGACTACATAAAAAGAAGTTTACACGGTCATGCTAACATATGAAACAGAAATAGATAGTCCAAAAAATCAAGACTTGATCATTGATAAACCAACACGAAGGACAGGATGTTTGACATCCCATATCTAGAGCTGCTATTCACTGGATTGCAATTGGCTTCGTGGGTGAATAAATATGTTTAGGGATTTTTAGTACATGGTTTTATTTCACTATAATTTATTTGGGGGAAAAGGCCAGCAAGTATCATGCTGCTGAAACAACAAATACACAGCAGTAGTAAGTAAATTATCAAAATCTGATATATGAACTACTCTCCATTTTAATGTGAAGTAGGACAAGCTAATTAGTTCATCTAACGCTCATATGTTTCCTTGGTAATTTACTAAACAATCTATCATCACAATCTACACCATGAGCAGGAGATTGACATATGAGTATGAGAACTTATAAAAGCTGAAGCAGGAGTGATACACGACATTTTAAATGTAGATGAAGTTTAACACAAATTGTGATATAAAATGAAAACATAATACTGACCAGGCATAGTTAATCGCGAGCGGTTAGAGGAGCGTTGCCTCTGAGATCCAATTTGCGATGTTCGGTTGCTCTGATCAATGCGCTTATTAGACTTTGAACGCTGTTTCTTTGCAGAAAGTAGTCGCACATCCTCTTTCCACAAGTGACGATATGCCTTGAACTTCATTGTAAGAATCTGCTGTTTCAACCTCAGCCTGGTTTTACGTACTCCAAGCCTTTCTTTGACAATCAAATCACTCTTCCTTTGGCTCAGAAGATGACTTGATGCCAACATCTCAAGGCCAGGTGTATCAGCAGGCAATGATTTAAATAGCACTTCATTCATTTCTTTGGCTATATCATTATTTGCAGATGTGACAGAACCGAGTAAATCAGACTTATGATCATGGTATGTACATTGCATCACTGGTAGGTCATCACTAACTTCTATTTTCATGGAATCAGCATTAGCATGGCACGAAGAAGTTTCCAGCCTGTCATTGTCAATATCATTTTGAGACCCAGCTTCTTCAGAAGCTTTCAATGAGCTAAGATCAGCAGCTGCACAGGCCTTACCCTCAGCGACTCCAGGAGATACAGCACTCTCTTCTGAAGGAACTGTATTTGCATTGCGAACTGGAGCTGCTTCAATTTCCATCATATCAGCACCTTTGACATCAGCATCCCCCACAGGTACCTTAGGAGAACCAATGAACTCCCCCGGTACTTTTATCATATCAGATGCATCACAGATCTCCACACTTCCAGGGACCTTTGATGTCCCACTGGAAGGTGAAAGATTTTCTGTATGTGTCACCCCTGTGGGAGAACCCTCAAGAGTCGTTACAGCCTCAGTATTCACAGATTTAAGTTCGCCTTCCAATGAATCAATCTCAAGTTCAGTCTTTTCAATCTCCTTGGAAATGCTTTCCTTCAGTAGGAGCAGCTTACGTGTACTGGTCGGGCCATTTGAATCCCCAGAACAAGAATCATCATGTTGGATAAGTTCAACAAGCATGTTTGCAAGGGAATTAACAGGATCATCACCGAGCTCATCTAACTTGATGGAAAATTCATTACTGAAAGTTTTATCATCAGCTTCCAAGACATCTTTAGTAGAGTTAGTGACCGTATTTGGCGTCATTTCACATGATTTATCTTCAGGTGCTGCAATCAAGATATAGGAGAGTTATTACGCTACCATAAACTATGTGAAACACAGTGTTTTCAACTATGGTACATTCTGCACATGAAGTATCTAGAATGCTGATCGAAAGAGTCATTAACCATAGGGACCAAAACGGTTATCTCTAAAGCATAAATGTTTTGGTACAAAAGAAAACCAAAAAAAAAGCTGAGTGAAGGTTACTGCACAACATGACCAATGAAAATCGAAGGATCTCCGAATTACTGTTGAAGACCATGGGAAGGTATGCTTTCAGTCAATCAGGTAAGACAAATGACACACAAGGCAACCAAGGGAATGTGTGAACCTCAATACAAATATCCACAAACTGTTTCGGTTCCTTTATGATTTTAGAACTAACTCAACAACAGAATGGAACCTAGATTAACTGAGCCCACAAATAAGAAGTACTGGGTATTAGAATTATCTATGTATGAAACCAGTGGGGAAACAGGGTATTAAGATGAATCAAGCTAGCAAGGAGACAGATCAAAAATCAAAACGGGTTGCATACCTGGGGAACAATATGGTGGTGCAGTAACTGGAGATGAGCATCGCACAGGGGCAGACAAAAGCACAGGCGCAGCAGGCGGTGCCGGTGGTGCTGCCGCAGGCGCAGGCTCAGGCGCTGGTGCAGCAGGAGGTACAGGTGCAACAGAAGGTGCAGGCAGAGGCACAAGGGAAGCGGTCTTCTGTTCGCCATCAGCTGGACTTCCATCAGCAACAGCTTCAGCAGGATCCGCAGGGCCTTGCACCTTCTGCTTCTCATACTTGGCCAAACCTTGCCCCCATCCGAGGCGAGCCTTCTTCCTTGGTGCCTCATCCTCCGTCCCGTGAGGACCTGCCACGGCCAGAGGCTGAGCTGAAGCCTCCTTCACTGAGGCAGAGAGCCGAGTGGTTTGGCCAACAGCATCTGCTGCTTCAGATCTGCTCTCCCTTCTCCGCCATGGTGTCACCCGTGGGAGGTTGTCCCTATCCCCCCTGTCAACTCTATTGCCCGGAGGGTCATAGCAGATCGGAACAGCGACTGACCTCAACGGAGACCTTCTGGGGGGTGGCGGAGGGGGCTGCTCTGGATGGTTTCTGGAGAAGTCACTTCCGTAGCCGCCCCTGTATGGGGACCTCCGGTATGAACCCCTCATGTCACGGCCGTCCCTGCGGCCACCGCCGCCATACCTACCGAAACCCTTGTATCCCCCGCCGTCGTCCTCCGCCCAGTACCGGTCAGAGCGCGACGGCGTGTAGACAGGCGGCGGGTCATCAGGGTAGGAGCGGTCGTACGCGCCGCCGCCCTGTCGGTAGTAGCCTTCTGAAATAGCAGAGCGGTTGGAGGAAATTAGGGGCGCCGGAGGGGGCCGCAGAGGCGGCGGCGGCATCAGATCTGAGGATTCGCGAGGGGCAGGCCTACCTGAGGAGGCCGACGGCGGCGCCCGGCGCGGCGAGGGCCGCGAGTGGTCCCGCAGGGGCGGTGGCGGCGGCGGGTGGTACGGCGAGTCCCGCCAGCGCGGCGGCGTGGGGGCGGGCGGCAGGAGCGGGTCGCCCCCGCCGCCGCCGCCGTCGTGCCTGCGGCCCTCCCGGTACAGATAGTCCCTTCGATCCGGCGGCGGCGGAGGCATCCACGGCGCCGTTGTCGTCGTCTTCCCAGCGGCGGCTGTACCAGGCTCCGGCCGCCGCCGCAAATCACATGCGCGCGGCGAAGCCAACTCTGGGGCGCGTCTGACCTCCTAGCCCGTCGAAAACCTACACAGAGGCACACAAACGGAGTCAGCGGGAACCACGCGTGCGTCAGGTTAAGGAAGCCCGGCCTGCCGGCGGCGGCGAGACGGATTCAGGAGCTCAGGACTCACGGTTTCCAAGCGGAGGCGGCACCGGGTTTGGCAGGGCAAGGGCGCCCAGCCCCTGAGGATATGTAGACACGGCGTGGGCGGGGCAGCAGCCTGCCGCCCGCCACCGGTCGGCGAGGGAGCCGCGGAACAAAAAGAGAATAGGCGATGCGAAGCGCCCCGGCGACGCGGGCAGGCGCTCCAAGGGTCGGAGGTCGCGGAGGCAGGGCGGGCGGGGCACGGCGCGCGCTGATCTGCGCCCGCGCCGAGGGTCGTCGGCGGTGGGCCTGGGGCCCTCTGGGGGCGTGGAGAGGTGGAAGAGGTGGGCGAGAGGGAGGCTGGAGAGGTGAGGCCGTGAGGGAGGAGGGAGAGGGAGAGAGGACAAGGAAAGGGGAGAGGAAACGGAGGCCGCGCCAACGTGAGCCGATAAAGCGGACGCGCCCGGCGGCCCTGAGCCCGATTTGATGCGCGCCCCTCAAGTCCGCGGCCCCCCGTAGAGAGAGAAACAGCCGGGAGGAAAAAGAAATAATTCCCGGGATTTCCCCCATTTAATAACAACCTGTTTTTATTTTATTTATT
The DNA here is from genome assembly GCA_904845875.1 of Miscanthus lutarioriparius. Lineage (NCBI taxonomy): Eukaryota > Viridiplantae > Streptophyta > Magnoliopsida > Poales > Poaceae > Miscanthus > Miscanthus lutarioriparius. The sequence continues at coordinate 73,050,248 of CAJGYO010000016.1, read as the reverse complement.
TATTATTTGTTTTATTTAATTATCCGGTGAAAAAAAAAGGGGCGGAACACGGAAAGGATAAGCGAGATCGGCAGGCGACGCGCAACGCAAGCAAGCAACAAACACCCAGCAAAACTTCCTACCTGGCCCGGCGAGTTACCGCTTCTGCCCCCGGCCCACCGCGGGATTCACGGGAACGCCAGCCCCCGATCGACGGCCGGGATCAGGGGGGCGATGGCAGATGCCGTAATTCACGCGGACTCCCAGGGGCAGTCCGGAACGGGCACGTTCCCATCCGTCCCCACCGATCTCCGCCCACCGACGACGCCGGCGAGCTCCACGATCCGCGCCGCTTGTCGCCCCGGCGAGCGCGGCCATTCGCGACGCCGGAGCAGCCCCGGCGGCTACCGATCCGCGCCGCGTGCCCGTCGTCTGGGAGCGGATGGATGGATCGATCGCGACGCGGCGGAGCGGAATTGAGCGGCGAGGTGAGGCGCCGGGATCTGTGATGGGGGCAGCGAGCGAGGCGAGCAGCAGCCGTCGTGGATCTGGTGGGGGTAGCGAGCGAGGCGAGCAGCAGCCGTCGCCGTGAGGAGGCTGCTCCGATCTGCTTCCGGCAGCAGCGCGGCCGATCTGCGGGGAGGTTATGCTTGCGCTGCATGGGTTGGGGGATCGGGGGATTTTCGGTGGCACCGCCGCGGGGTGGCTTTGGGTGGCCGGAGAGGAGGGATCCGGGCTGCTTGGTGAGGAGACGGACGGCTTGGATTGGCTCTGGCGAGAGGTCGGAAAGCAATCATGCCACGATTAGATGATTAGATGCTGGTAGGAGTACTACTAGTACGAGCCTAGAGCGAACGTGGGACGGGGGCGGGTGACAGTGATTTCGCATGGGCCCCCTGCCGCCTGGCTTTGCTTGAGATCAGGTCCACAGTTGCGCCCTCAGGGAACCCGGCTGTTGTGGATGCTTTCTAACGTTTAAAAAAAGAAGTTTGTGGATGCTTTGTTTAGTTTTTTTGTTTTGTTTTTGTGGTAGTGTTATTCAATTAATCATGGTATATATCAACATCTGCATAGTTTTCTTAAATATATTGGGTACGTAGAATTTTTATGTCACTGCTACCTTCGTCAAACCGCCCCGCACACACACAAAAACAAAAACAAAACTATTTTAAATTTAAGTAAAATTATGGGAGAAAAGTTTAAATTTATGATAATAAATAGTCATATCATGAAAATGTATTTAACCGTCCACGGTTTGCAGCGTCCGAGCTCGTGGACAAGTGCTTCGTTGGTTGTGTCGAAAATGAAAGCTCCGATCACGTCCGCATCCACGATATTGGGAAGCTCATTGCACTCCTTGGAAAAAGCGGTGGATGTACTCGCGTAGAGTCTCTCCCGCTTTTTGCTTGCAGGCTTTGAGATCCCAAGAATTTTCAGGGAGCACGTACGTGCCCTGAAAGTTCCCTACAAAGATGTGTTTGAAGTCTGCCCACGAGTGGATGTTGTCCGTGGGGAGATGCTCGAGCCATGCTCGGGCACTTTCTATAAGGTAGAGCAGCAAGTATTGAATGATGAAGAGATCGTCATCCGCCCCGCCTGCTCGACAGACGAGGCGGAAGTCTTCCAACCACACGGCGGGGTTGGTGTCTCCGGAGTACTTGACGATATTCGGCGACGCGCGGAAGCGCGCAGGGAATGGTGTCTGTCGGATCCTTTTTGCGAACGCATGCGATCCGCAGGCATCCGAGCTTGGGCTGCGTCGAGCTTACCGAACCCTGGGATGTCGGCCATGGTTGTCCGGGTCGCTGTCACCGTAGTGTAGTTGATCTTTGCCTGCCTAGTTCGGCCTAGGGCGCCTGACGCTCTAGGCCAGTCGGGCATTGAGGTTTCCGACGTAGCGGCTACGTGCTGGGGAGGGTTCTCGCCTACGCGCCAAGGAGATGTGAACGAAGCTGGCCTCGGGGTGTCGTCTCTCCGCGGAGCTTTGAGCCAACAGTTTCTAGCAGGTCTCGCAACTCTTGATGGACGCGCTTTCCTTCGTCGGTCGAGGGTTCGGGGCCATCCGCATGATTATGGCGGCTGCCGCGACATTCTAGCCTCTTGCCCTGTTGGATTTGATCGTATACTCGGCGTGCCCATGCCCATGCACCCTCAGCGTCGAGGTGTTGCGGGCTAGGGCATCCGTCGTCGCGACGTTCATTGGCCTCATCGGCTTCACGGGCCCTGGCTCGTTCCAGGCGCTCCTGGTCATACCCGGCCTGTTCTCCGGGGTGCGTGGAATCGGATAGGCGTCGTCCTCTGTGTCCTCCGTCAGGTGCCACCCCATCCTCCGAGAGACACAACATGTTGCATTCTCTTAGCAAATGGCAGCTCCCCTCGGAATCGGACTTTGTGTCCGTGTTCTCAGGGGTCGCCAATAGGAGGTCGTAGATGGACTCCGGGTCCCGCCCCATCATCCCCACAAGCCTAGAAGATTCTGGCGTCGTCAAACGGCCATCATGCCTGGTGAGCTCCTGCTCGAAGAGTGTGATCGCGTCTCTCATTTCGAAGGGCAGTGCGGTGCTAGGGTTCCAGAATCCGGCCTCTGGTGGCAGGGGCCTATAACAGAACCGACCAATTATACGAAATTAAGTAAGAAAATCATCCGTCAGAGCAGACGATTTAGCAAACTTAAGCCCGTATAACCCGTTAGTCCGTGAAATCCCGAAGGATTTCAAACCAACTCACATCCCAGCCAAGATCGTAATAAGTTTAGCGGTCACCATCACATATTACATAAAAGTTTGCATCTCAGATACATCAGAGTTTAAATATAGTTATTATAAAACGAGTTCGAATAAAAGTAGCGGAAGCCATTTGTTCAAAACCACACACACTCACACGGAGTTCAAATACAGTGCCAGCTAATGATCATCTCCAACAAAAGCATCAGACAAGACGTAAGGAATGACCATGCCCATGGTCCTAAGCATCACCCATCGCAGGATAAAGATAGTTGATACAGTAGCCGTAATACATCTGCCCATCTACAACAAGTGGGAATAAAACCCTGAGTACGAGAAAGTACTCATCTAGACTTACCTGACATAACCGAAAATAAGTGACACCAAGGATTATGAAGGGCTTTATAGTAGGGTAGCTGACTCATTTGCAAAAAGAAGCATTTTTAGCATTTCAAGAACCTTTCCAAAAGCATTATTGTCAAGTTAATTATTATTAACCTGTCGACTACATTTACACCTATACTAGAGTAAACATGAGATTAAGCAAATAATGATAACCCATGATCATTAATCAACTTCCATAATGTCATATTCATTATAACTGTCCAAGTGTTCCATCAACATTACTACGATGAAGTAACTCAAGTCAAGTGCTCACTATCCAGGAGCGATGGCGATTCGAATCGATTCCTAACCAGCTGGTGATTTATTTCTTACACAAACCTCACTCACCCGCTAAAGTGAGGTATTGATCACCGAGTCAACTATCTAGGAGTCTCGAGTTTGCTAGGAACCACATGTACCCGGGGGCCGACCGACTGCACTTTGGTCTTATCATCTCGCCCCCATGTCCTACCACACCTGCTCCGGCACAGTGCGCTGCGGGCAATCTACTCGCCCGAATAATCTCCCAGCTTCACGGTCGAAAGGTATTTTATTCGGCCAGCTAAATATAAGGCATGCATTCAACATGACTCGAGGCCCAACAACGGTCGGTCCTTAATCGACACAGACGGAAAGCACTACAGTCCAAAACTCTGTAAGTCTCCGTCCGGTCTCAACTTCATTTAACACTTAGTTATACCATGACTACACAGTCATCCAAGCAGATCCAGGTAACCACCTATAGCTCGCAGGTGACAGGAAATCACCTGACTTCTACCGGTCTAAGCCAGCTAAGCATTGACTCGACTACGGATACCAGGGTAACAAGGATATGGTATAACAAAGGTAGACAAGGTATAATGCAGCAACGGTTGTAAACAACTCCTGAACGTAATGCATCAATTAAAGTAAAGCAGTTAATTAATAATTACAAACCAGGGAGAAAATGCTCCGGGGCTTGCCTCTCTCGAAGGAGCTCGGGCGGTGATCGGGGCACTCCGGAAGTTCCTCAACGTCCTCCTCATCGGCTTCGAGCACTTCCTACGGCTGCACCTCGAGCTGCTCCTCAGACTCCTCGGGTATGACGACTGGATTCTCGATTTGCGATCCTGTATGATGCAATGTGCGTAAGTGCTTATGCAATCAGTGCATCGTATGAGATGAATACAATGGATATGCTTGAATGCAAGGTAGTCAACATCATCCAAAAACATATTCTACAAGCACATGTCATCTACTGCATTCTCTTCTACTACTAATATGCTAAGTCAACACCTCTCATTAAATGCTTCAAAGATACACCAAAGCTTCACTAATTTCTTAATCACACATAAAGCAACACTTGATTAAACCCTAATTAATAATAGGTTTGAATAGCAACATCTATTTTTATTGCTTAGAAAAATCTTAGAAAATTACCATATCACAGTACTACCCTAAGTAGTCTACCATCAGATTTTCATGGTATTTGAATGAGTGGATTAGCCTACACAAAATAACAAGCTATGGCATGAGTATGAACATGAAAATACTTTGTACTGTGAAAAGTGTTAAACAACAGAGGAAATTTTTTTCTATGTTCTACACAGCAAATAATCACTGTACAAAAATTATCACATGCATGTTTTATAAAAATTTTGCTCTCTAGCAAAAATAACAGAAATCAACCATTAAAGGCACTTGAACTACACCTCATAATTTTTCTACAGCACATGCATGACACATATTTTTTCTAGGAAGTACATTACATAAGAAGATTAACAAACTTGGAATCATATTTTTCTGAAGCCTATAGGTTTTTCTACATATTTTTCAAGTCATCAGCAATATCAAGGATTAAATAAAGCTCTACAGAAAAGTATCTCAAAAATGACATGCAATATTTTCAACAGATAGATCTAGTCACAAGAAACACAACAAAATTTGTTTCATCCATTTTGGAGCACTGTAACTCGAGATATACATTTTCCAAGCATTTTAATCAATTTTTAAAACCATTTTAGAAATCCCTTTCTTTAAAACAAAAATCCAGCGACCCAAATAGGCTAGGTACACCCGGTGCAGTGCACCTAGAGAGGCTGCCATGCGGGACCCGCGGTCAAGCTGGACCCACGCGTCACCGGAGCCAAGCAGCAGGTCGCTGATTGACCGAGCGGGCTCGCCGCCGATGATGAGCTTGTTTGGCGGGTGAGGTCACCACCAATGCTTCCCACGTCGAGGCGGACCCAAGGTGCCAAGAGTGGCGCTGGAGTAGCTTCAGACGCTTGAGCTTGCGGGCAAGACATGGCGACGGGCGGCGCTGGCATACCTACCAGGCGGCACTCCACCCGCCACAAAGAAGTTACGGGGTGGCGCGCGCCAAGGGTCATGAGGGCAAAAGCGGTCTTGATCGCGCGAGAAAAGGAGGATAGAGGTGGTGGAGGGTCGCTGCTGGTGAGGCACGAGCTCCGACGAAGCTCAACCATGGCGGTGCGAAGAAGAAAGTCGGCCACCACAGCCTCTCACCTCGCCCACAGCATACACACCTGGCGCCACCGAAGAGAGATTGACGAGGCAGAGAGTGCCTGGCAGGGGAGGAATCGAGGAATGAGGCACGGAGGAGGAGCACGTCGCCGCGAGCGATCGCTGCTTCGGTGGCGAGAGCTTCCGCTGGCTGTGAGAATTGCCGCTGGTGGCCGAGTGGGGGAGAGCGAGTGAGGCGCGCCGCCGCGAAGAAAGAAAGCGCGCGTGTGGAGGCGAGTCGTCGGTCGTGGCTGCTGCAGCGGGCGCCGCGCCTTGCATAGTCCTGCAGTTGGGCGTCGCCGCGACGCGGGCACGACGCTGGAATGGCGCGATGCAGTGTGTGTGAGCGAATAAACACTGCGTATGAGGCTGGAAGAGGCTGAGGGCCGGCTTTCTATATGGCGCGGGCTGCAAGCGGCATGGTCTTTGGGCAGACGCAGGCGATGGTGAATGGCGATGAGGAAGAGTCAAGCCGGCTTTGGTGGGCCGAGACGGGAGGCGACGGCCCGTGAAAGAAGAAAAGCATTTTTAAATTTTTTTGATTTTCAAAGAAATTTCAAATATCAGTTTTCAAATACCCTTTTGAGCAAGAAAATGACTTCTTTTGAAAATGGCCCAAAAATAAAAGTTACTTAGAATTTAATCCTCTACAACTTTGCTTTTATGACCAAAGTCCAATTCTTGATAGATTTTGAATTAAAAATTAAAGTCAATTTTAACTCAAAACCCTAATTTTGGAGAATTATTTTTAAAGCAGAATTTGGCAATAATTTCAATACAAACTTTGCTCCAAAAAAAATTGTGCTAAATAATTCTAGATGATTTATAATCATAGCCAAACATGTTTTTCTAACCTAGCAAGCATAATTTGGGCAAAAGCAACTCCAAACAAGTGTATGCAACATTCATGTTCCGCGAGCATGTTTCATATGTTTTGAAGTAGGGTTTCAGTTATTATTTACATGATTAGGCATATATGATTAGGATGCTTGATGATGCATAATATGTATGATTTGTAGTGCCTAAATGCTGGTCATAACACCGGGGTGTTACAGCCCTCCCCCTTATAAAAATCTCGTCCCGAGATTTGGGTTACGAACCATTTGTTATAAAAATCTTCATAAGTTTTTTGTAGATATTCTCCCGTTTCCCAAGTTGCATCTCCCTCATCATGATGATTCCACTGTATCTTGTATGTTTTCACCACACTATTCCGAGTAGCACGTTCTTTAGTGTCTAACACCTGGACCGGTTGCTCATGATACACCAAATCTGATTTGAGTTTGATGCCCCGAGGTTCTATTCTTTCCTCCGAAACACGCAAACACTTCTTGAGATGTGGTACATGGAAAACTGGGAAGACGGTACTCATTGTCTCAGGTAACTCTAACTTGTAAGCTACTGGACCTCTTCTTTCCAAGATCTTGTATGGTCCTACGAATCTAGCGGCAAGTTTTCTCCGGACTCCAAACCGTTTCTTCTTCATTGGTGTGACCTTCAGATAAACATAGTCACCAACTTTAAACACAAGAGGTCTCCTTCTTTTATCTGCATAATTTTTTGATGTGATTGGGCCGTCTTCATATTTTGTTGAATAATATGAACTTTCTTCTCGGCCTCTTCTACAAAGTCAATGCCATAATACCTTCTATCTCCTGGCTCGACCCAATTTAATGGTGTTCTACATTTTCTGTCATACAAAGCTTCAAATGGAGCCATCTTGATGCTTTTTTGATAACTATTATTGTAAGCAAACTCAGCTAATGGTAACCATGACTCACATGATCCCTTAGAAGATAATACACAGGCTCTTAACATATCCTCCAAAACAGCATTCACTCGTTCAGTCTGACCATCTGTCTGAGGATGATAAGCGGTACTACGAATCAAACTAGTTCCTAAGCCTTTGTGTAAATGTTCCCAAAAGTGAGCCGTGAACTGGTGAAGGGTCGAGATGGCGGACTAGAGGGGGGGTGAATAGTCCTTTTAAAACTTAATCACGTCGGCTAACCGATATAAATGCGGAATTAAAACAATCGGTCTAGCCAAGACTACACCCCTCTATATATGTTCACTAGCACCATGCAAAGATACTAATAAAGCAACTAAGGTGCCGGGCTAGCTAGAGCTCTCCTAAACAATTCTAGGAGCAAGGTCACACAAACCTATGCCACTAGTACTTTAAGTAACAAGGGAGCTCCTACACATGCTAGTAAGCAAAAGCACAAAGCTAACTAAGCTCACTAGCAATGCTCAATGACAAGGCAACCAACGCCTAATTAGAGAGCGCAAATACTTAGCTACACAAACTAAGCAATGTGACTAACAAGGTTACTAAAACCAAATTAGCCACGCAAGGGAGCTACTTCTATGCTACACAAGCAAGAAGGTAACTAGTAAGCTACACAAGCTAACTAATTACAAGAGCAACTACACAAGCTTAAGATATATAAAAGTAATTGCAAGCTTGTGTAATGGGGATGCAAACCAACGGGAAGAACAAGGTTGACACGATGATTTTTCTCCCGAGGTTCACGTGTTTGCCAACACGCTAGTCCCCGTTATGTGTCGACCGCTCACTTGGTGGTTCATGGCTAATTAGCATCACCCGCTAAGCCCGCACGTCGGGCACCGCAAGAACCTACCCCTTGAGTGAGGGTAGCTCGGTGACACGCTTTACTAGAGTTGCTCTTGGCGGCTCTCATGGCGCAGCACAATGCCCCTCACAAGCACTTCTCCGGAGCGCGCACAAGCTTCTTGCGGCGGCCCGACGGAGACCACCACTAAGCCGTCTAGGAGGTGGCAACCTCCAAGAGTAACAAGCACCACCGGCTGCAGAACTCGATCACCTAGTGCCACTCGATGCAACCTCACGATGCAATCGCACTAGAATCGCTCACTCACACAATCGAATGATCGCTATCAAGTATGTGTGTGATGGAGGGCTCCCAAGCACTCACAAGCATGGACACTAAGTCCCTTGAGGTGCTCAACTCCAGCCATGGCCGAGGGCCACTTCTATTTATAGCCCCAAGGGCTAAACTAGCAGCGTTACCCCTTCATTGGGCAGCGGTCGGGCCGACCGGACGCTTCCGGTCGTGTTGACCGGACGCCTGGACCTCGGCGTCCGGTCGCCCGCAGACGACCACCGTGTCCCAATTCCAACGGTCACTTGACTGACCGGACGCGAAGACTTCAAGCCCGACCGGACGCTGGACCTCGGCGTCGGTCGTTTCAAGAAGCTCCGAGCATGACCGGACGCGTCCGGTCGAACGCGATCGGGACTTGACCGGTGTCGGTCACTCTCCGACTATCTGCGTCATCAGACGTCGGCCGCGACCGGACGCAACGCCAACTGCCCGGCAGTCCGGCAGATTCAGATCCAGCGTCCGGCCATTGACCGACGCCAAAGATCTTTCGCGACCAACTCGTTCTCACTTCTAACTTCTTCACCCTTGCTCCAATGTGCTAACCACAAGAACTTGCATCCGGCGCAATAGAAAATAGGCATTCTATTTTCCCGAAAGCGCCGAATCCCGCCGAACACCACCTCCTTTGTAAATGTGCCAACACCACCAAGTGTACACCACCATGTGTATGTGTGTTAGCATTTTCACAATCATTTCCCAAAGGATGTTAGCCACTCAACTTGCCACGCCACTCGATCCTAGCGACAATGCAAAGTTAGATCACTCGAGTGGCACTAGATGACCGATATGCAAACAAGTTTGCCCTCTTGATAGTACGGCCATCTATCCTAAACCCGGTCATAAACTTCTCTACACACACCTATGACCGGTGAAATGAAATGCCCTAGGTTATACCTTTGCCTTGATTCCATTCCATCTCCTTCAATGTCGATGCAACACATGCACCAACACGATCAACAATGATATGATCCACTTCATATCATCACATGATCATATTGGTTCATCGATCTTGACTCTACTTGCTCTTCACCGTTGCCATCGTCCATCGGCGCCAAGTCTTGCTCAAGCTTCACCGCCACGCGGTCCATCACTCCAAAGCCTTCGACTTGCCCTTCACGCTTGCAACCAGTCCATCAAGCCAAGTCTTGTCTTGATCTTCTCCACCTTGATCACATGACTCAATGTCATGTCTCATGTGCAATAAGCTCCTTCATCATCACATGTGTGAGCTTTGCAACATCTCCAAGCCATTTTCACCTCCATGGCATATGTTGCTCATACACATGTACCTGTGGATTAATCACCTGTGTATCTCACATAAACACAATTAGTCCACCTAGGTTGTCACTCAATTACCAAAACCAACAAGGACCTTTCAACTGGGGCCCTCTATCAGATACTATAGTCTTTGGTATATCATGCAACCTCACAATTTCTGCAATATACTTTTCGGCATATTGAGGTGGTCGATATTCTGTCTTGACAGGCAAGAAATGAGTAGTCTTGGTAAGACGATCCACAATCTCCCAAATCGAATCATGCCCCTTTTAAGTAGTGGGCAAACCCGAGATAAAATCCATACTTATATCATCCCACTTCCAACTAGGGATGGACAAAGGTTGCAATAAACCGGCAGGTTTCATATGAATAGCTTTCACTCTACAACACGTGTCACATCTGGCAACATATGCTGTAATTTCTTTCTTCATTTTGGTCCACCAATAATGAGGTCTTAGTTCTTGATACATCTTACTACTTTCTGGATGGATAGATAGCTTAGAAAGGTGAGCTTCATCCATGAGTTTATTCCTAAGCTCTCGATCCTTGGGAACCACAAGACGGTCGTCAAACCACAACACGCCCTGTTCATCCACTTTAAAGTGCTGAGACGGCTTTTCTTTTATTTTCTCTTTAATGTGGAATATTCCCTTGTCGGTTTTCTGGCCTTCTATTATCTTACTCTCCAAAGAGCAACTAATCTAAATACTATGTAACACAGCAGGATGCATCAGATCGAACCCATCTTCAAGTAATGGCTGCACATTCAAGTAATGTGACTTTCTGCTCAAAGCATCTGCCACTACATTGGCTTTTCCAGGATGATATTGCACATTCAAGTTGTAATCTTTGATCAATTCCAACCATCTTCGTTGTCTCATATTCAACTCTGGTTGGGTAAAGATGTACTTGAGACTCTTGTGATCTGTGAAAATGTTGCACACATTACCAAGTAGATAATGTCTCTAAATTTTTAGGGCATGCACAACTGCAGTAAGTTCAAGATCATGTGTTGGATAGTTAACCTCATGCTTTCTCAATTGACGTGAGGCATAAGCAATGACTCTCCCTTCTTGCATAAGGACATAGCCCAATCTAGTTTTCGATGCGTCGCAAAACACATCAAATGGTTTCTCAATGTCTGGTTGTGTGAGAACAGGAGCAGTGGTCAACATCTTTCGCAAGGTGTGGAAAGCTGCTTCGCACTCCTCTGTCCACACGAACCTGTGATCCTTCTGTAGCAGACTTGTCATAGATTTGGCAATCTTCGAGAAGTCTGGTATAAAATGACGGTAGTAACCGGCTAGTCCTAAGAAACTTCTAATCTCAGGAACTATGGTCGGTGCCTTCCAATCCATAACCTCTTGCACCTTACTCGGATCGACTGAAACTCCATTTTCTGACAGAATGTGACCAAGGAAAGGAACTTTCTTCAACCAGAATTCGCATTTGCTAAACTTAGCGTATAGCTTATGATCTCTAAGTCTGGTCAAGACAATTCTCAGATGTTCTTCATGATCCTTCTCGTTCTCAAAGTACACCAGAATGTCATCGATGAACACAACCACAAACTTATCCAATTCTGGCATGAAAACTGTATTCATTAAAAACATAAAATATGTAGGAGCATTTGTCAAGCCAAATGACATGACAAGATACTCATACAACCCATATCTGGTGGAAAATGCAGTTTTCGGTATATCTTGTGGCCTAATCTTGATCTGATGATAACCGGATCTCAAATCTATTTTTGAGAACACCTTAGCCTTGGCTAACTGGTCAAACAGAACATCAATATGAGGCAAGGGATACTTATTCTTGATGGTTACAGCGTTAAGTGGCCTGTAATCTACGCACATTCTCAACGTGCCCTCTTTCTTCTTCTTCACAAACAAGGCGGGACATCCCCATTCAGACTTGCTTGGCCGGATAAACCTCTTTTTTGATAACTCTTCTAGTTGCTTCTTCAGCTCAACTAATTCATCAGGAGGCATCCGATAGGGTCTCCTTGAAATCGGAGCTGTCCCGGGGATTAACTCAATTCCAAACTCAATATCCCTATCTGGCGGAAGACTAGGTAGCTCATCCGGGAATACATCCGGAAACTCATACACTACCGGAATTTGATAAATAGGAATAACTTCAGTAGCGCATGTCACACTTGTAAGGTCTGTTCTCCAGGGCAATGGTACTTGGAAAGTACCCTCACCCAGGGGATCCTTAAGGGTAAGTACCCGACTTTCGGTATCTATGACTGCTCCCCAATCCTTCATCCAATTCATCCCTATAATGACATCCAGAACTAGTCCAGGCATAACTATCAAGTTCACTCGAAACTTCCTGCTACCTAATTCAAGGGTTGCCCCTCGAACCATCCGATTGGTCAAAACATCAGCCCCTGCTGAACTTATACGATAACCATAACCCAATTCTGTGCATAGTTGTTTATGTTTCTGTGCAAATGCTTGACTCATAAAAGAATGCGATGATCCAGAATCAAATAGAATGACTGCAGGGTTTTTGTTGATAGGAAACTTACCAGCGGTTACGGGCTCTCCCTTAGGAATTTCATCCACAGTCGTACTATGCACCCTAGCATTATAAGTCTGCTGCTTCTTCTTGGGCGGATAAGGATAGAACCTTGAGAAATGGCCGGGTTGGTCACAATTATAGCAGGGTCCCCTCACTGTACCAGCAGATCCCACAGCTCCCTTAGAGTTGCCCTGTACCACAGTTGCGGCTGCCTTGTTAGACTGTACTGCCATCTTGTAAGGCTTCTGTGGTCCACGGAAATTCTGACTTCTCTGCTGAGGTGGCCTGAACCTAGCGCCAGGTGTAGATGGACGATAGGGAGGACGACCTCCCGCAGGTGCTCTTGCTTGGGACGGGCCACCTTCTAGGGCTCTCTTGCGAGTCTTGGCTGCGGTGCTGACATTGTTGTTCTTTTCCTGCTTTAGGCAATCACTGATGAAGTCATTGAATCTGACGCGGTTGTTGGTACCCACATGCTTCATCATCTTTGGACTGAGTCCTCTCTTGAAACTGGCGATTCTCTTAGCATCAGTGTCAACCATGTCGGGAGCATAACGACACAAGTTATTGAAAGCATGCAAATATTGCGTCATGGTCTTGGTGCCCTGATTCAACGCCAAGAACTCTCCCAACTTCATCTCGGTCAGCCTGGGTGGAATATAAACTCCACGGAAGGCCTCAGCAAACTCTCTCCATGTAATCTGAGCATTTGGAGGGAAGGTGGTGCGATGGTGCTTCCACCACATTCCCGCTGGTCCTTGCAACTGAAGTGCAGCGTACTTAGTTTTCAATACCTCAGTCATCCTCAACACACGGAATTTATCTTCCATAGTGTTGATCCATTCTTCTGCATCAAGTGGTTCTGTTGCTTCCTTGAATATCGGTGGTCTGGTGTCCATAAAATCTTTGAAGCTGCTGTGCTGATTCACCCCAATGCCACCACCCTGATTATTACCGCGCTGAACGTTATTGGCGATGGTACGCAGAAAATCCTCCATGTTCTTCTAGGACTGTTCCATGTTGCGCTGACTTCCGAGCAACTGTGCGAAGAACACCTCTAGGGTAAACGGGGGAGGAGGTGGCAAATGCGGTTCATGGGGAGGCTCATTGTTATTGCCGTGGTTTCCACCACCACCACCGGTCCCCGCACTGTTAGCACCGGTCTCAGCGGCCTCATACGTGGTACGTCGAGTATTTGTCATCTGCATATTTCAGCAACAAGTAATGATTGAGTGAAGCTGTAATAATTGTGAGTGAAGGAAAAATTATGTCGTACTGAATTTACTAGAGAGAATAAATTCATACAATAAAACAGAGGCACAATAATTGCATCCCAATTAAAACAACATCACTAATTAAATTACTTCAAAGGCAACATCGCGTCCAATACAACCAAATTGCCAGCATATATACACTGGACTTTTATGCGTTCAGATATCGCATTCCTAGCCAAGTTCCAATCACATGCCAGTCTCATAAGTTCGAAGCAAGATACATTAGGTTACATGCCAACAAAAGAAAGGTCATCGCGACAGGACCTAGATACTAGCACAAGGCAACTAGCCTACTCCTTAGGGTCGGAGACGTCACCATCGCCCCCAGGTGAAACTACAGGCTTGTCCTCGTCGTCGTCGATGTCCATGCCAGCGGCGTCTGGTGGAGCATATGGGCCAACCCCACTGTAGAGCACGTGAAACTCCTCGTGCAGGTTGACGTTGTACTCCTCTAGCTCATCGACCCTCTGCAGCAGAAGGTCCCTCTCGTCCCAGGCTTCATTCCTTTTTCGAACCAATCTGTCCAATCATGCAGTCGCATTGTTGTTGGCTTGAGTCAACGATGCATCCAATCGCATAGTTCTATCACCTCTCTCAACCGCTTTGGTCTCGTTGTAAGTTCATATCGATAACTGCCTCGTAAACTAGCTATAGCACGTGTCCGTTTCTCTTCTTCGCTTTCTCCCTTGAGCTTATCCCGACCACGTAAGCTACCAAAGTCCAAGAGGTACTCTCAAGACCCCCTCATACGCTCTAATGGCGGCGAACATATCACTCATAGCCTGGTTGTCGCTAGTCTGTCCCTCAGCTGGACCTCTGACCAAAGCACTTCCCTGAGGCTAAACCCAAATAGCATCACGAGGATCATCCCTTGGAAAAGTGCCAGCTAGAGCTGCTGCAAGCTCACTGGAAAATCTGCTCATGATGTCCCACGATGACATGGAAAGTCGCTCCCTCTGCACCTCAAAGCAGAGTGCGCGACCTCAAACTCCAAGTGCCAACCATCCTAACTGGAGCATCACCGAGAGCGGAACCGTGATCTCTACCATCGCAAGTCCATCCTCTACTAACTGGCTCTCATTCCAGGAGTATACCGGCTCTTGACCCTCTGGGTACCCCACATCATGGAGCACTCTCCAAAGCAAGGTTGGCATGCCAAACTCGCTCAAGAAGGTGTCCGTGGTGCGGTGCTCCCTCGGGGCCAACAGACGTCGAGGTGCTCTTCCTCCGGTGGACTTACAGGTGATGCCGCTTCGTGCAGCCATCAGAAAGCAAAAAGTTCTTTTATTACCCCGTGGAAACATATTTTAGGTGATACAACTTTAATCAAAATGAGCTAATCAATTTATAGGGAAGGAATGCATGACATGAATGAAATGCACAAGTAATATGATGTATGTATAATGCACAAATGACGTTCTCACAAACTTATGAAATAAATAATTTCTAGCGATTTAATTCGGTGGCATACAAACGATCTCTCAAATACGTAGCTAATACGTTCTACACGATAGCGTTGTTATGTACCTGCAGAAGATTCATTTCAGCCCAATTCCCAATGAATGCATGAAAGCAGTAAATGTTAGCTATACGCTCTACACGAATCCTCAGATACGTGTACAACGGTAGTAACTACCCGAACCATCGTCCTATTGACGACATCGCCTCAACAGACGGAATACCCACACATGAGATACCTTTGTAAAACATGCGTAGAACATGTAATTACTCCAGCATCATATAAGCATTCATCCTAGATCGGCGGTGTATCCGATCATGCTCTCACAACTCACACTTACCGAGGCGTAGAGGCAAATGATCCATACATTACCACTCAAATAAGTGGCACTCATACAATAGCACGCTGTATGAGCAACGAAAGAGAAATATGATGCAAGAACCCCAAGTCAGTACTTAATTAAGCCACCTAGAGTCCTTAACTGGGCATAAAGGATATGACCACTGTCACACTTTTTAGTTTAGAAATCACGTTTTTCAAATGCCTTTTTGTTTTAAATACACTTGTGAACAGTAACACGCTAAACCATGCTCTGATGCCAGATGTAACAGAACCGACCAATTATACGAAATTAAGTAAGAAAATCATCCGCCAGAGCAGACGATTTAGCAAACTTAAGCCCGTATAACCCGGTAGTCAATGAAATCCCGAAGAATTTCAAACCAACTCACATCCCAGCCAAGATCGTAATAAGTTTAGCGGTCACCATCACATATTACATAAAAGTTTGCATCTCAGATACATCAGAGTTTAAATATAGTTATTACAAAACGAGTTCGAATAAAAGTAGCGGAAGCCATTTGTTCAAAACCACACACACTCACACGGAGTTCAAATGCAATGTCAGCTAATGATCATCTCCAACAAAAGCATCAGACAAGACGTAAGGAATGACCATGCCCATGGTCCTAAGCATCACCCATCGCAGGATAAAGACAGTTGATACAGTAGCCGTAATACATCTGCCCATCTACAACAACTGGGAATAAAACCCTGAGTACGAGAAGGTACTCAGCTAGACTTACCCGACATAACCGAAAATAAGTGACACCAAGGATTATGAAGGGCTTTATAGTAGGGTAGCTGACTCATTTGCAAAAAGAAGCATTTTTAGCATTTCAAGAACCTTTCCAAAAGCATTATTGTCAAGTTAATTATTATTAACCTGTCGACTACATTTGCACCCATACTAGAGTAAACATGAGATTAAGCAAATAATGATAACCCATGATCATTAATCAACTTCCATAATGTCATATTCATTATAACTGTCCAAGTGTTCCATCAACATTACTACGATGAAGTAACTCAAGTCAAGTGCCCACTATCCAGGAGCGATGGCGATTCGAATCGATTCCTAACCAGCTGGTGATTTATTTCTTACACAAACCTCACTCACCCGCTAAAGTGAGGTATTGATCACCGAGTTAACTATCCAGGAGTCTCGAGTTTGCCAGGAACCACATGTACCTAGAGGCCGACCGACTGCACTTTGGTCTTATCATCTCGCCCCCGTGTCCTACCACACCTGCTCTGGCACAGTGCACTACGGGCAATCTACTCGGCCCGAATAATCTCCCAGCTTCACGGTCGAAAGGTACTGTATTCGGCCAGCTAAATGTAAGGCATGCGTTCAACATGACTCGAGGCCCAACAACGGTCGGTCCTTAATCGACACAGACGGAAAGCACTACAGTCCAAAACTGTGTAAGTCTCCGTCCGGTCTCAACTTCATTTAACACTTAGTTATACCATGACTACACAGTCATCCAAGCAGATCTAGGTAACCACCTATAGCTCGCAGGTGACAGAAAATCACCTGACTTCTACCGGTCTAAGCCAGCTAAGCATTGACTCGACTGCGGATACCAGGGTAACAAGGATATGGTATAACAAAGGTAGACAAGGTATAATGCAGCAACAGTTGTAAACAACTCCTGAACATAATGCATCAATTAAAGTAAAGCAGTTAATTAATAATTACAAACCAGGGAGAAAATGCTCCGGGGCTTGCCTCTCTCGAAGGAGCTCGGGCGGTGATCAGGGCACTCCGGAAGTTCCTCAACGTCCTCCTCGTCGGCTTCGGGCACTTCCTGTGGCTGCACCTCGAGCTGCTACTCGGGCTCCTCGGGTATGACGACTGGGTTCTCAGTTTACGATCCTGTATGATGCAATGTGCGTAAGTGCTTATGCAATCAGTGCATCGTATGAGATGAATACAATGGATATGCTTGAATGCAAGGTAGTCAACATCATCCAAAAACATATTCTACAAGCACATGTCATCTACTGCATTCTCTTCTACTACTAATATTATAAGTCAACACCTCTCATTAAATGCTTCAAAGATACACCAAAGCTTCACTAATTTCTTAATCACACATAAAGCAACACTTGATTAAACCCTAATTAATAATAGGTTTGAATAGCAACATCTATTTTTATTGCTTAGAAAAATCTTAAAAAATATCCATATCACAGTACTACCCTAAGTAGTCTACCATCAGATTTTCATGGTATTTGAATGAGTGGATTAGCCTACACAAAATAACAAGATATGGCATGAGTATGAACATGAAAATACTTTGTACTGTGAAAAGTGTCAAACAACAGAGGAAATATTTTTTCTATGTTCTACACAGCAAATAATCACTGTACAAAAATTATCACATGCATGTTTTATAAAAATTTTGCTCTCTAGCAAAAATAACAGAAATCAGTCATTAAAGGCACTTGAACTACACCTCATAATTTTTCTACAGCACATGCATGACACATATTTTTTCTAGGAAGTACATTACATAAGAAGATTAACAAACTTGGAATCATATTTTTCTAAAGCCTATAGGTTTTTCTACACATTTTTCAAGTCATCAACAATATCAAGGATTAAATAAAGCTCTACAGAAAAGTATCTCAAAAATGACATGCAATATTTTTAACAGATAGATCTAGTCACAAGAAACACAACAAAATTTGTTTCATCCATTTTGGAGCACTGTAACTCGAGATATACATTTTCCAAGCATTTTAATCAATTTTTGAAACCATTTTATAAATCCCTTTCTTTAAAACAAAAATCCAATGACCCAAATAGGCTAGGTACACCGGTGCAAAGTGCACCTAGAGAGGCTGCCACGCGGGACCATGGTCAAGCTGCACCATGCGTCGGTGATGCAAGCAGCAGGTCGCTGATTGATGACCGGCTCTGCATGCCGCCGGTGAGCTTGCTGGCGGTGAGGTCACCACCAGCAGCTTCCCCACGTCGAGGCGGACCCGAGGTGCCAAGAGCGGCACTCGAGTAGCTCGGACGTGAGCTCGCCGGCGCACATGGCGACACGGCGACGCGGCATACCCGCGGGCGGGCACTCCTAGCCACAAAGCAAGCCACGGGGAGGCGCGCACAAGGGTCGCGGGGGCAAAGCGGTGCTTGCGCGAGAAAAGGAGGATAGAGGTGGAGCGGGTCACCTGCGTGGGCATGAGCTCCGACGAGCTCAGCCATGGCGGTGCGGAGAAGAAAGTCGGCCACCACAGCCTCTCACCTCGCCCACGGCAGACACACGCGGGCGCCACCGAAGGAGATTGACGAGGCAAAGCTGCTGGCGGGAGGAATCGAGGAATGAGGCGTGGGTGGAGGAGCACGTCGCCGGTGGAGCGATCGCTGGCGCCGGGTGGTGTAGACTCGCGCGCGTGTAAAATTTGAGGCTGCTGGCAATGGCCGAGTGGGGGAGGCGAGTGAGGAACACTACGGCCGCGGCAGAAGAAGGCGACGCGGAGGCGTGCGGAGTCGGTAGTGGGTCGCCGCGCAAGACGCGACGCCGCCGGGCAAGATGGTCGCCACGCGGCGGGCGTCGCTCCGATGCGGTCGGGCGCGGTCTTGTGGAATGGTGCGGAATGAACGCGAGGCAAAGCGACATGGCGCGGGTGGCCGAGGCGACGTCTCTTTGGCCAGAAGCGCGACAGGCGAAGCGGAGGCTCTTTGGGCAGACGCTGGGCGGGCGAGCGGATGGAGGAGCCGGCAAGCCGGTAGTGGGTCGAGAAGGAGGCGACAGCCCGTGAAAGAAGAAAAGCATTTTTAATTTTTTTTATTTTCAAGGAAATTTCAAATATCAGTTTTCAAATACCCATTTGAGCAAGAAAATGACGTCTTTTGAAAATAGCCCAAAAATAAAAGTTTCTTAGAATTTAATCCTCTACAACTTTGCTTTTATGACCAAAGTCCAATTCTTGATAGATTTTGAATTAAAAATTAAAGTCAATTTTAACTCAAAACCCTAATTTTGGAGAATTATTTTTAAAGCAGAATTTGGCAATAATTTCAATACAAACTTTGCTCCAAAAAAATTTGCGCTAAATAATTCTAGATGATTTACAATCATAACCAAACATGTTTTTCTAACCTAGCAAGCATAATTTGGGCAAAAGCAACTCCAAATAAGTGTATGCAACATTCATGTTCCGCGAGCATGTTTCATATGTTTCGAAGCAGGGTTTCAGTTATTATTTACATGATTAGGCATGTATGATTAGGATGCTTGATGATGCATAATATGTATGATTTGCAGTGCCTAAATGCTGGTCATAACACCGGGGTGTTACAGGGCCCGCTTTCGGAGAGTTGGGCGAAAGCGTTCGCCAACACGTAGAAAACGCGTCGGCTTAGCTCTAGCTCGGGATTCGCCCGAGATATGCGTCGATTCTGTATGCTAGTGCATCAGAGTCAACGATCACGGACCGACTTGGGCCGGTCCTTGATCAAGCGTCGAGATGTGCAGCAGAGCCACATTCTCTTCACTGAGTTGTAGCTGACCCAGGTGGTCAGCCATGAAGTCTAGGTCCCCGAAGCGTAGGGCTTGGCCAGGGAAAAGACTATTGACGGGCGCTGGCCCATCGATGTCGGTGAACTCGAGGCTTCCGAAGTGGATGCGGCCGTCGGGGGCCACGCCAAGAGCAAGCCCAACGTAGGAGCAGGGAGCCACCACTTCCTTCTCAACAACGAGAGCGCGCGACTATCCCCTACCGCGCCAACTGTCAGTGTTTTATAAACCGGACTAGTAAATTTATACAATTGTCGCGCTACTCTAGAAAGACGATGGTAGCATCCAAAAGACACGATAATTTATACTGGTTCAGGCCGGAGCCCTACGTCGAGTCTCAGAGATGATCGAGTGCATGTTCCTCGTTTGAATGCTCTGAAGTTCTTATAATGGAGGGTGCAAGAATGGTGAAAAAGGTTGGAGAGCTAGAGCTAGGAGATGGATTGCCTGAAGGGAAGCTCCAGAAGCCCTACTACGATGGAGAATGCGTGAAAATGGTAGAGGATGTCTTAAGATGGTGCCTTGGCTGCCCTTATATAGAGTTCAAGGCTAGGGCATATATAAAGAAGGAGGTTCTCCAAACCGAAGGGTCATGAGTCTAAGAGGGTCCTAGCTAACTTGGCTTGCAAGCTATGCCATCTTGTGGTGCACGTTCAGGCGTGATTGTCGTCACTGTCCTATGGCCATGTTGTGGCATGGTGTGGCGTGGTGCTACTGTGCCGACCGTGGCGGCACTGTAGGCACGGTGGAGGTTCGCTTGCCGTCCTGCGCGATGTGGTCTCCACCATAGTCTTTGTCATCGCCTCCTGGTTTCCTGGGGCGTCGTACATGAGTTGGTAGCCGCCTCAAGGTCGTTGGTCGCCTTATTGGCCAGAGAAGCTGAGGGCCACGACCTCGATCGTTGGGGTCGTGGTTCCCACCGGTTCGAATGGCCTCTAGGTCAAGGTCTTCGTCGCGGATCCCATCCCGTAGTGGGTGAAATCGTACATGCGTCTTGTCGGGCCGTATTTAGCCGGTGGTTATCGTACCAGTCGTCACCACCTTGGGCGGTGTTGTCTTGTCTGAGCTGCGTGGCGCGGAGATGGCATTTGACCAGACCGAGGTGGCTGCTGTCCCCTCGGTCCTTGCGGGGTCAGAGTGGCATGCCTACCCTTGTCAGAGCAGGTGTTCCTGGCTGCGCTCGGCCTCTCCCCGTTCTTCTCAGGGGTCGTAATGGTGGAGAGGCCGTGTATCTCTTGTACGTTGTGCGGCTGAGTTTGATGAAGGAGTCGTGGCCGGCCCTCGCCTTAGCGCTTTGGTCTGGTTTTCTTGGATCAGCTGGGCCTCGGTCGTTCGGGCTCTTACTAGCTGACGTATTGTGGGCCATTCGTCCTGCTAACTAATCGATGTCTTGAGGCACCCCGGGGTTATAACCCCGACATTGATGTTTATATTGATTTGTTGTGAGATAAAAACATTGTTTTTTCACTGAAAAGTACTGCTGAAATAGTTCAATATCTAAGTGCGTAGAAAAAACTATGAATCTAGAAAAGCAAAAATATGGAACGAAGGAAGTAAAAATTATTTAAGGTGTGCTCGGTAGGAATCTGGATTCTTATAGAAACATTTCAGATTCAATCACAAACATTTCGAATGATGAACCAAAATCATTTTATGGAATCATTTGGCTTGTAGGCTGGTTCAAAAAATGGTTTTTCCATAAAAAATCTTGTAGATAAAATTATGCTTCAAAAAATTCAAAACCTTTTATAGGACAAGAACAATTTAATACAATCTATTTTAACTTATTACATTTAAAATAGATTAACTAAAAGAATATGAGTGCTAGTGCACATGAGAAGGAAGAAACATACCAAACTACTCTCAGGCTGTTTCATATGAATAGGCCAAAAAAAAGTGAAAATCGTTTCAGCCGTTTGTGTTTAACAGGCTTCTTTGGCTCCAGCTCCTTTCAAGAAACTATTTCTCTCTCTCTTGCAAAAATGAACCGGAAGCCGGGAGAAGGCACGATTTGTGGTTCCTCTCTATAGAACGGAGCCGGAGCCTGTAGAAGCCCAACCAAACGGGGCAGAATCCAAAATAGTTCGACTGGCCATACAACCCCTTATTTTGCAGTTACTTGTGTAAATTTAGTCGAATTTGAGAAACTTTGACTTAGTACTTTGCTAGAGTTGTATTCTTTGACGGAAGTAGTACAATTTTTGGCCCTACGAATCATGCGGAGCATACAAAGGATTTGTTTGGGTCAAAAAGAGGTAAGATTAGTCTAAATTAGCATAAGTTGGCAGTTAATTAGCTAACAACTAGTTCGAGACACGGATAAAAATATAGCTCAACTATTACCATCTGTTTGGACAAGTTATAGCTACAAATTAGTTAGCTATTTAATTAGCCCAATGTATCCAAACATGTCCACAGTATAGGAGAGAGTAAGAAGCCTAAATAGTGTGTGGGGGGGACAAATTAGAGTTTTCATAGTAAAATATTCTAAATCTAGTGTACATTTTGGAACAGAGGGAATACAAAATAGCCAAGGGCAACTGCAATAAAGAGTTGTTCGAACCTAAAACTAGAGATAATTTTTATAAACATTAAATAACATGTCAGATAAGCAAAAAATGTTGCGGCGCTATAATTAAAAAAGTTTGAGGGCAAAAATGCAAGACATCGTTTCTCAAATGGGAAACAGTTTCAGCTCATTCTCCAAAGACTAAGGGTACGTTTGGATAGGAGAAACGTTTCGGTTTCTGATGAGAATCACTTCCAAACGGTCTTTCCAGCAAGTGATTCGAAACTGAAATGTTTCACGGTTTCTACGTACAAATGCGAAACGGCTGGATGCTAGTTTCACACAGATTCTCATCTCATCGCTTCTTACTTTTTTGATTCATTTTTTCAGTTAATTCTTTTTAGTGCAACAAGTTAAAATGGTTTTTATTTATGTTGCTCTCCATTTTGAACATATTTTTATTTAAATGATTTTTTAATTAGAATCCAGTTTGCCAGCCAAACGATTTCATAAAGTGACGGATTCATCATCATAAACGTTTTCTTAAAAAATTCTGGATTCAAAATGTTTCTACGAGAATGTAAAGCCCTACCAAACGCACCCTAAAAAACAAGGCTTCATGCATTGGAGGCAAGCGTCGGTTTCTCACATCGTTGCAACGATGCAACCCAACCTTGTCACGTCCCCACGCGAGCACGCCTTGCCAATAGCGATAGCTCCACTCGCACGTCCGCGTGGACGTTAGCCCAGTCGTGCCTCCACACACGCGTCCACATGTGAGCCCACCTTGTTATCAGATGTCGTCGATCGCAGTGATAAGAGGAGTGCGAGGTGATGTAGCAACAACCTCACCCGAGAGGCAAGTGGTGGTGCACCGTTGGCGGCGACAATCTTTCACCGAGGCCACGACGAGCAACAGTTTATACAACTCTAGCTTCGGGGGAATGACCGCCCCCAAGTTTATGTTAACCCTAGCTAAGAGGTTGTCGGTGCACTAGTAGAATATAGCTATAGGCCCTAACCAGACTATCAAACACCTCAAAAGTTGCATTGTGGAAGCCTAAACAAGGATATACGCCATGTTCGATTGGCTTATAAGCCATACTTTTTCAGCCAACAAACATTATTTTTCTCTCACAACAAATCAGCCAACAGTACTTTCAGCCATGACTTATCAGCCAAGCGAACAGGACAATAGTCCAAACAGTTAACACGTCCCTGATGTACATTTGGCTCATCACTGTCAATTCTCTTTGGAGTAAACCTGCATTTTTCCGTGGTCGTGCAAAATGCCAATGGTTGCGGCGAATTCCTCTCTCCCGCTCCACTGCTTTTGGACCATTGTTTTCTCTGCAACCGTGCATGGTTTTTGAGTCTCAACCATGTGACTTGAATAGCTTAGATTGTGTTGGCTTTCGAGGATGTGGAAGAAAAAGGCAAGCAATCTGCAGAATCTACATTGTAGGGACGTGTAGCACGTGAGATTTGTTTCCTGGTGGGGAAACGAGGCTTGATCAATCTTGAGAACAGGCAATACACATAAAATAGAAAGAGGATGATGGAGTTATTAGTTGTGCTTGACCATATATAAAGGTTACACGATGTACACGTGTAAATACATTTTTTAGTGCACGCATGAATTTGTATATAGTATTAAAGTGTATGGTCCATATCTGAACTGGATTTTGACTAAAATCTAGTGTAAGACCCTCCTGGTGTGTTTTAGATCATACACATAAAATAGGACATTTTAGGTTCCAAACTGATCAAAATTTTTACCAGGCCCATTAGTTAGTATATAAATAAAATTTTACAACATAGATAAAATGTTACAATAAATATGAGCTCATCTAAATTTGTATATTTTTTCATGGACTACTACACTGCACCTAATTTAGCTAGGAATTTTTAGCAAGCTAGTCTCGAATTTGAGCCATATGGCCCCTTTCAACAATAAAATCAAGCACTAGGCCCTAGTCACCCTGTGCTACTCACAAGGGAGAAAAACATATTAGGAATGCGTGGAATTTTGTAATAAAACTCCAAAAAACTACACTTTTGACAAAACCATGATTTTAGAAATTACAAGTTTTGTTGTATAAGAAAAACCTGCAACTATTAAAAACCAAAATATTTAAAAAACCCATAGTATTTCTCAAAGTACGGAAATACTTTGCATCCAAACAGAGCTTTAGTTCCTTTATTTACGCCCAATACATTATTTTAGCCTAGTATTATGCTCACTAACCGACTTATCTTTGGCTCTGTTGGACATGATTTGTATTGTGAAAGAGTGTTTCACTTTTTTTTTCTAACATTTACGGTCTTTGAAGTTCAACTTTGATCAGCATGGATGACCAAACAAAGGCGTTCCATACATGAATATTATTTTGTACTCCCTCTGTCATAAAATGAATTCGTATCTCGTTTAGCGAGGAGTCAAATTCTTTCAACTTTGACTGAGTATAATAACAATCTAATGATACTTATTACATATTCATATTTTTTTTATATATTTGATTAAATTTATTTTTAACACTTTTTTCAATATTGTCTTAGGATAGAGGGGGACGGTGAATTCGCTTTTTTTTTTGAACGCAAGATTCGTTGTTTTTTCTTTCGGAGAAGAGAAAAAGGGTTGACCATATATTCTTGCTGACCAAGGCGGCCAGGGTCGCTGGTTCGCTGCACGCCTGCACGCCTGCACCTACTGCTGCACCTGCACATGCCGTGGTTGGCCTGTGGTCCCTCCCGTTGTTTTCACTTTCCCCTAGAGAGACGCCTACCCGTGCGTGTCCCGTGTCCGGTGTCCCGCGCCGTGGCCGTGAGGCCGTCACGTCGTCCGTCGCTCGCTCCCCGCTCCTCGCAGTATCAAACGCAGGCCCAGAAAAGTTCCCGACCGCGAGGACGATGACGCCGAGCAGGAGGCGGAGGAAGGGGAGCCGGAGCCGGAGATGGTGCCCTGTCCGTTACCGCCGCGCGCTTCAAGCCACGATCCCGCCCGGGCCAAGGTCAGTGCGGTGCGGCATCCCGCCTCCTTCCAATTCGGCCATTACTCTCGCTTCGCCCGGGCTCCTACTCCTATCCTTCCCCTGCAATCGCGGCGGATCTGGCGTTCCCCCATCCGCGTGCTAGGTCCGGTTCTCAGGTCCGATGCGCCGCTGGCTGGCTGCTAGTTTTTACCCGGCGGGTCGCTGGTAGCCTGTTTGCTCGGGCTTGGGATCGGGCTCCATCTTCTCATCTCCTGCTGTTTCCGACGCCGTCGTGATTCGTCTCGTAGCCTGGAAGCGGAACCCCTGGATTGGCTTGAGGTTGCAAATCCTCCGCCTCCGAGGGTTCGAGCGGTGACACACACCCTGTTACTTGATTCATCACTCATTCGATTTGGATGGAGCATGTATGATGCTGGTGTTCCGATTAGAGTAAGCCTGCACATTTGATAATTGATTTGGTTAAACAAATTGTAGCTCTATCAGACAAGGACCCAAGGTTGCACGTCTGTTTCTGGGTCAAATCCCACGATTTTTTACTGCTAGAGTGCTAGTGGAGATTCTGGAGAACGCTTTACGCTACGGCCTTTGCTCACATGAGACGTTCTACTTTAGCAACAGGACAAGTCCAAATTAGTTGTTGGGAGTACCACTTGGGAATTCCATAATAGGGGTAAATGAGTCAACATCGGGAGTTGCTTTCAGCTATTATTTCCTTGCTCATTTTCTTCTGTGGATGGTACGTAAACAATAAATAAATAAAATACTCTGAACATGACAAATATATAGATTTCCCCCTAGATATTTTAATCTAGCACCGCATCATAAATGATGAATATATGGGGCACATATGATGGATTCCTTGGAGCGCTAAATGCCGCACTGCGGTTGTCCCAAATCATTTAAGACCTTGGCAGGAGTAGCAGTGGGCATCTATTCTTCACCGTTCAGGTATTATATACCACATGCTTCTTCACGCACAGTGAGCATTTCTTCTGATACCTTACGAATTATCAGGAAGGAGCCTCCACGGTGTAGGAGTAACTATCAATGTTCACTTCATTCAGGCATTCATTTTTAGCACTTCCTAGTTTCCAGTGGCCTCGCTCCATCTGAAAGGTTATCATACTGATATTTCCTCACCAAATCTTTGTGAACACTGCTTAACAATAATCTTGAACGAGAAACACAATTTCTTTGCCTTCCTTGATGCTAGACAATCCTTTATTTAGTTATATGTAATTGAATGTCATCCAGTTTTGTATAAGCTGGAAGTTTTTTTTTTCTTTCTATTTCGTACAGTTTGGGAATAAATAGATGCCTGCTTGACTGCTTGTCAATAGTAGTGAATCATGTCCAGTTTAGGTCAATGTATGGTTGGTTTTTAGCTCACCTACAAATATGCTTTCTAACCTTACACTGTTACTTAACTTTTGTTACTCTTGTGGGCCCAACCTGCCAGTTTATGTATTTTTGCTTAAAAACCTATAGTGTGATGATAAATAGTGAAGTACTAGAACAGTGAGCTGGAGCTTATAATCACTAATGGTCCAGTAAGAAAGGAAGTTTCCAATTGAAATTCTTGAAATGCATTAGACTGGTTATCTTTTTTACAATCTTAAAACACATTAAGAAAATTGTATATGCTCCACAGAAAGTGATTGATTGGTGTGCAAGTTCTTTTCAGTTGATGTTAAAGCTTAATGGAGATCACCCCTCAGGAGGCTAAAAATTGATTTAGAAAAGTATGCCTGGAAATAAATAGTAGGAAAAAAAAATATGGCTTCAGAGTAATTTGGGTTCACTATGGCGTCAGACTGTGATATGATTTATTTGGTAAATTTGCATTTTATCAACTTTCTGATTCTTTCTTCCATCGTACACGGACATTTCTTGTTATCTGCTTAATCTGATCCGAAACTTCTTTGCTGAGTGAAACTTTGTAGTTCTTCTGCATTGAAGAACTCATAAAGGTGTATCATTGTATATAGGCATTGGCACTACTATATCAGTATATTTTTGCTGTGCTTTTGCCACAACTTTGCTGTGGTTTTTGTCTGAGTTTCAACTCTACACCATTTTTGCTTGGGACTAAATTGTTTTGTTGTTTTGCTCTGGTGCCAGATCTGTAATTGTTACCTATAATAATAAATCTTGCAGATACCAGGTACAACTTCGTAGTTTTTTTCTCGAACGACAACTTCATAGGTTTATGTGTTTTGATTTTGATAGGTAAATTACTCCTGAACAGATTGCCAGAAACTCTCACACACAAGACTACAAACAAACACAGTGGGTTTGGTGGCTGGAATGACTTAGCCTTTTCTGATTTTCTCTCCTCTATATATAGGCAGCCATGACCTACATTTTAGGCTGTGACTGGCTCCTAATTAATGCAGAATATTACACACTTAATCAACCTATTACTGCTATTTCTTCATGCTGAAATTAAGGTTATTAAGCTAAAGATAAGGATACGAACCTAGACACTAGCATGCACCTAGACATATTTAACTGTGGTTGCATGGAACGGATCGACCAAGGGTCAATGGTTTTGATGGCTCATGTAGTAATTGTGGCTAACAATGGATGGAAATCGTAATTGGTTTATGAGGATTTTTTTTTAATTTTAGTGTGTATATGAAATACTGATAAAATTAATCATCAAGCAGATCTACCGTGGGTGTTAGTACAAGCTTTTAAGATTTTGACACAGATAGCAGTCCTCTCTCTCCGACCCAATTTAATTATTGCTTTAGTTCCATATACATATAATGCTCTAGTTTTTTCAATCATGATTGGACTTTATTAGTTGCACGCTTATTTCTCTGGCATTACTGCCAACAAATAATTAATCGTGACAATGTTATCTTGAGGATGGAAAACATGTAAAGACCAAAACTAGCTTCCAAAATAACATCTATTTTCAAATGGGGATAGTAGAACGGCATTGCTTTTCCTTTTCTGCTTCTCAGATCACAAATCAAATAGATTATAGAAAATATTTGGCTGGTCAGTTAGTCAAGCTTTGGTTGCAAATATTACTTTATATTGTGAAGACATTACTGTTGATTTTCAGAATTCAGATGGAATGGAATATATCGCATATGCGAGAGCCAAGAAAATGCTGGGAAAGTTAAAAGATTGTTAAGAAAAGGTGCTTTGGGTGTTAAAGCCTTAAAGGACCAGTGGACCACTATGTCTGCTATTGAACATAACTACAAGAAGTTGGCATTTCAGCATAATCTACATAATTAATTTTGGCAGCAAGAAGAGAAAAGTTTCCATGAAACTGATGTCTGTTAAGAGGTAATGCAGGGCATGTACCTTAAGCATTTTCTTTGATTTGTAGTTTTGTGGATTCGTTCTTTGTGATTTGTAGCACCTATAAGTAATAAATAATCAGGTCCTTCATTAGGACCTTGAGGTGAACTGACTGTACCCATTAGTCACTTACCTAACGTTTGGTAAGCATATAGTCCTAGTCCATACAAAAGGTAAATAAAAGTAAGTGTAGCCGTACACCATCTGGAGCATATCCTGAAATATGCAAGTTTTCAAGTAACTTTTAAACTGTGATGGGCTGCTGCATACTTGTATTATATATACTTTGATGATAGTTTTAAAATTTATCATGTCTATTCATCACTAATGCTATCCATGTCTAAAAAACACTTTTTTCGTTATATATGAATAAAAGGGGCATTCATTGGCCTTTCGCCTCAGTCCTGCCATTCACTTCTAGCTACCACCCGTATGACTATTTTCTGTGCATAGTAATTAGATGGACAATGAACTATTCTTATGCCATTCAGGATCACTGATGCCTATAATAAATGCTTACTTTGTTCATTCTAATTATCAGCTTGCTGCACACTTGAGATTGCACCCATGACCCATTGTTGACTCCACCTTTTTACTTTGCCCGTGGAACTCGTACAGCACTACAACCACTGTGGCTACTGAAAGCATCTAGGCCCCCAGTTGGATTTCGGTGATTAATGACGACACGAGATTACTATGACTAACGCGTGTTTTGCAGAGATAATTTGAGTTATGTCATGGTAATGGAAATTGATTTGGCTATCATGATTGTCATGCCCCTGTCTATGGAAATCGTTTTGGTTTTCAAAGGATGGACGACAAGGTTAATGATGGACTAGTTCTAAGTGTCGTTTGGTGTTGGAGAGACACTTAGAGTAGTATAGAACTTTGTATTTTCCTTTGGCCGTATTATTAAGCGGGTATGGACTAGTAGCTTAACCTAAGTGAGTCTAATAGATTAGGTGTGGTGTACACTTGTCAAACTTAGTACTAGGTAGTTCAGGAATAGCCCTAAGATTGATAGAAGTCAACTTCATTCACAAAGAATTTTGAATTGGAAGTAAATGGAGAGTTAAATGGTGATCGGGACGACGACCGATTTGGTTGTGATCGGATGTAGCTTGAGAGTCCGGTGACCCATTGTTGACTCCACCTTTTTACTTTCATTTCGGCTGAAAAGAAGAGAATGACAATTTGAGTGCGACCGGACGCTGGACACCAGTGCCCACCGGACGCGACGCTAGCCGTATCTGTAGCAGCGTGGACAGGCTACTGACCATGGACTAGACGCTGAACAGAGAAATGATCGAACTCTGGGTGCCAGCGTCTGGTCAACATCAGTAAGGTTCTAGAGAGGGTTTTTGATGACCGAACGCTGTCGGGTGTTGACCGGACGGTTAGAGAAAACGACTCTTTCTGACACGTTGATGTATTACATTGACCGGTGCGTCCGGTCACCTTGACCGGAGCGTCCGGCCATCCCGATACTTGCTAAGTTGGACCTTAACCATTATGTTTTGAATTGGGGGGTATAAGTACATATCCCACTCGTCCATTTGAGGTCTCTAGCTGAGAAAACACCTTTTGAGTGCAAAGAGAGAACAAGAGCCTAGTGGGATGATTGAGATTTGATAATCCAAGATTAAGGACCTTATTAGTGCATAGGGAGTAGCAAGTGTGTATTCACCTTACTCATTAGGCTTGTCTTGATCAAGTAAGAGTTTGTGCTTGTTACTCTTGGTGATCGCCATCACCTAGGCGGCTCGGTGGTGATTGGGAGCTTGGTGATTATCCGGCGGAGCTTGTGGATGACCCAAGTCATTTTGTGAGCGGTTATAGGCGATTCACCGCGACGGAGTGTCAAAGAATAAGTCCGTAGAGAACACTTGATCCTTGCGCGGATCAAGGGGGAGTTACACCCTTGTGCGGGTGCTCCAACGAGGAGTAGTGGAGAGTGGTGACTCTTCGATACCTCGGAAAAACATCGCCGTGTTTCTTTTTCTCTCTTTATTTTGAGCATTTACATTTGAGCAATTCATTTTATGTCTTTACATTCTTAGAATTGTCATGCTAGAGTAGGATTAGAACATAGAATGCAAAACTTTTGTACGGGAGAACAATAGAAACACATTCTAGACACAAGAGGTGAAATGAGCTAAATGTAGAGCTTAATTATTATAAAAAATTTAGAATTAGCCTAATTCACTTTCTCTTGTGCATCTTGATTCTTTCAGCTACTATGTCCATACTCCTATGTACAATATTTCTGAGATGAAATCCTTGAGCTCAAACACATATTGCATTGAAGCATCAAGTCAATTTCCCACCCCCAAATGTATCATGTCATTCATTACCGTATGTGGATCTCAGGTTGTATTATTCCCCAAGGCAAGAATCTTTGCTTTCGCAGCAGGCTCTGCCTCAAGTATGCAAGGCGTGGAGTCGCGCTGTCAGGTTCTGTGTGTCTGGGCGGGACTAGTGAGCACTGAGCAGCTGCAAGGACTTGGCAGGCCCATGCGACCATATCCACACAGTGAGCCATAACTTGCCCCCATCAAAGTGCCGCTGCCCACAAAGGCACAACACACTGTGGCTCACCATAAAGCATGTTGGCATCCTTCCTCCCCCGCTTTGTCACCCAGATCAGATGACACCCACCCCTTCCGTTCGCCATGGTTCCTGCATGATATTGATAGCGGAGAAGATGACGGTGGCATTGGCCGTTGCGGTGGGAGGCAGCTGTGGAGACGAGTGCCACACTGCCACTGCAAACTGCGGCCCAATGGTATGCTTGGCCCAACCACTTGGTACTGATCTGCATAGACATAGGCAGAGTTTTATCATGGGGTGGGTAACGGGGTGTGGGTCTGTCCTCTTTGCTGAAAGACAAAGGGAGAAACTTCGTTAAAAGAAAGACGAGGGAGAATAAAAGGGTGTAGCGAACCCTCGTGCTCATGTGTCCTGTGCAATTGTAGTACCGTCTTTAAATAAAATGCTATAAGTTCCAAAGTGCTGGCGTTGATAGTCACGGAGAGGTATGGCTAGTTGTGGTCCGGTGATTCTTGAGCTTGTTGAGACAGGGAGGTATGGCTAGCTGTGGTCCAGTGGGTGATTCTTGAACTTGTTGAGACCTGCACAAGGGAAAGTTCAGACTCTACTTGGATGGCCAACGTTTTTCGTAGTTATGCATGGTATCAGTTGTAGGAGTAGAAGCTATATACAGCTCCAGAAGAGAACTTGACGACGGAAAAGTTGAACCTACTCCCAGTCCCAGCTCACGAATCAACTCGACACAAGGTCACTGGCTCTTGGTTCAATCTAACTACAGCATACTATCTTCCAGCCTATTCGTTTCGGCTTATACGATCGTGGATTATAAGCTAGAACAGTATTTTTTTTCTCACACCAAACCAGCCAGCAGTACTTTTGGCTTATAATCCACGATCGTTTCAACCGAAACAAACAGGCTGTTCGTTCTACACGAGTCAAATCATAAGTCAAACCATTTTAAGTTTGACTAATTTTATAGGAAATATATCAATATGCTCCATCGGTCCCATCCCATAATAGAAGTTTTAGCTCTGAGCACGAGTATTGAGTAGTGAAAAAAAGTGTAGCGCATAAAAACTAGAGGAAGAGAGATTATATATTGAGAAAAGTTGAGAAATGAAAATGGAGGCTAATTTGGGGCAAGCGTAGAAATATAGAAAGTCAAGTATTATGGGACGGAT
Source organism: Miscanthus lutarioriparius (assembly GCA_904845875.1). Taxonomy (NCBI): domain Eukaryota; kingdom Viridiplantae; phylum Streptophyta; class Magnoliopsida; order Poales; family Poaceae; genus Miscanthus; species Miscanthus lutarioriparius. The sequence continues at coordinate 73,017,756 of CAJGYO010000016.1, read as the reverse complement.
GGAGTATATATTACTCAAAATAAGTATCTCTCCATCCCAAATTATAAGTCATTTTAATTTTTTGGAGAATTAAAGCATCTCAAATTTGACTAAATTTATATAATAAATAATAATATTTATGATACTAAATAACTATCATTAGTTTCTTTGTTAATTATATTTTTATAGTATGCCTATTTGATGTCATAAGTCTTTGTAACTCTTTTTATAATTTTGATCAAATTAGAGATGCCTTGACTCTCCGACAAAGTTAGAACGACTTATAATTTAAGACGAAGGGAGTATATTATAAATTATATTTTAGGACAAATCTAATACTATTTATTTAGTATGATAAATATTAGTAAGTACTTTCTATATAAAATCAGTTAAACTTCTACTCATTTGAATTGTATTTTTTTTGCGGAGGGAGTAGAATCCGATGCTCGAAATGAAGTTTCGGTTTTGGCTCTGTTTAGTAGAACTTATTTTGGTTCCGACTGATTTGTATGGCTGATTTATTGTAAGAAAAATACTGTTTTCTGGACTGGCTAATTCTGACCGATAAACTCAAGCGGACTCTTTGTCTTCGCAGCTGGTCAACGGGTACATAAACCGATGACGGGTGCATGCATACCAGTGAGTCAGTGAGCCGCGTTGTTCCATGGCTCAAGTTGCAACATTTGAAAATTGCGATTGCTTAGCAAGTTCAGCCGGAGTGGCACAATAAGCTTTTGACAAAAGCTTTTGACTTTTTATATTGGGAGAATGGGAGCTTGCTGGTTGTCTGCCAGGGCCAGGCTGGTCTGGTCAGAGCATCTCCAGCAGTAGCCCCAAAAACAGGGTCCTATTTTTTCATTTGGGTGCTTCCCCTACTTTTGGGGTCCCTGTTTTCTGGGCTGAACTCAAGCAGTAGCCCCTAAAATAATTAACTTGCGCCATGTCGCGCCCACAAATGCTCCACGAGATCGTTTCGGAGTTTCTCATGTCCTTCTTTATCTTCAATCTCCTTGTGTATCCTGAGAAACTCGGACATCACATTTGGATTGCGGCGTTGGTATTCCTCCTTCCTCAACTCCTCACCCCCATCCTGATCATAGTCATATCCCCCAACATCATCGTCATCTCTCTCATTCTCAATTATCATATTATGCAAGATCACACATGCTGTCAAAATATACCATAGCATCTTCTTGCCCCAAAATCTTGCTGGACCCCTGATCATGGCAAAGCGTGACTGTAGAACACCAAATGCTCTCTCAACATCCTTCCTAGCCACTTCTTGAGCTTGTGTGAAGTGAGACTTCTTGTTATCCTGTGGATTTCTGTAGCTCTTCACAAATGTAGCCCAAGAAGGATAGATCCCATCTGCCAAATAATAACCCATGGTGTACTTATTGCCATTCATAGTGTACTCAATTGGAGGTGAAGTTCCTGAAGTTAGTCGCTGAAAAGGGGGAGACCTTCGAAGTACATTGATATCATTAAGTGATCCTGGTAAACCAAAAAATGAATGCCAAATCCACAAATCCTCCGATGCAACCGCTTCAAGGATCATAGTTGGACCATCCACATGTCATGTGTACACACCTTTCCATGCAGTTGGGCAATTCTTCCACCTCCAATGCATACAGTCAATGCATCCAAGCATACCTGGCCAACCCCTTTTGTTGTTCATCTCTAGCAACCTTGCAGTATCCTCAACAGTGGGTGGCCTCAAGTATTGCTCACCAAAAACATCAACCACTGCTCGAACAAAGTGCTTGAAAGCCTCAATCATAGTACTCTCAGCAAGTCTCACAACCTCATCCATAGAATCTGCAGGAACATCATAAGCTAGCATCCTAAAAGCTCCAACCACTTTCTGAAGGGCAGTTGCTCCAAGCAACCCCACTGCATTTGGCCTTTGCTTGAAATAGTCATCATGTGCCTCAACTCCTTGAACGATTCTCAAAAACAATGGTTTAGACATTCTGAATCTTCTCCGAAAGAATCTGTCATTGTAAATTGGAGGATCTGCAAAATAATCTGCAACAATGCGCGAGTTACCAGCATGAATGTCTCTTGGCACCACTTGACGACTAGGCATTGAACCACAACGACGCTTCTTATTATGACTCCTTTCTTAGTCTCAGCAAGCAAAGCATCAGCGCAACCAAATCATCATCGTCCGATTCTTCTTCCTCCCACCATTGCTCAAAAAAACCATCTTCATCATCGGTGAACACCATCTGCAGTATCATTGTCACATATTAATTTACAATTTCAGCAAAACATAGTCATCAGACAAGAATCAATGCTCAAGAAGCCACACACACGTATCCTTGATTGACATGCATACTACTAGCAAGGCAAAAGTACCTCCCAGATGTATATCTCGGCCACACACACACTTCAGAGAACCAATCAATCGATGAAATCGAATCACATGATACAATATTCGTTAAATCCAAACACAGGACAAGCCGCAGGCCAATAACTATGACGACGACGGTGCCGTGGAGCAAGCTAAACATAGGACAGATTAAATCAGAGGCAGCGAGGCATACCTGCACCGCACAAACAGATGACCGACGACGGTGCCGTGGAGCAGATAGCGGAGGTGTTCAGATTAGCTCGCGTCGCGTCCACGACGAGTGGGCGCGGACTGGGACAGGAATCGCAGTCGCTGGGGAGTCCACGCCGGCGGGAAATCACGGGGCCAGGCGAGTCCGCGCCGCCGGGAAGTCGCGGGGGCCGAGCAAGTCCGCGCCACCGGGGAGTCGCGAAGGCCGGGTGAGTCTGCGCCGCCGGGGAGTCACGGGGCCCTGGTGAGTCCCCGCCGCCGGGGAGCCGTGGAGGTGGGGCGAGTCTGCGCCGCCGGGGAGTTGCGGAGGATTGCGGCAAGCGACGAACCCTAGCGGCGCGCCATGGGGAAAAGTGAGTCGCGTGCGAGCGGGAGACTGGGGAACGACGCGCGCGGGGAAAACGAACAGAAACTGCCGTTTCGGGGCTGTGCCGAGACCCAACAGCGATGCGGTCTGGAGGGTGGAATTCGTTGGGCCAACAAATTTCGGGTTCATAGTTGGGGCTCTGCTGGAGTGATTTTTGATCTGAGACCCTATATTTAGCTATGGGGGTTTAAGTAGGAGCCCTGCCGGAGTTGCTCTTAGCCACCACGGCCACCCAAACGAATTCCCTTATTTTTTTTTCTCTTGATTGATGAATTGAATAAAAAATCACAAAGAAAATGACACCATTCCAATCTGTACATTTCTTGAGATGCAAGCGAGCGACTTTTGCAGGCGCTAATGACCGCGAGCGACAGCGACTTGTGGCAGAGGAAAAAAAAAACAGCAGCAAACGCGTGAAGGAAACAGACACCGAGGATGGAAGAAAGATCGGCACAGGCGCACAGCGCATCGGCGGAAGCTTCTTGCTCATGCACCCGACGGCGGGGCGCCCGCGTCGCCGTGGTCGTCGTCGTCGTCGGCCGCCAGGGGCTGGAGCGCGCGGATCTTGATGTCGTAGCGCGGGGGACTGCCACCCTCTTGGCCGCGGTCGTCGTAGCCGAAGCCGAGGCTGGCGCCGCACTTGCGGCAGAGCAGGCGGGTGCGGCGCACGAAGAGGCGGCGCGCGCGCAGGTCGACGCACCGGAACTCGTCGGCGTGCCCGAACCGCGCGTCGTCGATGGCGTCGAACGCCACCACCCCGCGCCGCGCCGCGCGCCCGTACGCCGCGCCCACGATCCCCGCCGTGTTGCGGTCCGACGACCGCAGGCGCAGGTCGTACCCGCACGCGCCGCAGCAGTAGGTGACGGCGGAGAGGCTCCTCTGGATGGGCGACGGCGACGGCGACGGCGCGTGCTTCTCGTCCATGTCCGTCGCTCGGTGACTTGTGCTGCTGGCGTTGGCAGGCAGTTCACTGCTGGAGGCAGGTCGCGATGCTGATGCTCCTCTTGCATTCTGTTGACGAGGGACATGTCAGTGTATATATATAGATATAGATGCTCCTTTCTTTTGGCAGTTGCAGGAGAAACTGCAGTTGCAACTGCAGGGAAGGTGGCAGGTGAGGCCGCGAGGGTGTGGGTCTGCGCCGACCGCGCGTGGAGTGGAGGTGAATAAGGATGACGTGTCCGCGCACGGTGTGGCGTCGTCGGTCCATACATGATGTGGGCCGGTGGGGGGTGCGTGCTGTGTGCCAGTCCTGCCCACGTTCCAACCAACCCCCGCCAGCTGAGAAGATGCGCCGGCCCGGGCTCACTCACTCACCTCCTCCACGCCTCCGGCGACCGACGGCCGCCGTTGATCCCGGCGCCGTCCTAGCATTGGAGACTTGAGTTGCCATTAGCGAGGCGCGCGCACCGTTTCTCCGGGTCACGTTTTGCTCTTTGATCGAGAAATTTCGCCAGAGATGAACGTAAACTCCTGTGCTGAACTTGTTTGTCTGTTTCCCTGCTTGTGTCGATGAGTCAACGGTAATAATAAACTGATGTTTGAGTTCTGGCCCCACAATCCCCCATATAAAAAGATATAGAACGAAATGAAAAAAGGTTTGATTAGCATGAGCTACACTCGGCCCACGATCTCACTGTGGCCATCGAAGGCCGCCGGCCATGTTTCAAGTTTGGGCTTGTCTTCCTACATTATGAGGCGCGCGCACATAGGATAATGGGGGCCTGCTTTACAGTTTCTTGCACAAGGACCCTTTTAAGATCCAGTTTCACAAAGGAACTTGCCATCCTACGGAGAATCAGTCGTTTTCCAAAAAAAAAAAGTTGTTTTTATTTATTAATAACTAATATAATTATTATTTTGCTGATTTTATATAAAAACATGTCTTTCTCGGTACAAATATATCATATATATATGAGGGGAGATAATAGCGTCCGGACGTCCGGACAAAAGCGCGTGTCCGGACGCCCGCGCCACCTCTGTCACGCGCGCCTGTGGAAAAACACCGCTCCCGCCGCTCCTTTCCCTGACCTCCCCCTCTCTCTCCGTGAGTCTAGATGCCCACGCCCGCGAGAATTGCCGCACCTGCCGCTCCTTCTCCCCCCTCCTCTCTCTCCGAGCAAGCGGGGCCAGGACCGCATGAGGACGAGTACGCCCCCTCCGCAGGACCCTAGGCGTGCGCTGCGCGCCACGACCACCAGCCCCCAGCGTGATCCATCCCTCGGCGCCCCGGGCCGTGCCCCCCATGAAAGGGCCGAAATGGCTAGAAGGGGATGAATAGCCTATTTTAAAATTCTACAACACTTAAGACAAGAGGTTAGATAAATGAGTGGCGAAGCGAGTGTTGCGCTAGCCTACTAAAAATGCAAGCCACCTATCCACAATTTTAGTTGATATAATCTCTATGTCACACAATGGCTAAGTTGCTACTCTCTATGACTAGTGAACAAGCTAGCAAAGAATAAAACAACTAGTTACAACTAGTTACAATTGTGCTAAACAACTAGCAAGAAAACCGGTTGTGACTAGGTACAACTGGTTCCAACTAGCTGCAACCGGTTTCAACTAAGTTAAACAACCAGTGAGAAAACTGGTTACAACTAGTTGCTACCGGTTTCAGCAAGCTACAACCGATTATAACAGGTTACAAATAGCCTAGGCAAAGAAACTAGCAGCTACCACATGACAAGTATAACAAAGAATAATAATGCAAGTGAGGTAGAAATATATAATGCCGTGGCAAGTGACAATTAATCAATATATCAATAAAAATCTTGAAGACAAGATGACACAATGATTTTTCCTCCGAGATTCACTTGCTTGCCGGTAAGCTAGTCCCCGTTATGGCAATACACACACTTGGAGGTTCACGCTAATAGGCATCACACGCCTAACCCGCAATCGGGTGCCGCAAAACCAACATAAGATGAGGATCACACAAGCCACGAGCAATCCACTAAAGTACATTTTGGCTCTCCGCCGGAGAAAGGTCAAGAACCCCTTATAAATGAAATCCTTGATTGGAGGCGGACATAATCACCAAATTCCCAAACCAATCAACAAGTCACCAACTGTCTAGGTGACGGCAATCACCAAAAGTCACAAGAAATCCACAGTTGTAATCTCCACCTAGTGCCACCAAATATGCAATCACAAATACACACACTAGGGATTCCCTCAAATCCTCTAAAAATGAGCACCATGCTTGAGGAAGGAGAGGAGAGAGAGGAGATGCGCTCTTGAAGCTCTCAGATCAACACTAGAGCTCGATCACTCACTTGAATATAACACAAATGCTTAGGAGTAAGACAGGAGAATGAGAGAGCTTGTTCTCTTTTTTTTGTTTCACAGGATGCAAGAATAAGGAATAGGAACCAGAGAGGAGAAGGGAAGAGAGCAGCGCGCCAACGGAAGCTAGACCGGTTGGTTGACGCTTCCTGCGGCACCCCTCAGGTCCTGAGTTCGACCCCTTCACGGGGTGAATTTTAGGCCTGTGGGTAAAAAAATCCTCTCGTCTATCCCATGCCAAAGTTCAGGTCTGTGGCTGTCCCATCTCACGGGGATGCGGTGCCGCTGTATATGGGTGGGGTCGGGATTTGAGATTTTTTTCGATCTGTGTGAAAAGATTTTTTTGGGCTCGTTCGGCTGGTTGAGAAACCAGCCGGATTTCACTGTGCGCAGATGAAAAACACTGTTCACTCTCTCATAAATTCCTACAGATTCCTCCAAATCCCTCACAGCGAACCCCGCCTTTAATGAAATACCCGTGGAATGTCACCCCGCGGATGAGTTTTTTTAAAGGGAGCAGCGCAGCCTTATCCCTTTGGCCACAGGCCGAGGGCGCACCGCACGGCGTGGCCCAGCTCCCAACGGCTCCAAACGCGGTACGGGCACCAAACGGTCGAGCGTCAAAATGTCAATGGGTACCCGCGACCCGAAACCCGATGGGTTTTTACCCCATTAGGGCACGGGCATGGGTCAATGTTCATGCCCATGGGTTTGTTAATGGGAACTAAGTCATACCCCCATCGGTTTTAGTACTGGCAGCGCCCTAGTGTACCCATACCCGCAAACCCATGGGTTTATTTTACCGGCTCCAATGTGTAATGTAGCCCAAGTAATCTGATTCATTGACCCAATAATAAGAAGTATAAATAGGATTGGAAATTTGGAACCCTAGATCACCTCACTCCTTCCCTTTTCCCACTCATCGCTCCTCCTTTCCACTGTTGACCATGAGCCCAAGCGACTCAGCCATGAGGCAGCGGAGCTAGCTCGCCAGACTGCAGCCCAGGTTGATGCGGCGAGCGGAGCCGCCCGCCAGGCCCAGCGGCTTCCTCCAACCTCCATCGCCACTCCCTCCCTCCGCCATCCCCATCCCCAAGCAAAATCGCGACATCCCCAACTCCAATCCCTAGCTCGACGCTGACGCGCTGCCCCCAAGCTCCGTGCCTCTGCTAGTCAAGGAGCTCAGAAGTTTGTCAAGTAGGCCATGAGGTGACCACCGGCGGCGCCAACGACGACGGCCGGTGATGCTTCTTCCTCTTCTTCAGTAACCTTATCATGGACTTGCAGCTACTCTACGACTCTAGCACCTCATCGACCCCTCCCGCGTGCGTATCGAAGGGGAATATCGCCGACCCCGACGTCGTGGCTCGAGGTCGAGAGCACCGTTTCCGAACAAGGACGCAAATCAAAGGACCGACTACATCTCCGCCGGGTGCTCCTACACCCCTTCCTCTTACGCTTTTCGATTCCCCGTCGTCGTCGACCCTCGAGATCCAATGGGCGGTGCCAAATCGGCGCCTCGTCAAGCCTATAACGGCAAAGGAGGAACCAACGCCGTCAAGCCGACGACAAAGCAATGAACTGGCGCCCTATCAAGCTGCTCGCGGTCATTTGGATCGGCAAGGAAACCGCCTATTTCTCCTCCTACAACTGTTGTCGGTCGCAATATCGCATGCGTCATTTGAGGTAAGGAATCATATTTTCGATTCGCACATTCGTTTATTAGCATTGGAGACTTGGCTAGTTAGTTTTAGGTTTGTTTAGCTAGGATCATTTTATTGCATCCTATGCATGAGAATGGATTATTATTTTTTTTAGGTTCTTGTAGAATAAAAATCACACTTTCATAGTTTTCTTAGCACTCTGTATTTTTATGTGAATGTATATGGGCTTATCATGTGAATGTATGGTTTTCTTAGCATTTTCATCGATTCGATAATGTGAATGTATGTTTCATAATGTTTCAAAAAATGTCTATTGCTAGTGGCGGTCAATCTCCTTTTTTGTCTCAAGCTTCACAAGCATGTTTGAGTCACTTCCTCTGTTTGCATCCCTCAACCTGAATCGAAAATGAGTCAATGCCGGTAATGCCAGAATTGATATAGATGATGATGACATGGAAGTAGAGGAGGAAGATGGTGTGGAAGCTGGTTCTAAGAGGAAGCTCACATCATTTGTTTGGACAGAGTTCAAGAGAGTGAAGTGATCCGAAGCAAAATGCATATATTGCTTCAAGCAACTTTTCTGCGACAAGTACAAATGGTACTAAGCACCTTCATGTTCATTTGAAGGGTTGTGTGCAAAGGAAGCTCAAGCTCAATTTGAAGACGATGGCCCAAGCATCTTTGAGATTTGGTAAAACAGATGTTGGCACAGTTTCAGTGGAGAACTACATATTTGATCAGGATGTAGCTAGAAAGGAACTTAGTGCAATGATAGTACTGCATGAGTACCCTTTGAGCATGGTTGATCATGTTGGCTTTGGAGATTTGTAGGTGCACTTCACCCCTATTCAAAATGGGTACTAGGAACACAATAAGGTATATGGTTATTGCATGCAATTTATTTCTGTTCATGTTAGATGCAATTTATTTCACTTAATGTTGGCTGACCATGTTGGTTGTAATTTATTTCAGATCTGATATTGTGGCTCAATATGAGGTGGAGAGGAAAAAGGCCATTGAGTACATGGCTGGGATTGAATCCAGAGTGGCTGTAACTACTGACTTGTGGACCTCTGACAATCAAAAGAGAGGCTACATGGCTATCACTGCTCACTTCATTGATGAGTCATGGACCCTTAGAAATATCATCATGAGGTATGTTCACTTGTCATAGAACATAGATGAACCTATTGCTGCTCACTTGCCCTTGTATTTATCATCTATTTTTGTTGTTAACATGTAGGTTCATCTATGTTCTGCCGCGTCGCCACATCATTGATGTAATTGGTGAAGAATTGTATGAATCAATGGTTGCATGGAATCTTGATGAGAAGATATCTGCAGTGACTCTAGACAATTGCAGCACAAATGATGCGGTAATCCCTATCCTTGTGAGGAATCTTGGAAAACATAGACTGTTGAATGATGGTAAATTGTTGCACATGCGTTGTTCTTCACATATTCTGAATTTGATTGTAAAAGATGGTTTAGATGTGCTGAAAGATGCAATTGAGAACATTCATGATAGTGTAGCTTATTGGACAGCCACTCCCAAAAGGATAGAAAAGTTTGAGGAGATAGCCAAGTATGTTAAAGTTGATATGAGAACCAAGATACATCTTGATTGTAGGACTAGGTGGAACTCAACTTTTAACATGTTGTCTCATCATACGCCCTATAAATTTGTTTTCACTAGAGCAAGCCGTGTAGACGGACAATATACTTCTTTGCCAAGTGATGAAGAGTGGAAATTTGCTGAGGATGTTGTGGAGAGGCTTAGGTTGTTCTATGATATCACTGTCTTATTTTTTCGAATCGATTATGTGACTGCCAATATTTACTTCACTAGAGTTGCAAAGATTAGAAAGCAAATTAGGCAGTGGTCATATTGTGGCAATCCATTAGTAGAAGCCATGTCGGCTAACATAATAGCTAAGTTTGACAAGTATTGGTCTGACATCCAAGGGCTAATGGGTATTGCAACCATTCTTGATCCTCGATTCAAGACTGCTGTGCTGTTGATTTGTTATGAGGACTTGCTTGGTGAGACAGGTAGTGCATGTGAGGAAAGGGTCATGCAGGTTAAGAACTTATTGGCTGAATTGATGTGTGAGTATCATATGGGTGAAGATGTTGAGGGCAGTGAAGCAGCAACACCTTTGGGCAGCAATGATGATTTTTTATTTGACATTAGTGCACGCATTGCAAGTAGGAGGCCAGCAAGTATGGGGTTCAAGTCTGAGCTTGATCGCTACTTAGATGAAGAAATGGTAAATATGTACACAAAGAACTTCAATGTCTTGGATTGGTGGAAGGTTGCTGGAACTAGATATCCGACTCTGAGGAGAATTGCTAGGGATATATATGCTATCCACCGTGACCACAGCTTATACGAATCGCGCTTTAGTAATCTTGGTGGTAGAGTGCTTAGTGAGCATCGCAGGGCTCACTACTAAAATGATAGAGGCTCTCATGTGCTCCTGAGATTGGCTTAGGAACAAGTATAAAGGTATATTCAACATGTGCTTTCAATATATTTAGCTTGCTGAATTTACTTATGCAAATTCTCATTATTGGTTACAAACTAATCAACAATTTTCTGTAGTCGATGAGAAGAACAAGCAGCCTGCTACCTTTTGATCTTGTCTCCAAGATATCCAGGAGGGCCTTCAGGTAATGTGTAACACATACATAATTATTGTATTTTTCTTTTGATTAGATAATTGAGTAACTACTAACTAGGTTGTTATTTATGCCTTTGTAGGAGCTCTCTATTTGATATTGCTGTCCTAGATTGAAGCAAGAGCTAACCGGTGACCGATGACCTTTTGTGGACAAGTGACAAGTCTGAACAAGGATCAATTGATTTCATGTGCCTCCTGTTGGTTGACGTTTGTTAATTGTGAACTTGTATGAACTTTAATGTCCATGCAGCCCCTTGAAAGTGCCGCCTTTTGGTTTGGGAATATCTATGAACTTGTAATGTCCCATGCAGCCCCGCTTTGAGTCTTTGCCTTTGTATGGTCTTAACTTGTTGATCACTTAGGACCTTTTATGCAATTCATGTGATATTCGGCTATTGAAATGAACTATAATTTCATGAATTATGTTGTATGCATGTGTAAATGTCTTGATACTATTTGTTGGTACTTCTGTTGCTGTTTATAATCAATGTGCATCTATGGTTCGCTGAATGACTTTGCCTGTTGTCGGTTGTCTGTTGAGGCATGAGGCCTGCATCTTCTCGGGCACGGGCAACCCGCGGGTACCCGTTACCCGCGCGGGCACGGGTATGGGCACAAATATGTACCCGTCAGCGGGCATGGGTTTTTTAGCGGACGTATTTTTTCTTCGTGGGCACGGGTATGGGTTACTTGTACCCAGCGGGTACGTACCGTTGCCATCTGGAGTCGAGCGGCAGCAGCGGCTCAGCGAACGCGTGGCCTCTCTGCAAAACACGGCAGCAGCGGCGCCCCTGAAATTCCCTTTCAGCGTGGGCCCACGCGGACCCCACCTCTCTCTACATCGGCTCAGCGCAGAGGAACGGCAGCAGTCGGTCACCCACGCGCTCACCGTTCACACATACGTATGCGCCTCCTTTCCACTGTTGCATGGGCCCCAAGCCAGAAATAGGCAGCGGAGCTACTCGGCTTCTGCAGGGCAGCCGGCCACCACCACAGCAGAGCCAGCTCCATAAAACAACAGCAGCAGCAACTCCTTCCAACTGCTTTACAGCGCTGCCGCGCTGGCCCGCTAAGAATGTACTGGTTGTCGTGAACTTGGAACTTTGTCAAATAGACTGTTGAGGCAGTGTTGTGCTATCTCGAATGTTATATCATATGTCAGTAATGCTCAGGGCCCGGTATTCTTCCGATCGGACGCCGCTTTTTTGAGCCTACGCGCTACCGGCCCAATAAACTTGCCTTCGGCTCCTCTTTACGTCTCCTCGTCTCTCAAAAAAAAAAAAATCTCTCTACTCGATTGCTGGTGGTGGTGCCGTCGCGCAGCTCAGGTCGGTCCACGCTAAGCCAAGGGCACCCACCAGCGCGCCCCGTGCTGGTGGTGCTCGCGCACTACCGCTCGCCGCCGGCTCCCACTCCGAGGCCCGAATCAACCGGCCCTGGCCTCTCCCTCTCCTATATTACAAATGTATGTTTTAGGTGTTCCAGATGTTTCAGTGGTATGTTGTAAGTGTTTTATATGGATGTTGTAAAAGTAGATCAGGATGTTGCAAGTGTTTCAGAGGCATGTTACAAAAGTTTGTTTAAAAATGTTTTATTTGTTTTAGACTAAACGTTTTTATCTGGATGTTGTATATGTTTGACCCATATATTGCAAGAGTATGTTTGAAATGTTTCAGTTGTTTCAGTCTTCTGTTGCGAGTTGTAAGTGTTTTATCTGGATGTTGCATATGTTCCACATACATGTTGCAAGTGTATATTACAAATGTTTTATCTACTTTAGACGTATGTTGCATCCAAGTGTTTTCATTTTGCATGTGTTTCATGTTTTCGAGGTAGAGAGTCATGGGGTGAAAGCCCTAGTTTGATTTTGGATAATTGATGAAACCTATGTGTACTAACATTTGTCATGAGTGAAATGCAAAGATATGTTGGTATATACCAGATGATGGAGCTAGATGATGGTTATGGTGGTGGTGATGGCCAAAATGAAGATCAAGTGCTCCAAACATTGGAAAAGAAGAAAAAGAAAAACAAAATTGGTTCAAAGCAAAGGTATATTTGATAAAGCCATTTTATTTTGCCACTCAAGACACTAAGTGGGTGTGAGTGTATTTAGGATAGATAACCGTACTATAAAGAGGGGAAATCTTTAATTACAATAGTTATCTAGTGCCACTAAGTGTGAGTCTCATTTGCATATACTTAGCATTTAGTGGCGTGGTGAGATCCATGAGAAAGCCCGGAAAATATTTGTGAAAAGCTAACTTAAATGCTCAATTTATTTTGGAATAATTTGGTAAAGTTAGCAATTTGAAAAGGTGCTAGAAATTCCCAGACTGCCGTCCAGTCTCCGGCTTCCAAAATACTAGCGCATTGTAGCAGGTGGAGAAATGGCCCTGGCTCCGTTAAAAATGAACTACGAAACATTAGAGTTTGAGGAGCTACAGTTTAAGGCTCCGGCCGGCTTGAACAGCCCTTCTAAACAGGTCTTTAGTGTAAGCTTACATTGTTTTTTTTAACCTAATTTAACTTTTTCTAACCTTTTTCTCGCAGACCGGCAGATAGAATCAGAAGTTTGGATACTCAGGCCAAAGATTATTGGCGAGGAGCTGAGCCTTGAGCCCCACACGTTGTGGCTGCACTCTGCAGCTCTATCTCTTGTCCGTCGGTTGATGGTAAACGAGATTGATTGACGTATGGAGAAACGAGATTTATATTCTTTCTAGGATCAAAGGAGTAGTAAGGCTGTGTTTTCCTAAAAAATTTCCTAAAAAGTGTTACAGTAGCCATTACATCAAATCTTACGATACGTGCATAGAGCATTAAATGTAGACGAAAAAAAACTAATTGCACAGTTTGGTTGTAAATCGCGAGACGAACGTTTTGAGCCTAATTAGTCCATGATTGAACACTAATTGCCAAATAAAAACGAATGTGCTACAGTAGCCAAATTCCCAAATTTCATGAACTAAACACAGCCTAAATTGCCATCGGATTGGATATTATAATCATTTGCTGATTAAGTAGAAACTAACGTAGACAGAGCTTCCACCCCCTCCCATCCCTGTTCCTCACCTCGCCGCCGTCGGAGCTTCCCGCTGGAGGGCGGAGGGGCGCGGCTGCTAGGAAGGCGGTGGCGGGATGTTTCCCCATGGATTCGAAGCCGTTCGGATCAAAATGCGACAGCCGCGGGATACGGTGCGAGGGTGCCGCGTCGCACAGTGGTATGCCGCTATGGCTGTGTTGCGGGCGGATCTGGCGCCCTTGCGCTTGGATCTGAGCGGACTGGGGTCTGGCGATGAAGAGGCTCGGTTCAGTTCGGCGATGACGGCGGCGGCTGTCCAGGCAACTCCTTCGATGGCCGGCCCCGGCGCCCGCCGGCTGCTGGATCCGCCTCTCCCCAGGCCAGATCTACTGGGGGCCTCTCCCCCGACCGGAACGACGCGACGGGCCACGCAAGGGACATGCTGCGGGCGGCGGCGGGCAGCGCGTCAGCGGCGCCAGGCTACGAGGACGGCGGGCTGCGTGTCGCGGCTGCACCGGTGGAGGCAGCGTGAGTCACAGTTCGTGCGGCGAGCCAGCACCGTTCACCGCGGGTGGACGCAGCTTGGGCTGTGATTTCGCCTAGCGGTGGCGCGGTGGCACGCTCATGCGTGGAGGCGGCGGAGACAGCAAAACTCAGCCGGAGAAGCTCGACGTTAGCGCGACAGGCCGCAACTGGCGAGGAAAGGGCCGCGGTTGTGGCCGTTCGAGGTTGCGGTGGTTGCACAGCCGGCGTGCTGTGGCTATTCCGGTGGTCGGCTAGTTGCGTGGGCATGTGGCAACTCGCAGGGCGGCACTTAGGGGAGCGGCTGACGCAACGGACGGACCATGGCCATTGCCGTGCACAGGGTTGAGGCACCAAGGCTAAAGCTTTGCCTCTCTTGGGCCGATGACGGCGACGCCTTCGGCGTCGTTTTCTTGCTTAGAAGCGTTCATCGAACGGTCCTCTTCCCTTTGCACGACGTTTCTGGGTGAAAACCTTGACCTTTTGGTCAGATGACGGCGGCGCCAGTGGCGTCGCATCCCTCCTTGGAGGCGTCGTTTTGGAAGCTCGTGCTTTGTCAGTCTGCGGCCGCTAGCGTCGTGGTGAGGAAGGTGGAGGCTTAGTTGAAGATTCAAGTTTGCGGTGTCGACGACGGAGGACGCGGTCAGGAGGAGGGCGGTGGCGCGGTGATTGGAGGGCCTCGCATCTGTTTGGCAGTGGAGGGCGGCGGTTTTGTGAGACCGTGCGCTAGTGCGACCACAAAGTTGGTGAGGAGGCCGGCGTGGGAGGCCCCCACGGAGTTGGCGAGGAGGCCGACATGGGAGGTGGTGGCCAGCAGATTTGCGTTGTCGAGGTGACCTACGTGGTGTGGCGGCGGGCAGTCCCGCTTAGCGGTGGCTATTTTCGGTGCAAGGAGGCGTTCCGATTGACAGCTGGAGGACGTTTGTGGCACTTCTACCTTCGATGAGGCAGTTTGGTCCCGGAAGGTATGGCGTGCGTGCTTGGATCTCGGTGGACGGAGTCGGTTTTGGTGAGCGCTAGAGGCAGCTATGGCTTGCAGCGGACTACAACGGTTAGCCCTACTTGGCAGCAGGCTACCTCGGTGTGGGACAGCGTCGGCAACGACGGCGCAAGCGGTGACGACGGCGTTTTCATCCTGACAACTCTGTCGCCCGGTTGTTGGCGGTGCAGTGTGGTGACCGGCTTGTGGGTGTTTATGAGACGGTCGAATCTGTGTTCTGTGTTGAGCTTCGGCTTGTGTGGGCTTATGTCGATGTCCCATTCCGACCGGCCAGAGTTGTTTTTCTTTTTCTCTTGAGTTTGAGTTCGGTGCGTGTTGATGGTCCAATCCAACCGTCCGTAGTTGTATCATTTTTTACTTTGCTCAATCTAGGTTTCATCTGCTTTTTAATATAATCGGCGGCTCTCCATTCGTTTAAAAAAAGATTTGCTCATTAAGGGCATGTTTAGTTCCCTCCAAATTCCTGAATTTGGCACTATGCAAAAAGAAGATTCTCCGTCACATCAAACTTGCGGTACATGCATGAAGTACTAAATGTTGACGAAATCAAAAACTAATTGCACAGTTTGGTTGTACTTTGCGAGACGAACGTTTTGAGCCTAATTGGTCAACGATTGGACAATTATTACCAAATAAAAACAAAACGACATAGGAGAATATATCATTGGTGATAATATATCATCGTCGATTCATAACCGAACCAATGATGAAAAATGTCAGAAGAAGACTATATAAAACACAGGAGACCCTAGCCGCACACTCTCCTTGTCTGTTGTACCTCTCCCTCACCTATCTCTCACCCTTGTCTGCTGCATCCCTCCCACACTCTCTCCCACGCCACCCCCTCGAGCCTCTCCCTCCCGTGGTGCAGCGTCGACGTAGGCCTGAGGAGTGACGCCAGCCCAGCATCAAGCGGATCCGCGGTGGTCAATTCTGCCACACCAAGCCAAGAGCATGTCGGTAGTTGCTATGGGCGTCGGTAGATCTGCGAGTGGGAACCAAGTGCGCGACGACAGCCCCCCTCCTAGTGGTAGCGATGGCGGCCCGCGCCTCCCTCTCCGAGCTAGGAGCCGGCAAGGCGGCAGACCGGAGGCTCATTTTGTTAATTTTTTTATTTCCACCATCGGTGATGAAGCCGCTCACTTTCACCGCTGAAGCACGAAACTGATGATGAAAATATGTTACAAACTGACAGTGAAAATAAGTTACAAACCAACGATGATGAGAATTTTGTATAGTAGTGTTAGGGTCTGGGCAAGCCTTGGCTCGCCGATTAGACATTCTTCTCGCTGAACCCATATTAATGAAAATCTGGCATGGTCATGAAAAAGGTTCATGTGATTGCTAGCATGTTGATCTTTAGATATATGGAGTTGCACTCCCTGCATGGCAACCAAACTCCTAAATGGAGAGCTGGTTGTTGATGAACAACACAGAGTGAGTGCGAAGGAAGGGACAAGTGTTTTTATTTTTATTTTTTAGGAAGATGTTATTAGAAACCAATGGAGAGCTCTATATTTTTTGTTCACTTGGTATAATCATTGATTATAGTGATTTTTAGAAATTTATTGGAGATGCTCTAAGGTATTGTTTGTTTGAGCCCCAGCTTTTAGGTTGTTGGTTCAAAAGAGGACTTTCTAGCTTTTAGCTTTTGGCTTTTGGCTTTTGCTTTTTTGTTATTGATTTTTGTAATTAATTTATAGTTTCCCAGCACACTAAAAGATAGAAAAGCTCTTGTTAGCGTGTTTTTTTAGATTTTAATTCATTTCCTCGAGAATCCGGCTTTCCAGCTTTTTAAAAGTTAGCTTGACTGATGGCCTGTTTGTTTTAGCTTTTCGTTGGCTTCGCGAGGCCTAATTTGTCCTATCCAAAAACACACACCACCAACAACAAATGGGTCAGCTTGACTGATTGTCTGTTTGTTTTAGCTTTTCGTTGGCTTCGCGAGGCCCAATTTGTCCTATCCAAAAACACACACCACCAACAAATAGCACATACCGAGTATGTCCTCTATCTAACAAGTATGAATGCTAGTGTATAATATTTCTCTCAAAATGTTTAGAGTGCTGACCATTAAACTTGAATGATCAAATAATGTACATATATATGCTACGATGATGTTTCTGTCAAAATATAATAAATTATTTTAAGTAGCAACTTATTACATGACTATTTGCCATGGAGCATTATATAGTTTATTTAACATGGCAACATGGATTGTTATGGTCACGGGGGATACTCATCGATCAAGGCGAAATTGGTAGCGAATCTAAAGCAAATTATAAAGGGGAGATGATGTATCTGCCTTGTATAAGCGCATAGACTAGAGCTACATGGCGAAAATTTAGTCGTAACCACTAGTCTTGTATTCTCGTGTAGTACCATCAAGATCAAGATGCGAGTAAAGTTTACACATGTCTCTTTCGGCTTGAGATGTACTAGCGTAGATTACGCATTTACATGGAAAACAACGTGTCAATATACGCCAGCAGGCCTCATCCCATTGGACACGAACGAGGTAAGTCAATGCTAATATAACCAGGAACGACAAGTTATCAGCGCCGAGATCAGCTCCTTCATTAGTTTTAGCGACGCAACAAGGTGGATCGAGCAACACTTGGACGGCTACTACAGCTTGTGAGGGTGGATTTAGTTTTAATATCCAATGGATGAACTATTTTACGTGTACTATCCATACACATCATCTGATGAATTATTCCAAGACAAACTTGACTCGATCGATCCGGTGTACACTTGTACGTACTAGGTTACACGTCTACGTGCCATCGTGCCTAACCACCAGCATCAGGGAAAAAATAATACGTTCTTCTCCTAACCAAAACCTGCTGAACCTGCTAGCTGTTACGTATTGAGATCGGCGTAGAACTGATTGGCCGGCAATACACGTACAACCCACAGGAAGGCGTGATCCATATTCACAGGTACCTAGAAAATATTATTATTATTATTATTCGGTTTGGTCCCCGGCCCATCATACACATAGTACTAGTATACATCTCTGCTCATTTATTATTCCCCCCCTAAAAACATCTCTTTTACACAGTCATAAGTGCGGCCATTGTCAGAATATCAGATAGTTGTCAGTTTGTCACAGCTCTTATTGATTTACCGATCAACAATGCATAACCATTATTTTTCTCAAGTCACAAAAAAAACCATTATTTTTCTCACTGACAATAATATAATAATGCTACGGATTGAAGGTCATAGAAATAGACAAGCGTCCCACTGCTGTTGAAGAGCACAAGAGTGTATCCACATATGGAAGCACAGGATATCCACACACATCTTGCTCTCAAGTGAAGAAAACCCTGTCTCAGCGTTCTTCCCTGCCGCAGGGCATCCATTATTTAGACATATACTCTCATCACTCCTCATTTCCTCAAATGTATTTCAAGTAGGTATATATATATATGCAACAATTTAATTCACTTCTTGTACAATTGAGAAACAAATTAATACAACTCGCAAGCAGATCGATATATTCATATATATGCCAAGATGTACTGTGCTGCCGTTCCTGTGCCCTGATTAGGCAGTGTGGATCTCCCAATAATTGTAACTTAAATCTTCTTTCCGTCTTAATTGAATGGCAGAGCTGTGTCCTTATGTTAAACAAAATGCTACCATGTTCAAATCACCGCCTTTGGTTTTGGCGCTGTGCAAAACAACGATATGGGTAGTGGAAAGAAGAGCCAAGGCAATCATGCACGAAGGCGACATGCACGAAGGCTAGCTAGCTCACAAGTGGTTCCAATGGTGCCATGCATGAACACATATATCTCCAACAGCTGCTAGCTGACGTGCCACTGGCAACGAACTGCTGTGTAAAACACTACTGGAAGCCGCAATTTGGTGAGGCCGTTGTGCATCAATCACCAAAGTGGCGAGCAAAACAACAAATGTCGTTGCCACATCTTGCATCCACCACCACCGCATCTGTGGATGCATGGGGACCTACAAGCTACCCTGTAATCATCTCTATGTCAACAATAATCGCTCTGATCGCTTGGCTTATAAGCCGTATTTTTTCAGTCAACGAACAATATTTTTCTCTCACAACAAATCAACCAACAGTACTTTTAGCCATGGCTTATCAACCAAGCGAACAGAGCAAATATCTGGTGATTCCGTCGTTGCTGATTGGAGACTCAAAGCTGAGATTAGTCCTACTTGTCAGTGACATGCATGCACAGCGACGGTATCGACACTGCACAATTGTGACGTATATATACTAACCTGCTGATAGTGCGTGCTTGCTATAGGGACCGGTTGGAGCTAGACCACCATCGGGTGAAAGGAGCAGATGACGACCATTATAACCTGCTTAAATTGGTTTAGACAAACTGTTCTCTTCTATTGTTGCAACCGAAAGAGTAAACATACATATGGCATTTCCTGTGGTTGCCTCAAAGATGTAACCACTATTAAGAGCAGCTACAACAAAGGCAACCATTTATGCTCCTATCCTACCTTTGAGGGATGGTGGAAAAAAAACTCATTGTAATAGGGTCTTTACTCACCCCCCCCCCCAAACACCCCAAAAAAATAGAAACCCCTCAAATTCCCTGTTCAAACCATTCTTTTGTTATAGTTAGTTGCTCTCCCCACGCTGGTGTCGAGAGGAGCGACATGGGGACAGGGGCGCTGCGGAGTGGGGTGAGGTCATGAGGATAGGGCCGACGCGGTATTGGGAATAGGCCGTGAGGAATAAAATAGATGGGTAGAGAAAAAAAAAGGAAAAATAGCCAATGGCAAGTGGGGGCTCTTGTATGAAGTGGGTCCGTGAGTAAATAATAAGGAGCTGTTTTGCTAAACACTTCTCTAATAATAAGCGCTGGAGAAAAAAAACTGATCCACCAGTGAATGTTTTTTTAGAAAGACGGCAAGAGATTTGCAGGATTTTTATTAGACGAGCAACAAGGAACAAGAAAAAAGAATTACAACAAACGACGGGAGACCAAGCTCACCGCCACCACGGCACACCGGCCGACAACCCAACTAAATACCCACCTGAACGACAACTTAAACTCTAGAAAAACACCCTGAAGCCGAAAAAACACAAAACTAGACCAACCGAATAGTGACCAACAAATACTAGGAACTACTCCTGTTGTGGTCCATCATGAAATCTTGTTGCCAACTGGTATTGCTCTATATCTTCCTTACAAAGGAGTGCCACCTGACTAGGCTGTAGCGACTTGTTTTGAAATGTTCTTCGATTCCTTTCCTTCCATAAATTCCACCAAAAATAGATCGTAATGCCATCAAACGCCTTTCTTTGATCTTTGTCTGTCTTAATTCTGCACTTTCGCCAGTATTTGTGCAGGGATCTAGTCATTCCGATAGTATCAATCACCGATAGGCTGAACCATCACTTGATGAAGGACCAAACTTGCCTTGAGAAAGTGCAGTCCTTGCAAAGATGTGTCGGTGTTTCCGAGTCAATACCACAAAGCTTGCATACTGGATCATTTGGCCAATTTCTTTTAATCAAATTGTTTGCCGTTAGGATTTTTTATGCAGCAAAGTCCAAGCAAAAAATCTACATTTGGGTTCCGCCTTTGCTTTCCAAATCGGTTGAAGTTTCAGTTTGCTGAATGTGCCCTGGAATTGAATGCAGTAGTCGCTTTTGGCTGTGTATTCCCCATCCACCGTCCAATGCCAGCGGATGCTGTCCTTTGTATTCTCTATTAGCTGGATTTGGCTCACCTCTTCCCAAAGGGTTACGTATTCTCTTATTTCCTATGCAGTGCCTAATGGAATGACATGTGATATCCAGCGGTTATCTTCGAAGGCCTTTTGCACCGTTAGATTTTTTCTTTTTGATTTCTTGAACAATGTTGGTGCAATCGCTTTCGGTGTTCGCCCACCGACCCAAGACGACGTCCAAAACCTAGCCAACTTGCCATCACCTACTGTCACCACTATCGAAGCCACAAATAACTCCTTGTCCCAGCCATCTACCGGAAGGTCAAGCTTGTTCCAAGCTCTATCTCGGTGCTTCCATTGATACCATAACCATCGTAGTCTCAATGCTCTTGCGAAACGTTCAAGGTCCAGAACCCCTAAACCACCTTTCGTTTTTGGTCTACATGTTGTTGGCCAGTTGATAATGGAATGCCCACCATATACCTTGTCTGGCGTTTCACCCCTCCATAGAAAACTCCTTCTCAAGCGATCGATCTTTCTGATTAACCATTTTTGTTCTGGGAATGCGGTCATATGATAAATTGGTTGAGACGATAGAATTGTTTTTACTAGAGTCTCTCTCCCCACCGAGGACAACAACCTGCCCATCCAACCTGGCAGTCTGGCTCCTATTTTGTCTATCAAAGGCTGTACCTCTACCCTGCGTAGTTTCCGGACCTGTAGAGGAAGTCCTAGATATCTCCCAGGGAAACTGCAAATCTCGCCGGGGAAATTTTGAAGTAATTGAGAGACCACTATGTTGTCCATTCTTATAGGGAAAATTTCCGTCTTGGAGATGTTGATTTTTAGCCCCGAGCATTCTCCAAAGAAGTTTAGTATCTTTAGTAGATGATCCAACTCTGTATTTGCAGGGTATGCGAAAATCGCTGCATCGTCAGCATATAGGGAGCACCTCAAATTAGCCGCCTTCGGTAGCACCGGTTTAAGGATCCCTCTTTGTGCTGCGGTTTCAATTATCCGTTGTAGTGGGTCGATGGCTAGAATGAATAAAAGGGGGGATAGAGGATCCCCTTGCCTTAACCCCCGTGCATGTCTGATACCCTGGGTCGGATCCCCGTTGATCAATACTTTTGATGTTGTTGTTCCAAGTAGGGCCGCTATCCAATCCCTCCATTTTGTGCTAAAGCCCAAAGCCTGTAGCACGTCTAGCAGAAAGCTCCAACCTATGGAGTCGAAAGCTTTGGAAATGTCCAATTTGATGAACAACGCCGACCTTCTCTTTTTATGCAACAGTTGAATCACTCTCTGCGCGTAAATGAAATTGTCATGGATACATCTCTTCTTGATGAAGGCGTTTTGAGCATGGGACACTAAAGAGTTCAAGTGTGGTGCCAATCTATTTGCTAGGATTTTCGTGATGATTTTGACTACACTGTTGATCAGACTAATGGGCCTATAATCTGATAGAGATGCTGCATCTTGTATTTTGGGCAACAGGACGATATTTGCTTCGTTGATTAAGTTTAATCTCGCAGTCCGGTGACTGTAAAAACTCATGACCGCCTGGACCAAGTCCTCTTTTATAATTGACCAGCATTTTTTGTAGAACACACTGATAAAGCCATCCGGACCCGGTACCTTTTCAGAAGGCATGTCTTTCACTACACCCTCTATCTCTTGTTCTGTGAAGGGCACGTCCAAATCCTCTAGATCATGATGTTCATATCCCAACTCGCTCCAATTAATAGCTCTTGTTCTTGTGGTTGTTGTCCCCAACAGGTTTGAGAAATGTGTATGTGCGAGCATGGATTTATTCTCTTGCAAGACCACCAGGCTCGTATCTCCCTTGAGTGCACCAATAAATGTTTTCTTTCTCCTTATGTTGGCATGCGATTGGAAGAAACGCGTGTTCGTGTCACCTTTGCGAATCCAAGTAAGCCTCGAGTGTTGTCGAGCTCTCACCTTTTGTATCGCTGCTATCCCTAGTGCCTTTGTCTTGAGGTATTTCTTGAATTCTAACTCCTCTGGTGTCAGTATTCTGGACTCTTAAGCCCTCTCGAGATTGGCCAGTGTTATGTTGAGAACTGCCCAAGTAATCTTGTACCCGCCCAGAGATTTCCTCCTCCAGTTCTTGAGCGTTTTTGTTGTACGTATTAGTTTGACGTGAATGCGCAAGATGTCATCATGTGTATTTACCGCTCTATTCCATGCTTCCTGTACCGTTTCAGTGAAACCTGGCATATGTGCCCAATGCGCCTCAAGTATGAAACCCCTATAGAAATCCAAAACGACATCCCCCTGAAGAAAGAGTGGGCAGTGATCGGAGCCCAGCGAAGCTAATGCTTGAAGGTCGGTTCTTGGGAATATCTCCAACCATTCTGTTGAAGCGAACATGTGATCTATTTTGGTCATTGTGGGTGTCTGCTGATCGTTACACCAAGTGAATCTTTTGCCTTGTAGGTCAATCGGTGCAAGCCCTAGATTATCAATGGTGTATTTGAAGTTATTGAGCATTGACAAATTGATGCGTGCATTGTTTTTGTCTTGTGCTTGGTAAATTAAGTTAAAATCCCCAAGCAGTAGCCATGCTGGAAGGACATGCTGTCGTAGGTTCAAGATTTCTTGCATAAAAGCGATTTTATCTGTATCGGCCTGGGGGCCGTAGACTCCGGTAATGGACTAGGATGTATTCTCTACGAGCATGGTGATCGTTGCAGTGACTGTGTTTGGTGTTAAGCTTGTTTGCTGAATCCTGAAGAAGCGCTTTGACACCGCGATCAGGATACCGCCTGAAGCCCCTATTGATGGAAGACTGACAACGTTGTTTGCCATATCTGCTCCTGCTGTCTCTGTCAAAAGAGTTTGGTTCCAGGCGGTGAATTTTGTTTCTTGTAGGCATACAAGCGTCGCACCTGTGGATAAGATCTGATTACGTACTGTCGCTCGTTTTGCTCCATCGTTCAACCCCCTCACATTCCAGCAGATGATGTTACAGTTTTGGCTGACATAATTAACCGAAACAACAACTGACATCGATAACCAGCTTGTCCATCTGAAGGAAGACATGTGGAGATCTCCAAGCAACCCGGGAATGGCCGAAGGCAACAGAGCCAGCAGGCCAGAGTCCTTCCCCAAGTTCTCGGTCATGTGCTTACTAATCCAGGGCCGAAGGCAACGAGGCCAGCAGGCGCAGCGCCGAAGGCTCAATGGCCAGCAGGCGTACGACCACAGAAGTCTCAAAGGTTCGAACATGGGCATGACAGCCCCGAAGAAGCCACGCAGGGCTCTACTAATATGACGAAACCTACGATATATAGGGCGTATTGCCCTAAACCCCTTGCCTGAAGGGGTTAACATTGGTTACTTGATCCCCTCATGACCAGCGCCTAAGCCTCCATGGCCGGAGCCACGACAGCCTTCTTCTGGATGGCGCTTGTCTTCTGCTTCTTGGCTTCCTGCTCAATGAGCATCTTGATGGCCTCCATCTTGGCACTTTCGATTGGCTGGTCAAAGTGCTGCATATAAAAATCAATGTCAGGGGCAGTGCCGGTCCTACGATTCCGAGGGCCCTACGGCGATCTCATTGTAACGGCACCTCTTAACCATGTATAAAATCTTATAATATATAGGCGCTAATTTTACTTGCAAAACGAAAGCAAATTCAATAACATGTTTTTAATTTAACATGCTTGATAATTATCGAGGAATAATATAGATTAAGCAATATATTTGTAGATGTATGATAATTATCGAGGAACGATGTAGATTAAAAAAGCAATATATTCATTTTCTTTTCTCACCCATGGCAAATGTTTCTTAGGTAACATTCTAAAATTCTAACACATAAATTAGATGAAAAATAAGACTATATGGGTACAAAGTACTAGGAGTTTGAAATACTATACAAATAATTAATTTGGATTAAAAATAAATAGGAAAAAATACCTTGGGCCTAAACAACTGATCAGTGATCGCAATTCATAATAAGCCAAGAATCAAGATGTCATCGTCGTGGAGCCCTACCTGGTCGTCGTCCTCGTGCGTCATATTCGTGTCTCTGGTAGTCTAGCTCTTCGTGGCAGCGCGGCTCGCTAGCTCTGCGTGTGTAAGGCGCACGTCGCGAACTCACGATCAGAGTGTGCTGTGTGCAGTGTGACTCCTCGCCTCCTCTCTACCCGAGAGCCGTGGGGAAAGGAAACTAGCAAAGAAATGTCGATATTGTGTTTTTGGGCCGCCTGATCAGTTCTATGCCTCTCTTCTCACTAGTCTGTTAATGTCTAATAGACAATAGAACGTGATGATTTATATATCTAGGCTTTGGGCCCTCCTCCGTTTGAGCCCTCGGCCGTTGCACCTGGTGGAAACCCCTAGGGCTGGCACTGGTCAGGGGTATCTTGCCCTTAGATCAATGATAGATGCTTGTGTGTTATATCCCCGTTTCCCCACACCTAAAAAGAAAACCCCTCTTCCGTATTTGTGAAGACTTACAAAAAGGTATTTTTGTCGATCGATCGACACAAGGAAGATATAGATACTCACACGAGTCGTTGCAGCTCAACACCTGAATCTGGCCTGTCACACACAGCATATGTACTTAACGTAGTCAATTTGTCCATGCACGCTTGGTGACCACACATGCATGCGCTGTCGAACCAGCTAGTAGCTAGTAGGTGCTACTACACCTACACTGGCTCATGCTCCACTCCTGTATATTACGACCGGCCACAGGCCGGCAAGAAATGCTCCACCACTACAAATAGATGAGAAAATCCATCAGCAGCATATACACATACATATATAGACATACATACACATCTTGTAGCTAGCTCAAGGACTGCAGCAGCTAACACAAGTCATATTAATTCCGGCAGGTAGCAGCACGCACAGTTAGCAGCTGTCGGCTAGCATAGCAAGAGGATCAGTTGGAGATAGGAACCGGTGACCGGCCGGCGGCGCGGCGGCCATGACGACGTACAGGGTCTGCTGCTTCCTGCGGCGGTTCCGGGCGGCGTCGAACGAGCCGTCGGAGGCGGTCAGGGACGTGTTCCAGGCGTACGCCGACGGCGGCGGCGTGGTCGGGGAGGAGGCGCTGCGGAGATTCCTGCGGGAGGTGCAGGGGGAGACGGAGGCCGGCGCCGACGCGGCGGCCAAGGAGGTGATGGCGTTCGCGGCGGAGCAGAGGCTGCTCAAGAAGGGCGGCCTCACCGCCGAGGGCTTCCACCGCTGGCTTTTCAGCGACGCCAACGCCACCCTCGACCCGCGCCGAGGGGTGAGTTTTTCTTTTTCTTCAGCTACCTATCTTAAAAAAAAACATTTTCAGTTCATCATCTTTTTTCTTGAACACCTTTGTTCTGCCTCTGTTTTTTTTTGTTATTCGTAATAGGAATCCTATAAAACATACATCCTCATATACTATGTTGTGGTTCGATTCTTAATGATATAGCTTACCATACTCATATATCATATCAGTATCACCAAAGACTATCTATTTATATCTCTATATGTATCTATATCTGTATATATCTACAGTATATTATATGGTTTTTAGTCCTGCAGAGTTGAACATAGTCATGCAGACCTGACGAGAGCAGCTACCCCTTCTGCAATTATACCATGCAACGCATTTATGAAAAAAATTAGGATTTTTCTTTTTCTTAAAAAACAGTAAAAAAGATTGTTAATCATTACTATTTTTTCCCTGGCCACATGAACACAAGTAGTACCCTTTGTTCCCAAAAGGATGCAACTACGAGTTAGTGCCGGTTAAAATACTCCGCATTTTTCCAAGTTTCTAATGAATGATATTCGTATTTATGACTCTAAATTAATTTATTATGAAAATATATTTTATAATTAATTTAATGATATGATATTTATCTGATATTATAAATATTGATACTTTTTATCTATAATATAATTGGTCAAATTAATTAAAAATACTAAAATATGACACTATGCTTGTATTGCATTCTTTCTCGGATGAAAAGAGTATGGTCGTATTGACCGGTATATTTGGGACCATTATTTCAAGAAAGGATAGGGTTTTATTTGAGAGGATTAAAAGCTTGCCGTTAGGTCAACGATACAGTTCATAGTTGTGACTTGTGCCCGGGGATCAGGGGCAAGCTGTACAATCCATCACCGTTGAGCCCATGTGCACTGTCCTTCCAAGCCCAGCATCATAATCGCATTACACGTCTGTAGGACCATATGAATCATGCACGCGCTAACCATCTTTTTTTTTTGAGACAAACCACGCGCTAACCATCTACAGTACTAGAAGTGGTACTAACAAACCAAGATTAGGGGATGTAGTTTGGCTTTAGCATAGCTTCAACTAATCAACTAACTCCAAAATGCATGAAGGATTACCACTTCAAGTATACTATCCATTCCACAAAGAGTGTCATTGATTTTGTCCCAAATCAAACAATTCTGAGTATGCATGAAGGTTTTTGACTTCAAATATACTACCCACTCCACAGAGAATGTCATTCGGTCTGTTCGTTTCGGCTGAAACGATCGTGGATTATTACTGCTGGCTGGTTTGGTGTGAGAGAAAAATATTGTTCTGCCTTATAATCCACGATCGTTTACGACCAAGCGAACATGCTGATTTTGATTTTGTTCCAAGAAAACAATTTGAAATTTAACTAAGTTTATATGAAATAAATATCAATATTGCAGCAAATAGGCCTTATTAAAATCCCTGATTTTGAACAACTTCTCTCATCTTCCATTTCTTTTTGGAATGTCCAAATCAGTCAGAGACTTGGTAGTAGCCTAGTGGGTAAGTTGTCAACAATCACTTGACAGTGAGCTTCTATACAATTTCTAATGAGCTTGTGTGGTCGATGTGACTCTCTGGGACGTCCAAAGACGATTGGTCCCGTTTGGCTTACCTTATAATCCGTACTATTTAGCTTATTTTTTTAGCCGAAACAATATTTTTCTCTCACAACATCAGCCAGAACAGTGTTTTCAGCCAATTCAGCCAAGTTTCAGCAAGCCAAACGGGGCCAATGTGTCATTTTTGTCGAGATTTATGTGTCACTGTATATATTATTAGCCTAATGCAACTTCTACATGGATTTTGTGATGTAACACATATTTGCAAAACATATAGTCAAATTACTTTACGTCTAAAAATATAGTTGGGATCACACATTAATTACCTTTCTCCACATATTTTTTTTCACTTAGGGGGTATGTGTTACGAAAAGTTTAAGTTCATACCTTTTCTTAATACGAAATACAGTACAGACGCAAATATGCTCATATACATGTCCACACAATAACTACCCCCATGAGCACTTTGAAAGACTGAGCTAGCAGAGCATGAGATTAAAAAACTCATAATAGGCATGCGATGTCTTCTTATCAATGGGTATGTTGCCTACCACAGAAAGATTAACACCGGTTTTTCTATAATAAATATGGAAAACCGCATCACAAATGAGAAAATTATAATGTATTATTTGTTTTTCAAAGTTTTGAGTCCTCATGGTTTTCTCTTATGTCACATTTTCTTTTGCATATATATCCCTATTGCTTGAACTTTTGTCGGTACATTGGCAAAAATCACTTGACAGTGAAGTTATGTTCAAGTGCCCATATTCTAGTGGCTTATGTACTCGCTCAGGTTTAAATTCTTTGTCTGAAACTTTGAAGGCCCGTTACACGTGTCAAGTGTAGTGATAGTTTTGGAAGCCATCTGAAAATATATTTGCAAAACATATAGCAAGTAGTAAAGTACTTTATTTGGAACAACAAAAATTTAGAAGTATATAATCACAATTAAAAAATTATTTGACACCAGGTTTCCTCTTCATGTCACGCTTCCACAAAGAGGGGCAACAAGTACTTTCTCCGGTCATAAATAAGTCAATCTATGTTTGTCTTGGTCAATCTCTTCTAATTTTGTTGATTAGAAATATCTATAAAAATATTACCTTAAATCAAGACTTATATCATCATGAAAGCATTCTTCATAATGAGTCTAGTAATATCACTCTTGTGTTGTCCTCGAATACCAAATTTATATATTGATGATGGTTATGAAAATTGTTTGACTCGACAAACCTAGATGGATATTCTATTTACGATCATTTGAAGTATTTGAGAAGATACTTCCTCCAGTCACCACCCGATGGAAGTACCTTCTCTTGTCAGAAATAAGTCAATTAATCCATCTATAGTCCTTG
This sequence comes from Miscanthus lutarioriparius, assembly GCA_904845875.1. NCBI lineage: Eukaryota > Viridiplantae > Streptophyta > Magnoliopsida > Poales > Poaceae > Miscanthus > Miscanthus lutarioriparius. Next base: position 72,988,784 of record CAJGYO010000016.1, on the reverse strand, counting down.
CTCTGGTTATAATTTTAGATATTAATGTCAATTAAAGTACTTCCTTCCATCACAGGTACGTTAATCTACCTAACAGCTCTTGTTGCTGTTCAAGATAGATATTGTTATATTATCTTCTTTTGTTTTTATTCTATTTTTTTTTATTTTCACTGTCTTCCAAGTTTTGAAGACTTTTACTGTATTATTCAAAAAGTATTTTAACTACTTAGCTAGTTACATAGCTTTAGACACAAATTAATAATTAACCCTAAGAAATACACATATTCCTAACATTGTTCTTTTTATAAAGGAAAAATTAGTGCAAAGCAAGCCCAAAAGGTACTTTTCTTACGTTCTTGCAAGTTAAGGGTAATTCTAGTACATTTTATGCTGACATAAAAATTGACCAAAACAAAGCATGCAGTAGTTGGCTAGTTGTTGCCATATTTTTTAGAGTATGGAATCAGGATAGTTACCAGTGAAGCTAAGTAGCCAACCTAAGGCTCACAATTTACATATGCATGTCGCGATTTGAATACTCATAGTGGGTGGGTAAACTAGATTAAACATTAACATCATGCCATGTATGTGCCTTTATCTTTTGACTATGGTTGGTGATAATAACCGAACTCTGGCATCGGCTCAAGAGGCGAGCTGACTCACCATTGACCTATGCAATGGTTGGGATTGCCATCATGCTATGTATGTGCCTATATCTTTTTACAAAGGCATGATGTACTGCAGAATTCTTCTTAATTAAGAATAATAAGATGACAGGTGAGATAGTACAGCTAGTACCAATAGTTGTGGGTTATTGTGTCGATCCAAAACTTGTTAAAATAAACTTAACACACACATGATAAATTTAGTAGAAAAATTTACTAAAACTGGCTGACATACAAGACAACACATGCATCCATATGCATATGTAGCTAGAGATAAGGTACATAACTTCTTCTTCTTCTTCTTTTTGCAAATCGATATATAGATCCATTGAAGCTCACATACATGTATGTGCACTCGGTAGTATAAACGCAACTGTACACATATTACCCCTTGTGAGCACTTGTGAAAGACTAAGATGGAAGATCTCAAGATTATTAATAAAGTCACCACAATTGTTCTTAGCTCTAGTTAAATCTTAGGATAAATCTATAAAAATACGAGCGCCTACTCAAGTGAAAGATGGGAGCCTCAGTAGATAGCGTACACCAAATGGAATATAAGGCCCTGTTTAGTTCCCAAAAATTTTTAACCCAAAATGTCACATCGAATTTTACGGCACATGCATGGAGCATTAAATATAGATGAAAAAAAAAACTAATTGCACAGTTAGGTTGGAAATCGCGAGACGAATCTTTTAAGCCTAATTAGTTTATGAAAAGCCTTAAATGCTACAGTAACCCATATGTGCTAATGACCGATTAATTAGTATCATTAGATTCGTCTCGCAGTTTCCTGATGGGTTCTGTAATTTATTTTTTATTAGTATCCAAAACCCTCCCGATATCTTTCCGACACATCCGATGTGACACCCAAAAATTTTCACCTCACCAACTAAACACCCCCTAACTAGCTGAGCTACAATTCGTATAGTTGGAACTTTTTGACAAGCTCACAAATGATAGTGCTGACGTTTAGTTGATCCGGTGTGATTAGATTCTTGTAAAAGCAAGTACCACCCACCTCATAACGAAAAGGAAACATGCAGAAAATTAAAGTGTCACCTAGATCAAAAAGAAGGCCAAGGGCCTACATGGATTGAAATGCAAATGCTTAATACACTAATGCACGCGTGACCCCAGTATTATATAAGAATATGATTGGATTTGGTGTTGGATATATTCGATGCAAGTTGTGCTTTACCAAACATCGCAGTTAGTTTTTTTTTGAGGAAAAAACATCGCAGTTAGTTAAGGCACGCCATGATCATCCAAACATCTTTTTGTGTGCTGTTAATAAATAAAATATATATTCCTGTCCCATACTTATTTTACATTTAACGTTTTTATTTACTAAATGTAAACTTTACTTTATCTCCTCGCCTTGGAAATTTTACTTTATTATTTCTTTCATATGACCACATATATTATCCGTCGCAAAAAAATATAATCATATATATTAATTGCACTGGGTGATGATATAAGAAATACTAAAATGAAAAATTGCAGGTTTACCAGGACATGGGCTTACCACTGTCCCACTACTTCATCTACACGGGCCACAACTCGTACCTGACGGGGAACCAGCTGAGCAGCGGGTGCAGCGAGAGGCCCATCGTGAAGGCCCTCCACGACGGCGTCCGGGTCATCGAGCTGGACCTCTGGCCCAACGCCGCCAAGGACGGCGTCGAGGTCCTCCACGGCAGGTGCGTGGGTTCTTCCTTATGTTGTTGCGGGGGAATAAATAAAGCCCAAACCAAAATCCGGCCCAACATCCTGTTTATCATGCTCCTGCTACTTCTTGCAACTGACGAGCACGACGGCGATGGACGGTGCGGTGCAGGACATGGACGTCGCCGGTGGAGCTGATCAAGTGCCTGGAGGCCATCAAGGAGCACGCCTTCGCGACGTCGCCCTACCCCGTCATCCTCACCCTGGAAGATCACCTCACCCCGGACCTCCAAGCCAAAGTGGCCAAGGTGCCTTGCCAATTTGCCATGCATCTCCTTCCTCCTTCCTCTCAAGTCTCAGCTCTGACTCTGAACCATGCATAGTCATCATATTCCGATGGCGGCAACTGACAACCATAGGTTGGTGCTTGCAGATGTTGAAGGAAACCTTCGGGGAGATGCTGTACGTGTCGGAGTCGGTGCAAATGGCGGAGTTCCCTTCCCCGGACGAGCTCAAGGGCAAGATCATCATCTCCACCAAGCCGCCCAAGGAATACCTCCAGACCAAGAGCGGCAAGGAGGAGGAGGCGGAGCAGGAGGGGGGCGTCTGGGGGGAGGATATCTCCGACGACAAGACCACCGCCAGTCAGATGTCGGAGCAGTTCAGTGGCAAGTACGCGGAGGCGGAGGAAGCCGCCGGCGCTGAGGAGGAGGCGGAGGCGGAGGCCGAGAAGAAAGCGCGGCAGGGGACGGACAACGAGTACCGGCGCCTCATCGCCATCCAGCTCACCAGACGGAAGCACAACATGGAGCAGGACCTCCGGGTTGACCCCGACAAGGTGACGCGCCTCAGCCTCGGGGAGAAGGCCTACGAGAAGGCCATCGTCTCCCATGGCGATCACATCATCAGGTCAGGCCGTCAGCTTAATGTTCAGTTATTATTTCGATAAGCTAACTAACCCTGTTCAGTTCAGGTTCACGCAGAGGAATCTGCTGCGCATTTTCCCGCGGTCGACGCGCATCACGTCGTCCAACTACAACCCGTTGATGGGGTGGAGGTACGGAGTGCAGATGGTGGCGGCAAACATGCAGGGCCATGGGAGGAAGCTGTGGCTAACGCAAGGGATGTTCCGGGCGAACGGCGGCTGCGGCTACGTCAAGAAACCGGACATCCTAACGGACAGCGACCCCGCCGGCGGCAAGCTGTTCGACCCACGACGAGCCGATCTGCCGGTGAAGACGAGGCTCAAGGTGACGGTGTACATGGGGGACGGGTGGCGGTTTGACTTCCGGAAGACGCACTTCGACAGGTGCTCGCCGCCGGACTTCTACGCGAGGGTGGGGATCGCGGGAGTGGCGGCGGACACGAGGATGGAGCAGACGCGGGTGGTGATGGACAGCTGGATCCCGGCGTGGGACCACGAGTTCGGCGAGTTCCCGCTGGCGGCGCCGGAGCTGGCGCTGCTAAGGGTGGAGGTGCACGAGTCGGATAACCACCAGAAGGACGACTTCGGCGGCCAGACATGCCTGCCGGTGTGGGAGCTCCGACCGGGGATCCGCTCCGTCAGGCTCTCCGACCATAAGGGCCAGCCGCTGCGATCCGTCAAGCTGCTCATGCGCTTCGAGTTCTTCCCCTCCCCCGACTCCAACTCCAAGCAGTGATATATATAATCTCACTCTGGTGCTGATGGGTGGCGCGCATGAATGAATATTCAGAGAATCCGTTTTGTTCGGTGTTTTTATCTGTTGTTTGTACTTGTGCATGAATGTTCTATCTGCCGGCTGCCGCGATACTGAGACTGGGACTGGAACTGTGATTATCATTATCATCATTGGTGTTGATATAAGTGAGGTAATAAAAGATTGATCCTGTTAATTAGTAATAATGGATGCTGATAAATACCTGTAACGTTTGTGTTGACTGAAAGGACGGTTGAATTCAGCCGCTAGGCAGGCAGCGCCGTGCACAGGCCAGAGTGCCCGCAAAATTGCCGAGAGTCTGATGCAGTACAAGGTGCCCAACAAAAGTGCAATGTTGCTTTGGTTTGCGCAGAGACTTTCAAATTTTCGGCTGAAAGCATCGGCTTTGATATGTTATCTTTTTCCAGCAAGGCTGCTGGGTTGATTAGGGCTACACAGTCGGCAACTAGTGGCAATTGCTTCATGTGTCGGCTTTGCGACTTGCAACGAACTATGGCAGCTATCCTTGCATGGCAGTGGTTAGCTGTGCAGGATAATATCGGCATACGGTGCAAGCGGCAATGATGCCATGATAGCTACACAATTTGCAGCCTCCAGCAAAGACTTGCCTTGTATGGTAGTGGCTTGCTCGGTGTGCGACATCATCTTTAACGGTGGATCGAGAGCCGTGATGACGGTGTGTCGACTTGGTAGTTTTATCATCCCATGATGGTGTTGGGTTGGATGTGGAGTGATGCTGTTTAATTTGTGCCTTCTTTCGCTGAGGGGGTTGTGATGTGGTCTTTGGTATGCGGGTTACTTTGATATTTCAATCCAATTGCCTGGTGTAGTTTTGAATGTTTTACTTAGCTCTTAGTTGTTTTTGTTGGAGTCATATTGCTCTGATGTTTTATCTAGTCCAGATTCATATTTTTTAATATAATCTGCACCTCTCCTATTTGGTTTATTTAAAAAAACTAGCTCCATCAAGGAAAATGGTATCTTTAATTTGAAGCTGCTGCCTCTTCTCACAGTTTCATATGTTGTTTAAAATTTTTCCTAATGTAAGAAACCTTTGATACTTAGGAGTAATAATTTATAAAATAATCAGTCACTAGGATTTGAACCCTAGTGGATGCAACAATACCCTTTGTCTCTAGCCTCTACTACCGCACTACAAAGTGTTTTTTCGAAGAGTAATCTTGACTTATTAAGTGAAGTCATTAAGCAAAATAAAAAACAAACCATCTGAATAGGAGTTTAGATCGAGGCTTTTGCAATCAAAATGAAAATACCAACCTCATATTTTTATTTAAAATTTACTAGCTTGGTTTGTCATATTGGAAAGGTCGAAATCAGCGATACATAGTTTTAGAATATTCTCAAGGTTGCATGATCAAGGTTGTTGTTGTGCATCATAGCAAAGAAAAGACTAAATCAAACAACCATGCTTCATGATGAAGTTGAGAAATTACTCGCCATTGATGTTTTAGAAAATTATGATGAATTTAGATAAAGGTGATAAGAATAATATCTAGATATTTTATTGGAAGAGTGTGGAACATGCTAAATGGCACAATCCTAAGGGGCACATATAAATAAAGGTGGCTGCTGTCATCTAGCCCTTGCAATGACATTAATCCATTAGAATGGTAAATGAGAAGGCGGGTCAACATCTTGTATATAAATACAACTTGTCACTAGATAAAATCTTTGGAGAATAATTAGAAGTCTGTCCACTAGCCTCCATTTCACCAAATTAGTTACACTTTGTGCTAGAGTTTGATAAAATTGGCACACACAAAAAAACTTCATCTTAGTGTAAGTTCAGAATTTTGTAATCTAACATCTAATAAATTAGTCAATATGAACATGACCTACATATGTTTTTCATTATATAAAGATGTATCTCACAAGACAGCTGATGTAAAAATTAAACAATACTCAGTACCAAAACTATAGTAACTCATGGGCAAGAGCAGTAAACAACTTCGACGGCGTATCCATTAGAGTAACTCACGGGCATCCATTTCATCGAAGGGTCATTCCATGTCCACCCTATCTTGTGGGCTGATAATATGAATATTAAATATCCTTTTGCCATCAATCTACCAACATATGATGTTGAATTGAATTTTTATGCTTTAAAATGATAAATCTTATACATAATGTTGGATGACGTGAATTCCTTGAACGACATAACCCTCCTAAGCTTGGAAGAAGCAAATTGAAATAAAAGGTAACACGTACATTTTCAACATCAAATTTCTCATCCAAACCTATCACATAACATCAGGAAAGCTATCCCAACATATCTTCTGAAGTAGCCAAAAGATACAATTCTCCGTCATGTTGTACGATAAAAGCAAAACAATAAATTTATACACTTAAGATGTTTCCATTACAGCACACACATTACATACTGTAGCACAATATCAAATTAATGTGAGAAACTACTGTACAAACAGCTTTGATTGATTTGTCAAAAAGAATTCTAACCATATTGGCATACATATATCACACTACAATAGCACATATCAAAACTAGCGAGCAAGTGCTAGAACAACATAATCTCTAATAAATAAACAAACACCGGAAGCTTCATAATAATCTAACTCATAAACATATATAGTAAAACTTGCAGGAAAAAAATTCAAGAATAGATGACAAACATTTAAGAAAAATAGTAGCCAACAAACAAGATACTTCAATAATAGATCAAAATAATAGACTACCGGGGACATCCATCTATCAGGAAAAAAATTCGAAAATAAACATGATGATTCATTTCAAAATAAAAACAAAGGAGGAACATCATAGCTAATATGCTAGCACAAGTCGAATTAATACCTAGTTGCTTGCAAATTTGTTCCCACACTCAGAAAAAAATAGAATCATGTTTATTCCTTGTGCCACAAGTCACCGTGGGCTGCCTTGGCCTGCCATTGGGCCACTGGTGGTCCAACCGTGGGTCTAGCCCGATTTCACTATGGGTCATGTTCAGCATGTGAGAGTTTCAAAATTCATGGGGTTTCTCTGTTGATGATGGCATGGGAAGCTCTAGAGAGAGAGCGCAGGCTTAGTAGGGTGGCTCGCACATGTCTATGTGCACCGTACGGTCAAAGCAGAGGAGAAAGCGATAAGACTGCAAGTTGAGAAGAAGTGCTCGAAAAGTTTAAATGATAAATCGCTTTCTCCGATGATGCTTAGGGTTAAGCACCAGAAGTTTTTGGAGGTTGCAAGAACCTTCTATAGAAGGATGAGGAGAGCACGGAACCTTCCAAAGGGTCACCAGAGAAATTAGACCGAAGTTTAGGCGCTAGGTTTCGACCGTTGAAAAACAACCATTGACAGCTAGTTTTTTTCCTACTCAATATAAAGAAGGGTGGCCGTGTGGTATATCTTTTGGTACTATGGGAATGTGATACACTTAAAGAGAGCATCATTTATACATCCCTTCTCATACTATTGCATGTGAGCAAATACTTTGAGAGCAGTTGAGTGATTCTAGTGTGGTACATTGATTGATTGTATTGAGTGGCACTAAGGTGATCATGTTGCAAGACGGTGGTACTTGTTAGTCTTGGAGGTTCCCACCTCCTAGATGGCTTGGAGATTATGACTCTATTGAAGCCCGTAAGTAAAAGGTCCTAATATGGCTAGAGGGGGGGGGTGAATAGCCTATTTCAAACTCTACAAATTCACTAGAGCAATTTGATTAGTAAAATAAACGGCGAAATGCAAACTTACTCTAGCTCTACAAGGGTTGCAAGCCACCTACCCAACAATTCTAGTTGCTATGATCTCTAGTCACACAAGAGCCTAAGTTACTACTCACTAAGAGCTCTCAACAAGGCTACACTAAAGAGCTCCACTAGATGAGAATAAACTACCAAGCAAGCTCTCAATTCTAGCTACGCTAAAGAGCTTGCTACAACTAGTTTGCAAGAATATAAAGGGGTGAGTGAGGTGATTATACCACCATGTCGAGGGATGAACCAATCACAATATGATGACAACCAATCACCGGGACAAATCCAATCACACAAGAGACACAAAATTTTTCTCCCGAGGTTCACGTGCTTGTTGGCCCGCTAGTCCCCGTTGTGTCGACTAACACTTGGTGGTTCGGCGGCTAAGAGGTGTTGCACGAACCTCATCCAACAATTGGACACTACAAGAACCTACCCACAAGTGAGGTAACTCAATGACACGAGCAATCCACTAGAGTACCTTTTACGATCTCCCGTGGGGAAAAGGTCAAGAACCCCTCACAAATATAATCCTTGATTGGGGGCGGACACAATCACCAAATCCCCTCACCAATCAACAAGTCACCAACCGTCTAGGTGATGGCAATCACCAAGAGTAATAAGAAATCCACAATCACAATCACCACCTAGTGCCACCAAATACGATCTCAAATGCACACACTAGGGTTTCCCCAACCTCTCATGAATGAGCACCAAGCTTGGAGAAGGAGAGGAGAGGGAGGAGATGCTCTTGAAGCTCACTAGATCAACACTTTGAATCCTCAATCTATTACTTAGGGTTTGCTCAAAGCTTTGGGAGAGAGAGAGAGGAGCTTTTCTTCTTCTTTTCCAAGTTGGAGCACTTGATCATCTCATTTGGCCATCACCACCACCATGACCATCATCTAGCTCCATCACTTGGTGTGTACCAACCTAGCTCATATTCATCACTTAATGACAATGTTAGTACACTTAGGTTTCATCAATTAGCCAAAACCATACTAGGGCTTTTAGCAAGGAGATGTGTGGTGCTCCAAAGTAGACTTCTTTGGGGATCTTGTGCTCATCCCTGTTGAGGGAAGGCGAAGAGCAACTCTAGTAGGAGGCATGCAGAGTGTCTGTTGATTGGCTGGCTCAAGTCTAGTGCTCATGTTGGAGCCTACCTTGAGGGGTAGTCCTAGCCTGCGGGCTTGGGAGTTAGCGAGAGGGGCAGTGATCCTTGAACTTGCCTCAACGTGGAGTATAGTAGGTGGTTGGCAAGCCACCGTACCTTAGGAAAAAATCATCGTGTCATCCTTTGTCTCAGGTGTGGTTTACACTACTAGCTCATTAATTGTTTTATCTTGTGCTAGTATCATTGCTCTTGTGCTAGTGTGTAGCTAGTAGCTAGTTGTTTACCTTTTCTCACTAGTATGTGTAGGATCCTCCTTGTGCTTGCTTGTACTCTAGTTGCTTAAGTTGTTTGAGCATGCTAACTACACTTTTTAGGTGAGCTCACACTAGCTTGGCACCCTAGTTGCTACCTTAATTAGCATCTTTTTAGGGTTCTTGTAAACTTAATTAGAGGGCTGTAGTCAGTGCTAGACCGTTAATTTAATTCCGCATTTAAATCAGCTAGCCTTCACAATTAACATGTAGAAATGAATGTTCACCTCCATTTAGTTGGCCATCTCGATCCTACACACGGGTCATTGATGGCAGCCATGCCATGTGCTTGTTGGTCGTATGGGGTGCATGGGAAACAATGGCTTTTCAAGGTTCGACACCACCATGGAAGATAGGTGTGCTGACTAGATAAGGCCTTGAGAAGACGATAGGATTGGATAATGAGCCATCTCAAGTTATAGCTCATTATGATAACAAGTTGGCTCACCTCGGCTTGTTTAGTAAACGAGCTAAAACTCTAGCTCGGCTCGACTCGTTTAGCTTGCGATTTGGCTTGCGATAACCAATGTATAAATCACTAGCTACTAATTTATTATATATATACATCAAGAGAAATAAAATAAATAAGTGTAATACATAGTAGAGACATCAATTCTAGACTCCAATCACATGCATATAACAAAATCTAGTCTAGTTGTACTAGTTTAGGTTGATATATAGAGGAATTACCCGAGTCGCGAATGCTTCCGAGCCCATCGACACTGTAGAAGGTTCTTATGGTCAAGTTGGGGCTCGCGAATGCTTCCGAGCCCATCGACACTGCAGAGACATAGAAGTTGGAGTCCATCTTTGTTGAGCCACTTTCGGAGTCCAAGCATGAGGCTTTTAAGGTCCTTTTCTCGGACGACGCATTCCTAGATGACTTCGTCCAGGAGGTTGATGGGCTCCTACCGTAGACGCGCTAAGGAGTTAACGCAACCATCAGTTGTTGCAAATTTGGCTCTCCCTATCATCATAGAACCTGTTCTGGTGCTTGATGCGCAGGCTGAGTGGCCTTGCGCGTTGTTGTCTGGTTAGGGAGTCGAGGTCGTCTTTTTCGCCCTCAGTTCTTGTTTCAGTTATTCTTCTTTCTTTCTTGTGTTTTTTGTTCTCTTTCTCTCTGGTAAGCTTGGCGCTTATCAATGAGTGGGTAACTTGTAATGTACCTCTAATTCCTCTTAATGAAATACGTTCCTATTAGTGGCGCGGTCGTGAAAAAAAATATAGAGGAATTAATAAGCCTCGGATCTGTCTTTATACGAAAACATGAGGGCCAGGGTAGCCTAGGTGAGTCGAGTTTGGCTTAAGAAACAGGACAGAGAAGAGATGGAGTCTTTGATAGTATGTTTTTTTGAAACTGTCTTTGATAGTATGTTGGTTTACCTTCCTTGCAGTTGGAAACCTGTATTGAGGTGGCGCAGAAAGAGTCAAAGAGTGCTCCTTATAGTTGCTCTCTTGAACGTTTGCCTATCCAAGGAACAGAGGTTATGGTATTATGGAATTCTAGCTACTTTCTTATAAGCAACCTTTGTATTTTTTTTAAACAAAAACACAAATAAAATTCAAGGTCAAGTTCCAATCCAAGCAGTCGACTCTTGACCTGTTCGTTGAGTCGAGTCAGACATGGCATGCTGCCGCCGAATAAATAAGCACAAGGTCAGTCAGTCGTCAGATAGCGTTAGCGGCCTATACATGGCATGGAAAATGGAAACTCATTGAGTTGACGACGACGCCTGCGTCTCTCTCTCCCTGGATTTGACGATTCCTATGGTTCCAGTCCACCTCCATCGGCACAGGTAAATTTTCACCGCCCCTCTGATTCTCTGAACCCTCCGTTTAGTTTGACACCCGCGCCGGTGCTTCCCGCGAGGCAACCGTGAAACGGACTGCCGTCTTGCACGTGAGGATTTGACTCCCTGTTAGTTTCAGGAAGAATTACAGGCGGAACGGAAATTTCAGGGCTCCTTCGATTCCGGAAATTTCGGCATGTTCCAGAAACCAATGGGACACAAAATTCAGCAGTGACAGACAGGTCGTTTTTATTAGCTTGCGGTGAGACTGTTTCAGCTTCTGTACTTTTCTCTCTCGAGTGCAGTTTCAGCTAGTATTTCTCAGTGAGTTCAGAAAAAAGTGCTACTACTAAGTAGCCATTGGACAGGTTGAGTGCAGTCTATAATATCTTTGCTGTGTTGAAGTGATGATATCAGTGTCTACCTGTGCCAGGAAACGAAATGGCTTTGTTCAGATTGTTCTTCTTGGTGATCTGCAGAAGGTCAAAGAACAGGTACTGCTGCAGGTATCAATCGTAATCAAATCCACCAGTGCTTTGCAAATCTACAACCTGTTCGCTTGAGCTTGTTTGGCTTATAAGCTATACCTTTTTTAGCCAACGAATAGCACCAAATCAACCGACGGTACTTTCGGTCATGACTTATCAGGATTGAAAACTTGGAGACGACAGGGAAGGAAAGCAGGGACAGGCAACGTGCAGGGAGGAATCGGAATCAATCAGAATCAGGGCGAGCGTGGAAGATCCAGCTCGATCCTGCTCCTCTTTTCCGCACCACACTCATTGCTGACACTCTTGCCGCTGCAAATATATTTCTGATCCCCATGAACTGTACATCGTCGTTCAAATTGACCTTTTCCTTCTGACTTGGAGACACGAATCAATTAATAAACCGCAGAGAGCATGGCAAATATTTTTTCCCCATTGATGAAAACACACCACTACAATTCATGGGGAAAATATTGGTCCGTTCTGATTGGCTTTACAACTGTGCAGTGTGAGGCAGTGTGAACAGTTTTTTTTTGTCCCCGATTTAATTTTGTTGCGTTGAGAGCAGTAGTGTGGACGATGGAAACAGGACAGTGGAAAGCGAAGCTGCACGATGCCAACCAACCACCACCGTCCGCATCTATCCCCAGTGTGAACGATAGGGTGGTACCGGCCTAAAGAGACATGGAGTGGGATCCTTATACTTTTTGCTGCAACCAACGTCTGTATGCATCCACACGTAGATCACGCAATCACATACAGGAGATTTCAGTTCTGTTCTGACAGAGGTCAATCAACGTATTCGTGTCCCAGAACACTAGTTAGAACAGGTCTAATCTTTGATACGTAGCTTTCACCGCTGGCCCAGCAGCCAGGGATGACTTTTGATCAACCTACTAGATAGAGACTTGTTGACACCCCAGCGGCAGATTCCTCAACCATCCGCATTGCATGCTATGGCGTACTAGTACTAGTAGTATTGTACTGAGAGAAGAAGAGTCCAAGCACGGTGTTAGGAGGGCGATTAGTCGTCTAGTATGCATTGGCAGAATGGCATACTAGTCCTTGTATGGCCCAGCGTAGAGCGAGACTGCAAAGTCAAAGCGATCTGTTGGAGACACGGCCATTTGCGCGGAAAAAAGAAGAAGAAAATTGGATGAAGCAGAAACAGCCATGACTTGTCACGACCAACGATTTTTTATGATTTATGAGCTCCGTGACCCATGCTAATGCACAGCCATCCAACGTCGTTTAGACGAGCTAGTATGACTGGTCACTGCTGCATGGCACTCGGTCCTCTCCTGTTCCTCACTGCAGTGCGGCCGGATGCATGCAAGGAAATGCACGCAGCTGGCATGGTGGTGGCTGTCAGCAGAGACAGGTCAAACGGTTTATGACGACGGTTTATGGCTTCTGCTGCAGCACGCACGCCCGGTTAATCCAACAGGAATAATGGTCTCCGGATGCCAACGTACGCGCGACGATCGATCTGTTCAACAAGCGTCACGTGGTATTTATTTGGACAGTTGATTAATAGTTTAATACTAGTAGTCAGTTTTACTAGTAGATATGTAAGGCAGTGGATTGATGCGTCGGAATGCCGGGTCCAACGGCTTACCATCTCTTTGTTTGAAATTTTAGTTTTGTTTCTTTCCATTTTCTTTTCTTCTAAAAAAAAGTGAACGAAGACAGAAAAAGTGCATGACGCGTGGCAGGGTGGTTGGTAGTTAGGCGACGCGACGGCGACAGGCCGCCGTGCGCGCGTAGCACGGGGCAGGAGGGGTTTAGAGCGGCACAGGAACGTCGCAGGCGGTACTTGCCCGGGTGGCCACGAGTCGCCGGCGTGGCCGCGGCCGTGCACCGGAGGCCGGAGGATGGATCATATCTGTGTCTGTCCGGGCTCCGGCGGCAGGCAATCCGTGTGCCGTGCGGCCGTACGTGCAACGGTCCCGGCGCGAGACGTACCGTAGAAAAACGGGCGCGGGTACGGTGGCGACCCGCACGACACTCCTGTTTGCCGACGACCTGACGTCCGTCCTCAGGCCTGACCTGGCCTGGCCACACGGGAATTAACAACATCATCTTGTATTCCCCTGCCTCGACAGTGCCAACACACCCAGCGCCCAGCAAGGTTACCCCCTGCTGTTGCTGGCTTGGCGCCAGCCATTAGTAGCCGTTTCGCGGCATCTTTCCGTTCCCGCGGTTTTCTTGCTCGTCACAGAGCTCGTTCCCTTTTGGGCTTTTCTCAGTCACGGACTCACAGAGCTAAAAGAAAAAGAGACAAGGACAAGTCACAGGACTCACACTTCACCGGGCTCGTAGCACAGCAGAGCACGGCACCAGACGAAAAACCCACGCGGAGGCGGAGACGGCGTCCAGGTCGCCCCCGCGCCCGCGTCCTTCAATTCAACGGCACCCGCCGCGTATTCCCTCCCTCCACCTTTTTTCCGCGCGCTTTAATCCATTTCCTCCGCGCACTCCTCCCTCTCCCTCCCTCCCCCGTCTCCACGCCAGCCGGGCCTCGCAGATGTCGGCGGCGCGCTCCTCCTCCACCTCCACCCAATGACCCCGCGGCCGCCCCTCCTCCTCCTGCTCGTGCCCCTCCTCCTCGCCATTGCCTTGTCCTTGCCCGCCGCCTCCGCCGCGTCCACGCTCGCCGTCTCGTCCTCCTCCACCTCCCCCACCGTCTGCGGCGTCGACGCGTACAACGGCACCGTCTACTGCGCGCTGCTCCCGGGCTCCTCCAACTCCAACTCCTCTTCCAACCCCGTCGCGCAGTCCATCATCGCCTTCGCCGAGGTCTCCGCGGGGCGAGGCTTCGTGTGCGGCCTGCAGGCCGGTGGCGCCGCGCTCTTCTGCTGGCCGTCCACGCCCGCGCCGCAGTGGGGGCAGCTCCGCCGGCTCTACAACGGTCCCGACCCGCTCGCCGACCTCGCCGTCGGCGGGGACCACGTCGCGGCCTACGAAGCCAACACCTCCGCCTCCGGGACCGGGAGAGTCCTATGGTGGCGCGGCGGGGACCGGTTCCCCGCGCAGGCCGACGGCGGGTTCCGCTCGCTCGTCTCCGGGGACGGCTTCACCTGCGCCGTCGAGACCAACGCGTCCGCGGCCGTCCGATGCTGGGGCCCGCAGGGTAGCGCGGTGCAGGCGGGGCTCGCCAACGCGACCGCCGCGCCGTACCTCGCCGCGGGGGCTCCCGAGCATGCACCGTCCTCGCCTCCGGCGCCGCGCTCTGCTCGGGCGCGGACGACGTCGGCGCGGCGGCGAACGCCTCTGCCGCCGGCGCGCTGCCAAGGGACCTCTTCGGGTACGGCCTGGCCGTCGGCGACTCCCACGCGTGCGCGCTCCGCCGGCCCAACCACACCGCGGTGTGCTGGAGCCTCGGGGGCCCACCACCACCCTGTACGAGCCGGCGCTCGGGATCTCCTTCCAGTTCCTCGTCGCCGGCGGCAACTTCACGTGCGGCGTCGCGTCCAGCGACTACAGCGTGTACTGCTGGTCCGCGGGCGCCGATGCCGCGCCCGTGCCGCTGCCGAAGATCCGCCCCGGCGTCTGCGTCAGCGACGTCAGCGCCTGCTGCCGCGGGTGCGGCTTCATACCGGGGTCGCAGCAGTATTGCGGGGGCTCCAGCGGCATCTGCAACGCGCTCCGTGAGGATTCGACGCCTGCTCCCCCACCCGCTTCGCCGCCTCCACCGTCTGCGCCGTCGAGTAGGCGCGTGTCCAAGGCCTGGATCGCGTTCTGTGTCGTCGGCGCGGTGGGTGGCTTCGCGGGGCTCTGCTCCATCGTCTACTGCCTCGTCTTCGGCTTCTGCAGCAACAAGCGGGTGCACAACTCGGTGCAGCCCAACCTCAGCGCAACCGCTGCCGGCGCGGGCGCGGGCGGCGACAACAACGGCGGCGGGGGTGGTGCGACGGGCGGGAGCCCGTACGGGTCGCCGAACGGGTCGCGGGCGCGGAGCCTGTTCCGGCGGCAGCTGTCGCGCGTGATGACGCGGCAGCGGAGCGGGCCGTCGTCGTTCAAGGACACCGCGGAGGAGTTCACGTTCGCGCAGCTGGAGGCGGCCACCAAGGAGTTCGCTCTGGAGGCGAAGATCGGTGAGGGCAGCTTCGGCACCGTGTACCGGGGCAAGCTCCCCGACGGGCGGGAGGTG
The DNA here is from genome assembly GCA_904845875.1 of Miscanthus lutarioriparius. Lineage (NCBI taxonomy): Eukaryota > Viridiplantae > Streptophyta > Magnoliopsida > Poales > Poaceae > Miscanthus > Miscanthus lutarioriparius. The sequence continues at coordinate 72,973,185 of CAJGYO010000016.1, read as the reverse complement.
GCCATCAAGCGCGCCTGCGAGTCGGGCCCCCGCGCGCGGCGGTTCCAGGAGAAGGAGAGCGCGTTCCGGTCGGAGCTGGCGTTCCTGTCCCGGCTCCACCACAAGCACCTCGTCGGCCTGGTGGGCTACTGCGAGGAGAACGAGGAGCGGCTGCTGGTGTACGAGTACATGAAGAACGGCGCGCTCTACGACCACCTGCATCCCAAGCCTGGGGCGGCGGCGCCGTCGCCGGTGGCGTCGTCGTGGAAGCTGCGCATCAAGATCCTGCTGGACGCGTCCCGCGGCATCGAGTACCTGCACTCGTACGCCGTGCCGCCCATCATCCACCGCGACATCAAGTCGTCCAACATCCTGCTGGACGGCGGGTGGACGGCGCGCGTGTCGGACTTCGGTCTGTCGCTGATGGGACCCCTAGAGCCGTCGTCGGAGGAGGACGACGCCTCCGCCTCCGCCGCCGCCGCCACGAGGTCGAGGTCGCGGTCGCGGTCGCAGTCGCAGCACCTGACGGTGATGAAGGCGGCCGGCACGGTGGGGTACATGGACCCGGAGTACTACGGGCTGCACCACCTGACGGTGAAGAGCGACGTGTACGGGTTCGGCGTGGTGATGCTGGAGTCGCTGACGGGGCGGCGCGCCATCTTCAAGGAGGCCGAGGGCGGGAGCCCCGTGTCCGTGGTGGACTACGCCGTGCCCAGCATCGTGGGCGGGGAGCTCGTGAAGGTGCTGGACCCGCGCGCGCCGGAGCCCGCGGCGCACGAGGCCGAGGCCGTCGAGCTGGTCGCGTACACCGCCGTGCACTGCGTCCGGCTCGAGGGCAAGGACCGACCCGCCATGGCCGACATCGTGGCCAACCTGGAGACGGCGTTCGCGCTATGCGAGGGAAGCGCCGGCGGCGGTGGCCGTGGAGGTGGCGGGTTCGGGAACAGCTCCTCCAGTGCTAGCCTCCCCTCCGTCACGTCGATGGACCGGTCGGGAGCCCTGTGAGGAACTGAGGATGGATGATTCCATTCTTCGGATTTCATTCTTGCAGCAACCGCCGGCGCCACCACCATTGTCGGTAAAGGGCGACCTCCATCCATTCGTCGAAGCTGTGATTAGCAATTTTTAGCACGGGAAAGGGAAGGGGCAGAGGGTGCGTTGCTTAGTTGGATATTTTTGAATTCTTCTCCATTCTTGTTCATTCTTCGTTTGGAGGGACAGGGGAGGTGTGTGATCCTGTCATCACACGTTTTGTTCTTGGTGAATGTACATTCACGATTCTTCCTTCTGCCGTTCCATTGCTCTGATGATTCCACTCGATCGTCTTCGAGACGAAACACGAGAATTCAAATTCATTCCTGTTCCCATGGTGAATGCCCAGCGCCAGCTGGATGATGTGGCACGCCAGTATCACCTCTCGAGCGTTGAATGGGAAAAAAAAATGGAAGGAGAAGCACGCAGGTTGTTGTTGACGAGATCAAAACGGTAGGCAGGCAGGCAGGCAGGTGGTCAGAGGCGGCTGGTCTACCACAAGGTGCCGCCGGGTCAACAGGGACAGGGAGGGAGGCCGACGGGAAGACGACAAGAGGAGAGGACCGAGGAGCAGTGGTTGGTTGTTTGGTGGTTGACGAACTGCAGTGACGCTTGCTGCCGTGCCGGTGCTGGCCCTGCAAACCGGAACGAATTACGAATGGGACCTCATCAAAGGCCGCCGCCGAGGTTCACGGTCGTCAACCCCGATCCCATGCTCGAAGAGGCAGGCAGGGTGCATGTGGCAGGTGGCCTGGTGGCGGAGGCTGCCCCAGGTCCAGCCGACGAACAAGACGACGAGCGCGGGCTGGTGTACTACCAAGTACACCACGTAGGTAGCCTCCTCCCTGTCTCTGCTGGTGACGACGGCCGACAGGAGGCGATGGAGAGACGACGCCTGAACGACGCGTTTGTCCACACACGCATGCACGTATTATATCGACGCATAATATGCACACCGGAAGGAATAGGAAGCTAAGCCCGGTGGGTGAGACCAACCCTTCGTCCTGTCATCGCGTGGACACGACTCCATCGATTCCTTCCATTCCCCCTTCACCCCTCCTCCTCGTTGTTTTTTCCTTCTCGGCTAGCTACCTCCTGCAGCTAGCTAGCCCTGCTGCTGTGATGGCGATGCTTGGCTGATCTGATCATGCGCGCGGATGTGCCATCGGGGTATAGGCAACCACAACCAGTGTATAGTGCCAGCGGCACACCCGGGGACAAGGGAAGCCCGTCCCTGTTACGTGTCCATGCAACGGACGGAGCAGGTGAGCCTGCCTCCATGATCGTTCACAAGAAATGCCTGTAGTCGGATATAAAAAGGGCAATTAGGCATCATTAGGTTTGATTTTGAGCGACCTAGCACAGGCCGAGGCATGTGGTTCAGTGCCCTGTAGTACGTACTGCTGCTACCAGAACCAGGCCCTACATGCTGCAGTGCTGCTGCTGCTGCTGCCGCCTGCTCTTAAAACTCAAAATAAAACTCAAAAGGACATGAAGAACGGGAGAAAGCAAACCTCATCGGCTCATCAAGACCCCATCCCGGTCCCGGCTCACTGCACCTCCATTTGACCAATTTTGATAAAAAAAAACGAACAAACGAGTAAACATGCAAAGTTTTTCAAAAGGAAAAAGAAAGAAAGAAAATCCTCTCGGGTCAAAAAGAAGATACAAAATGATTGCTCGACCGTACTTTGGCACCATCTGCATTTCATTTCGAGCAAGCAGATACAAGGCCTTGTTTAGATCACCTCCAAATTCCAAGTTTTTTCACTCTCTTCCATTACATCAATTTTTAGACGCATACATGGAGCATTAAATATAGGTAAAAAAAATAACTAATTACACAGTTTGGTTGTAAATTACGAGATGGATTTTTAAGCCTAGTTAGTCTATGATCGGACAAAGTTTATCAAATACAAACGAAACATACTATAGGTGGCCAGGTTGCAAAAATTTGTAATCTCCAAATATCCTTTTGGTTTCGCCATCACCATCTTGCCTGTCACTTTCGCCGCCGCGAGCCGCGACCGCTTTATGTTCTCGAGGTGTGTGCGTGTGGGAACGCAGAGACCTTTTCTTGAACCACCCATCCCATCCCATCCCATGGATACTGGCCTACAGCTTGCCGCTAGGATATGGATATCCCCTTGCCTTTTGTTTCTCTCGATCTTGTGCGGGTCAGCAGGTGCATGAGAGGAAGAGGCGGAAAGGAAGAGAGAGGATCATGGTCGCGTATGATTGTCGCGGCGGTACGCGCCGCAGGATCGCAAACCCCCCGCGCCAACGGCTCCATCTCCTCGTCTTCATTAACTGTGGCTCCTTCGCTTCGCTGAAAAAAATAAGTTAAAATACTATTTCGATTGATTTATTATGAAAGAAAAACATTATTTCGATTAAAAAGACAAGCTAAAAAATACGAATTATAAAATAAGCCACGTGTGCGAGCTGCGAGATTTTGTCATTCTGCTGCCCGTACTCGCTCTGTCTACGAGTCTATCATGTATACGGTGTAGTACTCTAATCTAGGCTGTGAATTCGTCAAATGTTCCCATAGCCATGCATCACGACTAACGCTGCCCACTTCTTTAGTTTTTTCTCTTTTCTTTATACTAGTCCATTGCACGGGTTAGATTCTTTCGTATGGGCTAATTTTGTGATACTTAAGCAATAGAAAACCATATTTAATATATGTTTAAATAAAAATTACTTCATTCAATTTACCTGAAATGATAAGAACTTATTAGGTTTCCTGGAAATACCAGTGAAGCTGAATTATTTGTCTACATCATCTCTGAATTGTTGATATGTGCACCAAAAAATATAACATAAGATGATGCTTTTTTTATGGATTACCTCTTTGTTTGACTTTTTAATGGACTTTCTTTCTCTATGTGTTTTTTCTTTTTGCTGGGTGTAGTCGTATTTCCATGTTTGTTTTTGCTAACATATTCCTTTTCCTGCAAGCAATTTGAACAGTTATATTGAAGAGAAGTATACTTAATCTAATAATTGAAAATAGAATGTGTTTGTTCGTTTCCCTACATTGTTTTCTGATTTAAGCACATCAGGCATGTCACTACCCACTTTTCCTTTGTGGCTTGGTACCTAATTTTTTTATAATTTGACCTTTTTTTGAAGAAAATTTATGTTTGACCCCCCGAGAGATGTAAACTCATATTTGGACCTTGGGGGTCGGCGCCACGACTCATGGCGCTGAGGTAACACGTCTCGGTGCCATAGATCTTGACTCCAGAGATATCTGATCGAAAACAGCAGGGCATTCTAGATGGTATTGATGTGGCTAATAACTCGACGCCATAATACATGGCGCTAAAGTCGACGCCACGTATCTTGACGTCGAGCTCGGGCGCGCGCGGCAATGCCATTACTGTCTCTGCCTTATCGCGCATCGAGAACACACACTGCCGTGTGCCCGCCCGCTGCCGTGTGCCGTCCTACTCCAGTAGTTGTGCGCCTTGCGACGTGAGATGGACGGTGCTGTCTCTGGCGATGTGTTGATATGGATTCAGTGCGGCTCCATCACGAGGGCCCCGTGCCGAGTCGTGCGCCGCGTGTGTGCGGGTCTTCTGACTGCTGGTATGGTGAGTCACAACCAGGGGCTGATCCCGTCGTCGTCCGTGACATCATTATTAGGGGCTGATTATGTGCGTGCAACATGGTAACGAAAGCTCATCAAGCTGCTGTCTGAACCATCAACTGATGTGAAAAAAAAACTGATGAGTGCAAAAATAAGTCACAAAACATTTTTCCCCTAACGTTACATTCTCTTCCATTTGATTGCACGAGTAGCAACAATAAAACCCATCAAGCTGCTGTCTGAACCAAAGAAGATGCGAGCCAGTGATTTAGATGACTAAACGAGAATTATACTTAGGGGCCGGCTCGGTTTTTTTATTAGCGATAATTTTATTATCTAGTTGTGTTTTGTATAATTATATTATCTAGAAGATATTAATAGCTATGATGGAATTTTATATAATCTCACTCTTAAACCGCAAAAATATTAAGTCATACACTATTTTTTTGTTGTGAAACATTTTTGCAAGCAACGGCCAAGCACTTACGAGGATCAAAGAATAGATGTCAAAATAACACGGCGCATACGGTTTAGTCGTACCGATAAGCACGAGATTATATATATGAATATGATGGAATATATATATATATATATATATAGTCGTATATATATATATATATGTGTGGAAGCAACAGATTAAGCAACATGCAAGCACTTACGAGGATCGAACATATATGTCAGAATAAACGGCGCAACGCGAGTCGTCGTTAATTAATTAATTATTTTATATATATATATATATATATATATATATATATATATACACACACACACACAACAGATTAACCTCACATGCAGCGCTTCCACACATGTTGCACTAATAATCAGCCCCTAATAATGATGTCACAGACGACGACGGGATCAGCACCTGATTGTGACTCACCATACCAGGCAGAAGACCCGCACACACGCGGCGCACGACTCGGCACGGGGCCCTCGTGATGGAGCCGCACTGAATCCATATCAACACATCGCCAGAGACAGCACCGTCCCATCGCAAGTGGCAAGGCGCACGGCTACCGGAGTAGGACGGCACACGGCAGTGTGTGTTCTCGATGCGCGGTAAAGCAGAGACCGTAATGGGATTGCCGCGCGCGCCCGAGGTAGGCGCCCAGGAGCCTGTTTCGCGTGCTTGTATATAATCGTAGATTATAAGCTAAAATAATATTTTCTCTTTACATCAAATTAGCCAGCAGTAAATAATCCACGATCGTTTACGATGAAACGAATAGGCTGAAAGATTTGTGGCGTCGAGCTCGACGCCAAGATCTATCAGTGCCACAGATCTTGGCGCTGACCTCGGCGCCATGTATTCTGGCGTTGAGGTACCGGCTACGTCATCGTCACATAGGATGCCTTGCTGTGCTCGGCCAATCACCTCAGAGTCAAGATCTATGTCGCCGAGACGTATTATCTCGGCGCCATGAGTCCTGACGCCGACCCCCAGGGTCCAAAGATGAGTTTACATCTATCAGGGGGGTCAAACTTTTATTTTTAAAAAAAGGGTTAAATTGTAAAAAATTGGGTCTTGAAACCTTGCACGCACAATATTATTTTGCACACGATGTAAATAGAATAGACATTGTGATGTAATTGAGTATACCTTTGCTGCCAATCTGCATTTATGAATTCTTCTACAATTGATACTTCCTTGGCAAAAGTTCCATCACTGTCTAAAGTTTCATCACTATCTGAGGTATCTTCTACTTCCTTTAAATTAAAAAAACAAAATGAACTTAGGTCAGTTTTATTACATTGCTACAGTGAAGTTGAGTAAAATAAATGTTTTAAAAAAAGAAGAATACAATAAAGTATAATATTCAAGAAGTGTTACCTTTTTTATATTTGGCACGTTGGTTCTTGAACTACATTTTTCTTTTGTCAAAAATAGTCTTGAAACAATGTAATCAGGTCTCAAACTTGTGAAGTTGTAGCCAATCAGTCTGAACTGAAAAATCAATGTTTGACCACATATATTCCTGGATCTGTTTTGGTACCTCTTTATTGTCATAATTGACCTAGGTGATCAACGAATCTGCTGATTCGATAATTAGCAATTGTGCTTCCTTTTCAAAAAGTATGCAAGTTGCGGTTGATGTTGGATCTCTTACTTGAAGCTTAATTTTGTATCTGTAAAGATTATCCCCTTGTTAGTTACAAAAATAGTACAATACAGGATTGGAACTTGCTAAGTCATTTACCGTGCTTTAGGTTCAGCTTACATTTTCTACAATAGTAGTGATCAAACTTGTTGTCAAGTTGTTTCTTACAATTACCTGCACTACACGGGATGTAGTACCAGCCAAATTTTGCGTTAATTGCATTTATTGTGGCCTCAACAGTAAATAGCTTATCCTGTAAACACATAAACATACCATTCATATAAATGTAAGCTTTTTGAAATGATCAAACATATGCATACCTGATTTGATGACTCATACAAAATCAAACCTAATCCTTCTAAAGTTCTTCTACTGTACCGCATCTACTCCTCCATTGTCCCTTTTAACTGGTCTTCAATATGAATCTCTTCGATACTAATACCACACGAACATAGGATTTTTTCATACAATGAAATATCACCATGTTAGAGTGTAAGCTACAAATATAAAATAGAATACTATTTTAATTTGTTTACCTATTACGTGCATCCATAGCTTTAGGAATTGGTAAATCTACAAAAACTTGTGCTGCATTGGTTGATGACAAAGCTATCCTGAAAAATAACAATTATTTAATTTCCTTGGAGGCTTGCTGAAAGGCAAAAATATTATTGAATTATTGATATTAAATGAAGACTTACTGCCAATTTTTTCACAGTTGTAGATGTTATTGCGATCACATGAGATTTTGCCCTCTCATCGATGTGCTCAACTCCCCCCCCAAAAAAAATCGAACCTTAACTTCTTGTCCACTGCAAATTTGGAAGTCAAATAATATAATTTAAAATGTGTGGAAATAGTAGGAAAACAGTCTAATTTAAGGCGTGCAAAGACATGACATTAGCATGCATGTAAACGTGTCAAATTTGGTAGTTTGTGAATGAAAAAAAAATCCTACTTGATCAGGAGCACAATATCACGTATTTTGGTCACTCCGAAGTATGTCCTAGTTTCTTCTATCGGTCCGGTGTGTGCTGCAACTCATATGAGTTCTTATCAAAAATTGATCAAATGAGAGGAATATCATAAAAATTATAATGTTAGCAGCAGCATACCTGAGAGGTACATGTCCATATTTACTCTATTAGAAAGCATGTCTGTACTAAAGAACCAAAAACTATACTTTGGGATGTCTTATCTTTATCTTCTTTATCATTCTCCAGTGGTGAATATTTCTGTGCAGCTATTGTGACTCTGACATTTGTAATGATGTAAACTTACCTTCTTCGATCAATGGTTTGAATTTTTCCATTATGCCTTACTGATAAATCCATCAATTTTAGTCCCCTATTTTTTTATTGTTATCATTATCATGTAAACTGGAAGTAATCTAAGGCCATTACAAACACAGTGAAAAATTGTTATACCTAATGGTCAATACGGATCATATACCAAGACTGATTTGTTCACCATTACCGAGCAAGATTGCATCCTACATTCTAGTGACTCGTGCTTTGATTTTCCACAATTCCTTTCCTGGCCTAATCTCACTTAATGTTTTGGTGACCATTGCAACTTGTAAACTGAAACAACATAATAATGATGCCATTAACTTATTTTTTTTATGTTGATCGTAGGAGATAGATTAGAACGTTAATGGATTCAGCTAGACGGTCATACCTTTGGTTGATGAATGATGATGAAAACAACAGGATGAACAATGAATAGATGGATTTCTGATTGCGTCGTGGTTGACAAATATAGAAAGGATGAAAAGACCAACGGTGAATATCGTGGTTGAAAAAAAATATAAATCAAAGGCAGTTTGGCACTGCATACCTTGAGTTGTTGGAAGATGAAGAGAGGAACGGTGAATAGATCGGCTTGATGGTTTTCTTTAGCAGGTGGTTGACAAACCGGCAGACGTGTATCTATTTTAATAATAGAGTAAATTGCACCCACCATACAACAACTTGAAATGTGGGTGCAGATTAGTCCAATAACTTATAGAATACTCAATTTAGTGTGACAACTTGGCAAGTGTGTGCATATTAGTCCAACAACTTATAAAATGCCCAATTATGCAACAACTTATCAAATTGATGCATCTATAGTCCAAACGTTACAATGATAACGTATTTGGTCACATTGTATAGCAAAGAGATGGTATATTTGGCTCGGAACAAATAATTGATAATTATGTGCCCATTGATATTCGCATCACAATGGTGATATAGTTGTCCAAGACAAGAATCTTTATTTCAAAATTTAAAAAGGTATATTCACATCGAAAATAAGAGATATTTTGTGTCTACATAAAAAATTAGTTTACTCTGATTTTGACATAACAAACAATGTCTATGAAACATTATGATTTCGACGTAATAACAAACAATGTCTATGAAACATTAGAAGCCTGATTTATGCCTATTTATATGTTTCAAGTATGCACAAAAGCAATATTTTTCTTTAATTTGAACTATAATTAAAATTCTAAACGGTATTTTAAGTTTTAATAAGTTAAAGACGCCAATTAATTCATAAGGATATGTTTACACCTTGTGTTAATGTTCAATTATGAGTAGAATATTCCCTCAAAAAATAATTGTTTATTTCAAGCTATTTTGGCTTTTATTAGTCTGAAAAAATACAAGGAAAAACTGCAAAATCAATTTGAAAAAGATGGCATAACTCGAATTTTATTTTGGTCATGGTATTAAGAAAAAAAAATCCTAAAATGACGCAATACAAGCCAAATGTATCGTATTTGTAATGTTTGGACCGTATATGCACCAATTTGCCAAGTTGTTGCACTAAATCGAGCATTTTAGAAGTTCTTGGACCAATTTGGACCCACATGCCAAGTTATTGCACTAAATTGAGCATTTTATAAGTTGTTGACTAATTTGCACCTAGCGACCAAGTTGTTGTATGGTGCATACAATTTACTCTTAATAATATATAAAGGCAGCTAGATAGATGGCTTTCTGTTAGTATGCGGTTGAGAAACAGGCAGACGTGTGTATCTATTTTTATTATTATATATAATAGATTGCCTCCGATATATTTTATTCAGATTTTTTGTTAATATATACTAACTAACTGTGGACGTGTCCATCTTCTAATAACCGATCAAGATTTGAAGTCCATCGTAATAGCTAACTCCGAACGGTGGTGGTATTTTGCGGTCAAAGTATTTTTTTTTCTCACCAAAACGTGGTCGAAGGTTTTTTTTTCTTGTAAAACCGTTTTTAATTTATAATGGCAAAGTGGGTAATCTAGTAGACAATAACAAAATGGATCTAATGGTCATAGATGGCTATATACCTTCGATTTGATGGCCAGATGTTTCTTATTAACGTGAGAATTTCTAGCATTTATCTTTTTTTTTCTAGAGCATCTGAAGAGAATTAACGTGGAGCCTCCGTTGGGGCCTCCAATTAGTAGGAGTCTATCTACTGGACAACCGTGTGTTTTAGCAAAAGCTAGCACATGTTTGTTTGCTGGCTGCAAAACACACGATTTGTAACCGAGAAAAAACCGTGTGTTTTAGCACAAGCTAGCACATGATTGTTGACTGCCTGTAAAACACATGATTTTCAACAGATAAAAACCATGTGTTTTAGCACAAGCTAGCACATGGTGGTTGGCTGCCTGTAAAATACTTGATTTTAAAAGAAGGTCCACGCAGAGCAGTTCTGCTGTGCAACAGAAGATTAAATAGTAGAGCCAAATAATTAAAATGAGAAAGTGGCCCATGTAACATGCAACAACCCAGAAAAATAGGAAATCCATAGAAATAAAATAGATAAGACTTGGAAAAGAAGCAAAGCAAACAAAATGGATCTGCTTTATGTGGGGAAAAGCTCTGCTCTGCTCACGCAGAGCAGGGGACAGGGGCAAAAATCAGATTGCATGGAAATTTGAAGAACAAGCACTACAAGTCTTATTCATACCTCATCAGGTAAGGTTAGTACACCAATCATTTGAATCAATTTCTCTAGTAAATCGATTTCTCTGAAGAAGCAACAATAAACAAATTAGCAGCTGAGATGAAAGACTAGGAGAACCTAGATCCATGGAATCTGTAATCATGGGAGCTATAAACAAAGTCAGGATGATAAAGATGGACTGCTGCTTGTGCTTGCTCCAACAGTAGGGCGTGGCCCTGGTTGCTCACTATGCACAAGGAGCAGATCTAGTACTTGGGGGTTGTGATGTGGTCTAAAAGGCTAGAAACACAACGCATAGTGCAAAACAGAGAGCATGAGATCACACACACATATAGCTAGCAAAAATCACACACACACACACATCGATTTTTCTGGGCCAATTTCTAAAAGTAATTATGCAGCCACACCATTCAGCAATCCTCAACTAATCCTCAACTAAAATTACAATTATATCTGTTATGCATTTGCTATATTCCTATTGTAAATAAATTATAAAACATAAATATGGAAATTGCACATTTGACCTAGTACAACTTGTACTTGTTGCTAATGCAATTATACTGTATATATATACAATTTAAAGATCCAGCTCATGCAAGTATTGCTACTTGTACCACTATCAATTCAACTAGCAGTTTTGATGTGGTGCAGGGATAGAGGTGGCTAGGAATGGCTATAATCTCACATACTAATTCTTTATGATGCTTCAACTTTATCCTAATAACATGTCATCATTTATTACTAAATGCAGGCAAAGAATAGGACAAAATTGAGACTGGAGTAGTAAGTATTACAGATCACCGAATAATGTTTTGTAGGCTTCCTAGTGAAGCCAAAAAGAAAGAAGAGGAAAGAAACATTAAATGGTAGCATTAATCCCAAAGCAACAGAACACTGAGGAGATGGTAATCAAAGATGATCAACAGATGAAAAGCGAAATTTATCCATAAGAAGGAGGGATGCAGTCAATTTCAGTGGCCAATTAATTTATGTAATTTATTTAATGAACATGATGTTACAATCTTAAATTAAACTAGCAGGTAACCCCGCGCTTCGCGCGCACAACAGTGGGCGCTGTGAGGCCCAAAAAAAAAGTGGGGAAAAAAAGTGGTGATGTTCCTTATCGGGTCGGGTACTGTTCATCTGATCCGTTACTGAGTGGACGCGATGAGGACGGGAAAAAAAGTGGTACTGTTCCTTATCGGGCGGGTCTGTTTATCTGATCCGTTACTGTTCATCTACAGGATCTAAGTCAGGGGCACATCGGATGAACAGTACTCGTGATGTGACACCCTCAAATTTAAAGTTCTTATATATAGATTGTGCCTAGAACTATAATTGCATATGCCGAGAACTGAAATTGTAGTGTCCAATAGCTGCAATTTACATTGTTGGTGATTATAATTGTGTAACCGAATGTTTTGTTTGTTTGGTTTTCATCAAGTGATGATATAAATTGGATCATATCATTTGTGATTGGTTGGTGCTTGTGTTGCATCAACGATGATGGAAATAAAATGGAATGTGCAAGGTAAAGGTATATTTATATGGTATTTTATTTCACCGGTCATATGTGTGTAGAGAAGTTTATGATCGGATTTAGGATAGATGGTCGTACTATCAAGAGGGGTAAACTTATTTGCATATCGGTCATCTAGTGTCACTTGAGCGATCTAACTTTGTATACATGTTAGGATCGAGTGGCGTGGTGAAAAGAGTGCTAATCCTTTGGAAAAATGTTTGTGAAAAGCTAACACACGTGCACAAGGTGGTGATCACTTGATGGTGTTAGCATATTTACAAAGATGGTGAAAAAAGACGAAGAAGAGGAGACAAAACCAGGCTTAGAGTGATGCCTAGGTGGCACCGCCACCCCTGGTTCGGTGGCACCGCCACACCTAGGGCGGTGCCCACCAAGAGGCCGAGAGGGAGTTGGCTGCTGCCCTAGGGGGGCATCGCTCTGTGACAGAACCGTCTAATCTAATGCCTCCTAGGAGTACTCGTCTTCCATTAGACACTAAGTAACCAAAGGAGGACACTAAATTATGCAGTTATGTCGAGCACACCCCAAGGGAGAACCCGAAAATTCATATTTTTCTATCAGGATCACAAATGAGAGAATAAAGCTTATAACATTCTTAACCATTTCTTACATCACTTTTCATGCAACATCATAGTATAATATTTACTGTTGATAGTAGCAGAATATGATAATGTTATCAGAGTTATGAACAATTTAATTTAACAGCGGAATATAAACATATGATCAGAGTTACAACGGAAATAAATATCTATTTATGACATGGTAAAGTATTGATATATATAAACTATGACAACAGATTATAAAACTTTTATTTATAAAAACATTTCGTAAGAGTTATAAATAAAGATTATGATCGCAGCATAAAGGAAATCTCTCGAGCCCACCAGGAGGGATCCACACAGTTAGCTCTAGCATCCACCTGTCACCTGCAACAGGGGGAAATAAAACCCTGAGTACTCAATTGTACTCAGCAAGACTTACCCAATAGGTGGAAAGAAAAAGACTCCAAGGATATGCAAGGCTATCTGGCTTATGGGTTTATTATATCTGCGGAAACATTACTAAATGTACGTCCTTATATTCGATTTTATTAGCAGTCATCATTAGTTTATTAACTAACCATTCTATATAAGCACATGTGCTACTTTCAAGCAGGTGGTAAGCAATCATATTTCTTTTTACCATCTTTCATCTTCCAGTTCTTACTACGTTGCTAGGACTGTAGACAAGTCGTACCGGAACGCCGGTGATTCATGAATTAATGTGCCCAGCTAGGTACCTCGAAAACACATGCCCCGCTTGTACCCTAGCCATAAGCAGGACCAACCCACTACCCTCCTGTCACAGGGTCCAGGTCTCCGTCCAAACTGGGACTCCAAGCCCCCGCCCTGAGTCTCGGACTCAGTGCGGTGCAAGGATCTCCACCCAAAAATTACCCTGACAATCGATCCGAAAAGAGCCGGAACCCATGACAAAGAGTAACAAGTCTTCCCTGCACCCATACCTAAGTTTGTGCTCGGGATAATAAGTCTGTGACCTGCCTAGAACCCAATGTAATGGCCGGTCCTTAACCGACACAGACAGGGAAAACAGTGTAACCAAGCTATGCCCCGTTGACCGCGGGACACAACCTCTTACACCCACCAATACCCAAACCATATCCCTACCTGGTCTCTATTTCCCTTTCCACCATTTTATATATTCTAAGTGGTAATAATACAGTAATATATTTCCTATCTCTCACGAGTGATAGGCAATCACTCGACTTCTACCGGAGTCTTGTAGCATAGCAATCTATACGATCATGTCATACTAGTAAGACTCATAGGATAAAGATATATATATATATATATACAAGTTGATTTCATTCAACTCCTTAAAACTTAATACACAAATATAATTTAAAGTGCAGAAAAGTAGGGGTTATGCGCTGGGGCTTGCCTGGTTAAGATATATACTAAAAATTTAGTATCCGCATCTTCAGATCATCCACCATCATCTGAATAGAAAGCCCATTGCATCATCTCCTGGAGAGAATATCAATACACCATCTTTAGATTCCCAATCATCCTTCAATTGATCCATTGATCCATCATCATACCTATATGATATGCATTGATGCAACAGATAATTAACAAGGCAACAACAACTCTTAAAACAGAGTGCATACTATGAACTAATAAGGTAGCTCTAATGACTAACGTACTAGTCTTACTCATCAACATCATTAAGAAAGGTGTCATTTCCCAACAAGTGTTTTAGTTATACAAACCCAAGTTGTTCGTTACTCCGTTGTATCAATTTAATCTTTATTCGAAATAAGGCATCATCACCTACCTAGCAAACTAATTATTCTGAGCTACAAAAATTACAGTGAACAACTAATAATATTAGGAATTTACTATAAAATTTTCAGAGTCAACACTATCACCATTTTCTCATAAAAATTCCCACAAGTTCACATTTGAACAATATTAAACATTTTTAAATAATTAGAGCAACCCTAAAAACATATAGAACTTATGCGAACAAAATACACTATCAGGTAGATCATGATTTTATAAACTTAACAAAATTGGTTTCACAATTTATGGACAACTACACAAATTTATATTGATTTTAAAAGTTTATTTCGAAACTAAATTAACAATTAGTTTAGAAAACTAAAAAGGGCGTGCCCACCAACTTTCTGCCATTAACTCGGCCCACACGCGACGCTTGCAGACGCGCCAGCATTTGGGCCGCGCCGCCATGCATGGGCCGCATATGGGCTGTAAATCGCTCGCTTGGTGGGGTCCTGGTTGCTTTGGCCGCCTGGGCAGCACGGGCTGAGGCTAAATGCGTGTGGCCGGCTGCAGTGACTGCTGCAAAGGCTGTGCACGGTGGCGTGGGCAGGGAGCAGGACCATGGGCATGGCTATGGCCTCGCTATGCCGGAGGTGGCGCACGGTGGCCCGATGCGGACGACGACGGGGGAGGCGGCAGCCTGCAGTGCAAGGGCGCGCGACGCGGGGAGGAAGAGGAGGGCGCCGGTGCTACAAGGGGAGGAGCGGGAAGCAGGGGAAACATCGGTGGAGCGTGCCGGCGGCGAGGTGGTGGTGCGAGGCGGTAGTGGCATGACCACGATGACACGCAGAGGAGGCTCGAGGTGAGGTGGAGCTGCGCGGCAAAGCCATACCGGCAGCGGATGGACGGCAGCGGGAGCAAGGGCGGCTCAGGCGAGGAGGAGCAAGAGCGGTCCAAGCACAAAATTTGGGGGCACGCTGGCGTGCTCACACGAGGGGAAAGGGAAGGGCGATGGGTGGGGCGGCGCAGCCCGGCGAGAGGAGAGAGAGAGAGAGAGGGGGACGAGCGGGAGGCTAGGGGCTACGACTCGGCTGAGTGGGACCAAGGGAAACACAAAACGCACTCACGATGGGGAAGGGGAGAGACGACGGGTGGGCGGTGGTGCTTTGGAGCTCAAGGAGAGCTTGACTGGAAGTGGGAAAAAGGGGGCAGAGACACGCAGAGGCAGACAGAGGCATTCATGGTCGCAAAATGCGCAGAGATGATGCGAGGGTTTGTGAGGTTGGCCTAGGTGGCGCGACCACTAGCACGTGGCCCGGTTGGCGCATGGAATTTGTGGGAAGGAAAAGACTTGGCGCGATGCTTTGAATCGTAGCACTCGTAAATGGTCGAGTGGGGTCGCTGGCGCGTTGGCTAGTGGTAGAAGTAGGGCGAGGAGACGCCCCGTCCTCTCGTGACCGGGCCACCTCTGTAAACGATGACGAGCACAAAATTTAAAGCAATGCGAAAACTGGTAATGATCACGATTGAGGTTCAACAATTTCCATGACCCTAAAGTTGATCTTATCAGCTATCTAATGGGGCAACCCGCACAACAAAAGGACCACCTAAGAGGAAGATACATGCGTGCAAAATGAGTTCGTCCTCGAAGTTCCGGTTCACGACAGAGCGTCGACACAGAGCTCACAACGCATTCTAATGAACTAAGGCAAATTTTTCCGAGCTCCACGTGACACTCAACATGACTATAACCTACACCCGTCTCGAGTGCTCACCTTGGGACAACCAATAAGTACCAAAAACATGAATCTAGTGCCTAACAATTTTTGTTAGAATTTGAATGTCAAATCGACATTGTCTACTATCATCGTTTCTGACTTAGAGAATAATAACTTGGCTAGAACTAACAACCTTTAACGCTTTTGCCATAATTTTTAATATGCCCTACCCTAATTAATTCCAACCACTACGCATTTCATACACTAGTCCATACGTCATACTAACTCATAGAAACAAACATCTAAGAACTAATTAACCCGTTGTTCAATATAATTCGCCAAAATGACACTTTTAAACATAAGTTAATTTTTTTTTAAATCCGAGAAAATCGTTTCGGTAAATCTTCTTAGGTCTAAATCTTGGTGCTAAGTAAGCTCGTAACACCAAAGGTGTTACACCACCATTGTCTGTCCAGTGGCACCGCCACCCCTAGGGCGGTGCCCACTAGACCAAGGCCGAGAGCAACAGTAGGTGACGTGGTCACCGTTGTGACGTGTACACCATCGCGGTGAGGGCAGTGCCACCGTCGCTTTTTGGCAGAGAGTAGGAGAAGGCGAGGGGGTCACCACCGCGGGCACTGCCGTGCCTAGGGCGGTGCACCGCCCAATTTTTCCCGAGGGCAAGGGTTTCGCAGGGTTGGCCTGGGTGGTCACTGCCACCCCTGTCCGGTGACCAACAACTTGTAGCCGTTGGAATTCGGCCGTTGGGAAGGGCACCGCCGTGTCCGGTGCCCTCGCAGAAACCAGCAGCTTTGCTCCAACGGCTCTATTTGGCTTAGGGGCTATAAATAGAGGTGGAGCTCAGGCTTGGGTTGGTTGCTGAGCACCCTTAAGCCTTAGTGGCTTGTGTAAGTGTGCTTGGATGCCCTCTAACTGACTTATGCTTGCAAGAGTGCGATCCGATTGCGAGTGAGTGTGATTCTAGTGCGTTGCATCATGAGGTTGCATCGAGTGGCACTAGGTGGTCGAGTTGCAAGCCGGTGGTGCTTGTTACTCTTAGAGGTTGCCACCTCCTAGATGGCTTCCTAAAATTGGCAATGACTCCAAATTTGATTTATTTAAGAAGATTGTGTGCATTTAAGATGATTTGTGAGGGGATTGTGCTCATTTTGGGGGATTAAAAGCAACTCTAGTTGAGCGTGTTAATGAGCTACCCTCACTTTCGGGGTAGGTTCTTGTGGTGCCCGACGTGCGGGCTTGGCGGGTGATGCCAATTAGCCACCGAACCACCAAGTGAACGGTCGACACAACATGGACGTAGCTTAGTGACAACCAAGTGAATCTTGGGAGAAAATCACCGTGTCAACATTGTCTTCATCATCTTCTTGGTGGTTTGCATTCCACGAAACACAAGCTTGTATTACTTTCATATACATTGTGCTTGTGTAGTTGCTCTTGTGACTAATTTGTCTTTAGTAGCTTGCTAGTTGCCTTCTTGCTTGTGTAGCATAGAAGTATCTCCCTTGCGTGGCTAATTTAGTTTTAGTAACTTTGTTAGTCACATTGCTTAGTTTGTGTAGCTAAGTAATTTGCGCTCTATAATTTTACTTGTGTAGCCTTATTATTGAGCATTGCTAGTGAGCTTAGGTGGCTTTGTGCTTTTGCATCACTAGTTGTGTAGGAGCTTCCTCAGTTGCTTGAGTACTAGTGCATAGGTTTGTGTGACCTTGCTCTAGAATTGATTAGGTGAGCTCTAGCTAGCATGGCACCTTTGTTGCCTAATTAGGATCTTTATAAGGTGCTTGTGAACTTAGATAGATGGGTGTAGTCTTGGCTAGACCGTTAGTTTTAATTCCACATTTGTTTCATTTAGTCGGCACAATTATTTTTAGAAAGGACTATTCACCCCCTCTAGTCCTCCATCTTGACCCTACAATGCTTAACTTCCAGAATGCTTAACTTCATCAGATAATTTGTAAGAAAATGTATCTTATAAGTCCAATCTATAAAACAGGTGAACCGCTCCAGAGATTATATGCTAAGCAACTAAGTTATCATGCAAAGGTAAAGTTGATAACAGCATACACAAAGAAATGATGGGTGAAACTCACATGTATGATGATGGGGGAGGTAGGGTACCAGTTCCAGTAGACATATTCTCATTGCCAGTCAAAGATGACATGCTTCCAAAAGCCTTTTGCTCTCGATCCCTCAGAAACTGATGTAATGATAGTTTTATTTAATTATATCAGAATAAAATAGGTACTACTACACGAATAGAAATGGAAAAAACCCACACTGACAAGTGACAAAATACTTGGCTGGCCTACAACCTAGCAATTTCAACTTCTGTAGATAGCTAATACTACTAGTTTCCTCCCACTTACCTACCCCACCATACAGACTTACAGAGTATAAAACATGCCAGCGGTCCTAGGACCAGGACAGCAGTGGCCTAACCAACACACGAGAGAATATTTGAAGGTAGAAGGAGCTGAGTTTGTGGGGGTCTGTGTTGACATAAATCACAAATAATAGATTTCAAGATGTGTTAGCACAAATCACAAGAGACAATTTTTTTCTATGGAAGAACAAGGACAAAAAAGAGGTGTGTGTTGATACAAATCACAATTAATAGATTTCAAGATGTGTTAGCACAAATCACAAGAGACAATTGACATTTATTAGCAGTAAATTGCACATTTGAACCTTAACATGAGCCTCCAGTTGCAGCCATATTTGGATGACACCCTAGTTCCTCAACCAAGTACTTGCACACCTGGCATTCTGCTCGATCACCATTTCCTATGCCAAGGTTCCTTATGATACCTTACACACAATGACACAAACAAGGTCTAAGGTATAAGTGTGAACTTGCAATAAATCACTAGGTAACTGAATAGCTTGGATGACATCTACACCACTAATCCAACCTGCTTATCAATGTAGGCCCTAAGAATGATCACATCACCAATGAAAACACCATAGTTTAATTAATACAAATCAATAAGCAGTGAGGATTCCTTAGTAGTGAGGATTCCCTAAGTACAAATCAATCTTGGGGGCCCTAGTTATCTAATCAACCATAAATTCCTCAATCCTGCCCCCACTGACACCATCTCAGTTACTGCCTACCATTTCCTCACAAGAAAGAAAAAAGGGCCACACCTGCAGGGTCTAGGGCCTTCAGCCACATCCCACTGCAGCACAAAGGCCAAGAAAAGAAAAAAAAAGAAACAACACTCCTTGCTCTCTTTCTCTCTATCTTATCTTCCTCCTCTATCCTGTTTGCTCATTTCTGGTGGCTTCTACTCAGCAACCTTCTCCCTACTACAAAAGCCCAACTAGTGTTGTGGAATGCAGACTGTGGTGTGGTGCAGGAAGAGATGTGCCTAGGAACAAGTGGGGACTAGTAGCAGTGTACATAGTTCTACGGTTCAGCTCATCTTTGAATATAACTGGCACACAACCCAACACAATTGCAGACAAGGATTCCCTAAGTAGTGAGGACTCCCTAAGTACTAATGGAAAATTAGTAGGGACAGTGATAAGCTAAAAATAGTACAAATCTTATATACAAGCAGATCCTGCTGCCACAAGCACATCCAGATATTGGAGATCACACTGACACACTATTGTAGAGAAAAATAGTACAAATCTTATATACAAAAATGTGGTGTGTGCTGGCACAAATATCTGAAATGTGTCGGCAAATCACAAGTAACAATGTCTTTCTATAGGAAAACAAGGACAAAAATGTGGTGTGTGCTAGCACAAATCACAATAAACAATGCAAAGCTGTGTTAGCACAAATCACAAGAGACAATTTTTTTCTATGAAATGACAAGGACAAAAAATTGGTGTGTGCTGGCACAAATCATAAAAAACAAACTTCAATGTGTGTTAGCACAAATCATAATAACCAATTTTTTTTTATGTAAGGACAATGACAAAAATGAGATGTGTGTTGGCACAAATCAGAATTAACAAATTAACAAAGTTCATGAAGTGTCACAAGAGATAATTTTTTACTATGAAAGGGCAAGGACAAAAACTTGGCTTGGGCAAGCACAAATCATAATAAACAAAGGAAAATGTGAGTTAGCACAAATCACAAGAGACAATTTTTTTTCTATGAAAGGACAATGATAAAAACTTGGTGTGGATAGGCACAAATCACAATAAATAGATGAAAAGGTGTTTTAGCACAAATCACAAGAAACAATTTTTTTTCTATGAAAGGACAAGGACAAAAAATTGGTGTGTGCTGACACAAATCACAAAAAACTGAGCCAATAAGTCAGTTAAGGACACCTTGTCTTACTGCATCCGTACCATAGCCATCTCACAGGCACTGCACATTGCATCACTCTTGACAGCACCATTTGCAACAGATGTAGGATCTGTTGTCATATTGAGAAACAAGTATAAAATTCACTCTTGACAGCACCATTTGCAACTTCACTGCTGAACCTACAGCATGCTTGATACCTATGTATATCAAGCATGTTTGTACACACAAAAAATATAAGGCATCTATGCATCCATCTATCGTCCTTCCCTCTCCTCCTTGGGTTCTCTTTCTTCCTTCTGTTCCCATTTGGTCTTTGCTTGTGTAGAAGCAGATGTAGCTAGCTTCTACAAGGGACATGGTAGTTTTTTGGTTCCTAGCTCCTTCTTGTTGGACCAGTTGGTGTGGTACAAGAGTATGTGTCTGAAAGTGTGTATGAGTGGGAGGTAACTTGGAAGAGAGATAGATAAAAGGAACTGCCATGCGAACTCTTTAGTTTCTGTTGAATCATCTCTTCTGTTCCTAGCCAAGGGCTTTATCCCATGTGCTACCTCTCTCTCAGTCTCTCTCATACTCATAGTGCTCTCTCTGTCTCTCATCACATCACATAACCAATTCACCATGTGCATGTTCACGGGAGTTGTTGATGCACCTGAGTGGCACCAAGGCTCTTCAAGAGGAGCCAAACACAAAAAATTTGTAGTGAAGTTGTTGGGTATATGTATGTGTATGTGAATTTTGGCATTTGGTCTACAAATGGAAGAGTATTTTAGCCTTTTCTGTGCATGCCTTTCCCAAAACAGAATTATTTACTACACTAAAAACTAGTAAGTTCATCACATATTATACTATCACAGAGTATTTTAGCCTTTTCTGTGCATAGTTTCAACTAACTAACTAACTGAAAAGCAGGTAGAAGAGAACACATAGGAATGCAATTTCTTCAAGCACTAAACCTGACAAGAGAACTCAGAAACAGGGCTGATAGGCAACAAAACTAAATGATTATACTATCACCAAATAACCTACAGGGCATCAACTAACAAAAAGATAAAAGTAAAAAAACCAATAATGTAACAACCTCATCAAAAATAATATAAACATTAATCTTTTAGATATAATGCCTAAATGTACTCTGGGCTCTTTAAAATTAAAGTCATAGACATGAGAAAATTGGCCTCACAAGTGCACTCGGTGCAGATGACGAAAATTGAAGCGGTTTTGCATTATGGACTTATCTCTATATGTTGTCCTCGAGATCAATTGGCAAACAGAGCAGTCCAGAACTATTCTATAATATGATTTGGTAAACCAGTAGACCACAGAGAAATGAGTATGTATTCTAGTACAGATTGGAGCCAAATATAGACTAGAGAAGCCGCAGCATAGTATATTCTAGATTTGACAGTAGACATATCACAGGCCACCATTGGCACAACTGACAACTATTTAACATAAGCTTTGTGCAGTACCACAAAAAATTAAGCTACTGTGAACAACTTGATGATGCATGCAACTAATGGCCAGATATGCCATTTACTGTCATTAAGTAGCTGGTTTTACCAATCTAGTCCAAGTAATAATCCTAGAAGGTAAGAAAGAAATAACAAGCTTACGATAAACTAACTGTTATGCGGGTGGAGTACAAAGTACAAACACAGAGACAAACTGAGTACAAACCTCAGTAGGGCTGCTGAAACAATCTCTCCATCCTTCTCCAGAACCATGGTATACAAGCCTTGCTAGCTTAGCCATTTAAATTCGGACCTGTTCGTTCAAGCACAAAACATCTTCTATATAAGCGGCAGAATCAAGACCTAATATATAACTGAATGACATCTCAGGTTCAAGTAAAAAATGTACGTCTCACTCTGACTCAAAAAGACTTACACAAGGCTATACACAACTTGGTGGAGCATGTTAATCTTGGTCTGCCGATCCTTCACCGGGTTGAAGCAGTCGTTGAGCACGCCGAGTGCCCCCACAAGCTTCCCATTGCATTCCCTGAGAGCTGGTTGGTTCCTGTTTCTGAATCCTCTAGAGCACCGACGAGAAACTATCCTCGGTAGGGTTCATTAAGCCTGCAGAGAGCTGAAACATGCATCCAAACAAAAAAGGCACCGGGTTCAGTTTATATAACACAAGAATAAAAACCAAATGCACTGGTGAAATAGTTGTGTATCAACACCAGCATATTGCATATGCTCAGAACTATAATTGTTGTGCCCAATAGTTGCAATTTACATTATTGGTGATTACAATTATGTAAATGAGAGAGAGAAAGTGAGAGAGAACTAGACAGAGATAGAGAATTGGCAAAGAGAATAAAAATGATATTGCAAATTTTGGAAAAACAGGCACTTAACACAAGCAATCACCTAAATAGTCACTGGATACTATGCCTATAACAACAATGCAACATTATCTGATTTCGATAGGAAAGTACTGTAATTCCAAGCAGCTAATGCCTGATGTTTATACTATAAACACATCTAGTTCAGATGCAGAGCTGAAATATACTATAAATGAGTTAGGATGCAGAGTCACACTAGTTCAGATGCCTTGCACTTCCAATTCAATGCTAGCCTTGTACTAAGATAAGAAACAAATTAATAGGTAATAGCAGTAGCAGAGAAGTATAGGAGGACTTGAGTCGACCCAAGAGATCATAACATCAACTGTTATTTGGTTCTAAAAATAAAATGACAATTGAAGTAGACAGTGCAATATCCAACACGAACCTTCCCACTATTTTCAGCTAGCAATTTCCATTTTGCCATGTAAGGATCAAATGAAGTTGTACAGCAGAACACATGAAGATCACTGCAATCTGTAGACAGTTCCCTTTTTTTTTTGAATCATATACAGTTCCAGGCTTCCAACATGTGGCAAGATTAGTAATAAATTGAGGAGGTTACTGTCTGCCAATTATCCGGTAATGAGGCCGATGGCCTCGACCAAGCACAACACCAAGATGCCAACGAACCCCGGATGGACCACCAAATGAGCAGCCCGAAATAGAGAGAAACCAAAGGTCCGCTTCCTGAAAAGGGTCATGTTAGTATTAAGTTACAAACATATGTGATCAGAAACAAACAGAAAAGCCTTCCTCGGAAAACTGAATTATAAAGATGCAAATCACGCTACGCCCATGCTAACAGCAGCTTATTGGAGTAAGCCATCTATTCACATTCTTTATCTCCAATGGATTCAGATTAGGGAGGTAATCATATTCTTTTCATCCTACCATCAATTAGCTGAAAGTAATGGGATAGAAATAACCAGAGTAAATTTCTGATCTCTACTTGCAAATTCTAAGGTTTGTCACTGCAATGCATCACAATTCATACTCTGGAACTACAGTTGTAAAGCAACTACAAGAATATCACGGAAAATATTTTGTTTCGAACACTGTAAAAATCGAAGTAGCTCAGGGGTGCAACAAATCATACTTCGATGAGCACTGCAGCCTAAGTACAATCACAACAACCTATACTACAGCTACAAAATGGCAGAATACAAGTACTGTGACATCATAAAAGATTGAGGAATTGACAGTAAATCGAATTCCATGCTAGTTTGTTATCACTTCATTCATACTAAGATGGCATGAATACAAACCATTGTTTGCTCTTCATCTAGTAAACGAAAAGATAACACAGAATATGACAACCACAACCCAAAATTCCCCAAATCCAACGGAAATCCAACGTCTACATCCAAAAATCCCCCACCCAAATCTCCATCCATCAGGCAACAGATGAGGCAAACTTCAGATCAAGGGAGAAAAGCGACGAACGCAGGTACCTCCAGAGCTCTAGCAATGGCAGACGAGGAGCGAGCAACCGATTCGATGAGGGGGAGGCCACGCACAGAGATGGGGCGGGGTGGCGAGGTCACCTCTCGAATCGACGCGACGCCGACAGAAACAAGGGGAGCAAGTGCCGAACACACAAGTACCTCCCGAGCTCTGGCAATGGCAGATGACACCGAGCAACCAAATCGGTGAGGAGGAGGCGACGCGCAGAGATGGGGCGCGGCGGAGCGACGAGGTCGCCTCTCTGGGCAGGAGAGCATCGGAGGGGAGAAGACGATGAGGAAATGAGACAGCTAGAAACGGACAGGCGCAATTCCCTATTTGAAACAGTAACTCTTAGAGTGAGCCCGACAAATCAGCGTCACAAGGCAAATAGGCGCGACCAAACGTCGATTCTTCATCCAGCGGACAGAAAATTCATGTGCCATCAAACCAAAAAACACATGGATGGAGTATTGCATTTCTGATTAGTAATAGTAAGATACTAGTAAATATGCCCGTGCGTTATAATGGAACCCAATAGACACACACATATATATAATAATACTGTATCATTGCTGA
Organism: Miscanthus lutarioriparius; assembly: GCA_904845875.1. Taxonomy (NCBI): domain Eukaryota; kingdom Viridiplantae; phylum Streptophyta; class Magnoliopsida; order Poales; family Poaceae; genus Miscanthus; species Miscanthus lutarioriparius. The sequence continues at coordinate 72,948,306 of CAJGYO010000016.1, read as the reverse complement.
CCCACATGAAATGCATAGGGTGCGACCCAATATGTATTATTTTCATTAAAAACAAACAGTTGCGTACCAAAATTTTCCTGATTGCTTTCGGCTTACCTTAGCTTTTCCACACCGAAAAAAGTAACCAAAAGTGTTGATCCTCAGTATGGAAACAAATACGAAATCAACATTTAGGTACGTACGTTTGTGTGTTGTCTGTCATGACTGACTCGCTCATGGAACCTCTTGCATGTGTGCATGCAGGCCATGCCAGCACCGTGGCCGACGACTTTCACACTTCAGCCAGCTCTTCCGCCTGGTGCACCGGTTGTTCTACCTCCTCGCATTGACACGCTGGCCACGGGCGAGGACGATGTCATCGTGGATGGCAGTAATAGTAACAGCACCTCCACCACCCGCATCAGCAACAAGAGTTCGAAGCTGGTGTCGACGTTCGTGGCGCTGTCGGCGCTGGGCTAGATGTCGTTCGGCGTTCCCAGGGCCTGGCCATCGGCGAAGACACGTACCTGGTGTTCTTGGTGGACCTGCGCGTTTGGACCCATCCGTAGGGGATGGCTATCCGGGCAACTGCATCAAGGGTTGCCTGGCAACGACATACGTCGGGGTGTTAGAATCGGCGTGTGTGTACCTTTGCGTAACCCGTAGATTGGGGTAGGCTCCTCGCCTTTCTCTGTTGCGGCTTCTCGGCAAGCATGAACACCGGTGCCGTAGTGTAGTAGATGTCGTAGTGGCGAGGAGGTGATGTAAAAAGGCGCCATGGAGAGAACCTGCAGGGGTGACGGCGGTGGTGGGGCACATCCCGGCGCTTCCAACACTACTTTAGATTGGTTTTAGGGTTTCTCTGTTGAGTGGGTGGCGGCTGATGAACCTCATAGTCAGAGCCCTCTCCCCACCTTCCTTTTATGTGTCACCATGCGAGGGTTCACGGATTAGGGTTGGGCTCCCTCGTCGTGAGCAGAGATAAGGCCCAATAGGCCGTTGAGCCTATGGTGGAGATCAACTAACATTCTCCCTTGATCTCATTCCATCTTTCACTTTCATATTATTTATTTTTGTTCATTCCATTACTGCATTAGCTCATAGAGCATGTGTCAAGAGTATGGTCCATTGCCGATAGACTTTTCCAAAACTACAACTTACTACTACACTAAAAATAGATACTTATCACATATTTCTTTTGTCCAGAATATTTTAGGCTTTCCCTTAAACCCAAGCTAGCTACATGTTCTCTAAACACCATGTAGAAGAGAACATGTTGGGTGGTAATTTTTTAAAGGATCCATGAGCATCCTTGACGTTCTTATATGCTCAAGACTTATGACTTGATCCTGAACTTTATCTTTCACAACATAATACTCTATGCCAATGTGTTTGGCAGCACCAAATGACTTATGTTGTGAGCATCCTATATTAACGATTATAATATTTGTAAACTTTAGTGGTCTATAGATGTAACAACCACCTTCAAACCGGGTATGAACTTCGTTAGTTAGTTCAATCTTTTAGACTATGCCTCATAACATGCTACAAGCTATCATACATTGTGGGAAATGTAGTGACAGTTTACTTTGAGTTTTTCCATGAAATAACTCTCCTTTGCGAGATGATAGAAAATCCACGTTTGGATATGCATTAACTCTCTCTATAATTGAATCTGAATATCCCACTATGTGGAGTGAATCAGATCTTCTATATGTCATCATGAATTTGATTTCCTTGCAAATAATGCAAGACTTTCTTTACTAATTTTAGTGTTCTATTTCGAATTGCTTGGAATCGCCAAGTAAAATGGTGAACAAATGCCAAGTCAAGGCGTGTACATACTTGAGCATATTGCAAGCTTAGACATGAAGCATATGGAACCACTTTCACTTTATCAATTGAGCTCATATTGGTTCTGGGGCATTGAAAATCCCCATAAACTAGCCGCCCTTGACTATAGGAGTAGGTGAGGGACTACACTTGTGCATACTTGAATTTCTTTAAGATCTTTTCCATGTATGTCTTTGTGTGCTGGTCATTATACCATTTTCTTCTATCTCGGTGAATCTTGATCCCTAGAACGAACGAGGCTTCGTCAAGATTTTTCATAACAAGTTTTGAGGACAAAACTTCTTTGTCTCCTATAGTAGACTGACATCACTACTAGCAAGTAAGATATCATCTACATACAGGACAAGGAAGATAAACTTCCCATTCTTAAACTTTGCATAGGCACAATTGTCCTCTACATTCTTTTTTAAAAACCCAAAATTCTTTATTGACCGATCAAACTTCAAGTACCACTGTCTTGAAGCTTGCTTTAATCCATAAATGGATTTCTTTAGACAGTATCCCATTTGTTCTTTTCCTTCCATGACAAAACCTTTCGGTTGTGCCATGTTAACCTTTTCCTATAAGTCTCTGTTGAGAAATATCGTCTTTACATCCACATGATGTAATTCTTAATCGTAATGTGCCACTAATGCCATTAAGATTCTGAAGGTAACTTTACTTGAGACTGAAGAAAAGGTCTCATTGTAATCAATCCCTTCTCTTTGCATAAAGCCTTTTGACACAAGTCACCCTTTATATCTCTCTATATTCCCTTGAGAGTCAAGTTTTGTTTTGTAGACCCATTTATAGCCTACTATTTTGGCTCCTTTAGGAATTATTTCCAAGTCTCAAACTATATTGGCATTTATTGATTTCATTTCATCTTCCATGGCCTCAAGCCACTTTGATGAATGATTACTTTTCATGGCTTATTCAAATGAGGTGGGATCATCCTCCATTTGAAATTCTTTAGTGTTGTACACTTTATCATAATCAAGCAAGAATAGCTGATTTTCTAACTTTTGAGACCTACTAGGGGCCTCAACATTTGGCGAGATCTTCTATTTGAGGTTGTTGTTGCTCCCCCCTCATGTGTGGCAATAGGTTCTATAGAATTACAAGAACAGGTTCCTCATCGTCATTCATTGTTGCCACATGTGGGATAACAAAGCTTTCGGCACCACATTGTCTAGCAATTGCTAGGTGCAGAATTGGCAAAGAGTAGTGATAAAAAAATGGCTCATGAATCATTGGAGTGGGGCGATACACCGCTTCACTTCAAGGACAATTTCTCGAGCTACCATGCTCCCCCTCATCTTTTCGTCCTCTAGGAATATAGTAGAAACGAAAACCTTTTGACTTTTCTTTGTAGCCAATGAAATGGCAACTTACTATTTTGGGATCTAGTTTTCCAATGTTTGGGTTAAATACTTTAGCCTCCAAGCAGGCTAACACATTCAAGTGTTTAGTGAGGGTACTAAACACATCCACAACTCATATGGTGTTTTGGAAACCGACTTTCTTGATACTTTATTGAGAATATGAATGGCCGTTTTCAACGCCTCCATTCACTTCCAGCTCAATGCTGTAAGGTGGAGTAACTTATCATACCGCCCACCATATCCATAGGTGGTACGATTGATTCTTTTAGCTACTCTATTAGGAGGTTTGCCCTAAGTATAGTATCTTTGGGCTACTATGCCATTCTTTTAGGTATATTTTTAGTAGTACTCCAAATAAAATGACTATCTTAATCTTTAATATCTTAAATTTATCCAATACATCTTTTCTTTCTTTGATTGGATAAATATAGCCATATTGGGAGTACTCATATGTGAATGTTATGAACGAATCATTACCATCCACACTTTAAGTGAAAACCGACCACGATGTCTATGTGAATAATCTATAAAAATTCACAGTGCTTCGTTTGTCATCTTTCTTAATCTTCTTTATATACTTTTCTTTTATGCATTCTCCGCATTGAACTTAGTCGAGAGCTCTAATAGAGGAAGAATATCATTCTTAACTTGTCTTTCTATTCTCCCCTCGAAATATGGCCTAAATGGCGAAAGGTGCCATAATTTCGACAACGCATCGTGAGCTCTCTTATGCCACCTTTTCCAGATTAACACTATGTGACCAGCTTTATCAGCTAAGTGGCATATGTCTTTGAAGAGTCAGTGAACTGCTCTTTATTCTATCGAGGTACCATGTTAGTGTCACATTTCGGGATTGAGCCCACAATTATAGGTTCAATCATGTTCTTTATCACAAACCAAACATTTCTTGTTTGCAAATGACCCACGCCTATGCTCAAAAGCCATAGGATATCTTTTGGGATTCAAATCCCTTTCTTTAGTTGCCCAAGTGGCATCATTCTCTTTATCTCCCTCAATGGCGCCACAATCTCGGTGGAACATTCTGTGGTGACTATCATCCACCTTAGACAAGATGAAAACCAGGTCAAAACTTTTCTTAACTTAAAAATAACACTATTTGCATGCCTTGATTCCAACGTTGGTCAAAATCAAAACATACAATTATTTTTATACACTAATTCTACATCACCTCTTGGACTAAATAGAATTAATGCATAAATCTTTAACTTTCACAACTATTCTACACACTAATTTATACATCACCGTTGGGAAGTAGAATTAATGCATAAATCATTAACCTTTATAATCTTGTTCTCATGCACTAATTCTACATCACCGTTTGGCGTAAATAGAATTAATGCATAAATCATTGAAATTATCAACTTTTCTTATACACTAATTCTACATCACCGCTTACATGTAAAATAGAATTAATGCATAAATCATTAAAATTATGATATTGTTATTAATAACGCATTGGTGAGGAAAATAATAACATCATAATCATGTCAAATCTCTTTTTCTCCAATTAAATACCACATTGGTTCAAAATAAGATGGAGAATCAATATTTTCTTTAGCTCTTGAAAAAATCTCTTTTTCTCCAATTAAATACCACGTTGGTACAAATTAACAGGAGAATAAACAATTTCTCTAGCTATGGAAAAACTTTCTTTTCCTTGAATTTTACCCACAGGGAAAAATGCTTTTCTATTTTCTTTAATCCATTAATCAATTTTGTGAAATAAACATTTACTAGAAATAGAAAAGAAAAACTTCTTTTTCTCAGATTTGTTCCTTCGCCCAAAGCGGCGGCAGCGGCGGCCCACGGCCTCACGTCTCAGACGCGCTCTTCAATGGCTCCCCGTGCCTAGGCCACAACCTCGGGCTCGGGCCGAGAATTTGGCCTCGCGCTCTATCCCTTTGGGCCAAATCCAGTCCGAATGAATCGCCTCTCGAAATGCATCCCACGGTAGAAAGCAAAGAGATCAAGCGAATAAAAATCCACCACGTCGGGTTTTTTTTTATTTTCTTTTGAGCCATTTCCATTTTTCATTTTCCTAGAAAAGAAAAATTCAAAAACGAGCTCATACTTTTGAATCGGTGAGGAGGCCCAAAACCAGCAAACCGGCTCGCCCACTTCTTCTTCGGCGAGGGCCACACCTAATCGCAGCTCTCGGCTGGGCGAGAAAGTCCCACGAGGAGGAAGACGCTGAGGCCAGAAATGGCCCATTCGATCTCGGCCATCCGTGCGGATCCGAGCGGCTGCTGCAAGATCTCGGCCGAGGATAACACCGCTGACGCCGCAGCCCCCAAAGCGAACCCTAGGTCATTTGGTGCAGCCCTCTCTCTCTCTTCGCCTCACTCTGCTTTCTTTCCTCAAGTAAGAATTCATGAGCGATCAAACCAAAAAAAAGCGATGGATGGAGTATTGCATTTTGATTAGTAACAGTAGCGTGCGCTCCCCATGCGGTGAGCGTGCCACCGTCGAGAGGACTAGCGGCACACCTATTTATATACGGTGAGGAGGTATCATTGCTGACCCAAACCCTAGATCTCCGTCTTCTTTTGATACCTTATTATTATCATTAAAAACAAAGTGGTGAGATTTTCTATTTCCTTTAGTTCATTCCTGTCGTGGGTTAGGGTTCCGGACCTCCCTTTTCCCCTTTCCACGATTTGAGTAGCTCTTCTCTTTTCTTTGTTTTTGAAGTTCATATGAAAACAAGATCTAGGGATACGGTTTCATTTTCTTTTGATTTCTTTTCTTTCGGAGTTCATCGAATAGGTTCTTTCCTTCTTTGATTCTTTTTCACTTTCTCTTTTGTCGATCCGATTTGATTTCTTTTCATTCTTCTCAGAACACGGATCCGTGGCCGACCACACGCGGTCACGGTGGTGACCAGCCAGCTCTGGTCCTCTCTTTTTGCTTTTACCGGTTAGGTTCTACCTTTACACACTTAGTATCACGCTCTGGTACCATTGTTAGAAGGCATGTGACCTTCATCGTAACGGCAGTAGATTAGGGTAGGCTCCTCGCCTTTCTCTTGCGGCCACCACCCGCATCAGCAACCAGAGTGTAGTAGATGTCGAGTGGTGGCGAGAACCTGCGTGGCGTGGCGGTGGTGGGGCACATCCCGGCGCTCAAAAGCACTACTTTAGATCGGTTTTAGGGTTTCTCTGTTGAGTGGGTGGCGGCTCGTCGATGAACCTCGTAGTACCGAGCCCTCACCCCCACCTTCTTTTATGTGTGCGCGTCTGGAGGCCCGTCCGATTAGGGGTTGGGCTCCCCGATCGTGAGCTGTAGAGATAAGGGCCCAATAGGCCATTGGGCCTATGGTGGGGATCAACTAACACGGGGATCTGCGCGGTGACCGCGGCCTGTTGGCGGCGTCCAGCGTGATACAGGCGGCCCGCCTCGCCAACCTGGCGACTACCAGCCCGCGGTTCCGTGTGTACGATGCGTCCGACTTCGGGTTCGGCCACCCCATGGGTGTGGAGCTCGTGTCCATGAACTATGATAGGGAGATGGTGCTCATCAGCGGGAGGGACAACGGCAAGGTACAGCTGTCCGTGTCGCTGGACCCGCGCGCATGGAGTTGGCGCACGTCTTTGCCTCGCCGGCGCCGTCGGTGGCTAATAACGTAGAAGAAAAAAGAAATCAATCTAGCAATTTTATGGGCTCTGCCGCATGCGACTACGAGGCAGGGACTGCTATTTTGTTCTCATATTTATTTAGGTTTTGTTGGATCTGTGTTGTATCTCTATTCTTCCTTTATGTGTTCGTTTCTGTCTTGGTCTAATAGCTTCAACCCCTATCCATTTATGTCTTGGACTCTTGGTCTCACTTTTCCAAGTCAAACAATGGCTCAGGCTTGGGTCTCTGATCGGTCCATGGTGGATTCCATTTGGAAAGAAAAATCCTTGGCCACTGAAATTGATCCGTTTTACACTACGTGAAAATCGGTTTGTAGCAACCGGACAAAATTTTTTTTGTAGGGGCGGTTGGTGATGGAGCCGCCCCTACAGTGGCGTGTTCGGGAGCCACGAGACCAGCCGCCCCTACAAATGGAACAGCAGGGGCGGGCGGCTGGTGATACGAGCCGCCCCTACAAATGGGTCGGATTTGTAGGGGCGGCTCACTCACCAGCCGCCCCCGATGTTTCTATTTGTAGGGGCGGCTCAATCACCGACCGCCCCTACTGTGCGAACTGCAGCCGTTTATCCGAAGCACCAGGTTCGCCCCCTCCCCCTAGACGTCTGCTGCGCCGCTAACACTGCCCCCGTGCGCTCTCACACTCTCTCGCCGCCCCCACGCTACACCAGGTGCCGAGGGCCTTCGTCGGGCCCTTGGTCGCTCGCCAGCGACGAGCGAGATCTCACGATGATCACCCATCAGGTTCGTCCGCCCCTGTCTGCCTTCCCTTTCCCACTGCGCGAAACCAAGCTCCCCAACCCTAACGTAAGCTATTTGCTATATGCGCCAGATCTGTGCCTCCCTGCGCGCGGGCCGCGGTGGCGACGGGATTCCGGCGCGCGGGTGGCTGCGGCGGCTAGATCCAGGTGCGTGGGCCGCAACGCCGGCGGGATTCCGGGGCAGCCACGGCGACGGCGGCTAGTTCCTGGCGCGCGGCGACAGCGCAGAGGTGGCCGGATCCGGTGGTGGCTGGTCCGGGCTCGCCTCCCCTTTGGGCGACTGTTTCCGCGCGGTGACGACCGGACTGCAGTCCTGCAAGCGCGGTGGCGGCTCGATCCGCGCGGTGGCGACCGGATCTGAGGTCCTAGCGGCTAGGTCCGTGGGATTGGCGGCCTGAGCTGCGCGGAGGGCGTCCGGGCATGGCTGGGGTGCAGGAGCTGGCTAGTTGGGCCGTTGGGGCATCTACCTCCTCTTCCCTATCCCCCTTCTCCTCCCATCCTCTTCCTTCACCCAGGCGTCCGAATATGTAGCGATGAGCATCCACAACACCAGGTATGGCTGTCCCTTCTCTTCCCTTCCTTTGTGTAAAACTTAGCACTGGAACCCTAATTTAAGCTGTTTGGCTATTTGTATATCTAAACCCAAGTGTATGCTTGTATGAGTTTCTGCAGGATGTTGATTGATCTCGATATTCACCAAAGCACATGTTTCTTTGTGCTTAGATTTACTAATTTCTTTCACTTAGATCTTCTACTAATTTAGGAGAAATTTCACTAAAGTATACTAAGGATTGATCGATATTAAAGAATTCATTTTAGGAGAAATGAAGTGATGTTTTTTAATTTGTATTTTGATCAAACTGATCATTTTAAGTGGATGCTATATTACTTTTGGTTATAAGGCTTGGCTGGATGAAATTAAAGAATTCATATGTTGGACTGGATCACCGGTATTTTTTGTGCCCGGGACTAGAGAACCTTGTAAGGTTAAGGTGATGTACTTTAATCCGCTAATCAAGTGTAAAACATGATGTATTATTTCCTGATTTACTCAATCCATTGTTAGATGTGTTGTGCGTAAGCTGTTATGCCCATCACGGTAGCAGCGCGGTGGAGGCATTATTTTTTTTTAATAGATGTCCTGCAATACTATCATCGACTGGATTTAGTGGTTACAAGGCTTGGCTGCCTAACCAAGTAAGCCTAACTAAATAAGGTAGTGATTGCCTCATGGTTCTAAAAGAAATTTTCAAACAAAAGCAAGTTCTTTCTGAACATTATTAGACCATTTAAAGCATGGGTTCCTCATCCCAGTGGACAAATATTAGGAGCAAGTGGTTCCTCTGCGTTTCGTGTTATGCTTACAGTTTCAATGATCTTTCTTTTTGTTATGTGGGCTGTGATAGACTGAGCTGCTGCTGTGCCTAGGTTGTAGTGTCAGCATAGATGATGGTCAGGATATAAATACACTACCATGTACTAAAAACAAGTCACTGTTGAAATTATTTACCTACCTGGATGATCTGTGATATCGAGTATTGTATATAATTGCTTCATTCAGTTAAGATGCAGCATCTTGTGTTATTAATTCCTCCATTTGGTTGTCGGCATGATATTCTATTTAGATTCAGCAAGCAATGATTGTTGCCTGCTCTGTGGGACTGTGCAGTCTGCCTCTTTCAAATGGACTACGTAATCATGTTTTTTCCATTACTGTAGTTGTTTGATTTCACGAGTACTTCTTTGGACCTGTTTTTCCTACTTTTATGATGCCTGCTAACATATTCTTTCCACTGAAAGGTGGATCTGACAGCCTATGTGGAGAAGCATGAATTTTGTTTCGATGCTGTCCTCGACGAACATGTTTCCAATGATGAGGTGTTGCTCTTTCTTATCTGTTTTTTTTTCTCTCGAACAAGGAGGAGAGTGTAAGATCAAAATAATTATCATTTAATTTACAGTTAACCTTATGGAATTTTCTGGACAGGTTTACCGTGAAACAGTTGAGCCCATAATTCCAATTATATTTCAGAGAACAAAAGCAACATGCTTTGCTTATGGCCAAACAGGTTAGATAATTGCATTGTGGTTTCTTATAGTTTCTGTTGTCCTACCATCTGTCGAATTCGTGAACAGGAAGTGGCAAGACATACACAATGCAGCCTCTGCCTTCATGATTTTGATGTATTGAATACCACACTATCACATTGTCTTTTTTCCTTCTTCCTTGTTGTGTGTGGGTGAACTTGTGCATGTGTGTGCTTGTTGCTCATATTCATGATCTCCGGTGCAACCGTGCGAGTGTTGAAGCATGTCTCTACTTCAAAGTATCTATTCTTCATCTATACATACTCTATTGTTAGCCTTGAACCATTATTTGTTTGGATGAGAAATCCATGTTTTTCGGATATTAGGCCGAAATGCCGCTTGATGCTTTGTAAAACAGCTGCGGTTAAAGTTTACTTTGTCGCAACCTACATTTTTCATCATTTACTGAAAGGAAATATTTATGTCTGAAACAATGGCACTTCCTTTTGGATTTTGAAGATTTAACTTATTGTTTGAAATATGGGCCTAAAAATTGTTTTTGGGATGTTCTGTCCAGATTATTTTACCTAAACTGAAATGTTCTATCCTTTGTTTTATAGGCAACTACTGATGAGGGAAGATGGCAAGAAACAAGTTTGCATTGTTGGTCTATAGGAATTTGAGGTTTCTGACGTCCAGATCGTCAAGGAATATATTGAAAGAGGAAATGCAGCCAGGTGTGAAGGCGGAATGCCAACTGACTTAGACTATGTTTACACAGGGATTACAAATATATAGAGCCTTAGCCTCGGAAGACCAGGGGCTAAGCCCACATAGGGTGGCGCATAGCAGAGTAATTAGGAGTAACTAACACAATAACCAAGGAGACACTATGGTAATCTAACACCCCTCCGCAGTCGGAACGTCGCTAGAGCGGACATTCAGATTGGAACGAAATTCTTGAAACACAGAAGAAGGAAGACCCTTGGTGAAGACATCAGCGAACTGGGAGGTGGTGGGCACATGAAGCACACGGACAGCACCAATGGCAACGCGTTCTTGGACGAAATGGAGGTCGATTTCCACATGCTTGGTGCGCTGATGTTGTACAGGGTTGGTGGAGAGGTAGACGGCGCTGACGTTGTCGCAGTAGACGATGCAGGCGGAGTCGAGTGGGTGGTGTAGTTCCTGGAGAAGCTGCCGCAACCAGGAAGCTTCAGCGACGCCGTTGGCGACAGCACGGTACTCTGCCTCAGCGCTAGAGCGAGAGACAATGGGCTATCGTTTAGAAGACCAGGAGATAAGGCTGCCACCTAGGAATACAGCATAACCAGAGGTGGATCGGCGAGTGTCCGGGCAGCCAGCCCAGTCAGCATCAGTGTAGACGACAAGCTGTGTCGGAGAAGTTCGAGGAATAATGAGACCATGATCAAGAGTACCCTGGAGATAGCGGAGGATCCGTTTGGCAGCAACAAAGTGAACCTCCCGAGGATCATGCATGTGAAGGCAAACTTGCTGGACGGCATAAGCAATGTTGGGCCGGGTGAAGGTCAAGTACTGAAGAGCTCCCACAAGGCTACGGTAGGCTGTGGGATCAGCAACAGGAGGACCATCATCAGCAGAAGCCTTGGCGCAGGTATCAATAGGGGTGGAGCATGGTTTGCAGTCACTCATGCCATGGCGAGCCAGGATGTCCAGAGCATATTGGTGCTGGGAGAGAAATAAAGTGTCACCCCGTCGTTGGACTGCCATGCCAAGGAAGTGGTGAAGTGGGCCAAGATCCTTCATGGCGAATTCCTTCATCAGAGCATCAATGACCCGGCGAAGGAGTTGCTGGGAGGAGGCAGTGAGCACAATGTCATCCACATAGAGCAGCAAATAAATGGTCTCTGTACCACGACAATAAACAAAGAGAGATGTATCTGATCTTGCTTCAGTGAAACCCAGGGAGAGCAGGAATGAAGCAAAATGGCTGTACCATGCACGGGGGGCTTGCTTCAAGCCATAGAGAGATTTGTTGAGCCTGCAGACGTGCTGAGGAAGAGCTGAGTTGGCGAACCCTGTTGGCTGAGAGCAGTACACTGTTTCTGAAAGAGTCCCATGGAGAAAAGCATTTTTGATGTCTAGTTGATGAATTGGCCAGTCCTAGGAATGAGCCAAAGTGAGGAATGTGCGAACAGTTGCAGGTTTGACAACGGGGCTGAATGTTTCATCGTAGTCAATATCGGGACGCTGTGTAAAGCCGCGAAGAACCCAATGAGCATTGTATCTGTCTAGCGAGCCATCAGCGTGAAATTTATGTTTGAAAATCCACTTGCCTATGACCATGTTGGCCTTGTCGGGGTGAGGAACAAGGTTCCAAGTGTGATTTTCCATGAGAGCAGCATATTCATCTTCCATGGCGCGACATCAGTGAGGATCAACAAGGGCGTCGTGACAAGACCGGGGAATCGGGGACAGAGCCTCGGCGTGGAGATGGAGGCACAACTGTATGTATCCAGACTTCCCACGGGTCATCATGCCATGAGTATTGTCGACCGGTGGGATGGGGACAACACCAACAGGACGTGGAGGATCAGCTTTGATGAACCGTGGTGGAGATGGGATGATGTTGGAGCATCGAGGAGGAGCGGCAGCTGGTGGTGGTGTCGGCGGTGAAGGAGGAGCAGCTGGTGAAGGGCGCCGAGAGTAGACGTTGTTGAAATAGGGAAGCAAAGCGGGCCCAAAGGGGCTGGGAGCTCGCCGAGGCGGCTGTGGGGCAGCTGTGGGGCAAGGCATTGCAGGAAGACTGGGGTGTCTTCTTAGGGCCAAGAAGCTGAGCACACAGGATTCTTGCGCTGAAGGGAGCAGCGTCAGGGCTATTGTGCACCACGTCAGGCGTGCATGCGGGTGGTGCGTGCCAAGGCGCGGAGAAGCCTGGTGGAGGAGGCCAGGACGCTAGCCCAGCCGGGCTAAGGGGCCAGAGCACCAATGAGGTGTCATCAGGCAACTCGGACGCAGCCTGCGGCACGGTCTGCAGAGGGGCATCGAGAGGCCGCACAGATGTACCTGCAGAAGGTGAAAGAGCTGGTAGAGGTTCATCATTAGTTAGAAAATCAAGCTCTTCGGGAGGTGAGGTCCGGTGTCCAGAGAAAGGAAAAGTTGTCTCGTCGAAGATGACATGACGAGAGATGATGACACGGTTGGAGGTGAGGTCGAGACACCGGTAGCCTTTGTGATCGGCAGAGTAGCCGATGAAGACACACAAAGTGGAGCGTGGGGCAAGTTTGTGGGGGGTGGTGACAGTGAGGTTGGGATAGCAGGTGCACCCAAAAACTCGAAGTTCATGGTAGGAGGGTGGAGTACCATGGAGTGCGAAGATGGGAGTAGTCATGTTGAGGGTCTTGGTGGGAAGACGGTTAAGAACATATGTGGCAGTGGAAAGGGCGTCGACCCAGTAGGAGGGGGGCATGGACGCTTGGAAGAGTAGCGTGTGGATGACATTGTTAGTGGTGCGGAGGGTGCGCTCAACTTTTCCATTTTGCTGAGAGGTGTAGGGACATGACATGCGAAGAGAGACACCGTGAGAGAGGAAGAAGATGCGGGAGATAGAATTGTCAAACTCGCGACCGTTGTCACATTGGACAGATTTGATGGGGCACCCAAATTGAGTACGAACATACGCGAAGAAACTAGAAAGAGCGGAAAAGGTGTCAGACTTAAGGCGAAGTGGAAAGGTCCATAGAAAATGAGAAAAATCATCAAGGATAACTAAATAATATTTGAATCCAGATACACTGAGAATAGGCGATGTCCATAAATCACAATGTATCAGATCAAATGGTTTGGAAGCCCTCGACGAAGAACTAGTAAACAAAAGACGCACATGACGTCCTAGCTGACAGGCATGGCATAAACGGTCGTCAGCAGGCTAACTGCAGGCGATCGAAGAAGAGTGAGTGAGGTGTTGAAGAGCTTCCTTGTCAGGGTGACCAAGACGGCAGTGCCAGATGGACGATGAAGGAGTGGCGACAAGAGTGCAGGGAGCAGAAGGCGTCGATGGTAGCTGCAAGGTGTAGAGGGGCCCCGAGCTGTTACATCGAAGGAGGACGTTCCTAGTACGAAGATCCTTCATAGAAATGCCAGAAGGGTCAAACTCAATAGAAACATGATTATCAGTAGTGATTTGGTGAACTAATAAAAGGTTTTTAATAATGTGAGGAGCAAGAAGAACATTGTTAAGGCGAAAAGGATCGGGAATGATCGAGTAGCCAGTGCCAACAACAGGAAGAGTGGCACCGTTACCCACCACGATGGAGGAGGGAAAGGGGGAAGAGGATGTGCGGGTAACAATACCAGGGTTGGAGGCGATGTGAGAGGAGGCACCGGAGTCAAAAACCCAGCCCGTGCTGTTCGGCGGAGTTGGTGGAGTGAGCAAGACGGTGCTAAAAGCCTGGGCGAGGGAATGGGGATCCCAGGGAGACCACGCTGGAAGTGGCGCATGAGGAGTAGGTAGCAGCAGCGGTGAGTAGTGGCCCGGCCCTGGTGGAGGTGCCAGGTAGCCAGGGGAAGGCATGCCAGCCATCATGGCGTGCTGCTGAGGAGGAGGGACGCCGGCGCGTGCTGGTGGAGTGCGAGGACCGCCAGGCGTGGGGCGGGGCCACATGTGAATGGATCCGGACCACGGGTTTTGGAGGGACAACCATTGGGGGCCGCCTTGGTTGCCCTGGTTGCGCTCGCCGCGGCGACGCCAGCCACGGCCATTGCCTGAAGAGCCCCTACCGGTAGGAAGCACGCCCTGAGGATGAGGGGGGCGGGGAGAGGTAGAACTGGGTGCCGGCGTAGTGGAGGGTGGCTTGCTTGATGAGGAGGCGAAAAGGGCAGAAGGAGCCACTGAGGGCTGCACCATGTTGAGCTCGGCGAGACAAAGATCAGTGCGAACGTCCGCAAACGGAGGGAACGGCTTCTGCCGAGTGATGAGTGGAGCCATGAACTAGAACCGCTCATTGAGGCCCCGCAGGACGTTCAGCACCAGTGTGCGGTCGTTGAGGGGTTCACCAAGATCAGCGAGGGCGTCAGCCATGCCCTTCATCTTGCGGCAGTAGTCATCAACGGAGAGATTGCCTTGAGAGAGGTTGTGGAATTCAGCATCAAGGAGCAAAGCCCGGGACTCACGGTTCCCCAGGAATTGCTGCTCAACCCCGAGCCAAGCCACCCGAGCAGTGACACAGTCGTGCTCGTGGATGATGTCGAGGAAGTCGGTGGAGATGCTGTTGAAGATCCAGGAGACGACCACGCAGTCCATGCGGTACCAGATCGGATCGGTGGGGCGGGAATCGTCGCTGAGGACATGGTCCTTCAGGGAGTACCGACCAAGAGCAAGGAGAAGGTAGCCATGCCACTTGGAGTAGTGGGGGACTTGAGGTCGAGGACGATGGGGACCAGATACTTGATGTTCTGGACGGCGCAGGCCTAGCTGTGCAGGTGCGCAATAGCAGCAGCCTCAGAGGAGACAGAGTGCTCGTCGTCGTCGTGGGCTTCATCGTCGTGGATGGCCTCTAGACGAAGTCGCTCCTGGATGGCAGCCGCTTGCGCCTCCAGGGCGTCGGCAGCAGCACGGACACGCTCCTGGGCGGTGACGGTGGACTTGAGAAGGTCCGCCTCCTTCTAGAGCTAGACGGCGCGCTCAGTGTTGGCCGCTCGAGTGGCGATGGCTTCTTCCTCGAGCCACAGGGCGGTCGCTATGGCATCGTCGCGCAGCAGGGCCGCGTTGGCGGCAGTAGCAGCGGCTGCGGTAGCCGAGGCGCCAGTGCTGGAATCACCGGTGAGAGGAGGCGGTGCGGCGGCTGAAGCAGCCATGGGCACGGGCGGAAGTAGAGGAGAGGAAGGGGCGGAAGCAGCGTGCGGAAGCAGAGGAGAGGAAGGGGCGGAAGCAGAGGAGAGGTGAACGGGAGAGGAAGGGTCAGCACAGGACCCGAATTAGGCGTCTGATACCATGAAGGCAGAATGCTAACTGACTTAGATTATGTTTGCACAGGGATTACAAATATATAGAGCCTTAGCCTAGGAAGGCCAGGGGCTAAGCCCACATAGGGTGGCGCATAGCAGAGTAATTAGGAGTAACTAACACAATAACCAAGGAGACACTATGGTAATCTAACAAGGAGCACAGGGTCAATAGGGGCCAATGAGGAGTCATCAAGGTCACATGCTATTCTGACGTCCTCTATTTTTTGTTTTGTTAGCACTTCAGTGCTTGCTTGGTCTTTTTGTGATATAGATATATGTTTTGTTGTCATAATATGAGTCTGTTTGTTATTATTGTGATTCTTGTACTATACAAGATGTTTAGAAACTTTTGGTTAAATAATCTTGTTTGGACCACAATATTACAGTCAAGTTTGCCAGGATACTTGATCATGTATTTTACTGATGATTTGGGGGAGCACGTGTTGGTAATTTAATTTTTTTTTGTGGAAAAATGCACTGTAGGGGCGGCTGTTACTGTAGCCTTCCCTACAAATCGATTTATAGGGGCGGCTGATAACACCAGCCGTCTCTACAAATCGATTTGTAGGGGTGGTCTGAGAACCGCCCCTACAAATGCATGATTTGTAGAGACGGTATGGTAGGGGCGGCTGGCCGAACCGCCCCTACAAATGCCCATTAGCCGCCCCTGGAAATCATATCTGACGTAGTGTTAGTCTCAAACTCATTGTCCAACCACCATCCGCACAAGTAGTTAAGGAAGGCCAGACCAAAATAATAGAACCAAAAAGAGAAGGAAATTTTGCCTCTTTATTATTAGGTATAGATATAGATATGAACGCTGCATATATATATATAACTCCAGCGGATTGAGAAAAACAATCCGTTTACCCTAAAAACTGACATATATAAGGACAACAAAAAAGAGATGATAAAACAGCTTTAAACATATGTCCTTTCACGTCCCCGGAGGTTCATCACCGGCCGAGCAGCAGCACCCAATGAGCGGAACGGTCTAGACGAGACACAGAAGAGAGATTCAGACCACGATGGGAGAGAGGGATGAAACTATGAAAGAGATTTGCACGGTCTTGAGAGAGAGGAGATTGGGGAAAACATGTTGCCAGCGGTTAGGATCTCTCTCTCCGTCTCTCATGATTAAGGCCCTGTTCGTTTCGCTGAAAAAAAACAAGTCGAAACACTGTTCCGTCTGATTTGTTATGAGAGAAAAACATTGTTCCGGCTAAAAAACACAAGCTGAAAAAGACGGATTATAAGATAAGTGAACGGGGCCTAATATAGTAGATGAAAGTAGAACACATAGACACAAGAGATAGGGAGACTATTCTTTATTTCTCTAAATATTGGTCATTACAACATAGAGCTCCCACGTATATATAGTCATACCAAGGCTTAAGAGTTTGATAAGAGCCCACATACAAACGGACTAGATTAGAATTCCTCCTTCTCCTTTTCTTTTAGATAGCTAGAACACCCCCCCTTAAACCATGGCTTATGTTTTTTGCATACTCCTACTATAATTCTTAAGGGAAAGAAGATAAAAAAAGATTTGATGAAGCTGTTCTATATATAGATATGTCTGGCATAACTTGAACGTGAAAGAAGGAATTATTTACTACTACTCCAATATATCTTCTTCTTTTTTGAGCAAATTCTTTTTTTTTAAGAACACGCTACTCCAACATATCTATATTTGGACCATGATTGTGTGAGGTATCAGGCCGAAACGATACCTGGTTTGGGCCTCCAGCTCTATCAAGCTTCCGGAACGTGTGCGGCCTTAAGGGCGAATTGGGCCCAATTCCATCTAGTAACGCGTTAGGCCCAAATTTGTCAAAAAAAAAAAATACGCTAGGCTCAAATTAGAACTGGATTCCATGTAGCGCACAAAACATAATAGAGGTACCTATGGAACACCGTGGTTAGTAACCGAAAAGGGTAAGAAATCTATTTTGTTGCTCAAGTCTCATTCCCCTTCACGAAAACTCTACAATCGAATATTTTACCCCCATCAACTTTGGAAACCGTTTAGGGTGTGTTTAGGACTGCTCCGTTCCATGCTTTTCAGCCAGACAGTTTTAGCTCCACGAACTTTGTTCGAGGAAAAATGGTGGAGTTGTAATAGTACCTAAAAAGGTGCTCCACAAACTCTAGTTTTGTGTGGAGCTGCTCCACGGTAGAGTTTGTGAAACAGAGTTTATAGAGCAGTCCCAAACACCCTTTAAATTATCCCTTGAAACTCGGGTTTTCAAGCGGTTTTATCCGTTGTTAGTTTTAAAAATTCCAGCAAATTCTTGATAAAGCTTTTAAGCCATTAAAATATCTTTAAGATTATAAAAATGTCGGTAAAAATCCACACAAAAAGAAGAGTTAGGTATGGCAAACCCAAATAAAATATTTAGATCTCCTGAAGATATGTTTAGACACTTCTAAAAAGAAGAGTTAGCTCTTGGAATGTGAGTAAAATGTATCCAGAAAATCTATTAAAATTCTTAAAAATTCTAATCAATATCTAAATTTATGTTTTAAAAATTTGTACAACAAAAAACATCAGATACAACCAGCATGAATGCATTTAAAATTAATGCACTTATAATTAATGCTTGTCGAATCACATGTTTTTGTTGTGGAAAGTTTTTAAATGCCTTTAGACATTAAATATAATGATACATTTTTTTTCCATTTTCTATATTTTTTATCATTTTTCATGAGCTCTAAATACTTTTGTTTTGTTTTTCATGTCCCAATCTTATATATGGGCATGCAGCCCGAGCCCGTTAGCCCGACACGAGGCCCGTATTTTTGGCCCGGCCGAAGCATGGCCCGACCCGGTGAACAGCGGGCCCGAGCTGGCACAGCCCGGAGGAGCAGGCCGTGCCTAGGCCTCACCCTAGGCACGTGGGCCAGCATGGCATGGGCCGCTCCTCAATGGTAGGCCCGGTGGCTGCCCGGTGGCCCAACAGCTCCCTGCCACCCCCCGCAGGCCGAATCTGGCCCAGCCTAGCTCCCCAAAAAGGTTGACACTGGTTTACTGCAGTTAGCACTTTTAGTAAGTCAAGATTTTATCCTCAACTATTATCAAGTTATGCTTAAGCTCCCATTTAAACCCACGTGATCATATATCCGATCCAATTGAGTCATGTGACATCATCATAATCATCTCGTATAAACAACATTATAAGTAGCCATCTATTCTATGAGTTTTCCGGGCCGCTCGTGACCGTGAGCACGGCTGTTATAACAGTTTGTTACCCTCTGCAGAGGTGGTGCACATTCACCGTGAGTCGTGATCCCCATATGCCCGGGTTAATTACTCCCATATCACTGCAAAGGTGAGCGGGCAGGGTACACTATGAAGCCATTTCATAGGTTTCTCTATCAAGTTAGGGCCGCTAGGTTTCCTTGGCAGGCAGATGTAGGAACCCCCCTTTCCTATGGCACATATCCATCGCGGCTATACACATAGGAACAGAGGCAGTCCTATATCCAACGTGGCAAGCCCCTTTTGCGCCATAAAGGTAACCTCTAACAAGCTAGAAAAGGTCCTATTACTGAGCTAAAGTTAGAGCCATATGACCCTCATGGTTGCACTGTCAGTCCCAGCTTTTGCCGATAGATAAGTCCTTATGGAGGGCCGAGAGCAATATGATCAAAAGTCATTTGCATCATCGCCCTATGGATCAGTTGTTATAAAGCATGTTTTACCTTTAGTTCCATAGAACCATTCACCATCAAATAGATCATGTTCAGTTAGAGCACTAGCAATCTACCCATATGCAATTAACCCATAGGAGACAAGGAACAGGATAATCAATCACTAGGATGTCCTTACGGGTATCAAAATTAGACACATGCAAATGAATAATTAATAAATGGTGAATAGGCATCAAGGTAGGTCCCATGCTATACTTGCCTTGGTTCACAAACTCTTGCTAGTCCTGCTGGTCGTCGAAGAATTCTTGGTCTCCAACGTTCTCCTCACTGTCTGAACGCGACCAACACGGCAACATACAACATTCCAAAGGCATTCATACAAAGCAAACAATCATACAGTTAGAACAGTACCCAACAGTGTAGAAAACAAGATAAAATGTTTATGAAAAGAATCTACGTCTCGCTACGATCACGTCAACGCGAAGTTCACAAAATTCGGAGCTAAAACGCGAAAGTTATGAATTAAACGGGTTTTCCTATAGCACTTTATTTAATTAATCCTAACCATGAAATTTAAAAGTTGTAAACGTGATTAACAGTGGTACTAACACGTAGATTATGAAATTACGAAGCTAACGCAATTTGAACGGGTCAATTCGGAGCTAAAACGAAGTTTTTAAGAGCAAAACAAATCTAGTGGCATTTCTGTAAATACTGAAAACGTGTTTTAGACTAAAACAGTGAACTTTACGCTTTCCAAACGAGAGAGCGTACTCGGGGAAATGCGCTAAGGACGGCGGGTTCTATTACACGAAATCAGAGGGGTTCTTTAGCAAAACTACCCGCGAATGGGTATCGGCCAACGGTGGCCGTCGGATTTGAAATGAACGGCCAGAAATAGATCTGGGGGAGAGAAAAGGAAGGGGTGGCGCGAGCGATTGCTTCCATCGGCGGTTCACCATATGGCGACGGCGAGAGCACGACAGCGAAGCTCAGTACAGGGCTAGGGGCGCAGTTGAATAACCGAGGCACCAAGGGGTGTTGCTTGGGGTGAAGGGAACTCGCCAAGGCCAAGAGCGGCCGGGACGCGCTAAGAAGTAGGTGGCGGCCATGGCGGCGGCAAGGAGGTTGATTACGGCTTCATGGATTGGGCGCTAGAAGCCACGAAACTCGAAATAAACTGCATGGGGAGAAAGAGGGGAGCACGGCGAAGCTCACAGCGGGGAAAATCAGAGTCGTTGGCGGCTCGAAGATGGTTGTCTGCGCGGAGGGGAGGACGGCGGATCCTAGCGACCTTTGGCTCGGCAGTTACGGCTTCCGTGCACGGTGAGTGCGAAGAAAAGGAGCGGGGAACAGCAGAGGGACGCGCGTGGGGTCTCGGCTTCATTTTAAAGAGGCCGGGGAGCGGGCGACGCGCCCACGATGCGTGAGGCCGAGAGCGCAGATTCATGGAGGTTTTCTAGGCGCTGTGTGATTACGTGACGCGTGGAAAGAGGTGGGGAGGAGGCGGCAGGTGGGGGCCGAGATGTTAGCTTGTTGAAGAGGGAAGGAGGGGCTTGGCAATGGCTTGTCTTGAGGGTTGCCATGAGGACAATGTGACAATGATTCTGGGTGTTGGGCCGACGTCTTCTGGGGGCATGAGGGTGGATCAAGGGCTAGCGCAGAGGAAGAATGGCCAATAGGGTGAGGGAAGGAGAGGCAGCCAACAGTCGAAAGCAAGGAAGGTAGGAGAAAGAGAAATGAATTTCCTTTTTTTTCTAAATGAATTTTCCAATTCCATTTTCAAATAATAATTTTTTTATCCTTTTGAGTTTAAATCAATACCACTCAACATATTAAATACAATGCTCCAGCATGAGTGCATCAACATGTATATATTCTTATGATGGATTTTATTTTCATGAAAATTATTATTTTCCTATATTTGAATTCACACATAATTACATATTTAAATCAAATTTACTATTTAAAAAAATGCAAATTTTAGGGTGTTACAATTCTACCCCCCTTAAGATGAATCTCGTCCCCGAGATTCGGAAGACGTCGACAAAAGAGATGCAGATTCTCCGCCTTCGGATTCTTCTTTACTTCATCGTGTAGTTCCATCGTGTTGATAGGAATCCCACTTTACTTTGCATACATGTTGATCTTACTGCAAGTAACTTGCCCAATTGATTTCAAGATTCTGATAGGTACCTTGAACAACCCTTAGGTAACTCCAATCACTAAGCCACCTTTCCTATAATACCAATTCTCTTCAAAATATCCACCTTCCGATGAAATCCTGACGAATCTCTTGGTCAGAAGAAAATTCTTCTACCAATCTTCAAAACATTAATGTTTCTGGCTAAGTTGCTCGAACTGGGAATATAACTCTTAATCCTTGGTGTCACCCGAACCTTCTTAGCATAATTCTCCGTTGCTAAGGGCATCGGTCATGACTTTTGCTTCTCCAAGTGATAGCACTTTTCCAAGTCATAATCAATTTTCATTCCAACGAGGATATCACCAATTCAAGACCAACTTAGTGAAGATGTCCTGTAGATTCTTGATCCAAACTAACTTAAAAGCTTCTCCAGTAGCTCTACCAAAATCTTAATGATCTTGGATAAACCTTCGTTGAACCTTTAACCAAACCTCATTGAGACTCTGAGTTTCTCTCACATCTTTGGGTACCACCACGCTTCCGCTGTGCAAACAAGAACGTTGGACACTTCAGCTTGCAAATTCTTCAACTTGGCTACTCCCCATAAGATAAGATAGACTAGGGGACACCAAAGTATAGCTTACATCTACTTCTTTTAGATGAGCTAACTTGTATCAAGATGTTCTGACATCCCAACGATACTCTTGTGTAAGGGCAAGAAACCTTCCACAACCTCCTTATATAACACTTTTCCAAATTCTGCAGTTAACTTGGTTGAAAACAGTACACAACAGAAACTACTCCAGATTCCAAACAGCACAGATGCATCGTCTTGTGATTTTCGTATCTCCATAATCAAAATAGCTATCAAGCTGATTCTTGCGCTCAGAGAAAGATATTGAAGTCTACTTTTGTCTAGAATTTGCTCATGATTTATGATCATCCAAATTCAGAGATATAACCCGAAGAATGCAGACTGCTCCGAAAAGACAGGGTAGGGAAAACAGAAGAAAACCAAAACCCGACTATTTATTTCATTAATCCTTAAACCTTAGGCCTATAAACTAAATGAAATTGTGGGAACACCCAACAAGATCATTGCAATCATTGCAAAGATTCAAAACAATTATAAGCATAATGACAATTCGACAATCAATAAAGTTGCACAATTCAATCATTGACTCAACTTGCGATACTATCGTTTTTATTGTGCTAGGGGTAACAATCTGAAGACTCATCTTAGGATTACGCAAGAAGGTGGTAAGGAGAAGTTCTAAAAACATATCAGATCAAGGAGTGAAGATGAGAACAAAGACTTTAAAATAAGCACCAAGGTAGAGATGAATAGCAAAGGTAGAGATATAGTATAGAAGAAAATATCAAGGTTCATAGAGCAAGGATTTTTGTAGCAACATCTAAATCTTAAAACGACCAGTTTCTAACTAGGCTTGCGTCCTACAGTCAACACTGCTCTGATACCAATTTGTCACACCCAATTTTAAGGATAAAATTGAATGCACTAAACTCATGTGTGCCCAGGGATCAGTCACACACATAAGTTGACAAATTAAAAAAATATCATCACGGTGTATCTTACATAACGAATAATAGCATCACATTGTCTTACATAACACAGCGAAAGATAAAAAGATAACTCTCTCGTGGAACTCCATCACAGGGACGGTCGACTGGTTGACCACAAGCCTAATAATCCTCAGGAAACTCCTCATATCCGTTGTCATCTGTTACCCATCCGGGATTTTTATCCAAATATAGAAAGTAAACAAGCGTAAGTATGTCCCGTACTCAACAAGATAACATGGGGTTATGAAGCTCAAAAAGGTTGACACTGGTTTACTGCAGTTAGCACTTTTAGTAAGTCAAGATTTTATCCTCAACTATTATCAAGTTATGCTTAAGCTCCCATTTAAACCCACGTGATCATATATCCGATCCAATTGAGTCATGTGACATCATCATAATCATCTCGTATAAACAACATTATAAGTAACCATCTATTCTGTGAGTTTTCCGGGCCGCTCGTGACCGTGAGCACGGCTGTTATAACAGTTTGTTACCCTCTGCAGAGGTGGTGCACATTCACCGCGAGTCGTGATCCCCATATGCCCGGGTTAATTACTCCCATATCACTGCCAAGGTGAGCGGACAGGGTACACTATGAAGCCATTTCATAGGTTTATCTAACAAGTTAGTGCCGCTAGGTTTCCTTAGCAGGCAGATGTAGAAACCCCCCTTTCCTATGGCACATATCCATCGCGGCTATACACATAGGAACAGAGGCAGTCCTATATCCAACGTGGCAAGCCCCTTTTGCGCCATAAAGGTAACCTCTAACAAGCTAGAAAAGGTCCTATTACTGAGCTAAAGTTAGAGCCATATGACCCTCACGGTTGCACTGTCAGTCCCAGCTTTTGCTGACAGATAAGTCCTTATGGAGGGCCGAGAGCAATATGATCAAAAGTCATTTGCAACATCGCCCTATGGATCAGTTGTTATAAAGCATGTTTTACCTTTAGTTCCATAGAACCATTCACCATCAAATAGATCATGTTCAGTTAGAGCACTAGCAATCTACCCATATGCAATTAACGCATAGGAGACAAGGAACAGGATAATCAATCACAAGGATGTCCTTACGGGTATCAAAATTAGACACATGCAAATGAATAATTAATAAATGGTGAATAGGCATCAAGGTAGGTCCCATGCTATACTTGCCTTGGTTCACAAACTCTTGCTGGTCCTGCTGGTCGTCGAAGAATTCTTGGTCTCCAACGTTCTCCTCACCGTCTGAACGCGACCAACACGGCAACATACAACATTCCAAAGGCATTCATACAAAGCAAACAATCATACCGTTAGAACAGTACCCAACAGTGTAGAAAACAAGATAAAATGTTTATGAAAAGAATCTACGTCTCGCTACGATCACGTCAACGCGAAGTTCACAAAATTCGGAGCTAAAACGCGAAAGTTATGAATTAAACGGGTTTTCCTATAGCACTTTATTTAATTAATTCTAACCATGAAATTTAAAAGTTGCAAACTTGATTAACAGTGGTACTAACACGTAGATTATGAAATTACGAAGCTAACGCAATTTGAAAGGGTCAATTCGGAGCTAAAACGAAGTTTTTAAGAGCAAAACAAATCTAGTGGCATTTCTGTAAATACTGAAAACGTGTTTTAGACTAAAACAGTGAACTTTACGTTTTCCAAACGAGAGAGCGTACTCGGGGAAATGCGCTAAGGACGACGGGTTCTATTACACGAAATCAGAGGGGTTCTTTAGCAAAACTACCCGCGAAGGGGTATCGGCCAACGGTGGCCGTCGGATTTGAAATGAACGACCAGAAATAGATCTCGGGGAGAGAGAAGGAGGGGAAATTGGCGGAAGCAGTGCTTCCGTCGGGCGGTTCGACCATGGTCGACATGGCGAAGCACTGACGACGAGCTCGAGACAGGGGCTAGGGGCCACGGTTGAATAAGCTGACGGCACTTAGGGGAGTTGCGGGGTGAAGGGAACTTCGCCAAGGCCAAGAGCCTTGGCCGGAACGCGCAGCAGCAAGGTGGCGGCCATGGCCGGCAAGCAAGGAGGTTGATGGGCGCTTCATGATTGGGCGCTAGAAGCCACGAAACTCGAAATAAACTGCATGGGGAGAAAGAGGGGAGCGGCGAAGCTCACAATGAGGGAAAATCGGAGTCGTTGGTGGCTCGAAGATGGTTGTCCGCGTGGAGGGGAGGACGGCGGATCCCGGCGACCTTCGGCTCGGCAGTTACGGCTTCCGTGCATGGCGAGCGCGAAGAAAAGGAGCGGGGAACAGCAGAGGGACGCGCGGGGGGTCTCGGCTTCCTTTTAAAGAGGCCGGGGAGCGGGCGATGCGCCCACGATGCGCGAGGAGCGCGCGATTCGGCGGCAGTTTCTCAGCGCTGTGTGATCATGTGGACGCATGGAAAGAGGTGGGGGGAGGAGTCGACAAAGAAAGTGAGATGTCGGTGGCTGAAGAGGGACGAGGCGCTGGCATGACAATGACTTCTTCTTGGGCTGGGCAGTGTGACAATGATTCTTGTAAAGTCTGGGCAAGCATTTATTCTTTGGCAGCCATGAGGTCGGTCAGTGGTGGGTGCAGAGGAGGAAGAATGGCCAATGAACGTGAGGGAAGGAAAGCGGGCCAACAAAGTGAAAGCAAGGAAGGGAGGAGAAAGAGAAATGAATTTCCTTTTTTTTCTAAATGAATTTTCCAATTCCATTTTCAAATAATAATTTTTTTTATCCTTTTGAGTTTAAATCAATACCACTCAACATATTAAATACAATGCTCCAGCATGAGTGCATCAATATGTATATATTCTTATGAAGGATTTTATTTTCACGAAAATTATCATTTTCCTATATTTGAATGCACACATAATTACATATTTAAATCAAATTTACTATTTTAAAAAAAAATGCAAATTTTAGGGTGTTGCAGTCTCAAAGGGTTACACAGCCTTCAAACCATATAGGTAAGAGAAAACAGGCTTGCGGAAGAATCTTTGGAGGAGTAGGTGTTGTTGGTCCTTCCCCTACCACCACTTCATCTTCTTCTACCTCTGCTGCTTCTAAACTCTCAGTCCATTTAGACAGTGACAATGTTACTTCTTATGAGGATGATTTTGACATACTTCTTTGGTGGCGTGTCCACAAACTAACCTATCCAATCCTATCTATAATGGCCAAAGATATTATATCAGTTCCTGTATCTACTTGTTCTTCATAATCTTGTTTTTAGCTTGTTAGGAAGGATCATTGAAGAACGACGCTGGCGCTTGTTACCTGAACTGTTGAGATGCTGACCTGCTTGAAGGACTGGGAGTTAGGAGAAAAGAGGGAACAACATGCTGCTACCGATAACAAAGAGCTTGAAGAAGTATTCAAGAATTTGTATCTTGATGAAGATGAAGGTGGAGTTGCTGGTGGTGGTGACTGAGAGTGAGACTGAGGTTGAGAGTGGACTTGTGCTTCTGTGTGAGTTGAGAGTGGACTTGTCACTCACTGACTTGTGTAACATTTACATTTGAACAATGGTCTGTAATAACTTAATACAATCTTATGAGCTGGCTACACTCTTTTTTCTTTTCTAGGGTTTCTCACAAGGGTGAGTTTTACCTAGAAAGGTTTTTAATGAGACAGCATTGCACAAAACAGCTTATTTTATTATCTAAGTCATTCTATGATCTAAGTCATTATGTGATCTGTTGTTACTGCTTAGTTGATGAATGGAAATATGGCTGTGAATGTTGATTGAAACTGTGAGTGTTATTCTGTGAATGTTGATTGAAATTTGAAACTTTGGCTATGAGATGAGTTTTTTGAGGTGTTACATGTGAACCGGGCTGTGGGCTGGCACGGCCGGCAAATATTGCCGTACTTGACGGGCCAACATGACACGAAAATTGGCCCATAGTGCCGTGCCTGGGCCGAAGGCCAGGCCCACGTGCCTGAGAGGCACGACCCGCAGGGCACAGCGTGCCTTGTCAGCCCGACCCCCATCGGCCCGTGCCGGCCCATTGCCCATCTATACCCAATCTATCTCTAAGATTTTTTTGACATTTTTAAAGCCTAGAGATATTTTTCGGGGTTTAAAAATCTTATCAAATATTTACTAGATAATTTTAAATGAAAAGGATAAAAACTCTTGAAAACCACTTCTAACCATGTTAGGGAGGCAATTTAAATGGTTTTAAGAATTGAGAGGGGTAATAAGATATTTAGAATTTAAATGGTTTTAAGAATTAAGAAGATATCTTTTTTTAGTGCGAGAAATGAAAAATGAAAAATGGGATCATGATGATATTACATAAAGATAGAAGTGATTTTTTTCAAAAAGAAAGAGATAACCTAGGCTAGAAAGATATAGGGCCTGTTTGGGACTACTCTGCTCCACCTTTTCCAGCTCTACTCCACCAACTCCACCACAGAGCAGCTCCACTGTGGAGTTTCTGGAGCAAGTGGACCTGTTTAGCACGCAGTTTAGCTCCAGCTCTAGAAACATGAGGTTTCTATAGAAAAGGTCTACTATGTCCCTGATCGATGTTTAATGTATGTTATGTTGTATGCAGAGCATGTGTAATTGGATTTTTTTTTACCAATTCAAATATGGTGTAAATATTATAATCTCATTTACTTTGTTGGAGAAAAGTAAAAAACAAATATTTTTATTAGAACTGAAAGCAGGGACACCGGTTTCAAAAGGAAGCAGGGACACCAATCTTAGAAGCAAACTGAAACTTTCTAACTGAAAGCAGTATCTGAAATGCACAACAAGTAGTCAAGCAACTAATTTTCATTTCAACAAAGCTGAAATGCAATTTGTTTTATCTCAACTTCAGGTTACTAATTTGTAACTGAAACGAAATTGCTAAATGAAATTAATAACTAAAATTGCAAAAACAAATTTGAAAACTGAAATTGCTAACTGAAAGCACATAATTATAATCAAATTGAAATTGCTATCTGAAATCACAAACTGAAATTGAAAATTGAAATCAGCAGCACTGACTGAATGAATCAAACTGGGGAAAAAGTTACTTGTTCTTGCAGGTTCGACTCACGCATCTCATCAGTTCATCACTATTGTGCAGCCATCGACTCACGCATCAATCACAATAGGTAAATAAATTAATAGATTGCTAGAATAATAATCAGCAAGCAATCAAAGTGACAAGACATTCAGAGGATAAACTGAACTGAACAAGCCATTCAGAGGCTAAACTGAACTCAACGCGTATGTTCAGAGAAGAAACTGGTCCACGCCACTGCTCCTCACCTGCACCTCCAAGAGCCTGCATTGCTCAACGACTTCCCGCTCCTCGTCCATGGCAGCCTCGCTGCCTGAGCCCCGCGGTAGTAATCGTCTGCAGAGGAGCGCGCCGTTGGAGAGCAACGCACCGAGGTAATCCGGTTCGCAGTGGCCTGACGGAGGATGCAGTCGCGGCTTCACGATGGAAGGGGGAGGGGCGAGCGGATTTCCTCCTCCGGCGGAGTCGCGGTAGCCGCGGTGGTCGCGGGATCTCCTCTTTCGGTAGAGTCGCGGTGGCCTGGCGGAGTCTCGGTGTCCGCGGGATCTCCTCCGTCAGCGGCGCCCTCTTCGGCAGCGGCCGGCGGCATCCGCGGGATCTCCTCCGGCGGAGTCGCGGCTCACAGGGAAGAAGAGACAACGCTTGTGTGAGTTCGTCGGTGGCGGCGGGGCCGAGCGTGGATGGGGCGCCACTCGCCGGTGGTTTAGGGAGGACGGACTGGAGCAGAGGAGAGAGGCGACGGGAGTAGAGGAGGATGAGGGCGTCGGGTGGGGGGGCGACGGGAGAAACAGAACGAAACGGTATTTGTGTAACGAGTGGCAATTGTGGGTAATTACCTCTAACTTCACGAGGACATACGAAACGCTGGTTTGTGGAGAACCCTTTGAGGAGCTCCGCGAAAAACATGGAGTTTGACCAAAACTCCATCTTTTTTTGGGAGCAGAGTTTGTGGAGTTGGACCTGTTTGGCAGAAAAATTTGGGAGCAGAGCTATAAAAGGTGGAGCAGAGCAGTCCCAAACAAGCCCATAAGGAGCCCACAAAACGCCAATCAGTATAAAAACCTATTTAGATCCCATGAATTGAAATTAGTTCCTCTATTTCAAATTATAAGACATTTTGATTTTTTTTAGATATATTATTTTTACTATGCATCTAGACTGTATATCTAAGTACATAGGAAAAGCTATGAATCTAAAAAAGAATAAAGGGCCTCTTAATTTGAAATTGAGAGAGTAACATTTAGAATGTATTTCTCATTTTATTATTAAAATTACTTTCTAATTCCACTCAATTTTTGGGAAGCAAACACGGACAGAGATAATCCAGCGAGAAAAGTAGCCCATGTGCCATGACAGCGGGGTATCTCAAAGCTAAATTAGGCGGCGTCTAGGAAATCCGCTGCTTTTAAAGGCACACGTGTCACTTTTGAAATTAGTCTGAATATAAAATGCTTTGCCTATTTTAACTACGGCGTTTCAGTTCATCCATCGAGTAATGCAGGTACGTACCGTGTCTTTCGTATGCAGCCTCAAAAAAATAGTCTTTAGTCAACTATTGTATGCAGCCTCAAAAAAATATTCTGTAGATTCAAGTCACAGTATCTTTGTTGTGCCCTGTCTTTCGTATGCAAAAGAGCTGCTACTATTTCGCACGATAAAGCTTATGAAAAACTATCTACATCATAACATGCTAATACTCCGTACGAAAAAGAATACAAATCTAGATTCTCATCAAGAACAAGGTAGTGGAGATGAAAAATAACACATGTGCCTTTAGATTTCTATCAACTACGGCTCTGTTCGACTGGCTGAAAAAAATAGCTGATACTAATGCTGATTTGTTGTGGGAGAAAAACATTATTATTTTGTTAAAACGGTATGGCTGATAAGTTTAAGCCAACATGTCATACAAGTCTGCAATTACTGTTTTTATAGTTTTTTTTTCACATGGACGCATAGAGTGAAGGAGAGAGAAGATGAATGGAGAGGAGAAAGAATGGACGGAGTTGATTTTTTTTTTTGTCAGTTGTTATGTCCCAAGCTACCTTATTATTCCTATGATGTTGCGTTCTTTTTGGACACACTCCCACTCTAGAATTACATGTTTATTATCTGAACGGAGTGAGTATATTAAATTTCTTTTACTTATTACTGAAGCAAAAATACCTGGTGGTTAAGATAAGTAGTTGCTGCCTTATATTCTCTCAAGTGTACCTCTTGCTTTTTGAAGAGTAAGTTATTTTTATTAGGTTAAATTTATATGAAATATCATCAAGTGTCTCTTAATATATTTATTTCAAAAATATATTTCACTATTAAATTAAAAATACTTATTATGTATTATAAACATTAGTATACTTTTTATATATATGGTTAAACTTTTAAAGTTTGATTCCTTATAAATATTAGTATATGTATTATATTGGTTAGACTTTAAGAATTTAACTTTTCATAAAATGAGATGTGCATTTATTTTAAGACAGAAAAGAATATGTTTTAAACATAAAACACACATGTGGTAGGACACCTATAAGGCCTTGTTTGGATATCCTCGTATCTGTCTCAATCCACACGTATTGGGTTAGATTAGGGTAAAACTTAAACTAATTTACACCTGAATCAACATCAACATAAATGGATTGAGCTAAATACGAGAGTGACTAGAAACTATGCGCGGCGCTTGTCTGTGTTGGGCCAGCCCGCATACGTGAGTGAGTTTATACCGAGACCATCAGCGTGGGATGGGCCCATTTGCTTGCACTATGTCTTGGATAGAAATGATTGTATACACGTTGGTGTAAATAATGTGTATAAGATGGTTCTATTTGTAGAAGAGATAAGATCCTGACAACTCTAACTACGTGGCACTAAAGTTGAGAATGCAATTGCTTAATTTGTTGCATAGACAGTGAAGCATTTTGATTTATGTAAAAGGTACAGATAATTTTGGAGTAAGGAAAAACTGAAGCATTGATTCAAGGTTTGTCTATAACTGAGAAGAAAAAGGTGTGTCTATAACTGATAAGAAAAGAACAAATGGAGTTTTCTTATGTAAAGGTATTGTACCGCCGTTTTCGAGATTGCAAGTGCACTTGCTTGCTCACCAGCAAGGACAACCATAAAAAAAATAGGGCTGATGCGCCTAATACTTTTTTTTTGTGGTGTATTGAACGGAGGCCACTTGTGCAAGTTGGTTCGTAGAATCACATACAGATGCATCAACAGAGAGGCAGAGACAAGTAGGTAGCAAGACAGAGAGACGATAACCAAGAAGTCAGTAGCAGCAGCAAAGAGATCAGAATTTTTTTCAAGGCACCGTCAGTGTGAAGTGCAATTAGGAAATTAAAAGAAAAGGGTAAATCACTTAGCAGTGGTTGCTCTGTGCTGCCAGTTTTGCTTTCTTTGTAGCGGGGTGACCCTGAATTATTGATCCTTTGTGTAATTACAATGGTGTACTTTGAATTTTTTTCTGTGGGTGAGCAAGCTTGATAGATGAGTATGCATGCTTGGTTTCAATAACTGATTGGAAGTAAAAGATTGTTTCCTTAGCAGCATATGAAGAAACCATTTGAAACGACCTGATTTCCGCGAAGAGAAATTCATAGAGTCGAAGTGTAATAAGACCATTGTAGATCATATTACTCAAATTCCAGTCAAATATCACATCCAAACAACGTAATATTAGAGTACAAATAGTGTGGAATTACATAAATTATTACATCACCGCATTGGTGGAATCAAAAGTAACATTCATTCAGAACAGCTTGAAGATAATATCGCTAAACTCGAGCGTAGGAACGAACCCCTCAATCGTCAAACTCCTCAGAGCTATACTCCTCAGCAGAACCTGTGTGCCAAAATTTATCAGTACGATTTGTACTGGCCACTCCCACCCTATGAGCATTGCTTTGTGGAAATTAGATGCAAGTTGGATATAATCAAAAGAAACCTATAAGGCTGGAGTTTCCTAAGTATTAGCATATCAAGTATATAATAACAGTTGGTCAAGTTTTAACACCATTCCCACACCCATTCCACCCCATTTCTGTCCAGAATCAGGTTTCGATCCAGGGATCGATATACCACCATCTCCTCACCATCACCATACCATCGCTCAGTTGATAGGCCAACTCTCTCTCGGCACTGTCTCATGGCCCGTAGCCCCTGGCTACGACCGACACTCTCTCATGGGGGAAGAAGAGAATGACTCATCTCACTATCTAGTTTAAGCGAAACCCAAAAAAGGTCCATAGCCGACAAGTCGGCATATGTATCGCTCGATCAACCTTACACTCTGCAGAGGTTTTACATAACCACAAGATCCTCCTTCCTCGCTGACCGTCGTCAGCTGGGCTAATTCCGGCCGCTTGCTAGCCTAGGATAATGCCACCCTACCATTCAGCCCTGGTACACCCCAAGTCTAGTCTGAGGTGGCTGAAACTGTGAGTCATGAACCGGGTCCACAAGGTCTCTATGAAGTCTCGGAAGGGTGTGGGGAAATCCTCCGCGCCCCGTACCTCCTCGCACTGTCCGCTATCAACCTAGCAGTAGTGGCAATATCCTACCAAGTAGTCCGTCCGTCCCGCACCATATAGGGCGAGTGGTACGTAAGGCTTCCCGGTGAATCTGAGTACTAGTAAGTCCTTAGGGATGACCAAGCCAGAATGTCTTCATCAGGGTTTCCATTTACCGTGCCACCACAGCACCTCCACCCCGGGCTCCTCCCATCACAGGTTCACACTCAGGGCCACCTCATATACCATTTACCCACCACAGGTATCCATTTCCAGGGGTGCCCAGGTAGCACCTCACGGCAAGACTTGCCCCAGGCTCGTCGTATGTTCCAACTTGGTCGACACAACCATCACCCTCCACGCACCCAAGTCACACATGCAACACTCTCCCCATAGTCCAGATAACACCAGTTTCCACCACGCATCAATGTAGTACAAGCGTAGTAGAAGTAATAAGCAATGAAATATAGCAGCAAGCGTGTGTCTAGCCTAATAGCAGGGTAAGCAGGGGTAAGATTGCGTCAAGGTAAAGGCCATCAAGTAAGCATACTACCATGCAAGTCCTATCATAGTGTGAATACAACAATAAAGTAAAGCAATAGCAGTTCTATATTAGCTATGCGTAATAGGTGCTACGAGGTTGGGTGGGATGTGGCACCTTCAGTGTAGTCGTCTCCGTACTCCTCACGGTACTCTCGGTCCTCGTTCGTCTGGTTCTTCTCCGAGTCTACAAACGATCGCATTATAGTCGTGTTAGCGACGTCTATAGAATAGCATAAAGAAGTAATAAAAATTCAAAGGAGCCAAATGCGCACAAACAGGGGTCCATTGCGTAGAGCTCGATTTTAGATGAATTTTGGTTCTGGTTTCATATTTTTCTGGGTTCGTATGAATTAGTTATGAACTTCCGAAGTTTAAATCATTTCGAAAATGGGAAAAGGCTGAATTAATTAATATCGTCGACACGTGTCACGCCCTGTTGGTCCACGTGGCATCTTTGACGTCGACATGACATCATCGTCTTGGTTCGGCATCGATAGGTGGGGTCCCGCTGATGTCAGCATGATGTCATCAACGTCATCAGTTCCGACAGGTGGGACCGGTGGCTCTTGGGTCACTGTCATGTGGGTTCGGTCAAAGTCAATCGTCAAGTCAACGGGCGAGTCAACAGTCATCGGATCACAGTCACAGATAGGTGGGGCCAGAGCTGCTGACGTCAGCAGCTGACGTCACCGTGACATCATCATGACGTCACCTCGGCTGTGTTTGTTACTGACATGTGGGACCCGCATGACATCAGCATGATGTCAGCATGACGTCACCCACTGACAAGTGGGTCCAGAGTCTCTGTGTCGCTGACATGTGGGCCTGGTCAATTGGTCAACGTTGGCCGGTCAACGGTCAACACAGGCCGGGCCTCAACTAGGCCGATTGGGCCGGATACGGGCCGAGCTTGGCCCGCCACGTGGTGCTCACTAGTGAGGCCACGTAGCCCCTGTGGGCTTTTACTAGGGCCTGGGTCCACGGAATCGGTTCATGGTGGACCACCCTTCTGCGGTTCATGAACCGCACACCTAGTCCATGGTGGACCCGGTCCATCCTCCTTTTCTCTCTCCTGGCGCACTGTGCGCCGGGTGCACCGTACCCCCCCTTTCTTCTCCTCTGTTTCGATCGAACGGCGGCGTGGTGCCCGTCGACGGCAAGCTCGCCTAATTGGCGGCTCCAGTGGCGCTAGGGTGCAATTAGCTTGGGAGAAATCATCCCCTCGCCTCGACGAACACAATGGTGAGGTCAGAGTGACGGTTAGGGCTTCCCAAAGGACTAGCCACGGCAACGGCGGCTCGGCTATGGCGCGTCGACGGCGGCCGGTTGGTGCGGCGGTTGGGAGCAGGCTTGGTGGGGTGCGTGAGCTCCCCGTGGCTCCGGTGGGTGTGGCGGGCAGGTTGAAGGGGCGCTAGAGGCTCCCGGTGGCTTCGGCCACGGTGGCGGCCATGAAGGACGCGGTGATGCTCCGGTGGGGTGCGGCGCGTACTAGACAGAGCACTAGTGGCCTTCTTCTCTTCTGTTGGTGCACGCGGTGTGTCCCGAGTCGTCGCGAAGCCAGGCAGGGTGCAAACGGCGTGGTTCTCACGGTGGTGCGGGAAAGGTGGCCTCGCCATGGCCGTGCTCTGGCCATGGTGAGCGCGTGCGTGCGTGCGATGCGTATGCATGGCATGAGCAGAGCGCTCGACGCTGGCGTTCCCGAGCAGAGGGCTCGGCATCGCCCCCTTTCTTCCCTTTGCTTCGCGTTTCCGTTTGGCTCAACAAGAGGGTCGTGGTGGTCCTTCTATGCTACCGGTTGGCTAAGCCAGAGCAAGAGCTCGTGCTCCGGCATGGTCCGTTCATGGCATCTGAGAGGCTAGGAGTGGTCTCAGCGAAGTGTGCTCACCGTGGAGAGTTTGAAGGCGGTGGCGAGCGCATCGGACGGTCCTGGCGTGCGGGTTTGGTGGCGTAGGGGTTGCTTGGGCGCGGCTCCAAGGGAACAAGGTCATGCGATTTGCGTGACCCTAGGTCCGCGCCTGCTGCTTTGGTCGGGGCTCGGTCGGGAGGAGAGGCTGGCGTGGGGAGGAAGAAGACACTGTTGCTGGGGTGGCTGACGCGTGGGGTCCGGTTGGCAGCGGGTGCGGCTCAGGCGCGTCGCGACGCTGTGAAGCGGTACGGGCTGACAGGTGGGACCCGACGGTCGATGTCTGCGTGCGCGCGGGTGGCGAGGCGAAGCTGGGCCGACTTTGTGGGCCGCATGCGCGAGTGGGAGGGCAGGCGGGCTTGGCCGGGCTGGCTCGCAAGGCCGAGCAGGCCTGGGCTGCTGCTGCCCCCTCATCTTTCCTTTCTCTTTTTCTTATTCTTTTTCTATTTTGTTTTCCTTTCTCTTTTATTTGTTGCCAATTTGGTTAGGGTTTGATTTATTTAGTTTCATGTACAAGTGTGCACCTTGATTAAGAGTGGAGCTTAGGGCTGGTTGGTGGGGCCCATATACTTAGGTGGTACTTAGGTGATTAATTCATTGCATAATAATTTAATTATAAGTGGTCACTTTTATTTGCACAACAAAAGATCAATAAAGACAACTCACTTGTTTAGAATTAAAATGCATGCAAGAATGTATGTGTTAGGGATTTTAAACACACACATATACAACAAATGACATGCTATGCCTATGAGTTTGTTTAGTTGGATTACGACTAATGCAACACTTAGGGTTAGCTCCTACAAATGTCACTCATCATCACATGGGGTTTTAAAGAAAAATTTTTGTAGTTGGGGTTTTTGGTGTGTGGATTTTTGGGTTGTTACACCATTGTTACCAACCAGGTGTTACAATGTTACCAAGGCCCATGGAGAATGGGCGTGCAACATCTGCAGTTTGGTGCATAACCAACTGAAATGGTTAATAAAGACTAAGTTCGCCAAAAAGATCGAGCCTCACTTATCATAATTGGAGTGAAGAGCACCAAGAAAATGTGGTACAAAAAAAACAAGCTGAAAATGCAAGAATGCATTCACATATGATGATATGATGACAATGAATGAACAAAGAATGTTTCAATGGTAGCATGTTCAAACAATTTGCATAAATCAATTAAGGAAGAACCGATAAGATGCTTGTAACCATTATTTTCAGAAATAGTGCAGCCAAAATGCAAAGGCTCAATTACTTTACAGTTATTATTATTAGAGACCAGTCTGAGGTTGCATATTTATCAGATAATCTCTTTAATAGGAATCTTGCGCCAGAAGGGAATGATCATAATCCAAAATTTATTAAATTCCAATTACAACGCGCATGCAAGGTCATAGAACTTAGAAGCTTGTTAGAATGGAACATACATCACATACAACCTATTTGTACATTTGTATTACAACAGGGTGACTGGAACCTTCAGATATATATATATGTGTTGATAATTCACTACAAGTGCATAATTCTAATCAATGAGGCATTGAGCTTGATTTGGCCCAAAATATTAGTAAAATTAATTACTTGCTAGCTAAGATATGAAATAATTTAGATACTTGGCCTCCGATTGGATCTCTTGAGGAACCTGCATTATAAAATCAATAACTTCTCTTAGAGGCATTAAATCAATGTCTAACTAAAGTACATGGAAAAAACAAATAAGTATATCACGCATGGCTCAAATAGGCACATAATGCATTCCAAATGTGCAATATTGCTCCTGCTCTCACATTGGTTTCAATTAAAGAACAATAATTGACATACTTCGGAAAGCAAAACATATTTGGCGCCCTCCTTATTTGCACGGAGGGAGTCAATCAGAACAGAGAGCCCTCGCTGATGATAATGTGACGAAAACTTGGGAACTAATAGCAGTGGATAATAAAATTAACTACATATATAAGTAGAGAAACATAGAATATATCTAAGCAACACATACATGGTTATTCCTTAGTTTGCAGAATTCTTTGTCATGCCAGGGACATCGAATCATTTGATCTTGCAATGGGCGAGCTGGAGAAGCTGTTAGCAAGTTCCAAGAGGCTAGGATGGTGAGGTGACACAACATGGAGGAATGGAGAGCAATTCTGTTGCAAAAGAAGTTGGACAACCAAGAGAATTACAAAATGGATGGCTGAGCTAGACGCAAACAGCTCTTGGAGTTTCAACATCAGTTAGTGAAGATTGCTTTCTTGTCTGGATCCTATAAATGTAAAAAACTGTTTGACCTGAAATAACAAGAAATCTAAGCTTAAGGTACATATATTTGTCATTGAGTAATTCTAAGCAACAATTCCTACTTATCTGCAGATGATTTAAGCCAAAAATATTACCAACTGTAATGTGACACATTTTAGATGGATACCAAGAGCACTGAAACCTAGCCCAAGCTATAAAATATAGGCAGCAGGAAACATGAATTATTCCATTAGTATTTTCAGATGTCAAGAAATATCTGTCCTATTTTCATCCCTAATACATATAGGTCTTTGTATGAATTGGAAAAAAATATTGCCGGTGCTTAAGTTAATTTAAAATGTATCCCATGAGTTATTTCACATAAATCTAACTGAAAGAGGTGTATTATTTATATAAGATGAACTTAAATCGTATCTAAATCCTCTAGAATGGTGACCGGATACCTGTACTCCTAGTTTATAGAGTAGTTATTATAGAGTACAAAAAAGTAAGAAAAACTGAGGGGAGGTTTTAATATTTCTGCACTAAAAAATCTCCATTGGAATCTCTATTTGTAGACTTATCGGTAGTTGTTTTTTATCTTCCCATGGCTCTGATATGAGGACGTCCCTGAAATGAATGATGCATACTCTATTTTATTTGAAATCGATGTCATTCTAGCAGATCAATCTCTATAGAACATTTAAATAACTAGAGGATGGAATAAGACACTTTGTACCTTAAATCTGCTGCCGTATCTAGGAGGGTCATTTAATCGAGTGCCTTGCCCGCATGTTCTGACAGAGGAAGTTGGAAAAGCACATATCGAAGGAGAACGCACAAACATGTGACTTAGAATGAAATTTTAGGGTTGAAAACTGAATGGGGATTGATCCAAATAAACTCCTAAGACCAAAAATATTCGTTAATGAAATTCTATTCCAAATCTCTGACAACCTATAGCAGCAACTATCAAGTAGAGAAATGTAATGGTTACCTGGTGGTAAAGGGGTCAGTTCGGCAGAGTGGGCAGGGGCAGGTGGAGGTGATTGTCGTCGTTGCCGTCGATTTGCATGTGAGTCGCTGCTCGTTTGCACCGGCATCGAGATGTAGAAGGCGAGACGATGGAGCTCGCAGGAGGAAACGAGCTGGTGCTCTGTCATGGAGTCGACGGCGGCCAAGGCGAGCAGGTGCCAGAGCCCCATGCTGACGACAATAGCGCATGACGCGGAAGCCCAAGCGATAACGCGCCTCGTATCCACCCCTCCTCGGGTCAAGGAAGTGACCATTGGGAACGATGTGGACATTGGACATGGAGTGAAGAGCAGCGGCCGGCGGCGATACGCAAGCAAGAGGCAAGGGTCGGCCCGTGAAGGTTTGCCATGGGTCTGGTCGCCGATAAAGCGGGCGAGGGACCCGACCGATCCGCAATCGGACGGACCTGATCGCTTGCTCGCTTGATCCGACGGCTCGTGGCTTAGCGGGTGACGTGGCACGATGGTTTGCCCGCTTTTGTTACCAGAATCGTATTTAGAGAACACGAGTAATAGTAGGACTCATGGAGGTAAATATCCAAGCAAAAAGGGAAAGGAAAACATCTGATAGCAGAGCATTGAAGCAAACCAACCTACCAACCACCTGTACCAACCAAAATCCAAAACCCTCGTCAGGAGCTCGGGAGCAGCAGAAACCCGCCCGCCGGCAACAGCAGTCGCCGCCGATGGGGGTGGACTACTACAAGGTGCTGGGCGTCGGCCGCGGCGCCACCGACGACGAGCTCAAGAAGGCCTACCGCCGCCTCGCCATGAAGTATCACCCCGACAAGAACCCCTCGCCGCAGGCCGACACCCTCTTCAAGCAGGTCTCCGAGGCCTACGACGTCCGTACCCATATCCCTACCCCTCATCCTCCATTACCGCCGGGAAACCCCATCTGCTTGACCTCCCTCTCGATTGGCATTGCCTCCCCCACTCGCAGGTGCTCAGCGACCCGCAGAAGCGCGCCATCTACGACCAGTACGGCGAGGAAGGCCTCAAGGCCGGCGCGCCCCCGCCCTCCGCCTCCACGCACGGCCCCGGCGCCGGCGGCGGCCTCCACGGGTTCCGCTTCAACACGAGGAGCGCCGAGGAGATCTTCTCCGAGATATTCGGCGGCGGGTTCGCGGGGGCGGTCCCCCGTACCCCCGGCGGCGGCGTTCCCCCCGGGTTCCCGATGTTCGGCGGCGCCGCTGGGCCAGGGGAGGCGTCGAGCGCGCCGGTGCAGAGGAAGGCGCCGCCTATCGAGCGGCCGCTGGCTTGCACCTTGGAGGAACTGTACAAAGGGGCCACTAAGAAGATGAAGATCTCCAGGGATGTCCTTGACGCCGCCGGGTGAGACCGCTGATTCCTTGCCCAATTTTTTTCCTGCAGAATACAGACTGACCACAGGTTATAGCATTCTGTTCTTTTGTAAAGAATCGTTTCGGCCTGGATGATTGAGCAAGTCCCTGGGTTGTTGTAGGATCAGTAGAGACTTTATGCTAGGTCGTGGCTTTTGTTATGCATCTTCTGACTTTGGTTCGCACATTGTGCTTGCACATTAGAATTTTTAGGGCAGGGAAACTGTGGAGCATGAGAGGAAAGGTTGACCGGAGAGAAAAAGTTGAGAGGGATGGTAGACACAACGAAAGAGGACTAGAAGAGATAAGGCAAGAACGATACAAGTGTGGTTTAATCTGTCTTATGTCGTCTTTCTATTGTGACAGTAATTGTGTACGAGGCATACACACACGCGTGCGAGCACAAAACACTCTACCATCACCACCCATGTACATGTGCACCTAAACCCAATACGAATTTATCAGAGGCATATAAGGTCTCACAGAGTGTGGGTACATGCTTTGCAATTGATTTCTGCACCAAGTCAGGCTGGTGGGCTGAGTGCACACCCGCACTCCTTGTAGGCAAATGGCCATTGGTTTGCTTCTTGTTTGTCTGATTTATCTTATCGGCTCAAGTCTGCATCAGTCTTAATTCTCCAGCACTCTCTCTATTGGATAATGTTAATTGAATCTTTCTGTGTTTCAGTCCACGATGTTTCAGCTGTTGTTGCCCCTTGATACTTTCTCATTCTTTTGGGCGATACACAAGGTATTCTGACCTTGTCTACGCACTTTAACCATAACTCTATAATGTGCTTCCCATGGTGGCCAAGCTGACTCTGTTGTTAGCTTTTAATCTTAGCCATCATTCTTGATTTATTTGGAGTTGGCAATATCCTTCGGATATGATATTAGGGTGGTGTATATGTATTGCACGGTGCATACTGCATAATTTGTTTCGCATGGGGATATCCAGTTTATGTCCAGTCGACATGTCATTATGTCAACTCTGTTCTTATTTCTTGCACTACAATTTGCTTGAATTAGTTTTTTTTTTTTTTTTTTTTTTTGGGGGGGGTTTGGAACAAGGTGATTTGTTTGAGTATTTTTTTAAACAAAGTGATTCCCTTGAGTTAATCATGTTTTTCTATCCTGTTTTTATTTTATCCTCATGAGTATGCATTTTTGGACATTGCTAACAGGATTTCATTTAGTGATGCTTTTCCTTGTTTTGTGCTGTTCTCAGTGCCTTGTCTATTTTTTTTTATACCAACGAAATAAATAAATAAATACTTTCATGTTGTGACCTAAACACTTCCAAAAGTCAGCTGCCTAGCCTGCTTGCTATTCCTTGAATGCCACATAAAGATTGCTGGTAGGATCTCTTGACAACTTCATATCCATGTTTTTGACCATCTAACTTGTGAGACTGTAACAATGGGAAGTTTTTATGTCTGTACCTCATGCTTACAACTTCTGTTACATATTCTACTCAAAATCAAATTTGAAGGGGTTCAAATTATAGATGCCATAAGACAAAATGTGTGGGGTAAGACATAGTAGCTTCATCAGTTAAGGGGCTAAGAGGCTGAGTTTCTATCCTAAACGCACGCATTGTACAAGGATATTAGAGCGTTCAGAGGCATTCATAATTTGATAGCTGGGCTTGTACATTTCACAGATGATTTACTGATTTATTAAAGATTACTGGAGGTAGACAGCTGTGACTAATGTTTGAACTCAGGGTAGATCTATTATTGTCCAGTTTCTTGTGGATTTACTGTATTGTGTTTATTACTTCCAAGGTATTGAACACCTGAATACTGATGGGAGCACTTTTTGAACTACGAATATGTGATACGTTACTCTTTTTGAATGAAGCAGCTAGTTCGTGATGGTAAATAAAATATTTCACATGGACATTGAGGGACCTGTGATTCTGATTAAACACAACTATGCAGTATATATTATTTCTTCTAAAGTTCTATATCATCTTCTGTAATTGATTGAGGTGGAATATAATATCATCTTCTAAAGTTCTAATATTGAAACACACGTTGCTTTCAATGACTTTGGAGCAGCACAGCATGGTGTATAGTTTCATACTTCCATCATGTGCTTGCCTTTTAGCAATATAGTTATCATTATGGGGCAAAGCCACTTTTTGAAGTAGGTCCATTCAAGAAGGGGATGGATTGTGATAAATTGCCTTCTAAACTAATTTTAATGATTGCAATTACATGGTGCTTTGTCAAACATACAGCTCAAGACATTATGATATAGATGCAGTTTCTTTGTTTGCCCCTATTGAGAAACATCATATGTTTGGCACATGCTTGTTATGTGATTGATGAGTGTTTAGTTGTGAAACTGTGCTGGATGGATAAGACTAAGCATTAAATTATCATATCAAGTTGCTAGGTTCGAGTAGGTTGAAACTTTAAATGATCAAAGCTTTTTAGTTGTCCAGAATAGGCAATCTCATTATTTTCCTATCTTGTTTTGATAATACATTTCATATTTTTTGTGAAGGAAACCAACAAATCGTGAGGAGATCCTGACGATAGATATCAAGCCTGGATGGAAGAAGGGTACAAAGATCACCTTTCTTGATAAAGGCAATGAGGCTCGTAATGTTACACCATCAGATCTAATTTTCATAATAGAAGAACGGGCACACCCCAGGTTCAAGAGGGATGGGAACGACCTTATCTACACTCATAAGATCTCTCTAGTAGAGGCATTGACAGGCTGCACAGTCCAAGTGACGACCCTGGATGGACGAACCCTGACTATCCCCGTGAAGTCAGTTGTGAGTCCTACTTATGAGGAAGTTGTGCAGGGTGAAGGCATGCCAATCACAAGGGAGCCGTCTAGAAAGGGGAACTTGAGGATCAAGTTTCAGATCAAGTTCCCCACTAGTCTAACAGGTGACCAAAAGGCGGCGATCCAACAGCTTCTGTCTTGAAGCTCTCTGTACAATGTGAGTCTATTAGGAGTACTCGTTTGTGGAGAAGTTGTGGTGACATTAGCTGAATGAACTCACTTTTTTCATGCTAGTATTGGTGTATTCTTTTCTAGCTATTGTAAGATTACACCCATGCTAACCTGCCAGTGGAGTTGCTGCTGTTTGCGTCATCGTCATATTCAGTTGTGTAATTGTAGCAGCATCAGTCTCTTGCATTAACCAGCTCTTCCTTTTCTTCTTCTAGCTCATGTTGGGTGGTCATGGAGGCGATTCAGATTATCAGTTGCCGTGTCTTTGTTGGATGTCATGCTACTCTGGCCCAGCAATGATCTCTGATGTCTCAGTTTCTTTGGGCATTTATTTTAGAACATCATAGGGTCTTTTCAACGATCATGGTCCATGCATGCATAGACACAAGTGGTTCGCAGGTTGATCCTTTTTCTTCTTTTTTTGTTACTGTATCAACTACAAATTTGTTGCATCCATAGCAGACGCTTCGGTTCACGCGTGTAATAAACCTGAGATGATGAAGCTGA
Organism: Miscanthus lutarioriparius; assembly: GCA_904845875.1. Lineage (NCBI taxonomy): Eukaryota > Viridiplantae > Streptophyta > Magnoliopsida > Poales > Poaceae > Miscanthus > Miscanthus lutarioriparius. The sequence continues at coordinate 72,905,244 of CAJGYO010000016.1, read as the reverse complement.
GCACTTGCTCGGCTGCTCCGCTGGTAGTAACAATAATATGCTTTTTCAGAAAGAAAAGATGCCGGTCGTCGCATCGGCGATCGTTGTCAGGGCAGGATTGCAAGGGAAAAAGCAGGATGGTGATCTTCCTGGCCGAGGTTTATCCGAGCGGGAACGGGTCGTCGTCGCAGGTTCGCTCAGGCCTGAGGTCGATGTCGGATTCGTTGCCCGAATCCCCCGTGCTCCCTGAGCCTCTCCGCCGTCGCCGTCGCAGCGCTTTTGCCCTCGCCGGAATCTGCCGCGCGCGGCGGTGGGGAAAGAAAGGCCGGCCACCCTTTCGGCACCCAATTGCGGCGCCGTCGCACACCACATGTATATATTATATATATATATTTTTATAATATAATAATGTGAATTGCGTTGCACTGGTGGGGTTTTCTCGACCGGTGTTCTGTTCTGCGGCAGTGCTATCTCCTATCTCAGTCTAGCTCCACTGTGCCAACAGTGACTCTGTACTTTTGTACGTGTCCTAGTTCGCTCCATGTGATCATATTTCCTCTCATTTTCTTCCTTTTTCCTGCTTGACTTGATTGTTGTCTTTTCAGGATTCGTTGAGTGGTTCTTCACCGGCAAATCATCCAGGACGGATAGACATTCTGGGCTGGTAAGCTCCGGTGCTGATTTGTTGTGAAATACTATTGGCTGACCGGCTACAAACGAACATGCTGATAAACCAATGCAAAGGCTCTGGCCCATGTTGTAATAAAAAAGCTCTGGCCCATGTTGTTAAAAAAAAAGGAGGAGCTCTGGCCCAGCATTAGGAGCCGTTTGGAATGAAGGAAAACCAAAGAAAAAGTAGAGGAATTGAATCCAGAGGAAAGGCTTAGAGAATTGCTGTTTGGAATGGAGGAATGAGTCTCTGTGTTCCAAAGGAAAGGAAAGCTCTTCTTCACAAAATGGAGGAAATAAAACATGCACCTTGAGCTCTGGTTTTCGTGTATGTCCGAGGCAAAAACAGAGAAGAAGCAATTAGCGGGCTGAGATGGAATGAGGCGTAGCAGAGGAGAGCAAAAGAAAAATAGAAAAGAATTTCAGCTCCGAACATCCTGCATGCGAAGCTCCCTGCGGCCACCGAGTTCTCACCCGTCGATGAAGACTCGCGGCTATTAATTACATTAAATTGTTACTAATTTTTCCTTTACTTCTTGCAAAAAAAACTTTACACATGTTTATTTGTTAATTAAAATTTGACGTTGTAATGACAAATATTGGAATAATAAAACAAGTATTCATCTCTTTTAATCACACCTTATGTTTTAGAAATCTTGTGTTATAATTTATACGTTCCAAACACCTCTATCTATATGTTTTGTGTGTTTTTCATTCATCTGTTTTCCCACAACACCTACATCCCATTCGTTTTTTTTTTTCCTTTCCTCTGTTTCGCATTCCTTTTTTCCAAACAGCCCTTAGAGGCTCTAGCTTCGTGAAGCAAAAGGAGTAAGCTCAAATTCTCCAATGACCCTCTAGAAATACAAAGCTTTACACTACTCGAACACGACCACCAGACTTGCTAATCATACGGCTGCCAAGCTTGCCAGCTGATATATTGTAAACTAGAATGGGGAAGGTATAATAATTGTACTGATCAGACTATCGTAAGAGATTTCCTGGGCAATGTTGGTGACGACGATGATTTTGTTTTAATCTTCCTTGGGCAGGTGATGATAGAGATTCCTGGATATCTTGCCTTCATCAGTTTATCGTTCATGTGGGCCAAAAACAGGTATGTCATCAGACAAAGACCCGTCGATCGACCATTAACTTGTATTGTTTTCTTTCTGAAAATTACACATCTATGATCTTTCTTTTCTATCTAAAAAAAGATGATGAAAATAAAATTAAAATTAAGTCATGTGAAATACACGTGAAGATGCCATTTTTCGGTGTTGTCGTGTCAGAGAAGAGAGGACCATCGCAAGGATTGACATATCAAGGGCAGGGAGCCATCAGAAAATATTGCGCACGCACCACACTGTCAGCTGTATCTTTGCTTTCCCAGTGTGGTTGTCGGCCCTCTCTTTCCTTTTCCATGGCCTGTTTTTAATATGTCAGAAAATGATTTTTTCAGAAAACACCATTCCATTTTCCCATACATATTTAGATGCCCTGTGTATGATTTTTTTTGTTTTGTTTATGTGGCAAAGAAATAATTAGGAGAGAGAATGGAGCTGTAACACCATGGTGTGCTACATCTTTAGCAAAAGTGAACAGTTTGATGTTAATTTTAGTAGTTTTTTCATAGACACGATATGTGAATTAATTAATTAATTATATATGGTGATAGCGTTAGTTGGATACAGTGACATGAAATGTATGTGTATTTTTTTAGGACATAGGAAAGTATAACACTATGATAACTCAAGGGTCATGATCATATGAGTCTCATGACTTAAGCATGACATACCACCACTTCCAGTTTTTTTATGCTTGTATTTTTATACGGTTTGTAAAAAAGAGTTTGTTTGCACATGATTTTTGGACAAAGACGGCCAGCCTATCGTTTTTTGTTCACGTGCGAAAGCTAAAAGGGAATAATATTTTAGCGAGAATGATTGGTGGTTACATTTGGAATCCATGGTTTCTTGTTCTTATATATCGGCAAATACCGTTTGGCTGTGGATTGGAATCACGGTCGCCATTGTTTGATGAGAGCAACAAATAATGGAGTTCGTTGTCATTTTTTGTCAACCTTTGACCTTCTCACCTTGCTCGATCTTGTGGTTGGATGGCAGAGGAGAGGTGCAGCAGGGTTATTTTCATAGTACGGCTAGGCAGAGAGCCAACCGTTGCTCTGCCCTATATATGCAGCCCAATTGGCACGTGTCGATCGCTTGTGTCATGAGTCATGACAAACCTAAATATTCCTTTTGCCTAGAGTATCTGTAATATGTATCAGTACAATTAAATTTATCACGGTTTACGGTTTTTAAAAATTGGTGTCTATCCTAATATTCATTGCTAGCCTTGTTGGAGGCGGCAGTGGTGGTCATGAAGACACCGTGAGAACCTATCGTTGATTCATGACACATGTTCATACTTGACTTCAGAAGTAGCTTAAATTCAGCTCTCTCTCAGGCGTCGAATGCTTGCACATGGATATGTGTCATGAATCTGTGGTAGGTCCTCACGGCACCCCGCGGTGTACGTTCCTATCCAATTCTTTTGCATAGTGGTGACAGCGAAGAAAGAAAAAATATATACGAGGACAAGCAACAACTGGTAATACTTGACTTGATGAGGATGATGCATGTCGAAAATGATCGGCAGACCACTTATGAGTCCAACAAACAGCACTCTAGCTAGAGAGCTCCTACACCAATAAACTAATCTATGGTTTTATTTAGGCCGGCATGCAGCAGGCGTACACGCACGCATGCGCGCATACACACACAATGCAATCATCTCGGCTGGCTAGCTAGTAGCATTTTCTGCCACGTCGACGGTGGCGGCGGCGGCGGCGGCGGCCTTGAGGGAGTCGACCTGGCTCTTGCCGCGGGGCCCCTTGCGGCGGATGTACATGCGGTACTCGTCGAAGGTCATGGGGTTGTAGAGCGCGGGGCGGTCCGGGGTGACGAGCTCCGGCATGGGCGCCAGCGGGAGGTCGCTCTTGGGGTTGTAGAAGAGCGCCACCGACAGCCGCTCGTCGGCGGCGTTCACCATCACGCGGTGCTCCACGCTGCGGTACGTCGCGTTCGTCAGCACCTGCATACATGACATGCATAGTATAATTAGTTAGTGAAAATACATAGGTACGTATATACTCCGTGGCTGATGCTGAACCCTAGCGAGCCAAACTTTGATTAGGCGATCAACTGGATGCACCGCATGCATGGCATCTATCCAAACAATTAAACAGGCACACGTGGACTGGTCGGGACACGACGACAACAGATGGATGATGATGATCTACTAGTGCCGGAACTAGGTCCCGGGGATACGGTTGCTGCCCAACCAAATCAAAACCTGTCGGCATCACATCACATGGCCCATTCATCCATTCAGGTCCAGTTTAGTTACAAAAATTTTTCAAATTTTTGATGATTCATGAATCTTTGTGCATCGTAAGCATTAAATATAAATAAAAATAAAACTAATTACATAGTTTAAACGAAATTCATGAGACAAGCAAGGCACAGCTTAATTGAATAAAGCACAGGAGCTCATGTATTTTTGTAAAAAATTGCCATCTAAGTCAGACAGGAGCTCACAGTGGAGTCGACAAGTGTGATGGAGGACGTACCAGCTGGAGCTGGAGCAGAGCAATGCATGCCCCCAATTAAGTGTCTGTCAACTGTCATGAACTAACACCGCAGGACCACAACCATAAACAGATTTGGTACGGGCCAGCCGGCCAGCCAGCAGCTGACGCGGATCCACGCATGCATGCCACTGTGCTCTGTGGAATTGAAAACACGTGCATGTTATTTGTTTGCATTCCCATTCCCGCCTTCCCCGGGGAGCAGAGCAAAGCAAGGCAAGGACCAGTACCACTGTAGGGTCCGGATGTTGATGGCCCGCGCTCGCTCTCTCTCTCTTGGTAGTAGCTCAGGCTGGCGGTGGCCGGTGGCCGCGGGCGCGCGGACGGCCGGACCAGCAAGCACGGGCGCACGGCGTCAGGACAGGTAGGACCAGCCACCGGCCTGCAGTGCTGTCCCCAGTGGATGGCTATATGCAGCACGTGCTTGCATGCATGCATGGTCCGGGTGGCAGTACGTAAGTGACGAGGTAGCCACACACATGCTATCGCTACCGCCACCGCACGCGAGAGCATCATCGCAGGTAGGAGGATTGAGTTTTTTTTTGTGTGTGTACTATTTACTTTTTTTTTAAAAAAGGAATAAGCAAAAGGCTACTCCGATGATGCTCTCGCGTGCGTTGGCTGTAGCCATAGCAAACACGCACGTTTCATTCCGACCGAAATTCGGCTTGCTTGGCCGGTGCGGTGAGCCCCTGTCCCTCTTCACTCCGCTGTGCTGTGTGCTCTGCTCCCCATCCAACGGATAGATATGGTCCAGCGAGCCAGCAAAGCCCACGGCCCACGGGCACCTGTCACGGCCTGGCCACACTACTCCGGCCGGCCGGCCGGCCAGGCAGAGGCAGACAGCAGACTAGTCGTCCTCTCGTCTCCTCGCCTCGCTACGGTGGTGATGGTGAGATGCGATTGAGATCCCATTGATGGCGGCCCTGGTAGCAGGCCGCTGACGTGGGCGGATGCCCGTTTTGGAAAGTCGTCTGGGTGAGGCTGAACCGGTGAGTGAAGGCCAAGTGCGAGGGCCCCGCGCTCTATCATCAATCACCTCGTGATGCGTGCGGTCTGAAACCCTCGCTGACCGACTGATTTATTGGGAGAGAAAAATACTATACCAACTACTATATTCTACAGTAGTAGCAAGCACAAATGCAGAATGATGTGAATGCTGCTTGTGCCCTCCAAAAAGGTGATATATACGTACAGCTGCTGATGCGGGACCATCAGATCAGATCAAGATCAGGAGCCCCAGGTCCCCACACTGAGCAGATGGCCCCGTTCGTTTCTCTTACGAGCTGTACTTTTTCAACGAAAAACTAGTGTTTTTCTCTCACAGCATATCAGCGAAAAGTGCTTTCCAGCTCTTGTCTTTGTGTGTGTGGGCGTGTCACGTTTGAATGCATGGTCAGTGTGCACGATGCACATATATAAATATAAATAAATATATATATATATGTGTGGTTTGCATGCACCTCCATACACACATGCATGCCGATATTGGTGCACACCTAATCTGATTGTTTGCACTGTACTAATAACAAAAAGAGTATTAACATTTGTTATACACAAATATATATGCTATGGCGATGGATCTCATAACGAATCTGATGACACTTATTATCTAGTATTATAAATAGTGATATCATTTTTATAAACTTAGCTAAGCAATTTAAAAGAGTTTAGCTTGACACTATGTTAAAATTGTATTATTTATCGGACTGAGAGAGTACAAATATATGTATCTAATTCTACTCGAACTAGTAATTTACACAAAGTCGGTGCCCTTTCTCTTTTTGAAAACGTGCTCTATGTACAAGTAACCCATGCGGCTAATAAAGGATGTAATAAGTCTAGTCAAGTTGGTTGGTGCAAAGAATCAACTACAGTACTTTATATACAGGAGTGCACTAGCTCCGCCAACAACCGAGCTACCATCATTATGCAAGCATTATCCAGGTAAACTGGCACCACATACTACTTATCACATAGGTATATATATATATATATATGTGTGTGTGTGTGTGTGTGTGTGTGTGTGTGTGTGTGTGTGTGTGTGTGTGTGTGTGTGTGTATATATATATATATATATATATATATATATATATATATATATATATATATATATATATATATATATATAACACGTACATGTGGTGAAAATGAATGAATGGCTTGGGAGGCTGCCACGGTTACTAGCTAGCTGCACTAACCGTGTGGATGGATCACTTGGCAACGACATGTCTATATATAGGTCTAGTGACGCTTGCTTTGGCTAGTCTTTTTCTGCCTGGTCACGGGTAACCACGAGGGTATATAAACTATAGGTAGTACTAGGAAAAAGAAAGGGTTAAAACTAAAAAAGATGTGAAGAAGCACGAGGACGGCAAGAGGATATTACTGGTCGGTAACCACCCTAGCTAAGCTAGCTACCTACCTTCGCCGGCCGTTGTCGTGAGGCAGCGTCCAATCGCGACGTACGTGGACGTGCCAGGGCCGTCCGTCCGTGCTTTTTGGTCCGTCAGATGGGCCATGGACGGACGGATATGTCGTTTGCCGACAGTACGGTGCACCCGTGTAGCTGCTATAGGGGAAAAAAAATTGGAGCACATGCACCGTCACGTCTGCGTCTCCACCTTGCTCATGCTCTACCTCTCCTCTCTGCGACGAATTTAATTTTGTGGCTCGGCGGGCCGCTGTCAATTACACTGCCGTGCACCGTCCACCGTACCCGGCCGCCCGGCCGGCAGGATCAGCACGTACACTCGTACAGGCTACACATGCACACAGCATCATCATATCGACCAGGCACGTGCGTGCGTGCACACTGGAACCGACACGTACGTACCTGGATTTGGTCGCCGACGTTGACGATGAAGGCGTCGGGCACGGGGTCGACGGTGACCCATGCGCCACGGCGGCGGACCTGGAGGCCACGGACGCGGTCGTCGGCGAGGAGCACGGTCATGCCGCCGGGGTCGGAGTGGGAGGACAGCCCCAGCGTGAGCTCCGGCTGCGGGCACGGCGGGTAGTAGTTCACCCTCACGCACACCCCGGCGTCGTCCGCGCCGCCGAACGCCTCCTGCAGCCGCGTCTCCCCGACGCCCAGGCCCACCGACATCGCCGTCATCAGACGCCCGCACAGCGCCGCCACCTCCCGGCTGTACTCCTCCGTCGTCTCCCTGCAGATGGAAGCAAGGACCATGCATGTGTCACACGTTTCTTAATTCCCATTCCTCCACACATATTATATTATATTTATATATATACATATATACAAATATGACGATGACGATATAGTGGTAATTAATGTACCTGAGGTCAGGGGGCAGGTGCGGCCACTTGTGCGGGTTGAAGAGGTGGGGCGGGCGGACGTGGAGGAAGTAGTAGTCGCCCCAGTCGAGGACGGCGCCCTTCTCCACGCCCAGCCGGCTGCCGTACCCCTCGTACGTGGCCGGCGAGTTGGCGTACCGCTGCTTCACCTCCATCGGCTGCCGGAAGAAGCCGCGCCACACGCCGCGCGCGCGGCGGAGGAGCTCGGCGGGCACGCCGTGGTTCACCGCCTGGAAGAAGCCCCAGTCGCGGCACGCCTCCGACACCGCGCGCGCCGTCGCCGGGTCGCTCGGCGACGACAGGTCCACCACGGGGATGCCGCCCTCCACTGTTAACGCCGCCGCAGAAGCTTCCGGGTCCGCCGCCGGGCGCTCCGACTCCGGCTTCACGTACCGGTCCGGGATCGTGGCCGCGCCGCTCTCCGACAGCGACTGCACCCGCACCACCGGCTCCGGCCACCCCGCGCCCGCGCTTTCCATCGTCCTGCTCGGTCGCCGCCACCTAGCTACGTACAACGACGACCTCTTCTCGATCGCTCACTCTTCCACTCTTTGTTCTTGTTGGGATATGATGCTTAGCTCGGCCTCGTTCTTGCTTGGAGTGCGTGTTGCACTTCTTATATAGCAAACACGACGGCGGCGGCCGTCTAACAAGAGATCAGTGGACTGCAAGAGATGAAAGGAAGATGGTGCACGGCGGTGACGACGGACGATCTATCCACACAGCTATCTAGATAGCGGCGGCGAGTTTGATCGGCGGCCAGTAGTAGCTTGTAGCAACGACGACGAAACAATGGTTTGGACGACGGAATAATATATCAACAACAAGCTAAGGGATCAAGATCAACAAAGGAATGATAGATGCTAGCATCACGGAGGCAGAGATATATAAAGATAGAAACGAGATATATAAGAATCGAAGATGAGAGCGATGAGAAAAAAGAAGATGGAAAGAGGAGGACAGGATCGCAGGACAGCAGGTTGCGGCTTGCTTTCCTTGCTTGCAGAAGGCCTTGCTGCTGCTGTGTGTGTCATGTGCTATATATATTTTGGCCGGCAGTAGTTAAGCCGATGCATCATATCTCAATTAGGCGGCTGCTAATCGGACAGTTGGCTGATTGCTGATGCAGCAGGCGAAAGCAACGCGCGCAATAGCAAACGTGACTGAATTTCTGTTGCGCATGTGACAGCACTACGCAGCAGCAGGCCCACACAGTGACGTACAACTAGAGCATATTCACTCTAGATTCAGGCGCTTTGTCGAGTGCCTAACGCACTCGGCAAAGGCTACTTTACCTTCGGCAAAGCCTTTGTCGAGGGCAGCACTCGGCAAAGAGCCTCTGGTAAAAAATCCGTCGGCAAAGAATTCTTTGCCGAGCGCCTTTTTATCGGGCACTCGGCAAAGTCTTCGCCGAGTGCAATCTCGGCACTCGGCAAAGAAAAGTGACCGTCACGGCGCCGGTTGCGTTAGCACATGCTTTGCCGAGGGCCATGTCAGAGGTGCTCGGCAAATATTTTTTAATTTTTTTTTCAAAATTTCTTTGCCGAGTGCCCTACCGGGGAGGCACTCGGCAAAGATTTTTTTATTTTTTTTAATAATTTCTTTGCCGAGTGCCCTGCCAGGTCGGCACTCGGCAAATATTTTTTATTTTTTTTCGTAATTTCTTTGCCGAGTGCCCTGTCAGGGCGGCACTCGGCAAATATTTTTTTAAAAAAAAATCTTTGCCGAGTGCTAGGGTCAGGGCACTCGGCAAAGAGGCTATTTTTTTATTCTATATTCACAAACACAGCATATAAGAGATATATATAACATATGTGACATCACAAACACAATATAGCACATATATATCACATCCATCTCATCACAAAGGCAATACCACATATATATCACATGTCGATCACACAATATCTCACACACACGACATCACAAGCATAATAGGTCCAATATCCATTGAAACAAGTCGATAGTTGATCACAGTGCATCACATGTCCATCAAGCGGTGAAAAAGAGATACAAACTACCGGTGGGGAGGAAACTGAGTGCTTGGTGAAGGAAAAGTGCCGTCGCCTGCTTGCGCCTGAGATGGGTTATTCGAACCCGCCGACGGAGGCTGCATAAAGGACAAGAGATTGCATCTGTTAGAGTGGTCATATAATGAAAGCACTAGTCGAAGCAATTTGGTTTCATACTCACAGGAGTAGCTATAACTGGCGGCGACGGTGGAGCGAACTGCGTCACAGCTACACCGTGCATTTGCCCAAAGTTCTGCAGGAACGTCGTAATCTCCGCCAGCTGCTTGGCCTGCCTTTCCCGCTCAGCCCGCTCGTCCTGTCTTTCCCGCTTGGCCTGCTCGGTCCTCGCCGCCAGGTCCCGCAGCTCCCGAGCCATCCTCTCGTTCTCGGCCTGCAACATTTCAATCGAATATTTCAGTAATGTAAAGGTAACTCAAAATTTTGGCACCACCTACCCTGCACGGGGAGGTTCCCAAAACCTGCAAAAACCATGGCACAAAGGCCAACAACCACATATATACCAAACATGGGCACGAAGGCCAACAACCACCAATATATCAAGAGGAGCCATGTACTTTTGTTCTCTTTCCATGCAGATGAAAGTATTGAAGTAGTACAACAACAATTACTACTAACCCTACAACTACTACTAACAACTACTTAATTACTAACATTACTAATACTAAGAACTACTTAACTATTAACAACTATTACTACTAACCACTACTACTTACTAACTACTACTATTTACTAACTACTACTACTACTAACCCTACAACTAACACTACTAACTACTACTACTAACCACTACTACTTACTAACTACTACTATTTACTAACTACTACTACTACTAACCCTACAACTAACACTACTAACTACTACTAACAACCACTACTATTTACTAACTACTACTATTTACTAACTACTACTACTAACCCTACAACTAACACTACAACTAACTACAACTAACACTACAACTAACACTACTAACTACTACTACTACTAACACTACAACTAACTACTACTAACACTACTAACTACTACTACTACTAACACTACAAGGGTAGGGCTTACCTTGGCGGCAAGAACGGCAAGAGCGAGGGCAGGCGACGACGGCGGGGATGACCGCAGCAGCGCGAGGATAAACGGGTTGTCGGAACGGCGCGAGGATCGACGGACGGTCGGGTTGACACCTTCCTCTTCTTCCTCCTCCCCCTTCTCTTTCTTCCTCTTCTTCCTCCTCCCCTTCTCTTTCTTCCTCTTCCTCCTCCCCCTTCTCTTTCTTCCTCTTGCTCCTCTCCTTCTCCCTCTGCTGGCCGGCAGCAGGGCACGGCGGGGCCGGTGGAGATCGGGGCCGGCGGGGCAGCCTGGGGCCGGGGGATCTCTGGGCGGCTCGGGGCCGGCCGGGTCGCTATCCCCGGGGAGCTCGGAGCCTGGGGCGACGGCCGGGGACCCGAGGCGGGGGGGCTGGCTGGGCTGGTGGCGGGCGGGAGGCCAGGGAGGCCGGGTGAGCGCTGCCGGACGGGAGGGGCGCCGGACAGGCCCAGACCTCGGCGGGGAGGACACGGGGCGGCGCAAGGGGCAAGGGCGCGGCGGTAGTGGGCATGGCAGGCGGGTGGGGAGAGGAGGGGAGGGGGGGTTGGCCAGCCTGATTCTGGGCCTTTAGGTTAAAAAGATTTGCCGAGTCTGGGATCCGGTGACACTTTCGGCAAAGTATTTTTTTATTTTTAAATTCTTTAAAGAGTGCCTGTGACTGGCACTTTCGGCAAAACTTCTCTTAGAGTGCCAAGGTTGGCACTTTCGGCAAGCACTGTATTTTTTTTTTTAGCCCATTTTTCACAGGGCCTTGCTCTGATAATTAAAACTCCATTTCAAAACTTGGGACAATTTTGAGTATTTTTTTACTATATTTCCTTAATTATTTTGTTTTAGTTTTTTTTTTCGACTATTTCAAATTTATTTGCATGTACATGAAATAATGGAATTTGGTCATTCAAAAAATGGTATTCATGATGTTTGGCGTATGTTGAGGCCGTATCCGGAGAACTTCGCATGAAATTACGAGCATCTTGTTGTCGTAACATGATGATGTACTTTTCGAGAAATTTGGATTTTTATAATTATATACAAATTCAAGTAGTACAAGTCATGTTACAACAATCACAAAACTTTCAGGTGTCTTGATATAGCAACATACGCCAAACATAGAAAATTGAATACAAGTTGTTTTTTGAATGACCAAAATCCATTATTTCATGTACATGCGGTTCAAATTTGAAATAGTCAAAAAATTCATTCTAAAAAAAATAATTAAGGAAATATAGTAAAAAAACTCAAAATTCTCCCAAATTTTGAAATGGAGTTTTAATTATCGAAAAGGCCCCTGTGAAAAAATGGGGAAAAAAAAAAAAAAAATAATTTGCCGAGTGCCAACCTTGGCACTCTAAAAAAGAAGCTTGCCAGTGCCAGTTGCAGGTGGCACTCGCAAATAATTTTAAAAAAATAAAATAAAAAACCCTTTGCCGAAAGTGCCTAACGGCGGGGCACTCGGCAAAAAGGTCGACGGTGGTGGTCAAATCACGCCGCGGCCACCTTTGCCGATGGCCAAATTTTTTTTGCCGAGTGCTGCAAGCACTTAAGCAAAAGATTTTTTTGCCGACGGCCAGTCTTTGCGAAAGCGCCCGGCAGACTCGGCAAAGGAAAATTTTTGCCGACGGCTAAAGTTTGCCGAGTGTCCCGCTCTCGGCAAAGGCAAATTTGTCGACGGCCTATCTTTGCCGAAATCGTTGGCTGGGTCCGGCTCTCTAAGAAGATTGCTTTTTGCCGAGTGCCCAATGAAAGCACTTCTAAAGCTTTTTTTTGCACTCGGCAAATCAGCCGTGTCCGGTAGTGATTCCCTCGGCACCAAAATAAACGATTCTCTCGGTTTTTTATTAGTTTTTTTTAATTTGACTAGACGTATACAAGAAAGTACTTATATCAAATTAATATGTGTTATAAAGATCCTTAAACTGACAGTAAAATATATTTTCAAAAGTTATTTTATTTAGAGATATAAATATTGATAATATTTTATCGCTATTTGATTAAACTTTAAAAAGGTTTAACTACTTAGGAACCAAGATGTACATTTTTTTAGGACAGAAAGAGTACGTAGAGAGACGCGTTGCATACACACAACTATTATGTACTCTAGCAGGCATGGCCCACCGTAGTGTACAAATGTACCTCCTCCGTCCTAGGAAGAAGCCAATTTTAGAATAGCATGCACCGAGTCAAATCATTTCGAGTTTAATCAAGTTTAGAAAAAATATCGATACTTATGGTACCAAAATAAATATCATTAGATTTACCATGAGATATTTTTTTACTGTATACCTAATTTTCATGTTACAAATATTAATATTTTTTGTATAATCGTGATCTATCTTTAGAAAATTTGACTTAAAAGTAGAGTTGGAATTGCAAAATTTTCCAAACGGAGGACTTAGCATTGTAGGTACTATCTCAATCCAAAAAAACAATTTATGTTTATTCTCGGTTAAAGTGCCTAAAGTTTGACTAAATACATAGATAACATATTAACATTTATGGCATCAAATAATTATATTATGAAAATATGTTTCATGACGAATCTAATGATACCTATTTAGTACAATAGATATTAGCAAATTTATATTAATATGATCAAACTTGACATATTTAACAACACTATTCTAAAATTGTATCCTTTTAGTATGGAGGGAGTACAATCATGGCATCATGCACACAAAGACGTCTACCATTTCCGCCCCCTTGCTAGTCAGTCTAGTACTAGTACTAGTGCCTGTAGTATAACAATTGAAATGTTTGTACCGGTCCTAATGACTTTTATTAGTAGCGATGGCCGACTGGCCGGCCCATCTGAATCAAGCTCCATGCATTCGGCCCATAAAACTTTCTGCTACCACGCGCGCATCCCGTGAGACTGATGTGCAGGTGCGCCATTTTCCACGAGGCAGATATATATATCTTATCCGGCATGTCAATGTGCAGGTGCGCCATTTTTCCACAAAAAAAAAAGATATATATCTTATCCGACATGTCCATGTATATATGTATTAGTAGAATTGAGTTTTGGGTTGAAACTTGTTTATTTTTGAGCTGTGATAGCTACCATGCACTGTACTAAGATATCTGATCCGATCGTCGTCGTGCGCACCATGGACGAAGGCAGAACTTCTTTCCATTATCTAAAACAAGGTAAACCGAATGACCACGCATCTCGATCTATATTTTGACGAGCAACGAGTACCCACCAGGCAATAATACTGGCGGAGCTTTTAATTTGGTGCTGTAGTCTTGACCTAGGAGTACACACTAGTTCCAATTCCAATTCCAACAACAAACGACAGAAATCTAGCACGTGTGCTAAGCAGTAGTAGGAAGAATGGAAGATACTTGATCATATATAGCCCGGTGTTAATTTCATTAGTCCAGTCCACTCACCTGATATGATGAACCCACACGAGACGACGACTACGGATAGACGATCATAGCACGCATGCAGCATGCATTGCGCCGGCTGGGGCTGCCGCGCGTGCACGAGTACGATGCACGCCTCTCCAAAACTGCTAGTGGGAGTGGGAGTGGGAGGATATGATCCATCAGGCGCGTGGTGGACGACCGATGGATGAACCTATCTACTGTATGTATATATCTTTTATAGACTTTCTACACCTCGCGTGCGCAAGTGTAGAAAGCTTCGCCCGCATTCCTCTTTCTTTTGCCCGAACGCGTCCTTCTTTCTTGCGCGCGCCTTCTTTTCTTTCTCCCGTGCTCCCCCGCCGCTGCCTCCTCACCCCGCCCGGCTCCGGCGACGGCCACGTCGCCTCTGCCGCTGCCCTTGACCACGGCCAACCCTAACTTGAGCTTCTCCAAATCCGACGTGGGTGCCCCCGCCTCCACCACCTCCTGGGCTCCGGCAGCGCGCCGCCGCCTCCGCCACCAGTTCACCTCCATTCACCGCTGCCATGCTGAACACAAGATTCTCCCCTTCTTCTCCGATGGACGCCCCACTGCTGCCACCGCCCAACCATGCGGCCTCTCCCACCTTCAGGCAAGCGGCGCCCCCATCGTCTCGCCCTCCGTCGTCGTCTCGACCACCACCACCGCCGGTCTAGCATATATCCTCCCCCAAAAACTTCCTTCTAAGCCCGGAGAACATGGAAATCCCCAAAACCCTAAACCCTAACGTCACGGCCTTCTTCTTCTCCGGCGCGGGGCGACAGCAGGTTAGTTCGTCCCAACACCCGACATCGCACCACCCAAACCCCAAACCTGGAGAACATCGGACGGCCCAGACCGTATGCGTGCCGCACGACGCTCGTGAACAAGCATTTGGGATCCTTTAAAGAGCCAATCCCCACTATTCTATTTTATTCCACGTTCAAACCCTAAATTGTATTTGGACCAATGCACAATTAACAACACAAACTATCCAACTTTACGAAACTCATCATAGAAACGTCTCCATCTCCGATCTCTGGCCGTGTGGCATGTACCTGATCTAATATATATAATTCAATCGATCAAATCAAGAGATCAAAATATAGCAGAGAGCCCAACGATCGATCCATAGCAGCCAGGGAGGAGAGATGCAGCGACTTAGGCTGTGTTTAGTTCGCGAATTTTAGGTATTTGGCTACTGTAGTACTTTCGTTTTTATTTGTCAATTAGTGTTCAATCATGGATTAATTATGCTAAAAAACGTTCGTTTCACAATTTTCAATCAAACTATGCAATTAGTTTTTTTCATCTACATTTAATGCTTCATACACATATCGCAAAATTCGATGTGATAGCTACTGCAATATTTTTTAGAATTTTTTAAACTAAACAAACCCTCATTTTGAAATTCCCGTGAGAACGTACGGGGTATTTTCTATTGAAACCATCATGCATTCCAACGAAGCCCACCCCATGTAGTGGTCTCAGTTCTGTCGTTTGCATTGGCATTGGGCAGCACGTGCGTGCGCATATGTCAAGTCAAAGTTGGCATCCAGTACATTCTTAATCTCCTCGATCCATCCATCGGCTTATCCCATAACTGGTTTGTTTGGGCTTTTTTTCAGTTAAAATAGTGTTTTTCTTTCACAACATTTCAGTCAGAAATGTGTTTTTCAACCAATTTCAGCAAAGATTTCGCAAGCCGACCAGTGCATTAGTTTGTTCATTGGTTATTAATTTATTTGATTTAATTTGTGCATGTCATCATCTCAGGCTGAGTGATGACAGAACAATTCACCCTAAACTAAACTCACTTGTGTGGGTACGTAGTCCATGTCCGTTCTCAGCTCGTACTGTGCACTGTATGTGCAGATGTGCGGCAGTACCTAATGGTCGGCGTCAATGGCACGAGATATAGGAGTACTTCTCACTCCGTTCCTTGACTTTTTTATAGACATAACGTATATCTAAATACATAGTAAATTTGGTGTATTAAAAAATTAAAAGCGACTTATAATTTAGAATAAAAAAGTGATATATCATACGGGGAGAAGAAAGTAAGAGCATTTGGATTCATCGACCATGACACCTCGGCATGTACATGTATGTAGACCTTATTGGCACTAGCTATAGCTAGCAAGTCATGGACCGTAATCATCAATTCGTCACCGTGTCATGCATCATGGTTACGTGTGTTTACAGGGCTCATCTATTATGGTAATCCGCATGCGCGCGCCAGCTATATATAGCTAGCGACATACTTCAGCAGGCAGCGGTCGTCAGTTAGTCAACGAACGATGCATGATTATATTAGATCGATCGGCAACGGCAAAATAGCTAGCTAGGCATAAATGGAAGCAGTGATGCACGTGTTGCCCTTCCGTCGCCCCTGTCGTTGTAGTAGGAATAATCTTTCCACACGCCAATGTCATGCATGCTACTCGGTATTGGCCGATGGCGAAGGCCGCAGGCGAAACCAACCAAACCGGAGAATTCTGGTTGTGGGGTGGGTGAAGGAACACTAAAAGAAATTTAGTCCTCAAGGGTGCAGAAGTTCATAAGTCCGTCCGGCTCTTTCTATCCTTTTGCTGCGTCCCTTCTCGTCTTATGTTAACTGTTCTGACTTCCCATGTATTTTCTGTTTGATATTATGAATGAAAATGGAGAAATGCCTCGGTTCAGAAAAAGAATAAATCTAGTCCTCTACGACAATCGAGTTACGTCGCAGACTATTGCTTAAATTTAGTAGGAATAATGAGAAAAAAAACTACAATTGTTTTATGTGATGGACACATGGGCATGGACACGTGTCGCGAATCCATGAGGGATGCTCATGGTTACTCCGTGTGAGGATCTTACCCACTGATTTTTTTTCTCTAAAATTTCCACAAACTATTTACTATGGTAATGTAACACCCTAAAAATTTGACTTAGTTTAAAAATCACTAAAAATTTGACTTTCTAAAACTTTGCATAGAAACTCACACATACAACTAGTTAACCTAGAAAATAATATAAATAAATCAACATAGGAATAGAATATTAGGTAACCTTGGTTGGTTGAGTGTTTGTTTGCTTGTTGAACTTATGGTGGCATCACTAAATTCAAACTGCATTTGAATTTGCATTCAAACCATTTCAAAATAGCTAAATAGAAAAAGAAGAAAAATAGAAAAGAAAAGGAAATAGAAAAGGGGCAACGGGCCTCCTCTCCCTTTCCCTCTCCATTCGGCCCGCAGTGTAGCCCACTTCCCCCTCCCTTCTTCCCCTTCCCGCATGGGCCGGCCGCGGCCCAGTACCGCAGCACCAGCAGCCCGTGGCCCTTCTCCTCCCCCTCCTCTCTCTCTCCGACAGGTGGGACCTGGCCATCAGCTCCTTCGTCTCCCCCACGCCGACCACGCCTGCGCCGCCATACCGGCCCTGCCGTGGACCAGCTCGGCGTCGGGGACGACGGGCGCACAGTCGCCGAGTTGATGACACCCCGAGTTGTCACATCTCCCCTCTCCCTCCCTCTCTTCTCTCTCAACGCCCACAGTGCATCAATGTCAGCATGGCAGCCGGCAAGGGAAGACCTCACCGACGTGAACCAAGCACGGCGACGACCTTGCCGGAGTACGAACGGATGCGGAGGCATCTAACTCACCGCCACCGAGCTCGAGCACATGCGTGAGGTGGAAAATATCCACC
Source organism: Miscanthus lutarioriparius (assembly GCA_904845875.1). Lineage (NCBI taxonomy): Eukaryota > Viridiplantae > Streptophyta > Magnoliopsida > Poales > Poaceae > Miscanthus > Miscanthus lutarioriparius. The sequence continues at coordinate 72,887,436 of CAJGYO010000016.1, read as the reverse complement.
GACGGGTAGAGAAATATCCCGCCGCCGACGACGACCTTGCCCGCCTATAAAAGGGGCTGGCCGGTGAGCCTCCGCCTCACCCACCACCGCTCCGAGCTCCACAGTGAGCCAGAACACACCATGTCCCCCTCCGTTTCTTCTTTCCCCCTTCCAGTAGAGCGCTAGGTCGGTTTTCTCCAATCCGGTCTCTGGCGATGCCATTGGAGCTTCCTCCCTCTTCTTCCCCTCTCGTTGCGTCCCCGGCCAATTGGAGTAGCAGGTGAGTTTCCCCATAGCCTCCTCTATCTAATGGCATAGCTATTTCCTTCTCTCCCCCTCTGTGTTGCCCGGTCTGCGTGCACCGTGCACCACCGAGCCGCCATGGCCGCTGGCTCACCGTCGTCCGCAGGGCTCGGCTGGTCCTCACATCACCCCCATAGCGTTTCGCACACTCCCGCGCACCAAGACATGTAGTTGGTTAGGTAGTTTAGGCTAGTTAGGAGCACCTTCAGCTCTCGCCACCGCCGCACTAGCTCCGGTGAGCCACCACCGCTGCCTCGGACGCCCGCAGCTGCCGTGGAACCCACCACCTGCCGCGGCAAGCCAACCCGAGTGCCATCCACCTACCACACATCCTTCCCGAGGCACGCCGCCGCCGGCGAAGCTTTTCCCGGCAAGCCCGTGGCCGCCTTCCTGTTCTGGCCGACGCCGATGGCCACCGTCTCATCGCCGTTCCCCTCTTCCCTTCCTTCTCTCACTAACGGGTGGGACCGGGGCGTAACGGTGTTCCCGTTACCGCCATCCCCGTCCGTTACCTTCCCCTCCTCCTCATCTCTCTGTCACGTGGGCCATGGTCCTGACGCCGTCCCGAGCTGACGTGGCCATGGGACCCACTTGTCACACACACACGCACACCACACACAGCGTGGGGTACACTAAGGAAAATGCTGGGTACACCCGGTTAGTGCACACAAAATGTGAAAAACCTATTTTCCCGACTTAGAAAAATTCTCAGAAAATTTGTAAATAAACTAGATGCATTAAAGAAATTAACCATATTGTTTGCACCCATTTTCATGCACTAGAAAATGTATATAAAATTGTACCTAGTTAATTAGCTATAGAATAAACTTCTAAAATTCATAACTTTTAAATCATAACTCCGTTTTGCATGAAACCACATCTAAAATTCATCTAAAATCAAACCCTACCATATGCACCTAGTGCCACCATATAGTTCTATGTTTGCTTTTGCCTTTTTCTTTTGCGAGTAGCGGTAGTCTTATTCGACCGATACGTCCGACATACGACGGTGATCGTCGGGAGGGCAAAGACCCAAATTTCGTAGACGTGCCGGAAATTGTCAACGACGAAGGCAAGTCCTAGCTCCCCTCCCTACCATCTTGCTCAAAACCACCAAAATGCTAAAACATGACTATGAGATTATTACCTTGGAAAATGAGTTCGGTTAGTATGAAATAATTAAGATAAATGGTCATCTTGTTATTTTATGAGCTCCACACCATGACTAGATTTAGGGATAATAATAGAACTTAAAACTTGTTAAACTTGAACTAAACTCCGACATGGGGCGAGTAGTGGTAAACTATGGAGGTAGCTTACCATGGCAGGGATGCCTAGAGAGGATTTCTATGGGAGATACTCGCCTCGGTCACATAAGGACCGGTTCGTAGTCCGTCTCGCCTAGTGAGTTATTTTCCTACATCCACATATCTATATGGGTAGGCTTGACCTCACACCCTGTTAGATAGAAGTATAGTTTCTATTAGGAGGCCGGTGTACGCAGCAGAATATCAGGAGCCAATACGGGGGATGGATTTCTTCCGTATCCAGTTGGCGTGGATGCTATGTGATCTTACACGTTAAGCTTTAGGTTTTTAGGCCACGTTTGAGCCACTGCTTTCTTGGCCGTGTTCGAGCCATGTTTTCTTTTGTTATGATTCGGTATCATCACGTTTTGGGGGATTTGGTATCTTTCCGGTTTTGTGTCTCCAACCCCTGAGAAGCCGTAGTAGAGTTATATGGACATCTAAGGTCGCGTACATTCGGGTACGAGGTCTCGTTAGATCTATTTCGTCCACTGATCATGGATGAGGTTGCACCTATTGTGTGGGAAAATTTGTACACCTTTGTAGAGTTTATTAAATCTATTAGAATAGCCATGTCCTTGGAATGGACAAATGCTAGGATGGGATACTATGATTAGTTTTACTTTTATGTGTAATAAAACTGGTAATGGAATGATGCTAACCCGGGCACTAGTGGGAATGGTAATACTCTGCTAGGACCCTACCTTTGATCATAATCACCACCACATCTCTATTTCCACCCTGTGGTTGGGACTTGCTGAGTACGTATGTACCCACCGGTTGTTGACTCACATACCTCGGCACAGAAGAAGACTATGACTTCGAAGATGAAACGTACCACGAGGATTAGGTTTCCCGTAAGGAGATACGATTGTAGGAATGTGACATCGAGGCTAGGGTTTTGTTCGCGCTCAAGTTGCCTATGGAATATGATGTCGTTTCATTGTGTTATAATCCCACTTTAGAGACCACCAATAATGTCGTTTCACGGTCATAGTCTTCCGCTAGCTATGTAGCATATGACTATGCCCCCTGGGCCACTGTTGTAGACCTTAATTTAGAATATCAATAAAGCTCGGAACTTTTTATTATATATCTGTGCACCATCCCTGTGATTAGTGCGTATTTGTGCGTGACCCTGGCGCAAATACGGATGCACTGAGGACTCTCAAATTGAAGGGCCGACAAAGTGGCATCAGAGCCAAACTTGACCGTAGGACAAAGCCCTAGGATTGGAACACGTTAGATAGTTTGATAGCAATAGGAATAACCGCAAACCTAGTAGTAGTAACGAGTCTAGTGTCGCTTCGATGTCATTAGAAGTACGAGTAGACGCGTAGCAATCACGCTATGTATGATTGTTTGTGTGATATATGTATTGTGTGTTTGTTGTGCATGTGTGTCTTTGCTTGCTTGTTATTTTATTTTCTTGCACCCAAATCCTAGCAGATGTCTTCTCATCTTTGCCAATCTATGGCAACAGATGGAACGAAGGTCCGATAGGATACGGGATCACCGTGAAAGGGCCGCCGAAAGGCAGATTCATCCCTGTGATTAGTGCGTATTTGTGCGTGATCCTAGCGCAAATACGGATGCACTGAGGACTCTCAAATTGAGAGGCCGACAGGTAATGTCATGTGTAGTAAAAATCTTGTGTCTAACGTGGCAATACAAGCTATGAGTAATTGTTTTATCATAAATTTATAATGAGGCCCAATTAATGGCCAAGTTATTAAAGCTCATTTTTTTAACCCAGTTAGGTTGCAAGTGGCCCAACTTTAAAACCCATTATCAATTGTGACCTACACGTTTCTTCAGCCCAATTCTGATATGTACAAATGTATTTTGGGCCCATTGTATGTTCGTGAAGCCCATGTATATATGGATAACCAATATCATTTAAATTTAAATCATTTAAAATCATCTTTTCTTGTAAAAAGAATTAAAATCATCTTTGAAATATACTCCCTCCGTTCCAAACTATAAGTTGTTTTGACTTTTAAGGTATATATCTTTGCTATGCACCTAGATATACGTTATGTCTAGATGCATAGAAAAAAACTATGGAACTAAAAAACCCAAAACAATTTACAAATTGGAATGGAGATAATAGATATAATTAATAGAATAATACATATATAAAGAAATACATGAATTTATCTCATACAGCATGTTCAAATTGCTACATTGTCAGGCCGTCTAATTGTGATGTTTTAAGGAGTCTGAGAGGGCAGCAGCTTTAGGTTTCTTTTTTTCCTAAACACGGAAACTCTGCCATCGTAGTAGCATTGCAGCCACTAAGTTGACAATTTGACGTAGTTATATCCTGCTAAATGTTTGAGCACACTATATGTATATCTCCATTAAAGATAAGGGAAAATTGAGGCCTTGTTTGGAATACAGGGAAAACATTACAGTGTTTTTCTGTGAAATTAAACAGATTCTTGTAAAATTCCTGCGCGATTCATGCGAAATTTCAGCATGCCAAACAAGTCATGAAACTGCACCATTAAAAGATCCGAAGTTTAGAAACATAACATCGAATCCAGCTTTAAAAAAATAGCATCCGAAGGTCGCTGTGTTGCTGACTTAGAGCTGAAAAAAAACTTTCCAAAAAACACAATGAAAAACTAGAGTTGTGAACACCCAAGCTAAAGCACGCAACCAAAGACCTAGCCAACTCACACGCACACAGCTACAACACACACCTAGTCCAACTTACTGAAAGCCCTAGTTTGGTACGATTATGGTAATTGAGTGCCAACCATATGGACTAAATTTTTGCAATGAGTTTGTTTAGCTAGGGTCCACTTGAAGGTGATGGACAAGGCATATAAAAGATGGTGGAGATGGAGATCATGACCAAAAGTGCAACTGTTGATCCATTGAAGAGGAGTGGAAAGCAAGCCTCATGGCAAAGGTATAATTCGGGTTTGCTTTCGCCAACCAAGGTTTAATAGAGTGTACGGTTAGGTTTAGGATAGATAGCCGCACTATAAAGAGGGAGAGTTCTCAAGTTTCAACAGTTATCTAGTGTCGCTTAGTGTGACTAACTTTGCATTTGCATTATGACTTAGTGGCGTGCTGAGATTGCAAGAGAAAAGTCTTCAAAAATATTTGGAAAATGCTAACTCACGTACACAAAAGTGTTGGTAGGCTTGGAGAAGTTAGCACATTTAAAATGGAGTTGTTCCCTTGATGGGTTGTTGTTGGCTCCCTGACGGTCCAAGCGGTTGGTGTAACCGCAAGGCATCGGATAGAGTCCGGTGGCACGTGGGCCCTGGCCAGCTGTCAGGCCCAAGTAGCACAGCTGGTCCAACCGTGGCCTTTGGCCGGTTGGACCGCCATAGCCGTTTGGAATCTACTACGCAACTCATATCAAGTGGTCATATTCAAAACATGATTTGCACTTTGTCTCATGCTCTTTAAGTCTATTGCCAAGATGTGTCCAATCATTACACCCCTCATTTTCTAACTGACCTTTTATTTCGATGCCCTTTTGTAAATAATTTACAACCGAAGCAAAACACTATGTCAAGTTCTTTAGAATAGACAAGCCAATCCATATCACAACCCTCTTCAGTTGAAAGAATTCTAGTATAGAATAGTGCAGAAAACCTTCTAGAATATGTATCCTAAGGCCCTTTTTGAATTGATAAGTCTCTTTCAGGGTCATTTTGTGCTAAAATGTCAACTTGTTTAGGATCAAGAGAATCCTAATATCTTATCGTCATTATTATCCATTTCAGCACTTTGTTGCCAGGAACTTCCCCAACCTCAACACTATTTTGTATCTCTGGAGAATCTATAGGATGATTGTCAATATTACTATCAATTGCAGAGCCCGAATCAAGTGTCCGATTACCAGATGTCACATGTGATTCTTCCACAATAAACCTATCATGGCTCCTTTCTGATATTTATACCTAATAATAAAGAGGCAAAATTTCAACCTCTTTTTTGGTCCGTCCTTTTTTTTTTGTCCATCTTCCTCTAACTACTGGATAATAGAGAGTTTTTTCCAGACGGACTTATATATATAACCCGTGCTCATAAGTATATCCTAATCAAATAGAAATAGAGTCCTTTATCTGAGTAGTGAATAAGAATCCTAATCTAAATAGAAAAGAATATCTCTATTTCTCTTCTCTTCTATCTTTATTTTCTTTCCAAAAAATGTTCGGACTTTTCTGTTTTTTTTTCCTTAGAAACTATCCGTCACGTACAAGACGTGAGGCTTTTCCTGTTTTCATATATTTTGTGGATTTTTTTTAGTTTCAGTTAGAGTCTTTTTCCTGTTTTGATGTATTTTTTATTTCTATTTTTCCAAGTTACGTCTTTTTTTTTCAGCTTGAGTCTTGTTTTGATGTCTTTTTTATTTATGTTTTTTTCCAGTTTCGGTTGGAGTCCATGGACCATGAATTTCGTTCCGTTCAAAGTTCTTTTTGTGTTTTGATGTCTTTTTTATTTATGTTTTTCCCAAGTCTATATTTTTTATTTCTATTTTTCCATGTTACGTCTTTTTTTCAGCTCGAGTCTTGTTTTGATGTCTTTTTTATTTATGTTTTTTTTTCAGATTCGGTTGGAGTCCATGGGCCATGAAATTAGTTCCGTTCAAAGTTCTTTTTCTGTTTTGATGTCTTTTTTATTTCTGTTTTTCCCAAGCCCGATTAGAGTCCATCGGCGATGAACTTTTGTTGTTTTGGTCCCAAACGTCATAGACCAGAGCGCTCCAGCTACCACCTCACTTCGTCTACCAGGCTTTTAATTAACATAGAAAAATCAACAAGCAAATAAGGGAAGCTCGATGGTCGATGGGGCTGGAAAAAAAATCAAGCACCGAACCTCTTCCGTTATATTATTTCTCCATTTTTATTTACCCTTTTTTCTTATTTTCACCATAAATATAAAAACTAATAATAAACAAATATTATGGTACTTGAGCAATTAGACCTCTTTCTTAATAAAAATAGATAATTTCACCACTAAATTATTGATGTGGTAAATCATTGATGTAGTTTTAAATTAAAGAAATTATCTTATTACAACAACATGATATAGTCAATGGTCCAATTAATCAAATCGTAACCTGAAATCTTGAGCAGTTTGTTGTCCAGTTTAGTCTAGACAAATGTGACTCTAAAGTTTATGCATATACCGGTGAAAGACATGACAGGGGCAACCATGTAGAAAATTAGGAGAGTTCTTCTATTGTAATCATCAACGGATATGGCAGTCCTTGATATGTCGGCAACTAACTCCTTACTAACTATATATATATATATATATATATATATATATATATATATATATATATATATATATATATATATATATATATATATATAATCATCAAAAATAGAATTATAAAATTTTGTGGGTTCACAAAGAAAGTCATCGGAACTCAATATTGAAATGTACCAACAAATAGATAGTATGAAATTAAAATTATGATATATTTAAAACTAAATATGTTTGTGCTTTGCAATAGAAGAAAAAATCTATCAAGATTGTATTTTAATCTGATACATACTTAATAAGGCATCATGTATTGCCAACATTAGCTTAAATATTATGGATGTTATAGTCTTCTTAAAATAAACTATAGCTTTAAAAATTTATAGAAGGATAAAACATAAATAGGTAAGTATTATCTTGGCCCTCATTTTCTATGAATGTTTGATAGCCTTTTTTATGAATGTTTCTTAGCTTTTTCTTTCCCGTTGCAAGGCATATTTGCTAGTTAATATTAAAGTGCCAAAACTTCGGCCACCAAAATTTTTTGTTTTGCCTCCCGCTTTAATCCTCCACTCCGTTCCGCGGTCGTGATGATATGCCAAGGGCCTAATCTCTGACATGGACTCCCATATATGAATCTAATAGGACAAATGGAATACAATGCAACGACTCAATAAATTGAATACAAATTGGGTTAAATTGGACACCAATTAAACCATATATACAAGGCATCATATCGGTGGCGCAGGCGAGGCGGCACGAAAAGATGCTGAGGTTGGAACAAGAACTACGATGGCATGAGGTGCAGAGACGATGACGAGGTCAGGCAACGGTGGCGCAACCTGACGAGATGGCGTCGTGACTCGTAAGCGAGACCGAGGTGAGGATGAGCGATGGCGACGATGCGGGGTGGGGCGAGGAGACAACAACGCTGATGAGGCTACCGAGTCGTTGGGGCTTGCGGTTGGCCGGCCACCAGGGCATCGTCGCATGGAACTACCGGGGCATTGGTCGCGTCGGGGCTTCATGGCCGCCAGGGTGCTGTGACCGTTAGCCCGTCAAGGCTCCATGGATGCCTTGGCAAGGCTTCAAGTGGACGAAGTTGGAGACCTTAGGTGCGAGTGGATGAGGCCTTGCAACTCTGAGCTAGTGGATAATAAGGATAAGAAAGAAGAGAATAGAAAAAGAAAAAGAATGAAAATAAAAAAGAGTATTATGGACATTTTATAGTTTTTACCTAGCATAAGGAGTTTTTTAACAAATAATGTTGAGTGCAATAAAAATATAATGATGTAAATAAAAATTATATCTTTAAAGACAAAACAACACATACATGTCAAGGCTTTTGATGACGTTGTAACTTTTCTCCCGTTGCAACGTACGGATATTTTTTTTAGTTGAGGTAAATCCTCTAATGGTTGTTTCTTTTTACGTTTCTGATAACCAGACTCATATTTTCTGGATCGGTGCATAAGACACGGCTAATGGTTAGGATCTTAGAACTCTAGATGACTAGATGCACATGAATTATGTATCTCCTACAACTAAAAAGAAAGAAAGTAAGACCATCGTTTCATGCGACAATCGCCGCTCCGTCGGTCCGCCCCTGCCTTGCGATACCGCGCACAGCGTCTCGATGCCTCCGCTCCCTCCTCTTCATCTCCCCCGGCCCCCGTGAAAATGAAAAAAAGTCCGTACAAATCCTGCCTCTGCGCCGCCGCCTCCGCCTCCTTCTCCTCACCACCGACCGCAGCGCGTGCAGGTGCCACGCCAAGGCGCCTTGCCAGTGTAGCCTCCACTTTGGCCTCCCTCTCCACCGGCCGCAGCATGCGCAGATGCCGCCACCGGCAGAGTTTTGTCACCTCTTCCTCTTGCCCGGTGGCGGCGCACGCGCGGATGCGCGGTGCCTTGCCATGCTGGTGGCTGCGTCGGCGGATCCATGACGGACGGGATGTGATGGCGAAGGGGCTTGGGGAGCCAGCCAGCCTGGCCGGCGAGAAGCGGCCATTAGAGCCTTGCTCATCCTTAGCTCCGCCGTCAAGCTTGGGCTCCCCCAGGTCACCTCGCCGGACCTCGGGGCCATCCTCCACTACCTCGCCAAACCTTGCTGCCATCCTCGAATACCTCGCCATTGTCCTCACGGTGAGAGGTCTGTGTCCCCTCTTTCTCCATCTCGATTCATGTCCGATCTCCACCTTCTTCTCGACCTCGACATGAGTTTAGATATATTAGTCTGATATGTCTGGTCGTTTGTTTTTGATGTAGGTGCCTTCGCCGTCAAAGCAGCCAAAGAGATTCTTCCTTCTAATAATTTCACCGATCATGAAAGGAGTCAATATATTTTTTTCCAAATTGTATACAGATTGCTAACATTTACCTACTCTGGTGGCAAAGCTCCAGCTCAAGCAAGATCGGTGGAAACACCTGCAAGTGAACCTGGCCATGGCAGCGGAAACAACACTCCAAAAGATTCACCAAAAGCAGAACCTTACAGGTCCAAACTTTTTTGGCTACTTTCTGTATCAACTAATAACGATTTTTAGTTCATTAGTGATAGAGCTTTCCACCTGCTGGCAGATTACTGCATTTGGGTCAATACAACTGTGGTTTGTTTAAATGGTACCGAACCCATTTGTTGTTCGCTAATAACAACAGGTAGTTTGTCCATCAATTATAGGTTTCATTTTCGCTAAATAAATTAGTTCTGTTTCATACTCTGCTACTTACTCTTAACATGTGAGTTGCCCATTTTAAAGCCTACCTTCCCAAACATCTAAATTTATTCTCTTGAAACATGTTAAGTTCACGTTCCTGAAATTCCAAGCATTTTGACGGCTGAAATAGATTACGTGTTCTTTTTTCTAACGATGCTACCATATGGCTCTCATAAAAAGAGATACTTTTTTAGTGCATGCTGAATGCTTCTTGAGATTAATACAAGACCAACTTTTGTAGATTCTGTACCAAGTTAGGATTAACACTTCAGGTAGCCTCACAAGAATTTTTCTGTCGTTGCAAGGGTTGCTCCATTGATGCTTGCACTGGATGCTCATTTTTTCCTTTCTTATGTCTATGCTCGAAATTGGCAGTCATCAGTGTCGGTAGTTATTTTTCCTTTTAGTTATATTGTTTTCCTTTTCTTTGTTTTGTTGCCTGGCCTCTGGGATGTCATGTCACCTTTAAGATAGTTGCTTTCTCAAGTTGATAACAGAGGGGACCAATGAAGGAACAATAACCAGATCACATAACTGGACATTTCTAATTTTAGCTACTACTTAGTTGTTGCTATAGTGGTTTTATGTTACTAGCCTATCCTGTTATTTCACCCTCTGGTCAAGCAAACAAAATGGCAAAAACCTCTTGGTTATTTTAGTTCAATGCTTCTTTGTTGGGTTTGCGCCTCCATGATTTGCTTATGTTGCTTCTTTGGTTCCATGTTAGCAGGCTTTCCTGTTATTTCACCTTCTCATTAACCAAAAAAAAGGAACTGGACATATATGTTATTTAATTCAGTGCTTCTTTGCTTTGTATCTAGCTCCATGATGTGCTTTAGTTTAGAAATAGGCAACTGCAACCTTAGTATTGGATTTGGTACTTTTCTCCTATTTGTTCAAAATATTAGAACTAATTTTCCGTATGTCGCCTTTCAAGTACATAATTGTTGATGGCTTTATGTTTTATGCAGGCCTGCGACGTAAATTTTTTGGCGGTTACAAGGTACCATGGGCTTAGGTATGTGGCCTCCATCAAAATAACAGTGTCTACGTGTAACTAATGTATTGATGTTCTTCTTCCTTCGTTATAATAGTTTCCTATCCGCTTATATCCTATCTTATTTATGCACAACAATCAATCTAATGTGACTGTTTTATTCTCAGTTACCCAACAGTCAAGTATCACCATGCGGTAGATTATAGGTAGTGTGTAACACCCTCGGTGTTACACTGTTCAGTTTTTGCTAAAACACTGCATGAGCATCATACTTATGTGTAAATATATGAGTTATAGAGTGTAAAGCAATGTACAGAACTTGAAACGTTCATTTGAAACACAAAACGCATGTTACATTTCATGTCGCGTTGTATTACTTAGGGTTTTAAAGGAATTTTTATTGAACGGAAATGCTATGGAACGCGTATGCGGAACTTTAGTAAAGTTTGTAGCACGAACTTCGTAGGCGACGATGAAATACGTGCGGTTGGGAATGGGATTCGCTAGCTAGGGTATCGAATGGCTTGGAAATCAAATTCGGCGTGAATCCGATCGTGTTTTGGTTGAAATTCTTAAGTCGAGAAACGGATCGATGAAGCAAAGTTTGGGAATTCTTATAGGAGGATCGGGTTAAGTGGTGGCATGGGTTTAGGGTTTGTTTTAGTAGCTTGACATGCCATCTTGAGCATAAAATAGTTGGGTTAGCAATTGGATCGTTGTGTTGGATTTTCAAGCAACTTTAAAAAGCGTGCACGACGCGGTTTCGACCTCCGGATGCGGTCACCGCCTCGGTTCGGTTTGGCGCCGCTGCACTGACCGGCCTAGCACGCGTTGCCACGTCGGTCGCATCGCCGCTGCCGCACCCTGACGCGCACCCTGCACCACCTGCTGCCGCGCCCAAGCCCCTGATTCACGCACGCGCGCGCACGTCGCTACGGTAGGCCTGGCCGCTCGGCCACCGCCGCCGCCACCGCGGGCCCGCTGTCCTGGTTGGTGCGCTGCCGCCGCTGCGCCGTGTCACTGCTCGCGTGGCCACGCTTGGCTCTTCCAGCACGTCGCCTTGCCGCGCGTGGGAGTATCGCCTGCTCTTGCCATCACTTCAGCTTGTTAACGCTGCGCTGTTGCTTTTCCCTGGCCAACGCCATCCACTACGACGCAGTATCGTGCCGTCGTCGGCTTGCGGGTTATGGCAGTGCGGCCAAGCGCCTTGTGCACGTCTCGCTGTTCCCCTTCGCCCATGCGCGCTTGTGCTTGGAGTGGACGGCCACGTCCCGCCACGATAGCGCCGGGCCAACCTTGCCTAACTTCCTTGTTCCTCTATCGCCGGGCCGTGCCGAGGCAAGTTCGCAGCGTCGGCCAAATCCATGAAATTGTGTGTGCCCGTGGATGGACTAGAGATCTAGATACGCGCCAAACACTTCCACTGCTGCTGCCAGTCGGTGTCGAGCCCCAATTTGAAGTTCCTTCGCCGTCGGTCACTTTAAGACTCCACGGCAGCGCCCGTCTAATTCCCCTAGCCCCGTCCAATTCGTTGGCACGGTACCTTCGCCCTACTCCACTCTATCCCGTGCGTACCCCATTTTGCCCTGCTACTGCCTGCTCAGCGCTGCCACCATAGTCGCGCCATCGCCGCCATCGCGAGGCTTGCCATGCGCGCGTGGCCAGGCTCGCTCGGTCAGTCTCGGTCAAGCCACCACGATCGGTAGGTTCGGGGTGAGTCGTTGTTGCCCATCCTTGAGCTTGTTCACGTTGTCTGTGCCTTGGCTCACGGGAACATGCCCGCCGTCGTAGGTAGAGTCCGCCGCCGTGGAGGGAGCTCGGGACAGTGTCTCCATTCACCGTATCGCCTCCCACCGCTTCGAGTTGACGTCGAGGTGAGCATCGGCTCCTTAGATAGGGTTGTGAGGGTCTGGTGTGGCCGACGTAGCCGCCCGGTGCTAGCGCCGCCACGGTGGTGCGCGCATGGGTGCCGGGGGAGTCGGCCGTGGTAAAGAAGAAAAAGGGGAGGGTGCTAGATGTGAAAACATTGACTCAACTAAATAGTGTTCGAGTAAGCTTTGTGAATAGAAAAGAAAATGGGGGTTGTTTAGCAAAAGCGCCAGCCGCACGCGGGCTCCGCCGTGGGCCGCGTTCGCGCGCCGCTGCGTGGGCCGCGCCGGGTGCTGCGTGTGCGCGCGGGCGGGACGCCGGAGTGGGCCGAGTCGCAGTTTGCGCGCCGTGCTGTGAAATCGGTTTTCCAATTTTTCAGTGAATTACAAATGTTTATTCAATATAGTTTTTTGCTGAATTTTGAGAAATTATAGTAAATTCTGTAGATGTCCAAAAATAGTGAAACCAAGTTTTTTAGGTTCACAATAATTCCATCTATCTGTTAGTGTAGTTAGTTTATAGATAGCTATGATAGTGCTAGGTTCATAAATCCAAACTAGAGAGCTTAGTATTATGTAGATTAATATTTGTAGGAATTTTGTGGTAAATTGGTGATAGCTATAGCTATAAAAATTTTACAGTAGGCTCACTAGATTACTATGTACTTGCTGTAAATTTTATAGCCCTAGAGTAAGTTGATAAATAGAGTAGATATTATCCTTGTTTTATCATATATAGATTAAATCGGTATTAGGAGTAAGAATACCTTTAGTTGCTGTGATAATGTATGTCATGCTTCATACTTGTTAGTGGTAACGGTAGATAACTTAGTACCTTAGCCGGTAGAACTAGCTTAGTAACTTGATAAGATATAGTTTATTTTAAGAGTTGTTGTTGCCATATTATTAAGTGTAGCATCATTATTTCATGCATGTAGATCACGAGTTGGTAGAGTTCGTGCCTGTGGACGAATAGGATTACGAAGAGGTCATTGAGGAGTACGAGGAGGAGATCCTTGTGCAGGAGGGAGCCCCAGAGCCTTTTGGTGCTGACTTTGCTCACCCGTCGACTGTCCAAGGCAAGCCCCGGTGCATAACCCTATTTTAATTATCACTGAATATATATATATATATGATGTGCATTTACGTTACAGGTATTTTATGAAAACTACATGCATAAATATATCTACCTATGAGTCCTACTAGTACAGGTCGAGTAGCTGCTATGCTCAGAATTTCAGTAGCGCAAGTAACCTGCCGTTATTCGTAATAGGTGATAATTATGATCACTTATGATAAAATAGTGGAAAGGAAAAGTGGTGACCCAGCAGGGATATGGTTTGTGTACTGGTGGGTGTAAGGGGTTGTGTCCTGTGGCCAATAGGGTATAGCTTGGTTACACTTTTTTCTGTCTGTGTCAATTAAGGACCGGTCGTTGCATAAGGCTGTAGGCAAGTCACAGACTTATTATCCCGAGCACATACTTGGATATGGGCGCAGGAAAGACTCGTTGTTCTCTTGTCGTGGATCCATCTCTTTCCAAACCGACTGATTGGAGGCGGGGATGGTGGAGGTCCTTGCACCACACTGAGTCTGAGACATAGGAGTGGGGGCTTAGAGTCTAAGTTTGGACGGGGAACTAGACACCCAGGTTAGGAGGGTGATGAGTTAGTCCTGCTTGTGCCTGGGGTACAAGCGGGGCATGTGTTTTTGGGGTACCCAGCTGGTGGCATTGATTCACGAATCGCTGGCGTTCCGGTATAGCTTGTCTACGGTTTAGCATCGTAGTAAGAACTGAAAGATGGAAGGTGATGAAATGAAACTGATTGCTCAACTCTTGCTTGAAAGTAGAACAGGTGCTTATATAGACCGGCTAGCTAATGAATTAATACGGCTATCAATAATAACATACATAAGGACTCACTATTAGCACTGCTTTCTACAAAAAGGAAACCAGCAAACCATAAAGCTTATCATATCCTTTTGAAGTTGGGAAATTATTCCCACTAGTCGGATAAGTCTTGTGTGTACATTGTGTACTCAGGGTTTATTTACCCCTGTTGCAAGTAATGCATGAGGGGTATCTTTGTGTGAAGGATTCTTCTGGTGGGCACAGATGGAATCCTTGCGTACTATCGATAGCTGTTTTCTTGATGTTTATCTTCATTCCGTTGTTTGTTATTCCGCACTCTGACATTTGGTAATGTAATAATGTAATTTTTAAGAACTTCGGATGTGTGAAATGGATAAGTATTATAACTCGTTCTTATTATTGGATCCTTTGGGAAAAAATATGGATCTTTCGGGCTCTCCCTCGGGGTGTGCCCGACGGATACCGTCCGCTGTAGCTTGCTTTTAGGGTACTTAGTGTCTAGTGGAAGATGAGCACCTCCATAAATATGTTATTTTGGGCGGTTCTGCCACACAGTGGTTTCAAAGAATTCTCACTTAAGATAGTTTTTTGAGCATGTCTTCCTACTCTTTGCATGTGACAGTTTGCATGGAAGTACAGTTTATTGGACCTCACTTTAAACTAATAGCAGATTGTTAGTAGCACCGGTAGCATTTTGACCTTTTATAATTTGGCTATTGAGTACGTTTTTGAAGTAATACCAGTTGGCATTACTCGACCCATGCATATCAATTTATACTAATTGACCTTTTACGGCAAATTTGTTCAGTACCATTTCAGCAAACTACATGGATTGATTAACATATTAGTTTACAAGCAAGTGTAGTCAATATACTTTCGCTTATTTAGGTTCATATAAATAAATATACAGTGTACTATAGGCTGGTCAAACCGATTACACATTGATTATATGTTAATCTTAATTACTGATTGATCGTGCCATTCTCCTTGATTGAATATTGCCTATCATGTGATAGAGGAATCACGATAAAATAGAAAATAGAAAATTATTGTGCTATCAATATACACATTGCATGTTTGCATGCACCAGCATACATGGCAACGAGCCTCTCCCGGCTCTCCTGCGCCTTTCTCCAAGGAAAGAGAATTAACACAAAAGAAAAGAGAATTAAGACAAAAGGAAAGAGAGAGACTGCTATCAATCCTCTGCTATAAATCCTGTGGCCTCGCCAAAGCACCCACCCTCGCCAGCTGAGCTCGCCCTTGCTCGCACCGGCCTTCGCCCTCACGCCCTCCCTCGCGCACCGGTTGTGCTTCGCCATAGCACGTCGTCATCGTCGTCGCCTGCCGCCATCATCTTCGCCGTCTTACTATGCCCTCGAGGAGGACTGCAGACTGTCATGAGGAGCTTTCAACATCTTCTGTCTTCCACAAACGTCCACCATGTTAGTGAATCCTATCTTGCCCTGATGCGTTTCTTTATTTGTTATTGCCTCCGGTGCTTGTGTGATCTGAAATCATGCCTGTAGAGGATATGTGATGCGTGTTGTCGTGGTAGTGGTTTGGGAATGGTTGGTCCAGTAATTCGTCATGAACCCTCTGTGTTTCTGCTTCAAGTTCTTAGACTCTGAACCTCTATCCGTGCCTGAAATTGAATCGTTACCGTAGCCATTTGCCATGATTTTGTGCTTCTGGTTACTTTGATTTAATGTTTATTGACTGTGTTCCATCTTTGCATTGAGCTATCATGATCCTTATAGATTCAAATGGCTTCTGGTTACATCTAAAACTATTCCGTCCACCATGCGATCTGGTGTCGCGCCCTCCTAGGTCCCGCCCGAGAATTCTGCACGCTCGCTCCCAGACCCCGCCCGGTACTTCCATTCACCGTGAGAATAGATGGAAATTGGAGGTAATCACTGCGACGTTAGAAGGAAACACAACGCCCCTACCCCCGATCTCCTCCAGTCCAGCTCAATCCATAGCAGAGGACGCCAACGCCGATTCGCCGATCCCATAGCAGAGGACGTCAACGCCCACGCGGTTTCTAGCTAAGCCCCTCCAGCGATCACACAAAGGTCAGTGTCGTGCCGGAGGACCTACGTTGCCAGCGTTCTGAGTCTCTGATGGAACAGTGCCTCGGGTCCGTCCCCAAGCACGCCCATCGCTCCGTGTTCCTCCCTAGATCGTACATCCAGCTGTGACAGCGGGCGGAGGAGCAGGCCTCTAGCCGAAGTGACCTAGATCTTGTTCGTCATGGTGGTGGAACTGCAGTGACTTGATGCGGTGGCGGGGTTAGCTGTGCACCGGTGCCGCAAGACCTCCGTTGCCAGCGCTCCGGCGGCAAGCAGTGGCACTGCAGCGCACCTTCCATGTCCGACAAGACCTCCGTTGCCACCAGGCTTTCTTTGCTCTTTCGACACTCCTTCATGCAGACACCGCTAGGTACGACCCCATTATCCCCATGCCCCTTCAACTTGATATTTTCCATCTGATGAAGTTACACAGGGCTGGCGAACTTCGGTTGAATTTTTTTATCTGATATCTGATGCTGCGTGCATTGGTATGGTGAAGTTGCAGCTTTCTAAGCCTAACTTCAGTGGAGAATCTACACAGTCAACGACCGGGACCCTGGTACCTAACCTGTTTCTGTTTGTATGCGTTAGTTCTCATCTACATCTTCCATTAGTTTTCATCTACATCTTGCTTGGATACCTGGCTTTGAGATGAAGGATTAGCCAGCTCAAAGTAGACATAAACATTGACTCGATCTTGATGCAGTTGTACAACTGAAGACTAAATAAAACAGATAGGGTGTTATACCCTGAATTCTGAAGAGTTTATTTCTGGTGAGCGAACCTGCATAATACAGACAATGGTACTATATCATTTATCTCTTTTGTAATTCTCAAATATAAAACTGAATCTTGGTGTCCATTGAGTTAAATTATGTTTATGAACCTGAAACTTTTCAGGCCTATGCTCAATTTCAGACAATATAAAGCTAATTGGAGAGTTTGATTCAAATAAGAGTATAGCAAGAGTCTAATTCATGTTTTTTCTGCCCCGTGCAGCAATTAAAACAATAAATATTCTAATCTCGGCAGCTCATTCAATCGACATGCACACAAGCGGCCATGGTTCGCCCCTTGCCGGCAGTACCCCTCCCTACTCGTCCCTATTCTTGATCTGGCAGGAACCTTCCAGTCTTGCACAGGTATAGGTTCACATAGAGGTCATTTCAGTCTTAATTATTCAGAGAAGAAAACCTTTTCTCTGTTGTCTATTTTTAAATGGGTGCATATCCTAATAATTGTGTTGCAGCCGTGGCGATGGCCGATGGACCTGCCACGAGCCCACCAGCTGCCGCAAGCCCGCAACGAATGTATAGCCCACGTGTAGTAGTGTTTAGACCCTGTGGATATTTCCAGATCCTTCTGGCCCGTCCGGCTGCCCCTGCCCTGGTCGTGCGTCCTTCTTTCCCACGCTAAGAAAGAAAACCAGAGGCGCCCGCTATCTGCCTTCCCCCAAATCCGTTTGTTTCCCACGGTGCAAGAAAGAAATAAAAAAATAGTAGAATGCGTGCGCCTCCGCGCACGTGGATAAACAAAATATGACTGTTATATAGAATGTGTCCACCCTGTTAGTGAATCCCATCCTGCACTGATGTGTTTCTTTATTTGTTATTGCCTCCCGTGTTTGTGTGGTCTGAAATCATGCCTCTTTAAGAGTCTTGGATAGATACGTGCAGAGGCTATGTGATGCGTGTTGGGATCTCTAGCTAATGCAAGGCTTAGCTGCTTTTATCTCTTTATAAAATTTATTCCCTGTACTTCTTGGAGCATGTAAATCCTAAAAATTTCATGGCCGGTTTGGATTGATTTCTCGAGGCTACATAACTCCAATAATAAATCATAAACCAAAAATTATTTCTAAGGCATCACGATAGCAACCAAAACATGATCTCATTTTAGTGGTTTGATTTGCATCACAATCTATCATTGTATACTACAGTTCAAATTTTGTTGGCACGTGGCCACGCACGGGCATCAAATTTGCGGTCATGTATGCTAACAAATTAACAATGTAGGTGTTGTAGTTATTTCAGAGGCCTCACATGACGCCATCAAGATAACAGGACAGAGACACAGAGCACGTGGACAACTTTAAATCTTTAATTGCTTGCCGATCTCCATAGAATAATAGTATATTATGTTCAGATCGACTAATGCCATCCTGTATATTTTTCATGATTTTGGTTTCTCAGTTGCCGATATGGGTTCTGGCTGTCGATCGCTCAAAATAAAGAGGGTGTACGCTGACCCGCCGCCTGCAATCACCGATACACACATCTATAGGTAACTATGTTACATTTATCTTATAATTGATCGAGGCAATCATTTTCTGTCAACATAGGTTTACTCGTTTGTTTTATCATTTTGATTGACACGGACGGGATTGTAGATGGGTTGAATTCCATGAAGTGGGAATGGAACACATATCTTCCATATGGGATGTGAGTGTCATGGTTTTTTTTGAAAGGCGACGTACAACATTACCATAGTGATACATATTTGCGTGTAATTTTGAAGGATGAGCAGGTGCATTTTGAGCTCATTTTTTTGGACCATGTCTAATTTTTTTTCTATAGACCATTGTTATCTATCTGTTGGATCTAATATTCTTATAGGGAACCAAAATGGAAGCGGTTGCATACGGCGATTAAACCATGAGGTTCGACCGTTTGCTTCGTGTAGGAGAATGTTATGACTTCATGAGAGTTGGCTTCGCGCCTACTCATGTGGGCCCTTTGGGCTACATCTTCCGTTTATGTGCCGACTACTTTATGGTTCTATCTCCATAAAGTATGGCTAATGCACCACCGAGTGAGCTATGGATTTGTCAGTGTCCTCGAACCTTTATGGAATTCAAGGATGTATACGCTCAAGCTGAGTACTTTTTTACAGGTATACCTCATACGCCTATATTTAAAAATACATAGTTAACTGTTCATGCTCCTATTCCATCAATAACTATCGTTTGTGTTTGTAGATGTCATTGGTACAGTTGTGCATGTGTCTAATATTCGAGGAAGGGATGACGTGTGGATGCGACCGTACAGATATGTGGTGCTGATGAATCAAAAGGTACTTAGAATAAAAATTTTATCATTGGTCCATGCTATCAATTTTTTATTGTTTGATGCTAATCAATTTTGTAACTTGTAGGCACCACTACATCATAATAACCGTCAAGCATACACACATATACCGTCACTTATCGGAATGGCGGCGAGCGGCATCAGAGTTGCGCATTTTAGCTGGTCTCCATGTACAAATGAATAGAAAGAGAGGTATTGTATCACTGATGTCCTCATATGTATTGACTAAATAAAGTATCAGTTATTATATATTTTTTGGTCGTGCATGATAGGCGGAGTGTCCACTACTGACGATTTCAGCTAATTGGTATTCAGTCCTATTTGTAATCAGGCGCATGATTTTCAAAGTGAGTTTTTTTGGGGTAATTTATTGATTTAATTTATTGACTACAATACTGACCCAAAAGTTTTTTATTTGTTTATAGGCCTACGTAATCGTCTGCTTGTTGATGAAGCCAGACGTCGCCGAGTTCAAGAATTTGCTAAGGACACCGTGTCGCGTCTCAGATTTAGAGAACTTAATAATATTGAAATTATTTACACGCTTGTGACATGCACTTTGAATAGATGATGGACATAAATTTAGTTTAATATAATAGTCATTTTGTGCATTTTTATTAGTCAAACAGGTTCAAAATATGTGGATTGAGCAATGTTTGTCTGACATATTTGATTGCTTCATTTAGTTTGTAATATCGGAGACTTCTTATTGATATAAAACATTATTTTAGTCGTATCACGGAAAGGTTTATATATTAGAGTTTGTGAACCTGCGGTGCTGTGCTCTTAGTGACTGTTAATTTCACAAACTTTACTTTTTAGATTAAATGTCAGTTTAATGTCTTATAGTATTGTTATCTTATCGTACGATCCGTGTGTTTTTAGTACAAAAGTTTAGTTATCCCGTAGCAACGTATGAACACGCTACCTAGTACAAATATGAAAAGAGCGAAATCTAGATACGTACGGCACATATACATCAAATGCACACGTGTACTGGTTTAATAATTAGTAGAATTTTTAGAAGAAAAAAAAAGAAAAGTACCTTGCTTGCTAACTTGCAGCAACCAATCACGATCAGGCTTCCTTCCCAGCTGGCTGCTTCCAGCTTCACGTTCACGTACCAATGCGAAACACTCGTCAATTGGCACGGCCGCTCAAGGGCGAAGTGCCTGCGCATGTATTCATCGCGATCCACATGTATTGGAGTGGATCGGAGTGGAACTGAACTAAATTACGTTTTATTCTACTCCAACACATATGAATTGAGCTGGATACATATACATCTAAACAAGGCCTTCGTTGGGAGGAACGAAAACACACACGACTTGGGCCAAAAAACAGATACCAGGCCTATATACTATTGGGTTGTACACAAGATATTGGTGGCCCAGGAAATTAGGGGGCCCGTAGCGGTCGCACGGGCCGCACTTGCCTACGGACGGGCCTGCAGACATGCCTCTGCAACGTTGCAAGTCTATCTTGGGCTTCGTTTTTTTTTGACACTATATATCTTGGGCTTTGTTGGTCACTAGAGACGGACCGGGCCTTTTAGTTTTCTTTTCTTTCAGGACTTTGTTAGCCAGACTGGTTAGTGTCCAGGAGAGCCCTTTCGTCGTATATGAAAATCTCTTCTCTTTTTTTTGCCATGGGCTTATATGTGCATGGGCCAGCCAGAAGACAAAGAAAGGTTAGCACAGGAGCTTTGTTCCAGGACCGACTGAAGAATGTGATGAGTCGCAAAAAAAAAAAAAAAAAAAAGACCGAAGAATGTGATGGAATGGTCCTTACCTCTGATTAGTCTACCGACAAGCTAGTGACTGACACCAATTAAGCAAAGCATGTGCGTATGTGACCACGTACGTGGTCCAGGCGACTTAATGATCTCATCATCGTCATCATCAGTTCTGTTTGTACGTCATAATGCTTATATTAATTATTAGTCACAAAAGATACAGCAGAAGTGATGGAACTACGAAGCCCAAGTGTCCCACTCCATGAGGTTCCTCCCCTCCGCAACTTGCGGGCTGGGGATGACCTGCTTCCCGTACAAAACTGGATTTTCTCCGTACAAAAAATTAAATAAATAGAAGTGGGCATAATTAACCAAGGATGAAGAAATGAACCAAACAGACCGACACAAAGGTCCATGCTTTGGTCATAATTTCGGTTAGGTGTCATGTTATTGAAATGCACAGTGAGGCCTAACACCTTATAGATTTAAAATAGCCTAAGGAACCTATGGCGGCCCAAGCCAGCCTAAACAAAACATATGCAACGGACATGGCTCCTTCAACTCTCCCACTCAGCCCATAGCCCCCCTCCCATTCCTCGACACCCTCCTCTCTCTCTCTCTCTCTCCCCCCTAGTCCTCGGCACCAACAGCTACTGCAATGATCGTCCTGCCTGCTTACACTCGCACCGGCTACTGACGCCTCCTAGCTAGATCCCTAGGGCTTCATACCCCTAACCATCGTCCGTTGGTGCCCACTCGGTGTTGGTGGCTGGTGGCTGGCCAGCACCTCACCTCAACGCACGGAGCAGCACAAGAAGTCGGCGGTGAATTCTCATCGAGTCTCGGCGGCACGGCAACATTTTCACTTTGTGGTCCTTCCTCTCATCTTGGATATGCATGGGCAGCGAAGACCCTTGAGGCTCGACAGACAACGGCAAGCAATAGCCATTGAATGGCCAAATGGTCGCAGTGAACCGTGTTGGGCGCATGTGTTTTTTCCTTTTTCTCATGTCTTTTTTTGTATGGTAAACTATAAATCATAGGTTAATTTGGTCACGTCCAAGACCGAAACCTAAGTTGTTGTCCCTCTGGATCACCGGCACGGGTGAGCCGACCACTCACCGACGTTGCTGACCACGACACTGTCGTTGCCAAGCACACACTATGGCTAAAGGTAGAAGAAGAGAGGGAGAACAGAGCACACACACACACAACACAAGCACCAGCATTGGCCGGAGCTCTGCAGAGGAGATGGCAAAATTGAACTCGCTCTCTTTACTGAGTTGCAGTGGCAAACTATATATACAACTCTACCCATCTAATCCTAGTACACAGACATGTCAGGCTATCATGCTACTACAGTGACTAGATGTGACAGCAGGGCTAACTTTGGCGCCTGTCCCTGCTGTGGCTACAGTGCGGCAGGTGAGCCGTTCGGCGCCTACCCCTGCTGCGGCTACAGTACCACAGCAGGGAACCTTTTCGGCTCCGCCTTCGCGTATCGTGCTTTCACCCTAGGGAGCAGTAGATTACTTAACAATTCTTCCCCTAATCCTGCTGCTAACCCTAGAACCCCTTCCATGCCAATCATCTTCTTCAGCTCTGTGAGTAGAAGACGGCCGAGCGGCTTGGTGAGGACGTCCGCGAGTAGCCGACCAGTTTCGATGAACTCGATAACGATCTACCCTCCATCGACACAGTCCCTAAGGAAGTGGAACTTGACGTCGATGTGCTTGCTCCGGTCGTGGAGAACCGAATTCTTCGCGAGGGCGATGGTGGGCTGGTTGTCCACCATCAGTGCTGGTGGGTGAGCTTCCACACCGGTCAGCTCGCCTAGCAGACGACGCAGCCACACAACTTGGCACGCCGCTGTGGCCGCCGCCACGTACTCTGCCTCGCACGTAGACAGCACCACTACCTTCTGTTTCAGCGACATCCATGAGATTGGAGCCGACCTGAGGAAAACGAGCACGCCAGAGGTGCTCCACCGTCCGTCGATGTCCCCCGCCATGTCTGCATTGCTGAACACAGTGACCTGCAGCCTACTTCCACCGGTCCTGGGGAAGATGATCCCCTGATCCACTGTCCCCTTAACATAGCGTAGCAGCCGCTTCACCGTAGCCCAGTGATCCTCTCTGGGATCCTCCATGAAGCGACTGACGTAGCCCACGACGAACGTAATGTCTGGCCTCATGTGGACTAGGTAGCATAGACCGCCGATGATGTTTCGATAGAGTGTTGCATCTACCTTCTCTGCAGTACTAGCCTTCGTCGGCTTCAGTCGCTCCTCCATCGGAGTCACGCACAGCTTGCACTCAGCCATGCCGCTCCGCTCCAACAGCTACGAGGCGTACGCGCTCTGACCGAGCGTGAGCGCCTCCTTCCCCTGTCTCACCTCGATGCCGACGTAGTAGAAGAGCGCGCCGAGATCGCTCATTCGAAAATGAGCTGCCATCTCGTGCTTGAAGTTGTCGATGTCTTCCACACGCGCGCCGGTGATGATCAAGTCATCCACATACACGCCAACGACGAGTTCCTCCTTCCCCCATCGCCATGTGTGTAAGCGCGTGCTCGGTTGCGCACCTCGTGAACCCAAGCTTGCCCAGTGTGGAGTCAAGCTTGGCGTTCCACGCTCATGGGGCCTGCCGTAGCCCATAGAGCGCCTTGCGCAGTCGGAGCACCTTGTGCTCCGCTCCCTTGACGATGAAACCCGGAGATTGTCTGACGAAGACCGTCTCCGCCAGCTCGCCGTTGAGGAAGGCCAATTTTATGTCAGATGATGGACGCGCCAGTCCACTGCTGCTGCCAAAGCCAGTAGAAAACGGACAAACTCCATGCGCGCTACCGGTGCAAAGACTTCCTTGAAGTCGATGCCCTCGTGCTGTACAAAGCCTCGGGCGACGAGTCGCGTCTTGTGCTTGATAATGGCACCGTGCTCATCCCGCTTGACCTTGTCCACCCACTTCAGGCCGATCAAACGACATCCTGGAGGTAGATCGATGAGCTCCCAAGTCTTGTTTTCCTCGGTCGCCTTCATCTCCTCCAGCATCGCCCATCGCCAACGTCCATCGCGCTTGCCAGCGTGAACATGGGTGGTTCCTCAGCACTGACGAGAAGCAACTTTGGGTCATTGAGCAGCCAACCCACCTGGCCTGAGGGCCCTATGCCGCCGATGATGTCTTCCAGCCTTCAGAACCACACCTCCTCACCTTCATGGAAGGCATCCACGAACTCAGTAATATCACTTGGAGGTGAGGCGAACTCGATCGGTGTCGATGGAGTTCCCTATTCCACCGGAGTGATCGACACAGCACCCGGAGTGCTCGGCATCCCTTCTATAGTGCTCAGCTCTGTTGCTGGAGTGGTCGCCTCCACTCCAGCATCTCCACCACTGTGGATGATCAAATGATCGACGACGAAGGTGCTGGTGAAGCTGCCAGCTTCCCCCGTGCTCGGACTGTTCCAGTCCAGGCCACCTTCTCGTCGAACACGACATCGCATGAGACAACCACCTTGCCTCAGTGTGGGTCGTAGAGCCGGTACGCCTTGGTCCCTTCCACGTAGCCTAGGAGCACCATCGGTGTGCTCCTGTCCTCCAGCTTGGTGAGGACGGCTTTCGTCTTCCTGACGTGGCCGAGGCAGCCAAATGTCCGGAGGAAGGACACGCTCGGCTTGCGCCCATACCAAGCTTCGAACGGCGTCTTGCCCTTCAGGGCCTTAGTGGGCGCGCGGTTGAGGATGAACACTGCCGTGGTCACCGCCTCACCACAGAACCTTACCGGCATGCCCTTGGCCTTCATCATGGAATGAGCCATGCCTACCATCATCTGGTTCTGCCGCTCCACCACGCCATTCTGCCATGGCGAGTATGGCACGGAGTGGGGTCGCACCACACCCTGATCTGTGTAGTACGCAGCAAACCTCACCGAAGTGAATTTGCCACCGCGATTAGTCCTCAGCACGCGCAGCTTCTTGCTGCTCTCCGCCTCCGCGCACGTTTTGAACTTCTTGATCGCCACCGCCGCCTCGTCCTTGCTCGTTAGAAGTTGCAGCCACATGTAGCGACTGCAATCATCCATGAGCAGGAGGAAGTACCACCGACCACCGTTTGTGGCTGGCATGATTGGCCCGCAGAGGTCGCCGTGGATGAGCTCGACAGCGTCCGCCGTGTGATACTTGGCCGCCTTTGGGAACGGCAGCCTCCTCTGCTTCCCGGCCAGGCAGCTGTCACACAGCTCGCCTCCATGCTTGATGTGGGGCAGCCCTCGAACCATCTTCTCCAACCAACCAAATGCGTCGATGCTGAGATGACCGAACCGAGCATGCCACAACCATGGTTCCTCGGCATGCCGTGCTGCTAGGCACACCGGCTGCTCCACCTTCAAGTCGAGCAAGTATAGCTAATTCCGGGACCTCTTCACCTTGGCAAGAAGGCGCTGCTCCCAGTCCCTGATCCTGAGGACACCGTCCTTGATCAGTACCTCGCTACCGCGCTCATCTAGCTGTCCAATGCTAATGATGCTTGAACGCAGCTGCGGGATGTAATATACATCCGTTAGCGCACGGTGCTCGCCGTTCTGGCACCTGAAGATGATGGTGCCTCGCCCTCGGATTACCACCCTTGAGCCGTCATCGAACTTCACTGTGCCGGTCACGTCGTCGTCGAGCTCAGAGAAGGCTGCCTTGGAGCCCGCCATGTGGTTACTGGTGCCAGAGTCCAGGTACCACCGCTGCTCCTGCTCGTCACCCACATATCCGAGATGGACTTGGTGCGCGTGGTTCATCGAGGTTGACAACTCTCAGAGTCTTCTCGAGCCCTTCCACCGCCATCACCTCTCCCTTCTCCTTGGCCTCAACGTCCAGTGCACAGAACGTTGTTATTAGGATAGTGGCCTCATCATCATCATCAGCCTGCGCTAGATGAGCTTCAGCCTTCTTCTCCTACTTGTGATTTGGGCACTACTTTGCCCAATGACCCATCTTCCCGCAGCGCCAGTAGGCGTTGAGGTCGACCTTCTTCTTCTTCTCCGAAGAAGCCTTGCCGTGATGCTTGCCATCACCACCGTGGCTGGAGGAGGCTACCCGAAGTTCCTCCGGGCAGCCCAATCCTCCTCTGTCAGCAGCAGCTTGCCGCTGTCCTTCATTATTGTGGCTTGCTCCATGCGCTCATCCATCGCCCACAGACGGCCTATCACGTCCTCAATAGTGAGGGTGGACAAGTCCAGCATCGTCTCTATGGAGAGAGCGGTCTGGATGTACTTCATCGGCACGGAGTGGAGGTAGAGACCGCCTCTTCTTCGTCGATGGTGACTCCGTGGCTCCTCAGCTTGCTGATGAGCGTTTGCAGGCGGAG
This sequence comes from Miscanthus lutarioriparius, assembly GCA_904845875.1. NCBI lineage: Eukaryota > Viridiplantae > Streptophyta > Magnoliopsida > Poales > Poaceae > Miscanthus > Miscanthus lutarioriparius. The sequence continues at coordinate 72,860,908 of CAJGYO010000016.1, read as the reverse complement.
GAAGAAGTCCTCCACCGATTCACCATCCTTGAACTTGAGGTTGGCGTACTCCTGCTTTAGAAGCTGGGTCGTCGCCTTCTTTGCGCGGTCAGAACCGACGCGCATCGCCGCTATGTCCTCCCACGCCTCCTTAGCAGAGCTTTTCGCCCCCAACGGCTCCCTGTACTACACCGGTACAGCAGCGAGGATAGCCTCCAACGCTGACATGTCGTCTTCTTCATTGTTGGTGCCCTTATCAACAACATTCCAAAGTCGTCGGGCTCTGAGCTTGACCTTCATGGTCACCGCCCACTCGCCATAGTTGGTGCGAGTCAGCGTCGGCCAACTGGTGCTGCTGACCTCCCGCACCGTGCGCACAACGACCTCTTGTCGTGGCTGGGCAGCCTTAGTAGTGCCACTGCTGTCGCTCATCTCCAAACCGTCTGTCATCGCCAGCGGTTAGTCCGGCGACGGCGCTTGTACAGCTCTGATACTACTTGTTGTCCCTCTAGATCACCGACACGGGTGAGCCGACCACTCACCGACATTGCCGACCACGACACTATCGTTGCCGAGCACACACTATGGCTAAAGGTAGAAGAAGGGATGGAGATCAAAGCACACACACAGCACAAGCACCAGCGTTGACCGAAACTCTGCAGAGGAGATGGCAAAACTGAACTCGCTCTATTTATTGAGTTGCGGTGGCAAACTATATATACAACTCTACCCATCTAATCTTAGTACACAGACATGTCAGGCCATCATGCTGCTACAGTGATTAGATGTGACAACAGGGCTGACTTTGACGCCTGCCCCTGCTGTGGCTACGGTGCGGCAGGTGGGCCGTTCGGCGCATGCCCCTGCTGCGGCTACAGTACCACAGCAGGGAGCCTTTTCGGCGTCGCCTTCCCCTGCCATGCTTTCACACTAGGGAGCAGTAGATTACTTAACATAAGTAACCTGGACCGGTTTTATCAGCCTTGACTTTCCATGTAATAGACTGCTCACATTGTTTTTTTTTTCATGGCCGTGTCCTTATTAGGACACATATTTGGTTAAAAGGAAGTAGAGTCTTGGTTGTTCAGTAAAGAAGCGATCCGTTCACATTGTTTGATAACCAAAATTTCAGAAACCCAATTGGTTTGGTATAACCGAATGTCTGCCCCTACGAATATGCATGTCATTCGGAGACGAAGGGATCAATTAAGAAGCAAAGTGCAGCGCACGGTACCACCACTACCCATGCATACTAGGCTTGTTCACCCTTCTCCCCAGCTGCGGAATGTGCTTCTGTGCTGTGCCCAGTGCCCACCGGCCACCACCACCACTCTCTCTAACGACTCTGCCGACGAATGGGGCACATACGATAGGTGAGGTCGGTGTGCACTAGTAACGCCCACGCCACGCCACGTCGCCACGGCGTGCGTTGGTCGGATGACCAGCCAGCGACGCGCGCGGCCGCCACAGACGACGATCTGTCTGTCACGGCTCACGTCGGCGGGTCGGGGGCTCGGGAGCAGGTACACATCCGGTCCCGGATCGGAAGCAGGAGGTCGTGCATGCAGCACCTAGCACTGCAGTGGCCGCCTCCACTACACGGAGTCAACATATGTTTCTTCATTAATCTGTGCTTTATTTGTTCCCGTCATTTCGTTCCAGATCTCTGACCAGCGCCGCTGTAGGCCGGGTGGTTACATCGAGGACGAAAGGTGCCGCCGGCCGGCCATTGCAGAGAATAAGCAGCTAGCGGCAGGCCTCAGCTCGGCCTCGGCTCTACCGTGCCCTACAAGTCTTGTGGCCGGCTGCCACCCGCGGCCAGGCCAGTATCTCGTCTCGCCAAACCAATTAAACCCTCCTGCCGTCTCCGCTATACATACTCCTCCTACGTAGGAAGCATAAACTATTGTTGTTAGCTATAGTACTGTACGTCTGTACCTGTAGTAGGTAACGATGGGCACGAGTCACACTCGATCCTCGAGAGCTAGTACATACACTACCATTTTCGTTCAGGAATGCTATAGGATACATGTGTGTTTTGTGGTTTGTTGGCACGTGAATTTTCTGGCCGCAGGATGAAGAATGGAACGCCTGATCTGTGTGCTGGTTGCTTTGTGTCGCTAATGTGTAGGGCCCACTCAAAATGTTACTGCTTGAAATCGGAAGTCGCGCGCTGTCGGTTTCTCTGATTTTCCCGCATCGTCCCGACGAGAGGGGAAAGGCGTTCGTTCCCGGCGAGGCGATTGTCTCCAACGCCTCGATCCGCTCCCTATCCTGCTAGTGCTGGAGCTCGTGCAGCCTCCGCTCCAGCTCCGTCGCGGAGACTCCTCCCTCGTGCCGCCGCTCTCACGATTGGCCGTCGCCGTCGTTGTCCAGGAGAGGAAGCGGAGTGGAGGCGCTTTCTTGTGTGGCGTTGCGGTGATCTTTCGGCGCACTGCCCGCCCGACCGCCCCGCCCTGCCTCGTCTCCCCCCTAGCCGAATCGAAGCCTCGCTTGCGTCCACCGGTCTCAGAGCTCGAGATATGCTTTCGCACGCCGCGCCCCCTAGGATTCAGGTTTGGTGCCCTGTCCTCGCCTATGCGATTTGTGCCCCGGGGTTTCGGTTTGGGCTCCTTGTTCGTGCGATTCTCAGTAATTTGTGTTAGTTACGATTTTTAGGAAGGGATGATCCGTTTGGATTCTGGTGTACAGAACGACGGTGGATCCGTCCATTTTGTTGAATGTCTCCTGATCTGTTCCATTTTGTTGTGTTGAGAAGATCGGTTATTCTAGGAAAGTGACGAGGATGGAGGATGGCATCCGAAAGGTCTTGGGAGGCAAATCTGGATCTGTCACTCGCTCATCACTGGCTCAAAGTGATATAGCAGGAACCCTGCCTGGATTTGCAGCTTCTAGCAGGGTCAGTTGCAGATTAGATTAGGGCGATATGCCATGTTTCAGATTGTACTTTACCGGCTTTTGTAGCTTGTCATTTTAAACACTAGAAAAAAGAACAAATAGAGAAATGCTAATGTATAGGAAGATACTCCATAAAGTCACCTTGTTAGATGAGCCCCTTGATTTGTGTTCCTCATCTGTTGCTTGATTTATTCGATCCCCTTTTCCTGATGTGGTGTCGATTTGCTCGATTGGTTGTGTTTTTGTTCTGTTACTGTTGTCTCGCTGTAGCCCTCTTCCAGCCGGAAGTCCACCGGCTGCAAGTAGTGAAGCGAATTGCGTTAGCCAGAAGCAACGGGTGAATCCCAATCTTTGGCTAGGCTGGCTGGCAGCAATTACTAATGTCGTCGGCCAAGGCTACTGCATTCATTGAAGTTTTTAAAGTTCTCTATATGTATTTGCTAGTGGTGTCACTGGAGTCAAGTTTCTTTGGGTGAGGAGCATACAATTCCAAAGATCGTAAAACTGGACTTACATGTGTTTTGTTCTTTCTAGTCTGAATCTGTATTCCATCAGTTTGTGCTAACTAAATCTAGAGAACCAATGATGGGGGTAGGAGTATGTAGAGCTAGTTTGTTTTTTCACCTAGCTCTTCAGATACTTTAGAGTTCAGATATCTTCCATATCTTTCCCAAGTCCATCATTGGTCCACAGCACACATTTTTATCATAATAAAGTTTGAGGTTCTCGTGCCAGTGTGCCACGATCTTTTTCCCATGATAAAGAAGGTTGATGTCTTTCAGCTCCTTCTGAGCGAAGGCGACAGCTTGGATTCCGATTGTTGACAGAAATTATGATACCATATTATTGTTTCTTTTGATGTTTATATCTGACTGCTTACCCGAAGAATTTCACCTACAGTCAGTTAGTGCCCACCGGCCACCACCACCACTCTCTCTAACGACTCTGCCGACGAATGGGGCACATACGATAGGTGAGGTCGGTGTGCACTAATAACGCCCACGCCACGCCACGTCGCCACAGACGACGATCTGTCTGTCACGGCTCACGTCGGCGGGTCGGGGGCTCGGGAGCAGGTACACATCGTCAACCTCTGCCGTCCTCTCCTCTGCGCCTTTGACAATCCGACGGACCGACCGGGCATCCGGCCGGTGACGACGCGCCTCAAGGCGTGCATGCGGCCTGTGGGGCGACACGTGGTCGGCCGGCAGGCAGGCGTGCGGGCATCGCCGCCGTGGACCAGCAACCACGCCAGTACGTACGCCACGGCGTGCGTAGGCATATTACATGCGTACGTGCCACGCGACCAACATGGCAACATCAACCGCGACCGACTGGATTCAGCGCTGGCTAGCCAGATCAGCACGTCCGAAAATCGGGAGCATGCGTGCGCGTGGCGAATTTATGCGCCCCAAGTAAAGAGGTTACAGGTCCAAGAGTAACCGTGCTACGGTTGGTCTCCTCACAACGGACTGGCCCTTCCTTCTTTTGACCAACTATATATAATTTAATTATTGAAAAACTATATATAATTTAATTATTGAAAACAAGTATGTACACACATCCACTTTAATCATCTACTATACTTCTTTTATACTCGCTTGCTCCCTCCGTTTCACAATATTTGTCATTCTAGCTAGGATTGAAATTATTTTCACAAGTTACTAGCCATTGTCATATTCAAAACCATCATCGACTCCTTATTACCCTTTATTAGTGCAACTGCAACAGCCAAATACATCCCTGACCAGCTAGTAATAAATGTTGTGAAGTGAACAAGCACATGATTTGATAAACCGCTAGTTAGGCTATACTAAGGCCCCGTGGCTCTCAGCGGCTCCGTCGTCTCCTCCAACTCCTACATTGTTCAGGCATTGTTCATCAAAGCCCCTTTTCTCTCGCTTTCTCTAGATGAATTGGGAGCCGGAAGAAAACGGTATTTTTGGCTCGTACAGCTTCGGCTCCTCGGCTACTATTGTCCTGTTTGCTTGGCTGATAAGCCATGGCTGAAAGTACTGCTGATTTGTTGTGAGAGAAAAATACTGTTCGTTGGCTGAAAAAGTACGGCTTATAAGCCAAGCGAACAGGGCGTATAGCGCAGAGCCAGAGCCAGGAGGATTTTGACCAAACATGCCCTAAATTTGACTCTTTCATACCGATACATGCCCTCTAAATTAACCCAACAAATGTATTAATTGATAAATCTATGTGCAAGTCTAAATAACCATGTCGTCTTTCTCCCTTGCTCTGTCCATTCGATAGGGCTCCCATCCTTATGCTAAATGATTCCAAATAGGGTGCAACAAGAAATTATGTTTTATCCTTGAGGGGGAGGGGCAATAGTAGGAAATTTCAAAGGGGGGGGGGGCTTGGCCTCCTTATCTCCCACCTTTCCGCACCATTGGGTCCAAGCCACAAGGTCATCATCTTGTCTCTCCAAGAACAACACATTATATGTCCTTTGTTGTTGTGGCCAATGCCTTACAACAATGTGTTCGGTGGTTCCATGCACGGAGGATCACAATGCAAATTCCACAACCTAGACATTCTTTGACAAAACCATCCTCATGTAAAGTGTTTCTTCTTCTTCTTCTTCTTCTTCTTCTTCTTCTTCTTCTTCTTCTTCTTCTTCTTCTTCTTCTTCTTCTTCTCTCCACATCCAATTTCTCTATTCTTCTATCCCCATGTGAAGTGTTTTGGGGATCTAGCAAGGAATGTCATTTCCTCCTCCTGTGATGTAGCTTATCTAGTGAGCTATGTTTACGGATAAGGAGAGGGGTGTTCAAATTCTTGTGAGGCTTTCTCCAATCCTTCAGATTTAGTGGGAAGGCTAGTGAGAACGACACTTCGGTTGTGGATGACGCTTTTATGGATAGTGGATAGGAGGGAGGGAACGCTTGTTGGGGTGGAAAAGGGCACTTATCGGAGGTTAATTGGTGGATTTTTAGGGAATTCAGATTTTGGGTTACAAGGTGAAGAACATGTGCAATAATATTTTCAAGAGATGTTGAATGGACCGATACTCTTTATCCTTCTGTGGTGCTCTTCCTTACCACTTTCTCGTATATACATTTTATTCACTAGCTATCTTTATATGTACAACTTGCACCAACGATGAGGTTAGGGCAGGTGAGTTTGGGGTCCTAATGAAGCTGAGGTAGTACAGTAACGGGAGGAGGATAGGATCTAATTGTTGTATATGACGAAGACCTGTTGCTACTGGAGAGACAGGAGGCAGATCATGCTTAGGGTCAGTACGTGTTATCCTAAATGCTAAATAGTAAACATATGGTCACTTGTTGTTTATCCATTATTTGAGCACATTGGACGTTTAAACGGGAAAAATAGTCGTTCGATCGGACAAAATGACCGATTAAACAGAAATGTTGTACCACCATGTAGCGTTCAAACGGCGTGTAAATAGGATAAACAACCGTTTGGACGAACATTGCTTTGGGTAGCCCCAACACGGTGACACAACTTGTGCTTGCTAGGTTCATTGGCCATAGTGGAGTTAAAACAGTGGGTGAGAGAGAGGAGCTTTTGTAGGTCGCAAGCCATCCATGCTAGAGATGCTAAGGGAAAGCGATAGGTGAGAGTAGGAGGACGGAATTAAAAGAGAACATGCAATATATTTTCATGTAGTAAATCTAATTAGAGATATAAATATTGATATGTTCCTATGAACTTAGTTAATTTTTTAAAAAAATAAGTTGTTCAGAAGTCAAAATCTAGAGTTGTTTTTTTAACAGATGAAGTATTGGGTTTTACGGATCTCAAGTACTCCCTTCGTTCAAGAAAGACTTGCAATTCTAGGATCAAACACGGAAACCAAGGTGGTTGAAAAATTATAAGAACACCCCTATGAATGACTGACAGAATGCCATTGCAGCTCTGTAGCAAGCAAGAACACGAACATGGGACTACTAGGAAAGCGTCCACGTGTGCGCGTAAGGCTTTTGCTTTTTTCTTTTAGGCTGTGTTTAGTTCGTAAAATTTGGGAATTTGGCTACTGTAGCACTTTTGTTTTTATTTGGCCATTATTGTTCAATCATGGTCTAATTAGGCTCAAAACGTTCGTCTCGCAATTTTCAACCAAACTGTGCAATTAGTTTTTTTTTCGTCTGCATTTAATGCTCCATACACGTATCGCAAGATTCGATGACATGGCTACTGTAGCACTTTTTGGGAAAGTTTTTGAACTACACACTGCCTTATTACGGCCACGATGCCTTTTATTACGTGAATGTGGAGCGGTGGGTCCCATACAGCCTGCTACCCTACTCTTTTAGGCTATATAAATTGTTGAACGACGGTCTTTCTCGGAACAAATTTTAAATCAGAGAACGACGGTCTTTCATGAACAAATGGAGTATTCCGGTGCAAAGCATGAAACCCGCATAAAAATGGGGAGCCACCAGCCGCTCACGTGCGGGCTTCTTGTTTCTCTACTATCTAGTACTACTCGTTGTTGAATGTTTCTTTTGTCTCGGGTCAATCCAGCGACATGCTACTGCTTTTCTTCTTCTTTTATTACAAAGAAAAGAAATTCGTAAAAAAGAAACTTTTCCGCGCTCGCTCACATCTGGATGGTAGGACTCCAGAACACACAGGGCGGTCGTACACGTCTCCAAACCTACGGTCCGATCCAGACACGCGCGCGCCAAGTGTCAACCCCCCGTGCGTGCCGTATATACATACACAAAGAAAAAGTTCTACCACATCGTGCGACGCGTGAACGAATGAGTCACGTCCCCGCCCGCCCGGCCGCCAGGGCCCAGAGGCCAGCACGCAAACCAGCGATCATCTTTCATGGACACCCTATTATCTTAGATCGTTTCTGTGGCTTATAAGCCGACTGATACTATTTTATTGTGAGAGAAAAATATTGTATCATAACTAATAAGCATGGCTAATATGATGAAGCGAACAGGATTATGAGTCGCGGACTCGCGGCGCTCTCCGGCGGCCAGCGGCCGGCCGGCCAACCGGAGCCGTGGCTGGCTCCTGGCTGTCCTCCTGCTGGCCGGCTAGCTGTGATTACTTGCAGCGCAGGCCAAGGACATGCCCATGACACGTCCCCGTCGGGGGCCGCCACCTGGACGACGCGGGCGCAACTGCATGTTGGAGGTCCAGAAAAGAAAAATGGAGGCTGACATCAGGAGGAGGGAGAGCGAGAGAGATCGAGATGCTTCGCAGCAAAGGAAGACTCGCGTGGGCATGCAATGGCCTTTGCCGTCTGACGACGCGCTGTCGTCCTCGTGACGCCACCCGCCACTCCACGCAGGGGCCGGCCCGGGCCCCGCGGGCCCACCGTAGGCATGCTGCATGACCGCTCGGATCCTTTGTGAACGCCGCCGTCTCGCGCCACAGTGCGGCGGCGGCGCCCCCCGACGCCGGCCTCTTGCATGGCTGCAGTAATGGCAACGTTAACCTTTAACGAACTCTTGTTTACTGAAGCTTCTTTTTTGTGTGTGTGTCTGTATTTTACGCTAATTAGATTTTTCTTAATTAACTAAAGTGGTGCTCCAAATCCAAAATCGATGTACTTATTGAAGACTCTTACGATTGTGTCACGTTTAGTTTCGAGGATTGAAATACTACGTTGAAATTTCTGTATGAAGTTTCATGAGACAGGAGCCTATGAAAAAAAAAACGATGGTATCCACATATGCATGGAAATAAGAACGGATTGAGCTAGCATTAACACTCCTAAACTACAAGACAACAAAAGGCACATGGAATGAATAAATTAATTGGACCAGCGACATCTCATCAGTCCATTTATTTGGAACTTGGTTCGCTCCAACGGTCCAACCTTATGAATGTGATTGACTGACAGTTTTGCCAACCCATCCGCTTCTTTCTTTTTGCAAAATGGCTCAATCGACCGTGTGTTTAAGTCGACGCCATTCATACATCCGAGGTCATCTTCGCTTGTCTTATGAGCCGTATTTTTTTAGTAAAAGAATAATATTTTTTTTTATAATAAATCAGCCAACAGTACTTTTCAACCTGACTTATAAGACAATGTATGGTTGGGGTTCATTTTCCAGTCTCATTGCTAGTTGACCTTTGTAGTACTCTCTTCTTTTTACAGCATTAACCTTTTGTTCTCGTCCACCCTAAACCCTAATGGTTCGCCTCTGTGTGTAATCGATATATATGAGATTAGTTATGGCATTTAACATTAATTGTTATGGCAGGAGACGCAAGTGAGAAAAGATACTATAAGCACGTCGGTATTTATCCACAATGCATTCGTGAATCGGTGTATGAGCAGTGCCGGCATACAATTCTCAGTTCCTAGTTCGATCGTGTTCTACCTGTATTGTGCACTAGTCATATGCATATATGTTTTTTAGACCAAAGACATTCATCATCTTTTATTGAAAGCGTAACGAACGCCAACTGTCCGGGGATTGGGGTTATCAGTTTTACATGGTAGCAACAAAACAAAGAGTTTAACAGCTCTATCCCACCAATCTTACTACTAACTCGACTACCTGAAACTCTCATATATGTCGTCTTAGATTATTATCACTGGAACCTTACATATTCCATCCGTTCCAAATTATAATTTATAAGTTGATTTGACTTTTTGATATATCGAATTTGTTATATATCTAGACATAATATATATCTAGATCAATAGCAAATTGATGTACCAAAAAAATCATAATGACTTATAATTTGGAACAGAAGGAGTACATTATAATAAGTAAGGTCTAGATATGATGGTCAGAGCCATTATTCATGAGTTTATTGAAACATGCAGCTAGTGAACGTCTCACTGCATACGTACGATCGAATACATTTTTTTTTTTTTGCATTGGCACCCACAAAAAACAAATACAAAACAAAAGACATAGTACTAGCATGTGCAGGGTTGATTAGGCAGCGCATTCGCAAAAGTCTATGATATGTTTCCGCTAAACATGTACTCCTACCTTTGACTCTCTTCATTGTCTTTTGTAAGAGCAAGTATAATAATGATCTTATAGCAAAAACTAGTTAGCATTTTTGCAGATATACGAAAGAGAGAACAGAGGAGAGAGATGAGAACTCGACTCTCATACAAGCAATAAGCTGGGCACGGAAGCATAGACATTGGTGGGTCCACATATAAGTGTATGTGAGACGGAATAGGAAAGAGAATGTGTGACTTGTTAGCACATAATAATAAAAAAAACTTTTTTAGAAAATAGAAGAAAACTATAACTTGACTTATAGTCAAACAGTTTAACGCTATTATTAATCTGGCTCTAAGGCGCAAACACATATCAAGATCCAAACATCAGAATCTTTGACCAATAATTTGACTAACATTTTGTTATTATTATAAAATTATAATACAAACTTGATACAGTAAAATTTGTCACTAACTATACTATCCAATGACCATAAGTTTATAGGTATAAATAGTATAAGATCAAGTAAATAAAAAATATATAATTGGAAAGACCGTGTCAAGTCAAGATGCGTTTTATAAAAGATATTGGAATGAGCAATAAGAAAATATATACTCACAATTAATCTATCAATATTTATTACACATCTTAAATATTAAATATCAGTATCTATTGATACACTACTAGTATTTAGTTAATTTTATTAAAAAGCTTTGACTCATAGGAAACTGATATGCACATTTTTAGGAAGCGGGATTACGTGTGATGTACTAGGAATTACTTAGTCTCGTGTGCCACGAAGCAGCAGTGCAGAAGCTAGCTGAATATGTGGATCTAAAGCTGTTTTTTTCGAGCTGGAGCTCTGCCAAACAAGCCGTAAGTCAGTGAGATAGAAATGGTACCCCACCACCCCGGGAAGCATGAATGAAGCCAGGCGCGGGCGGCGCAGAGGATCCAGATCTTGCGAAGAAAGCAAATATGAAAGCAAGCCGTTTCCGCGTTGAAACCCAGCAGCAGGCCAGGCCAACAACAGATTTTCTTCTCTCTTTTCTCTCTCTCTCGGTCTCGGGTCCGGCCGGGGAACAAGCAAGGCCAACTCGGCTCCCTCTCTCCTCCTCGGCTGCTCTTGACTTCCATTCCATCCCAATTCCCACCACTGACCTGACCGCCGGCCGTCGATCACATCATTATCCCTCCATCTCCCTCCCCTTCCTTTCCCCGGCGTCCAAATCCATCCATCCCTAGCCCCACTTCGCCGTCCGGTCCCGTCCCACTCCCATCCACCACCAGTTCCCCTGTCCACCACCGCCTCCACCTCAACCGCGCCATGGATCCCTTCCACCACCTCAACACCTCCTTCTCCAACCCGTACCACCCGCTCCTCTCCCCGTCGCCGCCGCACCACCCGCACTTCCCACCGCTCCCGCTCCCCGAGCCGCCGCAGCTGCCCTCGGCCTCGGCAGCCTCCAGCGCCGCCAGCCTCGAGCGGGAGCGCCTGCCGCAGTGGTCTCACGCCGAGACGGCCGCGTTCCTCGCCGTGCGCGCCGACCTCGACCACTCCTTCCTCACCACCAAGCGCAACAAGGCGCTCTGGGAGGCCGTCTCCGCGCGCCTCCACGCGCAGGGCTTCGCGCGCACCCCGGACCAGTGCAAGTCCAAGTGGAAGAACCTCGTCACCAGGTTCAAGGGCACCGAGGCTGCCGCGGCGGCCGTCGTCGACCCGGCTTCCGCGTCCGCAGCGCAGCAGCAGCCGAGGCCGCAGTTCCCGTTCCATGACGAGGTGAGGCGGATCTTCGACGCCAGGGCCGAGCGCGCCCAAGAATTGGAGAGGAAGAGGGCCAAGGGCAAGGGCGTGGGGGACGACGAAGGCGCCGGCGAGGGGGAGGACGTCGACGAGTACGAGGAAGACGAAGAGACCGAGGCGGACGCCGCGGCGGGCGACGAGGAGCTGGCGGCGGACGCGAGCAGGGCCGGCGGCGGCGGCGCCGGGACGAAGAAGCGAAGGCGGAAGCAACAGCAGCAGGCGGCGCGGGCTGGTAGTAGGGCGGCCGCGGACCAGGGCGAGGTGGAGTCCATGCTGCGGGAGTTCATGCGCCGCCAGGCCGAGATGGAGGAGCGCTGGGTGGAGGCCGCCGAGGCGCGCGAGGCCGAGCGCCGCGCGCGCGAGGAGGAGTGGCGCGCCGCCATGGTCGCGCTCGGCGAGGAGCGCCTCGCGCTCGTGCGCCGGTGGCGGGAGCGCGAGGACGCCTGGCGCGCGCGCGCCGAGGAGCGCGAGGAAAGGCGCCACCAGCTCGTCGCAGCGCTGCTCGCCAAGCTCGGTGGCGGCGACTCGTGACGAGTCGTCGCCTCGCCATGCATCCATGGATCGATCAGCCCTCGCGTGCCACTCGACCTCGCTTGTCCATCCAAAACCCCCTCGCCCACCGGTACGAACCAAACAACCCACGCACGCCCTACTCGCTGCTTATCGTCATGTCTTCTTCATCCGTACTGCACAAACTTAACTAAAGCTAGCTGCATAAACCTCCATGCATTGATCGATCTATCGATCTACTGCTAATCATATAAATCTTCTGATGCACAACACTGCTTCTTTGTTGGATTCTTGCTCAGGAGCAACGATGTTTCACCGCGAAGCGCCCGCATCGGCCGGATAGCTACTCTACTTTATAATGGTCGTTGATCACTCGATCCATCCATCCATCCATGACCTTTGTTGATTAGGGTTTCTCTGCTAGGCAGCTAGTGAGAGCAGGTTAGTAATATAATGAGGTGTATACATTCTCATCAGGTGGTGAAAAGGGTTTATGATTTATTGCAGCTCATGCAGTCTTATCTTTGTTTATTAGCCACGCACCCTAATGATGATGATAACTGATCACAGCACCTCTCTAGTACTAACTAGCTTAGCTAGTCTCATCATCAGCTTCAGGATCGTCTTTGAGCTTTCTGGCTTTACAAGTGCACGGATGGATGCTAGCTTCTCCTTGGTACTTCTCCATAGATCTCCCCCCTCCTCCGTCTTTATAGTCTTTACAAGATGATCTGTAGGACCTCCCGCACCATGGTCGGTGCTTTCCACTCGAAAACGGGTGTGTGCCTCAGTGATGATATGTCTCTGCAGGGCTTGCGTAGCTTTTGCGCGACACGGCCTAGTAGCCGCAAGATCGTTCTAGGTTTCCCTCTCTTTTCAGTTGCATGGGTAAAGATATGCATCTCACTAGCGAAAAGAGATTTGCATCTGAAAAGTTGTAGGACTGGACTAGCCCGCTAGGATGATCGGGAAAGAGAGGAGAGGATGCATGGTGGATACTGGAAGCACATGGTTGCTGATAGAGGGTGCAGGAGGCTGCTTTGCTTTGCTTATCATACAGGAAGGGTATCGATGCCCCCTGCGGCCTTCCTGTTGCATATGCATACATCTAGCAAAAATTCAGAGGTGTCCAGCAGAAGCCACTATATACTGCATATACATGACCGAACTAGCTAGCTACTAGCTAATCATTTAGATTATTGCGTGGTATGGTGTGCTTGCTTGTCTGAATAATATTTGTTATTGTTAATTACAGGATCAGCTCCTCACTAATGATGTGTGAACTAACCGCGTGTCATAGAATGCATCATGGCTTCTGGCAGACAGTGGGCGCGTCGCATGCGTGTGTGGTATGAACCCATCAGCACGCACAGTGTGTACGTAGGGAAGTAGTAGGGTCGTAGTATGAAACCGCGTATGTAGTGCATCATCGCACCGTTCGCTTAGCTTAGCCGTACTTTTTTAGCTAACGAGCAATATTTTTCTCTCACAACAAATTAAGCAACAGTACTTTCAGCTATGCAGCCAAGTGAACAGGGCGCCATATCCCAGATCAGAGATCGATGTTCGGCCGGGAAATTGCTGGCCCTATATATTATATATGTGGTTTAGCTAGTTGACCAAGTGATGTCAGGTTCTCTTTTGTAGTTAATGTTTATTAGTTGTTTATTATACGTATTATACGTGTGTATATATATATATATGTATATATGTATATATATATATGTGTGTGTGTGTGTGTGGGTTTGCATCACCATTCATATGCTAATAAAATTCATCAAAGCTAGATCGATCTGTGCTTTTATTAATAGATAACTCTGCCATTTATTTGAAGCAAAATTGCTGTGGCTTGTGTGAATCCTTTGGGTGAAAGCCAAATGGTATCAATTGCATACAAGACTTTGAGGTCCAGACTTCCTAGCTGTAAACTTTAGTGCATATGCTACCAGCTAACATTGTCGACGATAGTGCGTGTGGTCATAACAACAGCTTGTCGGGGAAGCTGGTTAGTTCACTTGTTAGTTGCTACTGGCATGACCATGAGTTCATGCATGTTACTAGGAAAAAAAACTAAGATGTGTGAGTGTGACAAACAGATACATACGAGGATAAACAACAACAATATATAGTAACTACTTTCGTCCTTTGTAACATTTGGTTTTCACTTATCTCCACTTTGTCCAGAGAGAGCTCACATATTGAAGGTAATCTGTTATCTTACACCGTCAAGAAACTTTATTGTATTTATGAGTTACTTGTGCAGATAATTGAGATCATAATGACGGGCAAAGTGACATCAGCTTATCATTTGCGTGACCTAATAGTATATATCTGTAAGCAAATTGGCTAGTTGGTACGTCCAGCTTTCTTGACATGTCGTGTTCACTGTTCACTTTTGATGAGCGTGCTCTTGTTCACTTTTGATGCTTCTTGAGTGTTCACAATGGCAACAGGCAATCAAAGGATACCGATCGGTTGTCAGTATTTCCTTGGTTTTAGCCTCAGCCTGACACAAATAATGGACTCCGGCAATTTGATCGATTAACGACACTGCCTGTGCCAATTATCATTCTATTTCTATTCCAACTTGATATTTATTTTGGCAGCTAATTAAACTGGTAGCCCCTTTAGATAACTATTGGTTAATTTACTGCCAACTCTAAACAATACATATATTGTTAATTTATTAGAATGGATTCAGCTAAGGCCATGTTTAGTTCGCCCGAATCGGCGCGGTCGAAAACACAGTAGCATTTTGTTTTTATTTGGTAACAATTGTCCAATCGTTGACTAATTAGGTTCAAAACGTTCGTCTCGCAAAATACAACCAAACTGTGCAATTAGTTTTTGATTTCGTCAACATTTAGTACTTCCATGTATGTACCGTAAGTTTGATGTGACGGGAATCTTCTTTTTCATAGTGACAAAGTTTGGATTTGGGGTGGAACTAAACATGGCCTAACTTGTATCCATGCCTTTATATGCATCTGCTATTGCTTTTGTGGTGTGAGGAATTCCTGATGCCAGTCTGATTTCATACTTTGATGAATACTTGATAGATATTTTGTGGTTAGTAAATGTAGACTAGCTTCTCTATTATTATTTCATACTAGCTAGTAGATAGCAGTAGTTCCGAAAGAACAATACTGGCAATTTCTTGGCAGTATCAAAGATGGACTAGCCTGCTATACCTGGGGTGGTTGGAAACCAGTTAAATAAGCCACCTTGGTTGTACTGCATGTAAAGAAACTGACCATACGTGGTCTACACATATCTATGATCTAGTAAGCAAGCAGTAGTTTATTTGCATGCATGATTCGCCAGTCAATATTGTGCCCTAGCTAGCTAGTGGGAAGTCAAGGGTAGCACACATGTATGGCCAAAATCTAGAGGGAGACGTACTGCTTGACGCGCAAATGATAGTAAATAACGCCGTGTTTAGTTGAAGTCCAAAATCCAAAAAGTTAGAGGGAGCACACATCGAATGTTTACTGAGCGAAAAAGAAAAACTAATTACACAGTTTGGCGGAAATTACGAGACTAACGTTTTGAGCCTAATTAGTCCATGTTTGGACACTAATTGCCAAATAAAAACGAAGGTGCTACAGTAGCCCCAAATTCCAAATTCATGGAACTAAACAAGGGCTAAATATATAATGTAAATATTCTGCAATTGAAGCACCAGCATCGAGATTGATAGATGTGACTCCAGTAGACAGCGACCAAATTGTCCGTCCTAGCTATCGTCACAGAGAAAGAGAATGATGTAGATGGAGCGATGGAGATTCAGAGAGTGGCAACAAATTGCACTGATGAAGTTGCATAATTGAAGTGGTACATAAGGTTGTACTGTACTACATAATTTGACTACTAACTGACACTTATGCGTGTATTGTATGGCAGAGAGCGATCGATGATATGCAAACGTTGTTGCTTGAACATTAAGTTTATGACCACACATATATATACTTTCAAAGTTCAATGATCTTGCCAACTTGGTACTCTGGTCTCTTATTATTTTCTCCATTCCAAATTATAAGTTATTCCAAGAAACTTGGAGAGTCAAAGCATCTCAAGTTTAACCAAAATTATAGAGAAAATTAAAAAGATTTATAACATCAAATAGGTATACTATAAAAATATAATTAATGAAGAATCTAATGATACTTAGTTTGTATTATAAATATTATTATCTTATCATATAAATTTATGTCAAACTTGAGATGCTTCGACTCTTTAAGATTCTTGTAATGACTTATAATTTGGGATAGAAAGAGTAACTCTTATTCTTATACAGCAGCATAGAAGAACAACAAGGAATTCCATCTCCACTGGCCATGGCCAGTTAGAACCTAAATAAGGAAAGGGAATGCAAAATCCAATGCTAGCTGGAGGTTTGAACAAGAGTGTGGAATGGAAAAGGAAAATGTGTGAATGCATACGCGCGCACGCTCGGCGCGCGTGGAAATCCATCTGCCGCCGCTTGCTTCCGGCGAATGCATGCATGTGTGAAAGAAAATAATCTTCCTGGCGGGCGGCTGCAGTGCACGTATCACAAGGGCATCCCCACCCCATTCCGGTCCACGTAATCACGCACACCCACACGTCATCCACGCACCATATTAGAGCAGATACAATAATACCCTCGGCTTGGTTTATAGCCAAGCCAACTCAATAAAATCCTACGTAGAGGAGAGAGAAGCAGCAAGTCGCAACTTCCAGCGCTGAGACACCTAAACCTAAAATAGGTAACAGAAAATCTAAAATTAACCTCTAACAAAGTATCTATACGGGTTGTCTAAGAGACACAACCTAAATATAAGTATTATTTCTCCTGAAAATCTATTTATAAAAAAATTTATCTATACGGGTTGTCTAAGAGACACAACCTAAATATAAGTATCATTTCTCCTGTTATTGGAGAATACGTGGAATAATCCTTTACGTGAAGCGCTACGTTCTCGTTGAGATAGCCTTATCGCTTGTGCGATTCCCTGTGGTTTGTGGGGCCCGCCACCACCAGACTCCCGTAACTCATCCAACCGCGTCGCAGCGATGCGCTCGTACCTCGCCGCCGGCTTCGCAGATTGCAGGTCGTCTAAGCCGCGTCCGTCGCCGTTCTCACGCCGGCCGCCATCGTCCTCGCAGGCGAGCGGTGCCGCCGTCGCGCGCTGCTAGCCCGTGTGATTGAGTCCACAGCGACGCCATCGCCGCCGTCGCACTCTGCTCGGCCGGCCGCAATCCCTCGCGCGCTCGCCGCTTCCAGTCCGGTAGAGAAAAAAATCGTAAATTTACGAATCCATCTGGTACGAGCGAGCATGAGGCCGGCCATGGTACGAGCGAGCAGGCTGCCGCGACCTCGCCCGCGCGAGCTTGCCGCCGCCATGCCCCCGCTGCTCGCCTTCCGCAAGTCGCCTGGGCGCACGCGCGAGCCTACCGCTCGCTCACCACGCAACGCCGGCAAGAGCATCGGTGCCTCCAAGGCTCCGATGGGATCTCTGGACTCTGGAATAGGTAGAGAAGAGGGTGACCGGACGTGGTGGCGGGACCCTTGCTAATAAAATATATGTTTTGGAACAATGTGGAGAGACTAACGGTTGTATGGTCTACTGCGCTAGTCTCCAAATGACATGGTTTGATTATAAGCCAAGCTTATTGGCCTTCCTCCTGTGCAGATAATCTGCTGCACCGACGCAGCATGGCGTGGTCGTCTGATGAGACTTTTGAAAAGGAAAAAAAAAAGATGTTGTGTCGGTCGGCTGACACATAGGATTTCAGCTGTTTTTTTTTTCTGCACTGCACGCCGGGTTGACTGGACAAGTCCGGAGCTATGACCCGGGGTAACTTGCCGGAGAAGCCGCGAGCGTGACGTCACGGACGCAAAGACCTGTTTCTCTCCCTACTACTCCCTAGGCTTAGGCTAGGTCAAGATAGGACAGCGAGGAGATGCGTGATAAAAAAAGTATCAGATTTGCTAAACATTAGCTGCATGTGGATTCTGGGTCGTTGGATGCAGGATGGATGGACAGGGGAGCAGGATGGGCGGGCATGCAGATTTGCTAAACGATTGGCCGTCCGTGGCGGTCTTCCCCGCCGCGCTGCTCGCCGCCTGCCTGGCTGCCTGCGCTCTCCGGCGTCGCTCCACCTCACCGCTGTCCGCCCCCTGTCCTTCCGCTGGCTCAAGCTGTTGCTGCACCTCAAGTCGTTCGCCCTCGTTAACTCCGCCGCCAGCGTTGACTCCGCGGGCTCGAGCTCGGATGACGCCGGCGGCGAGGCCGAGGTCGCAGGGGCATTGCCGCTCGAGAAGCTGTCGCATTGCAGCATCCACTCCGGCGACCGCGGGCTTGGATGGCTGTGGCGGCCATGCGGGAGCCTTGAGTGGCTGCAGCTGCGCTCCTGCGACGGCACCGGGGACGCATGTCTGGATTTTTTTTTTTTTTGAATATTTTGAAGAATTTGTGAATAATTTGACATATAGGCCCCGTTCGCTTCGTTGAAAAAACAAGTCGAAATACTGTTCCGGCTAATTTGTTGTGAGAGAAAAACACAGTTCCGGCTGAAAAGTACGGATTATAAGACATGCGAACATGGCCATATTTTCTGATATCTGGAATCCTTAGAAATTATTTGTATTTTTTTAAAAAAAATTGACATATATTTGTGTTATTTCCAAATTACATCACCCTGTTCAATAAATTACACTGAAGAAATCGTTGTGTCCTAAAATGTCGCCACGATTTGCGTGTCGATAATTTTGACTTGATATAAAGGTTATATTCATATGGCTTTATGTGCTTTTTTTATATGCATGAGAAAGAGGGACCAAAGGATAGGTGGACCCCACTGCCATATCGGCAAGAACACCCAAGAAACCACTTTGGGTGTGTGTGTTGGTTGGGGTGGGTGTGGGGGTTTATTTCGTCTGATTTTGGGATATTTTGCCTCGTTTTAAAAGTTATCGTGTATATGTTGTCCAATAGCGTAGTTCGAGGAGGTCTTTTAAATTCAGCGGCTACTTCAGGGGTTTGAATCGGACTGTACTCTTCGATAAATGCAAAGCACCACATGTTTTCTTTCCCTTTGTTTTACAGGTGTCGCTTGCGCGTTATGGAATGTTAGCAATAAAATAACAATTGAGAAATACCTGCCTAACAAACCTTCTGAAATTCTGTTTCTTGGCATTTCATTTATGCAGAAGTGGATCCCGTTGCTCGAGGGTGAAGAGCAGGAGAAGATGAGGAAGACAGTGGATGACATGCTCACTTGGCATATGAACTTCAGTCCCAGTGCCTTACTGCTCTCAGATGTGGGAGAAATTTAAACTTGCTGTAACTGTAATAGGATAGGTTCCTTTAAATTTCAGTACTGATCTTTACCTTAAGCTGCTATCCCCAGTTGGTTTGGTGTGTAAGACAATTTGCTTTCAATATAAGCAGTGTTTACCTTCTTATTAAAAAAAACAAAAAAAGTAGCAGTCATGTAAAAGAATTTGTACCTCGTGGATCATAACATTGCAGATCTTCATATACAGTTCTACACAAGCGCTGAAAGCTAGCAGGTGCTGCCTGGCGTTGGTTCTTCGGAGAAAGAGTATTATAGTTTCAGATAACAAAAACACACCTGTTGAAAGCTAGCATCAGCCATCAGCTACCAAGATGAATCAAGATCGAAGCTGCCCTCACCCATTGGTGGCTCTGCAGAAGCTTCTCAGTCCGACAGCTTCTGATGCTCCGCGTGGACGTCGACGACACCTTGCTCTTTGTGGCCCCACACCCCCACAGCCTGAGGAGGGTGGGGTGCTTGAAGCGGCTGCAACGTGAGTATCACCCATCGCCAACGCGTCGCGAGTTGCAGGTGGGGGTCAGCGTCAGCCACTCAGCCGGTCAGGGGTGGGGCTAAAACACCAATCACGACGCGCTGGTGCAGTGGTGTTGCTGCCTGGTGGACGGTGTGAGCTGCTGATAAGCAGCCTGTCGGTTGGTTGGTTCGTAAAAAATCGATAATTTATTTGTGTAAGAGAAAAATACTGTTTTAGCCATAAAAATACTATTCACATGAACAGTGTCCGTATGAGTGGGCTGGCCAGCCCAGCCAGCACCAGCCGAATAGGTTGAAGGTTTGTGCACACGCCAACATGCTTGCTGTTACGATTTATTGCCGCCGCTGCGAGGTCGCTCAGAGCTCAGCACAGCAGGGCTTACACTTACAGAGTCACAGCTCGGTAGCTAAAAATATCTTTCTTATCCATCCATGGAGACGACGCCTGCGCTCACCATCCGCTCCACCTCCCACTCCCTGCAGTGTCCAGCTGCTGCTGGTGCTCCCGCATGGCCAGCGGCGAAGGAGAGGAGTGGCGTGTTAAGATAATCTACTGCTTCTTTGTGTGGACACGAAACAAGAAAAGGTGGCGTCAAAAAGGCTTCTGCTGTGGTACTATAGCCGCTGTAGATGTAGGCGCCGAACAGCTCACCTGTCGGATTGTAGCCACATTCAAGGACATGCGTAGAAATCAGTCCTGCTGTGTTATCTAGTAACTGTTGTAGCATGGGAGTTGTACTAGGAATAGATGGATAGAGTTGTATATATAGTTTGCCACTGCAACTCAACAAAGAGAGATCAGTTTTGCTATCTCCTATACAGGGCTCCGACCAACGCTGGTGCTTGTACTGTGTGTATGCTGTGTTCTCCCTCTTCTTCAACCTCTAGCTATAGTGTGTGTGGTCGGACAACGTTTGTTCGTGATCGGCTTATCTAGTGAGTGCTCGGCAACACTAGCGGGTGTTCGGCAAGACTGGTGAGTGGTCAACTCAACTCACCTGAGTCGGTGATCCTGTAGGCTAACAAGTGGTCAGAGCCGTACAAGCGCCATCGCCGGACTAACCGCTGGCGATGACGAACGGTCCGGAGATAGGCGACAGCAGTGGCACTGCTATGGCTGCCCAACCACGATCTGAGGGCGTTGTTCGCACGATGCGGGAGGTCAGCGGCACCAGTTGGTCGACGCTAACTCGCACCAACTATGGAGAGTGGGCGGTGACCATGAAGGTCAAGCTCAGAGCCTGAAGGCTCTGGAATGCTGTTGACAAGGTTACCGACAATGAGGAAGATGACATGTCAGCGTTGGAGGCTATCCTCGATGTTGTACCGACGGAGTACAGGGAGCCGTTGGGGACGAATAGCTCGGCTAAGGAGGCGTGGTAGGCTATTGCGGCGATGCGCGTCGGTTCCGACCGCGCAAAGAAGGCGACGGCCTAACTTCTGAAGCAGGAGTACGCCAACCTCAAGTTCAAGGATGGTGAAACGGTGGAGGACTTCTTCCTCGGCCTACAGACGCTCATCAGCAAGCTGAAAAGCCACGGCGTCACCATCGACGAAGAGGAGGCGGTCTCCAAGTACCTCCACTCTATGTCGACAAAGTACATCCAGATCGCTCTCTCCATAGAGACGATGCTGAACTTGTCCACCCTCACCATTGAGGATGTGACAGAACATCTACGGACGGTGGACGAGCGCCTGGAGCAGGCGACGGCAATGAAGGACAGCGATAAACTGCTGCTGACAGAAGAGGAGTGGGCTGCTCGGAGGAACTCCAGGAAGGTAGCCTCCTCCAGCCGCGGTGGTGATGGCAAGCGCCGCGGCAAAGCTTCTTCGGAGAAGAAGCAGAACGACCCCAACGCATGTCGGCGCTGTGGGAAGACTGGCCATTGGGCATGGGAGTGCCCAAATCGCAAGCAGGAGAAGAAGGCTGAGGCTTATTTGGCGCAAGCGGATGATAAAGATGAGGCCACTATCCTGATGGCGACGTTCTGTGCACTGCACGACATCGAGACCGAGGAGAAGGAAGAGGCGACGATGGTGGAAGGACCTAGGAAGGCCCTGAAGGCTATCAACTTCAATGAACCGCGCGCCCAAGACCACCTTGGACGTGTGGGCGCCGACTAGGAGCAGCGGTGGTATCTGGACTCTAGTGCCAGCAACCACATGACGGGCTCCAAGACATCTTTCTCCGAGCTCAACGACGATGTTACCGGTATGGTGAAGTTTGGTGATGGCTCAAGGGCGGCTATCCAAGGGCACGACACCATCATCTTTAGGTGCCAGAACGGGGAGCACCGCGCGCTAACGGATGTATATTACATCCTGCAGCTGTGTTCCAACATCATCAGCATTGGTCAGCTGGATGAATGCGGTAGCGAGGTACTGATCAAGGATGGAGTCCTTAGGATCAGGGACCGGGAACAGCGACTTCTTGCCAAGGTGAAGAGGTCTCAAAACCGGTTGTACCTGCTCGACCTGAAGGTAGAACAGCCGGTGTGTCTGGCGGCAAGGCACAACGAGGAACCATGGATGTGGCATGCCCGGTTCGGACATCTCAGCTTCAACGTGCTTGGTCGGCTAGAGAAGATGGTCTGAGGGCTACCCCACATCAAGCACGGAGGCAAGCTGTGTGACAGCTGCCTGGCCGGGAAGCAGAGGAGGCTACCATTCCCAAAGGCGGCCAAGTATCGTGCGAAGGACACCAGCCACAAACGGTGGTCGGCGGTACTTCCTCCTGCTCGTGGATGATTGCAGTCACTACATGTGGCTACAACTCCTGACGAGCAAGGACGAAGCGGCAGTGGCGATCAAGAAGTTCA
Source organism: Miscanthus lutarioriparius (assembly GCA_904845875.1). Classification (NCBI taxonomy): domain Eukaryota; kingdom Viridiplantae; phylum Streptophyta; class Magnoliopsida; order Poales; family Poaceae; genus Miscanthus; species Miscanthus lutarioriparius. Next base: position 72,838,169 of record CAJGYO010000016.1, on the reverse strand, counting down.
AGATGTGTGCGGAGGCCGAGAGCGGTAAGAAGCTCCGCGTGCTGAGGACTGATCGCGGCGGCGAATTTACTTCGGTGGAGTTCGCTGCGTACTGCGCGGATTAGGGTGTGGTGCGACACCACACCGCGCCGTACTCGCCACAACAGAATGGCATGGTGGAGAGGCAGAACCAGATGGTGGTCGGCATGGCTTGATCCATGATGAAGGCCAAAGGCATGCCGGTAAGGTTCTGGGGTGAGACAATGACCACGGCGGTGTTCATCCTCAACCGTGCTCCGACCAAGGCTTTGACGGGCAAGATGCCGTTCAAAGCTTGGTATGGGTGCAAGCCGAGCATGTCCTTCCTCCGGACATTCGGTTGCATCGGCCACATTAGGAAGACAAAGCTGATCCTCACCAAGCTGGAGGATAGGAGCACACCGATGGTGTTCTTGGGCTACGCGGAGGGTACCAAAGCGTACCGGCTCTACGACCCACGTGGAGACAAGGTACTTGTCTCACGCGACGTCGTGTTCGATGAGAAGGCCGCTTGGGACTGGACCAGTCCGAGCACGGAGGAAGCTGGCGGCTTCACCAGCACCTTCGTCGTCGAGCACTTGGTTATCCACGGTTCTGGAGATGCTGGGGAAGGGGTGCCGAGCACTCTAGCGGTAGAGCCAAGCACTCCTAGGGCAGTGCCGAGCACTTCAGGAGGGATACCGAGCACTTAGGGAGGAGTGCTGAGCACTCCTGAAGGGATGCCGAGCATGCCAGGAGTGGTGCCGGGAGTTTCTGCAGTGGTGGCGACCACTCTAGAATGGGTGCCGAGCACTAACATAGCGGATCCAAGAGGTCTTGCAGTGGTGCCGATCACTCCAAGACAGAGTCTGAGCACTCCTACAGTGGTGCCGAGCACTATAGGAGTAATGATGACCTGTCCAGAAGTAGTGCCGAGCACTACAACCAGAGTGTCGAGCACTCCAGGTGCTGTGCCGAGCACTCCGGTGGAACAGGAAACTCCATCAACACTGATTGAGTTTGCCTCACCTCCAAGTGACATCATTGACTTCGTGGATGCCTTCCACGAAGGTGAGGAGGTGCGATTCCGCAAGCTAAACGACATCATCAACGGCATAGGGCCCTCAGGCCTGGGTGGTCAGCTGCTCAATGATCAAGAGTTGCTGCTCGTCAGCACAGAGGAACCACCCACGTTCGCGCTGGCCGAGCGTGATGGAAACTGGCGACGGACGATGCTGGAGGAGATGAAGGCGATCGAGGAAAACGAGACATGGTAGCTCGTCGATCCACCTCTAGGATGCCGTCCAATCAGTCTGAAGTGGGTGTACAAGGTCAAGCAGGACGAGCTCGGCGCCATTGTCAAGCACAAGGTGCGCCTCGTCGCCCGAGGCTTTGTTCAGCGCGAGGGCATCGACTTCGAGAAAGTCTTTGCGCCAGTAGCGCGCATGGAGTCTGTCCGTTTGCTACTAGCCTTGACAGCAGCAAAGGACTAGCGTGTCCATCACTTGGATATTAAATCGGCCTTCCTTAACGACGAACTGGCAGAGACGGTCTTCGTCAGGCAACCTCCAGGTTTCGCTGTCAAGGGAGAGGAGCACAGGGTGCTCCGACTGTGCAAGGCGCTCTACGGGCTACGGCAGGCCCTACGAGCATGGAATGCCAAGCTTGACGCCACGCTGGGCGATCTTGGGTTCTAGCGGTGCGCAACCAAGCACGCGCTTTACACACGGCGACGGGGGAAGGAGGAGCTCGTCGTCGGCGTGTATGTGGATGACTTGATCATCACCGGCGCGCGCACGGAGGACATCAATAGCTTCAAGCGCGAGATGACGGCTCGTTTTCGAATGAGCGATCTCGGCGCACTCTCCTACTACCTCGGCATCGAGGTGAGACAAGGGAAGGAGGAACTCATGCTCGGTCAAAGCGCGTATGCCTCGAAGCTGTTGGAGCAGAGCGGCATGGCTGAGAGCAAGCCATGCGTGACTCCGATGGAGGAGCCGCTGAAGCTGACAAAGGCCAGCACCGCGGCGAAGGTGGATGCAACACTCTACCGGAGCATCGTCGGCAATCTGCGTTACCTAGTCCACACGAGGCCGAACATTACGTTCGCCGTGGGTTACGTCAGTCGCTTCATGGAAGATTCTAGAGATGATCACTGGGCTGTGGTGAAGCGGCTACTGCGCCTACGTCAAAGGGACGGTAGATCAGGGGATCATCTTCTCAAAGACCGGCGGGAGTAGGTTGTAGCTCACTGTGTTCAGCGATGCAGACATGGCGGGGGACATCGACGGATGGCGGAGCACTTCTGGAGTGCTCGTCTTTCTTGGGTCGGCCCCAATTTCATGGCTGACGCTGAAACAGAAGGTGGTGGCGCTATCTACGTGCAAGGCAGAGTACGTAGCGGTGGCCACAGCGGCATGCCAAGTTGTATGGCTACGCCGGCTGCTGGGCGAGCTAACTAGTGTGGAAGTTCACCCACCAGCATTGATGGTGGACAACCAGCCCACCATCGCCCTCGCGAAGAATCCAGTTCTGCACGACTGGAGCAAACACATCGACGTGAAGTTTTACTTCCTCAGGGGCTGTGTCAATGGAGGGCAGATCGTCATCGAGTTCGTCGAAACTGGTCGGCAACTCGCGGACGTCCTCACCAAGCCGCTCAGACGTCTTCAACTCACGGAGCTGAAGGAGATGATCGGCATGGAGAGGGTACAAGGGATAGCAGTAGGATTAATGGAAGAATTGTTAGATAATCTACTGCTTCCTTGTGTGAACACACAGCAAGGGAAGGCGGCGCCAAAAAGCCCCCTCTTTGTGGTAATCAGAGTCAGCCAGAGAGACAAGCGCCGAACGGCTCACATGCGGATCAGTAGCCACATGCGTGTGATGCACGCAGAAGTCGACCCTCTTTGTGTTATCTACTCACTGTTGTAGTATGCGAACTGTACTAAGACTAGATGGATAGAGTTGTATATATAGTCTGTCACTGCAACTCAACAAAGAGAGTTCAGTTTTTCCATCTCCTATACAGGGCTTCGGCCAACGCTGATGCTTGTACTGTGTGTTTATGCTATGTTCTTCCTCTTCTTCAACCTCTAGCCATAGTGTGTGGTCGGACAACGCTTGTTCGTGGTCGGCTTAGCTAGTGAGTGCTTGGCAACACTAGCGGGTACTCGGTAAGACTGGTGAGTGGTCAACTCACCTGAACTGGTGATCCTATGGGCTAACACGGCGGCCTTGCCGCGTTGCCGGCGGCAGCCGTGCGCCGGCAGGATCCGGGCTCTGCCGTCAGCGGAGGTCATCAGCGAGATCCTGAGCCCGAAGCTGGTGCCCGGCTCGCCCTCCGACACCGGCGACGTCTCCTCGCTCGTCCCGGTCAGTTCTCTGATGCTGCTCTTCTACTTCGTGTCCAACTGGGTGGTGCCCGAGCTGCTCATGAAGCGCATCAACGTGCCCAAGCCCGAGGACGAAGCTGCTGCTGCAGCAGCAGCATCCATGGCATCCAGCCCAGCGGACTGCGACGACGCCTCACCCCGTAAAATCCGCCTCAAGGTCAAGAAGAAGAAGAAGAACGGAAAAGCAACCATCGTGAAGGTCTAGTTAGGTAGCAGGAGAGTACACGCATGGAGCCAGGCGTCTTTAAACACAAAGAACGTACGTGTGAGTCTCCATCAAAGCATTGAAGAAGAAATACTCTATGTAATTATCGGCCCGATCGGCTGGCTGAAACTTGGCTGAAAAACACTGTTCCGGCTGGTTTGTTATATGAGAAAAATACTGCTTGGCTAGTTTGATAAACAGTAACTTGAGAGATGGATTCAGCCAGCCGGCTGGTCTTGTAAGACCAGCGAACGCGCCCATTATCAGGTGATATGCACGTTATTGTGCCTGTACTTGTCTTCTGATCGAATAAAAGCTACAGTGTTACTTGTCTTCTGATCGAATAAAAGCTACAGTGTTACTTGTCTTCTGATCGAATAAAAGCTACAGTGTTTATTTACACTACACTACGTCCATGGATGATGGATGTTACTGCAACACCTACGGCCTTGTTCGATACCATGTATCTCCTTTAATTTAGGTGTGTTGAAGTGATTTAGTGTGAAATTTACACACATTGATTGAGTGAGATATATGGACATCCAAATAAGGCGTAGGTAGTGGGTATCATACAACTCCCGTGTGTCTCCGAGAGAACCGGTACTAAAAATAACAATAGTTACCGTCAATGACGGAGATCAAAGGGAGTGCTGATAGTAAAGACCGATAGTAAAGACCGATATATTAAGCTACACCGCAATGCTGCAAGTGCAAAAAATAAAGCATTCATTAATTTTGCTTGCCACACATTCGCGGTTGCTGCGCTAGACAAGATAGAAAAGGCTATCGTACTTTTGATGTTAATCTAAAATGCTCAAAGAACATTTAGAACAATCTTCTAATTAGAGAATTTGGAAGTGCAATATATGTCAGTTCATTTATTGTGGGCCTAATCTATCGTTCGGTTTCTTATTCCTTACACTAACTGAAGCCCCGTGCGTTGCTATGGGCAACAAAAAATCGAACTCCTGACATAACAATCTAGGTGCAATACAACTTTAGTAGAAACGAAATTTCCTTCACTCAGATTCATCAATAAACTGAATGGTTATGTGTTACCATTCATTGACAATGCATTAAAAGATCATTCTTATATTCAAACCATCTTTGAATTCACACTAGTACAGAAATGTTAATGGAGGCGGGCAAAAACGTTTAATGGAGGTGGGCATTGCAACCGCCTCCAAAGGTCACGGTTAATCGTGCCTTTACGGAGGCGGTTGCCCTGCTTGCCACGGTTAAACGTTTAATGGAGGCGGGCGCCTTAAGGCAACCGCCTCCGTTAATGGTGCTTAACGGAGGCGGTTGCCCTAACATGCCCACCTCTGTTAAATGTTTAACCGAGGTGCTCGCTATAACACGACCGCCACCGATATATATTTAATGGTGGCGGTCTGTTGTTACTTGCCCACCTCCGTTAATATTTTCCCATTTTAAAAAAAGCCTCGGCAATTTGATTTAAAATTGAATTTGAATTCTATTTTCACAAATCAAACACATATAAAACCAGAATGAAGACATATATGAACACATATTATGCATATCGAGCACAAACATATAACACATTCATTGGTGTCCTCCATCGTCAACCAACATCATTCAGAGTTATTACACACATGCATGATGTCAAATGTTTACATGTGAAACTAAGATCACCTTGTTATCACCTTTTCTGGGAAAAGAGGTCTGGCAACAAGTAATCCTTGATTTCTAACTTGGTGCTCCAGTTTCTGATCTTGTCGAACTTCAGATCAAGCACTAACTCGCTTTCCTTGTTGAAGAACGGTCACCTTCATGCGCGCGCTCTGTGACAAACTTACATATGTCTGCTACTGTTTGTCTGAAGTTTGGGTCGACCTTCTCTTTTCTCCACCATCCTTGTGGTTTCTTGAGTTGCCGCCAGCTGCTGCTGTATCTAGTGCACGTCCTCAGGTACTCGCAAACGTACAATCCACATACAACTGAGCCATATGGTTGTTTGGCTCACTGCACGATATATAATACACAATCATTAGAGCATATATAGAGAGCAGTAGGAGGAGGACAGTATAGTATAGGAGTAGTAGTAGTTGTAGTAGTAGGGGAGTAGTAGTATTAGTTAGGAGTAGTAGTAATATTGGTATAGGAGGAGTGGTGGTGGTGGTAATAGTAGTAGTAGTAGTGGTGGTGGTGGCGGTAGTAGGAGTAGTGGTGGTGGTGGTGGTGGTGGTGGTGGTGGGAGTAGGAGCAGTAGTAGGAGTAGCAGCAGTTGCAGCAGTAGCAGCAGTAGCAGTTGCAGCAGCAGCAGTAGCAGTTGCAGCAGCAGCAGTAGCAGTAGCAGTAGCAGTAGCAGTAGCAGTAGCAGTAGCAGCAGTAGTAGCAGTAGTAGCAGTAGTAGTAGTAGTAGTAGTAGTAGTAGTAGTAGTAGTAGTAGTATTGGTATAGGAGTGGTGGTGGTGGTGGTAGTAGAAGTAGTAGTAGTAGTAGGATTAGTATTGATATACTTACCGGGAACTCGCCTCATGGCAAAGGTATAATTCGGGTTTGCTTTCGCCAACCAAAGTTTAATAGAGTTCACGGTTAGGTTTAGGATAGATAGCCGCACTATAAAGAGGGAGAGTTCTTAAGTTTCAATAGTTATATAGTGCCACTTAGTGTGACTAACTTTGCATTTGCATTATGACTTAGTGGCGTGCTGAGATTGCAAGAGAAAAGTCTTCGAAAATATTTGGAAAATGCTAACTCACGTACACAAAAGTGTTGGTAGACTTGGAGAAGTTAGCACATTTAAAATGGAGTCATTCCCTTGATGGGTTGTTGCCGGCTCCCTAAGGGTCCAAGCGGTTGGTGTAACCACGAGGCATCGGATAGAGTCCGGTGGCACGTGGGCCCTGGCATGCTGTCAGGCCCAAGTAGCACAGCTGGTCCAACTGTGGCCTTTGGCCGGTTGGACCGCCATAGCCGTTTGGAATCTACTACCCAACTCATACCAAGTGGTCATATTCAAAACATGATTTGCACTTTGTCTCATGATCTTTAAGTCTATTGCCAAGATGTGTCCAATCATTACACCCCTCGTTTGCTAACTAACCTTTTATTTCGATGCCCTTTTATAAATAATTTACAACCGAAGCAAAACACTATGTCAAGTTCTTTAGAATAGACAAGCCAATCCCTATCACAACCCTCATCGGTTGAAATAATTCTAGTATAGAATAGTGCAGAAAACCTTCTAGAATATCTATCCTAAGGCCCTTTTTGAATTGATAAGTCTCTTTCAAGGTCATTTTGTGCTAAAATGTCAACTTGTTTAGGATCAAGAGAATCCTAATATCTTATCGTCATTATTATCCATTTCAACACTTTGTTGCCAGCAGGAACTTCCCCAACCTCAACACTATTTTGTATCTCTGGACAATCTATAGGATGATTGTCAATATTACTATCAATTGCAGAGCCCAAATCAAAGTGTCCGATTACCAGATGTCACATGTGATTCTTCCACAATAAACCTATCATGGCTCCTTTCTGATATCTATACCTAATAATAAAGAGGCAAATTTTCAGCTTCTTTTGTATCCGTCCATTTTTTTTGTCCATCTCCCTCTAACTATCAGATAATAGAGAGTTTTTTTTTTCCGTACGGACTTATATATATATATAACCCGTGCTCATACGTATATCCTAATCCAAATAGAGTCCTTTATCTAAGTAGTGAATAAGAATCCCAATACAAATAGAAAAGAATATCTCTATTTCTCTTCTCTTCTATCTATATTTTCTTTCAAAAATGTTCGGACTTTTCTGTTTTTTTTTGCCTTAGAAACTATCCGTCACGTACAAGACGTGAGGCTTTTTCTGTTTCCATATATTTTGTGGATTTTTTTTAGTTCCAGTTAGAGTCTTTTTCCTGTTTGGATGTATTTTTTATTTCTATTTTTCCAAGTTACGTCTTTTTTTCAGCTTGAGTCTTGTTTTGATATCTTTTTTATTTATGCTTTTTTCCCCAGTTTCGGTTGGAGTCCATGGGCCATGAAATTCGTTCCGTTCAAAGTTTTTTTTTTCTATTTTGATGTCTTTTTTATTTATGTTTTTCTCAAGTCTATATTTTTTATTTCTATTTTTCCAAGTTACGTCTTTTTTCAGCTTGAGTCTTGTTTTGATGTCTTTTTTATTTATGTTTTTTTTTCAGTTTCGGTTGGAGTCCATGGGCCATGAAATTAGTTCCGTTCAAAGTTCTTTTTCTGTTTTGATGTCTTTTTTATTTTTGTTTTTCCCAAGCCCGATTAGAGTCCATCGGCAATGAACTTTTTTCTATACCTAATAATAAAGAGGCAAAATTTCAGCCTATTTTTTCGTCTATCTATTTTTTTGTCCAGCTACCTCTAATTACCAGACACTGAAGAGTTTCTTCCGTGTGTGTGTGTATATATATATATATATATATATATATATATATATATATATATATATATATATATAACCTGTGCTCATATTAGAATAGCTCTCGTCTAGCACGACATAGAGTCCGATTCTAAATCATAAAAAAGGAAACATTATGAGTGAATTGTGAATATTCGTTTTATATACGGAACGCAAAGACATGAGATTGAGTTAGATACAGTACGCTTGGAAGATAAAAACAGAAATAAAAAAGGAAAACAAAATAGGCTAGAAAAAGGAAACGTTACGAGTGAATCCTAATCTAAATATTCGGTTGCACCAGATTTGGCCGTATTATTTTCCTTCATATGGTGGTGAAACAGCGACCGAACTATAGTTGGCCATGCAGCCCGAGCCTCGTCGGCCCGGCCCAAGGCCCGTTTTTTTGCCCGGCCCAAGCACGGCCTGGCCCGTGGCTAGCGGGCCCGGGCTGGCACGGCCCGGAGGAACAGGCCGTGCCTAGGCCTTACCCCAGGAGCGTGGGCCAGCCCGGCCCAGCCCGTAAAATGGCCAAAGGCCCGGTGAGGCTGGTGAGGAAAATGGCAAAGGCCCAACAACAGGCCAGCAGGCCACCCTCCTCTCTTAACCCTACCGCCTACCCTCTCCCTCCCCTGCCGCCGCACTCTGCTCTCTCTCGCGGTCTCGCCCAGTCGCTCGCCTCGCCTCCTCCCCGCTCTCACTCGCTCCCTCTCTTCTTCGCGACTCGACGGCGGGGTGCGCCGCCACGGGCTCCTCTCCTCCTGCCACCACCTCCCACCTCCACTCCAACCCGCCGCCGCACTCTCTACCGCTCGCGATCGCGGGCGCAAGTCGGCGTCGCGACTCGCTCGCCACGTCGCCTCCCCGTCCCACTCTCTGTCCCGCACGAGCACAACTCGCCTCCCTGCAGGCCACCGCACTCTCCCGACTCGCCTCCGCGGCCCCCAGCGGCAAGCCGCCGACGGTGGCTACCGCCTCCTCACCGCCCCGCACTGTCGCCGACGGTGGCCACCACCTCCTCACCGCCACGCGCTGCTGCTCCTCCCCATGCCTCCTCTGCGTGGATCCGCCTCGTTCTCCACGGATCCGGCCTCCTCATCGCTCATCCTCCACGGATCCAGCCAAGTCAAGGTGCGGAGAGGTCGCGTCGTCCACGGCCTTCGCAACGACGACAGCCTGGACTCCCCCTCTCTCTCTGTCGGTGTAGCGGGCCTTGGGCTGGCCCGACACGCTGGATTAGCCGAGCTTCTCGGGCCGGCCCGGCACGAAAAACGGCCCAGCAGGCCGTGCCTGGGCTGTTGGCCAGGCACGAAGCCCATGGCGGCACGGCGCCGGGCACGTCATGCCTTGTCGGCCCGACCCCATCGGGTCGTGCCGGCCCGCCCCTTTGGACATCTATAGACCGAACCGACGACGCTCTCTCCTACTCAAAAATAAAAAAAACTGGCCAATCACGTGCATAAACAAATCACCTCATTTGCAGGTAACGAGTCTCCTATTTCCTTTTGAAATCACGTATACAACACTTTTTTCACCCGGCAAGCTCATCCTTGACTCAGTTTGTTCCTTCGCACTTAATATTGTCCGATCAGACATAAAGTCGATTATTTGTTTTCAAATTCCACAATTTATTGTTTTGATCTTTTGTTGTTTTAGTCCCAAACGTCATAGACCAGAGCGCTCCAGCTACCACCTCACTTCGTCTATCAGGCTTTTAATTAACATAGAAAAATCAACAAGCAAATAAGGGAAGCACGATGGTCGATGGGGCTGGAAAAAAATCAAGCACCGAACCTCTTCCCTTATATTATTTCTCCATTTTTATTTACCCTTTTTTCTTATTTTCACCATAAATATAAAAACTAATAATAAACAAATATTATGGTACTTGAGCAATTAGACCTCTTTCTTAATAAAATAGATAATTTCACCACTAAATTATTGATGTGGTAAATCATTGATGTAGTTTTAAATTAAAAAAAATATCTTATTACGACAACATGATATAGTCAATGGTCCAATTAATCAAATCGTAACATGAAATCTTGAGCAGTTTGTTGTCCAGTTTAATCTAGACAAATGTGACTCTAAAGTTTATGCATATACCGGTGAAAGACATGACAGGGGCAACCATGTGGAAAATTAGGAGAATTCTTCTATTGTAATCATCAATGGATATGGCAGTCCTTGATACGTCGGCAACTAACTCCTTACTGACTATATATATAATCATCAAAAATAGAATTACAAATTTTGTGGGTTCACAAAGAAAGTCATCGGAACTCAATATTGAGCTGTACCAACAAATAGATAGTATGAAATTAAAATTATGATATATTTAAAACTAAATATGTTTGTGCTTTGCAATAGAAGAAAAAATCTATCAAGATTGTATTTTAATCTGATACATACTTAATAAGGCATCATGTATTGACAACATTAGCTTAAATATTATGGATGCTATAGTCTTCTTAAAATAAACTATAGCTTTAAAAATTTATAGAAGGATAAAACATAAATAGGTAAGTATTATCTTGGCCCTCATTTTCTATGAATGTTTTATAGCCTTTTTTTATGAATGTTTTTTAGCTTTTTCTTTCCCGTTGCAAGGCATATTTGCTAGTTAATATTAAAGTGCCAAAACTTAACGGCCACCAATTTTTTTTGTTTTGCCTCCCGCTTTAATCCTCCGCTCCGTTCTGCGGTTATGATGATATACCAAGGGCCTAATCTCTAACATGGACTCCCATATATGAATCTAATAGGGCAAATGGAATACAATGCAACAACTCAATAAATTGAATACAAATTGGGTTAAATTGGACACCAATTAAACCATATATACAAGGCATCATATTGGTGGCGTAGGCGAGGCGGCACGAAAAGATGCTGAGGTCGGAACAAGAACTACGATGGCACGAGGTGCAGAGACGACGACGAGGTCAAGCAACGGTGGCGCGACCTGACGAGATGGCGTCGTGACTCGTAAGCGAGACCGAGGTGAGGATGAGCGACGGCGACGATGTGGGGTGGGGCGAGGAGACAACGACGTTGATGAGGCTACCGAGTCGTTGGGGCTTGCGGTCGGTCGGACCACCAGGGTGTCGTCGCATGGAACTGCCGGGGCATTGGTCGCGTCGGGGCTTCGTGACCGCCGGGGTGCTGTGACCATTAGCCCATCAAGGCTCCATGGACGCCTTGGCAAGGCTTCAAGTGGACGAAGTTGGAGACCTTAGGTGCGAGTGGATGAGGCCTCGCAACTCTGAGCTAGTGGATAATAAGGATAAGAAAGAAGAGAATAGAAATAGAAAAAGAATGAAAATAAAAAAGAGTATTATGGACATTTTATAGTTTTTACCTAGCATAAGGAGTTTTTTTACCAAATAATGTCGAGTGCAATAAAAATATAATGATGTAAATAAAAAATTATATATTTAAAGACAAAACAACACATACATGTCAAGGCTTTCGATGATGTTTTAACTTTTCTCCCATTGCAACGTACGGATATTTTTACTAGTTGAGCTAAATCCTCTAATGGTTGTTTCTTTTTACGTTTCTGATAACCATACTCGTATTTTCTGGATCGGTGCATAAGACAGGGCTAATGGTTAGGATCTTAGAACTCTAGATGACTAGATGCACATGTATTATTATGTATACAAAGATGAAAAGAACGAAATCTAGATACGTACGGCACATATACATCAAATGCACACGTGTACTGGTTTAATAATTAGTAGAATTTTTAGAAGAAGAAAAAAAAAGTACCTTGCTCGCTAACTTGCAGCAACCAATCACGATCAGGCTTCCTTCCCAGCTGGCTGCTTCCAGCTTCACGTTCACGTACCAATGCGAAACACTCGTCAATTGGCACGGCCGCTCAAGGGCGAAGTGCCTAGGGCTGGCTCAGTCGGCGAGAGGCTGACTCGCGAGCCATGTTCGGTCTCGTTTGGATGCGCATGTATTCATCGTAATTCATATGTGTTGAAGTGGATCAGAGTGAAATTGAACTAAATTTTATTCCATTCAACTCCAACATATATGGATTGAGCTAGATACATCCAAGCAAAGCCGTCGGGAGGAACGAAAACACGCACGACTTGGGCCAAAAAACAGAGACCAGGCCTATATACTATTGGGTTGTACACAAGATATTGGCGGCCCAGGAAATTAGGGGGCCCGTAGCGGTCGCACGGGCCGCACTTGCCTAGGGACGGGCCTGCAGACATGCCTATGCAACGTTGCAAGTCTATCTTGGGCTTTTTTTTTTTTGACACTATATATCTTGGGCTTTGTTGGTCACTACCGAGACGGACCGGGCCCTTTTAGTTTTCTTTTCTTTCAGGACTTTGTTAGCCAGACTGGTTAGTGTCCAGGAAAGCCCTTTCGTCGTATATGAAAATCTCTTCTCCTTTTTTTGCCATGGGCTTATATTTGCATGGGCCAACCAGAAGACAAAGAAAGGTTAGCACAGGAGCTTTGTTCCAGGACCGACTGAAGAATGTGATGAGTCGCAAAAAAAAAAAAAAAGACTGAAGAATGTGATGGAATGGTCCTTACCTCTGATTAGTCTACCGACAAGCTAGTGACTGACACCAATTAAGCAAAGCATGTGCGTATGTGACCACGTACGTGGTTCAGGCGACTTAATGATCTCATCATCGTCATCATCAGTTCTGTTTGTACGTCATAATGCTTATATTAATTATTAGTCACAAAAGATACAGCAGCAGTGATGGAACTACGAAGCCCAAGTGTCCCACTCCATGAGGTTCCTCCCCTCCGCAACTCGCGGGCCGGGGACGACCTGCTTTCCGCACAAGTTTTTTTATTTTTTAAAGGACGGCAAGGTATTTGCCGTATGCTTTCCGCACAAGTGTCCCGTGCATGAATTGTTGTCCGCACAAGAGTACATATTATCCGATTCCGAGTGCTTGTTAAGTTGTTATCGTTATTACACCCTCAGTCACAGAATGCAAGTTTTATATCATAAACCTATATATAATTTTTGACCGATTATTGTTGATAAATGGTTGTAAAACTGGATTTCCTCCGTACAAAAAATGAAATAAATAGAAGTGGGCATAATTAACCAAGGATGAAGAAATGAACCGAACAGACCGAGACCAAGGTCCATGCTTTGGTCATAATTTCGGTTAGGCGTCATGTTACCAAAATGCACAGTGAGACCTAACACCTTATGGATTTATAATAGCCTAAGGAACCTAAGGCGTCCCAAGCCAGCCTAAACAAAACATATGCTACGGACATGCCTCCTTCAACTCTCCCACTCATAGCCCATAGCCCCCCTCCCATTCCTCGACACCCCTCCCTCTCTCTCTCTCTCTCTCTCTCTCTCTCTAGTCCTCGGCACCAACAACTACTGCAATGATCGTCCTGCCCGCTAACACTCGCACCGGCTATTGATGCCTCCTAGCTAGATCCCTAGGGCTTCATACCCCTAACCATCACTGGTAGAGAACAGAGCTTTACTCGGTGGGGAACCCCCTCTAGTCCCGGTTCCCCACCCGGGAGCAAACATCCGGGACTAAAGGGGGGTCCTTTAGTCCCGGGTCAGGAATCGGGATTAAAGGAGGACCTTTAGTCCCGGTGGGTAACACCAACTGGGACTAAAGGTGCTTCCTGACATGCCACGATGGCCGGTACCTTTAGTCCCGGTTGGTAATACGAACCGGGACTAAATGTTTTTTTTTCTTTTCTTTTCATTTTTTGTTTTCTTTTCAAAATAGGTTTTCAAGTCGTATTGTACCGCTAATTATACATTTATACGTAGCAGTATAGTATGTTTGGTTCAAGCACAATGAACGTATTAAATCACACAATTTAAGCATAGAAATATATATATATATATATATATATATGCATCATATATATATTTACATGCATGCATGCATATGTGTATTTTACATTATATTATTTCATGTGCATATATTACAAAAGATTGCATTACAGTTGTTGTGATATATAACAAGTTTTCTCTCATCCTCTAGCTTGGCTTACATGGCAGTGTTGACTCGAAGTAGAACTCGTCCTTGGAATCGATGACCTGCTCATTAAAAAATCCGACTATAGACTCTTGAATTGCTTTGATTTGATCTTGCCGTATGACCTTTTCCTCCAACCATCGAGCCTACAGGTTTGAATTAAAGGAAAATAAATTAATATATGTACATATATATATAAAGACATAGTAACACAATCAATAATAATAATTAAATGAATATATAGTGTATTTTTAACGTACTTTGAGTCTCTCTGTAGGAGTTCTTTTGGAGACCACCTTGATAAACTTGCAAACATAGTAACCACAGTAGTTGTTCTCCTGTTCCTGCCTCAGACATCACTTTACGAGAAAAAGATTTGTCATCCAATCTAGTGATCCGGTGAAAGCTATATGTTTAATTAATAAAGATGATGCGATTTAGGGGACTTACTTTCAAAGGGATTACGTTCAGTGGCGCTTTGCATTTTCCCATGTGTTGCTTCTCAATAAAGGTTTTCCAAATACTGCCCAATAAAAAATTTACCACGTCATCAGATATAGTTAATCATCATGTTTGTGTGTATGTATAGTTGCTAGAGATACCGAAATTACCTCTGGATAATATCTATCATATCTTGATAGTCTTGTTGTGGTTTTCTCATCGAGTCATAGATTATCAAGTGACTTTTCACCAAATCGATGTCCATCAATATCCAGTGATTGCTGCATGTGTTTATAGGATATAACGCATAACACTCATTAATTAACTAGAATCAACATATGAGCCATTAAGGATGATCGACATTATTAACACTCACTTGAAGTTGTAGGGAAAGAGTATATCCTTCTTGTGGCGTTGGTTCACTAAGAAGTTTATGAGGTTACTCTCTGACTCAGACTTCCAATTAGTCTTTGGAGTAACTGGGTCTTTGAATACTATATGGGGTCAACAAAACCAATTTCATTGCAGCCTACCTTTATGAGCTCTATCATTGTAAATCTGCATATATATAGTACTTGTTAGGATAATTTATATGCATATACACACATATGATGAGTTTAATAATAGATCGAAAGAATTATTACTTACAGGCAATAGCAGCTAATGATAACTTTGTCCAGAGAGGTCAGGTGACATAGTTGATGAAATTCTACAAAGTCAATATACATAACATCATCGCCACGGAACCAATGTTCGTCTCTAATTCTGACACCAACACAGAAGTCTCCACCGGTAGACGCCTGCATGTACCACTTGTTTAGCAGGTACATTTGTATCCCCAGATCAGATAAGGCTTGAGGGTCGTATAGACTCTGGCCTAGTATAAATTTTTTCTTCCAAATATCAACCTCCGCCGCACTCTCAATGTTTCCATCACCAAACATCTGGTAAAGGTCGAGACCAGTCTCATCAATAAATTCACCAAGGTGATCCAAATCAACATCCGGAGGTATGTTTGCCTGATGCATTAATCCTAAATTCGAACCATATTCATTACCAACAACTAGCGGGGGGACTAATTGGTGCGATTATTGTCCGAGTTGGGCAACTCCTTTCCCGCCCGCTTCTTTTTTACGTGCCACCTCAATTGACTTGGTGAGAGTGCGGTCATAGTCCGTTAACGTTGATTTGGACGACTTACGAGATTCACTGTTGTTCTTTGGTAAGAAGCCACCTTTTTCTTAGAATATCTAGAGTTACGAAGAAGTATAGTTTCTCCGGGTTTCTCCTTGCTTCTTGATTCTTTTAAGTTTGCCATAGAATCTGGACAAATCTTTTTATATGCATCAGTTCCTTCTTCCTTCTCTTTAGATATTATTTTGGGAATAGCCCTTGGTTTCACGGTGGCTTTCTTTGCTTGGTGAGGGGACCGGTTCTTCGCTTATGGGCTGGCCTCTTGCTAGCACTTGGCTTCTTGGTAGGCGGGGGTGGGGAGGCGTTGGAGACCTCCTTGGAGGTGGTGGTGGTGGCGTTGGAGACCTCCTTGAGATGGTGGGCATGGCGTTGGAGACCTCCTTGGAGATGGTGTGGATGCAGCCTCGCCTTCCAACACAATGTCATCGTGATTGAGCACTATGATGATCTGGCGATTGAACAATTGGATTTAGGTTGGGGAGGATCTGCTACAAAAAAGGAATGACATATTATTATGAGCAGATTGTTAATTATTTAAGCCAATATAAATTAATGATATAGTGTTTTCATCCGCACCTATGGTGAGGTAGTTCAGAGGAGGTGGAGCCGACATCCCGGGAATGATGATGTAGCGCTATGCCATAGAATGAATGTTTTCTCGCTTCTCCTAGAGTCTTCTCGCCATCACCTCCGAGAAATGTCAAGAGGCAAATCACTAAAACCTTTTTTCACTTTATCTACCGAGATGGTAGCATATCCTTCTTGGATTATATTCCCATGAATCCTTGGTGTCTTGGTTGGTCGATAGGATTAACAAGACCGATAGCCACCTTGATTGTGGAATTTCCCTTGAATGTGTAGCTCACATGATGTACAAGGTTCGATGATGTCATCCACAGGAAAGCGCAGATCTGTGTCCCCTTGATTTGGTATCTCCGTGGAAGCTTAAATCGCTTTCAATCGAACAGATTGGCTAATGTTGATTCCTCGGCTCGATGCTCGCTTGCTTGCACTCACCGCTATTTGCACTTGCCTTCGATTTCCTCCCGCATTCTCGCTTCAAGGTTTTTTTTTTTCCGCCCTGTGCTTCACGCCCGCTTCCTCCAACCTGGAGCCATTGCAGGCCTCTTCTTCCTTCTTCTTTCTCTGGCGGCTTCAGAGGAAGGTCTCATCTGAGGGAATCCATGCTCCCACGAGACACTTCCTTTGCCTCTAGTTCACCACCATGTTCAATAGTCCCGATGGCGTATGTCGGCTCATCCCTTTCTCTGTTGGGCCTGAACGCACCACTCAGCAAAGTAGCTCTCTCGAGCATAAAACAATCTTTTCTTTGTTTCTTGCGTCTTGCACCATAAACGCACTTCTTCATCTCCTGGTCTAGTGTTCCCCATGAGCGAAAAACTAATTCGGGTGTGATACCCTTGGCAAGAAGGTCTGCTTCCATTTTGTTCCACTTTTTAATGGCAGTCGGGTAGCCACCTGATCCCAAGTTATGGTGGTATGTCTTCTGTTGGGCGTTACGTTTGTTCTTTATCACCCGACTCACACCCTCTTCCGACGTCTTGTCTTGTACAAACTCATCCCAATAGGGCCTCGCTTTGAGATCGGGACTAGGGACAAGAAAATACGGTGCTATGTTCTTTTTGAATCGTGTATAGGTGTTTCTTCCAAGTCCAAACCGGGTGGCCATCTTCTTCATTGCCCTAACTCGCTCCTTCAATTCATCACCATCTATTATATCATCATAACCATCTGTTTGGAGCGTGAAATGTACCAAGACATCTTTCCAAATTAACATCTTATCACGATCGGAGACAAAACTGATATGAGGAGCATTGGTCTTCTTCTTCCATTCATTGGTCTCGATCGGGAGTCGATCCGATCTCGTATAAGGTAACCACAGTGGTGCACGAATTTCATTTTATTTGGCCCCCTGCTCGCTTTGTATCCACATTGAACTCGAGATGATGAAGCGCCCTCCAATGGCTTTTTGGGACCTCGAACATTTTTACTCTTCGTTGTAGTTGTTGATGTCGATCCCAGAGGGCTACAAAACATAAACATTATTTTTTAATGTCATGAGCACACATAAGACATGATAATTATATAGCTAATAATAAAAAATATATACTTGGCCAATATGTTGTTGCTCATTTTGTTCAAGAGCTAAATCGATCGACTCGTCATCATCGCATCCTCTTGCACGTTATTTTTAGCACCATCATCGCGGCAACTTGAGTGCCAGTGTTGATCAAATTCATCATCAACTCCTCCTCATCCATGTTTCTCGGTCGGCCATCTAGCTTCAAAAAACAAAACCAATATATAGTACGCCAAATCTTTGCTTACATGCGTAAAATCTACGAACAATATGCATTATTAAATCTTGCCCTCGGTCACGGGACGCAATTCTAGGGCGGCGGTGCTCGCCAGATAAACCCTAAACCCTAAACGAGTAGGTTTTGATGGGTGAAGGTTGGTTTGTATGATAAGAAGAATCAGAAGTTTAGTAGGTTTTGGCGGTGGTCTCTTTGAAACAAAAGGGGCGTCGCCACGCATTAGGTTTTATTAAACAGAAAATAGCGAGCCTCGCCTGAAAGAAAGGGGGCATCGTTGCGCGCCAAGTTTCTAAGAACAATAAACGATGAGCCTCGCCTAAAAGAAAAGGGGGGCGTTGCTACAAACCAAAGTGACAACAAAATCGCACTGCATCCTGACTCGTCGAGTAAACAGCTCCAAATAATGTTTACAATGATTGGAACCCTCAAAGAGGTTCACAACAACACGCCAAAAATGATCGAACGAGGGCAGCGGAACCGGCCTAAACCCTAGGGCGAACGAGGGCGGCGGTGCTCCACCGTATAAACCCTAAACCCTAGGGCGAACGAGGGCGGCGGTGCTCCGCCGTATAAACCCTAGGGTGAACGAGGGCGGCGGTGCTCCGCCGTATAAACCCTAGGGCGAACGAGGGCGGCGGTGCTCCGCCGTATACATAGAAATGCAATAATGATAAACTAACATATATGCAATAATGTACCCCATTGGCTAAAAAGTACCTTATATTGTTTAGTCAAAATTAAATTGTTTTAAGTTTGATCAAATTTATAAAAAAATACTTTGCTATTTATGATATCAAATTAGTATCATTCAGTTTATTATCATGTAATATAATTTCACAGTATAATCTATTTAGTGTGATAAGTGATGATATTTTTCTCTATATGAACTTGGTCAAAATTATCATAGTTTTTTTTAACTGAAATCATGGAGCATTGCTTCCCAAACACTTTATTAACCATAAACAAAATACAAGAAACTTAGCGAAGTGCTAACTATTTCGACCAAACCTATAAGATCTTTCTTTTATGATGGACATCATTGTTTTTTTATGTTCATTGAAGTGAAATCTTCAATGATCAACTGTGATCGATCAAATGTTTGAACGGTGGATCCGAGATCGAGCAAGCAAGCTAGCTGGCGTGCTCCTCATCATGATCGATCTGTTGGTCACGGTGTAGCCTAGAGATGGAATGGAGCAAGCGGCGTACCTTGGGAATGGAGGAGAGGAAGCGCGCACGCGTTGGCGACCTCGCCGTCGTCGCGCCGTCAACGCGGGCGAGGGTACGTCTGATACCGGTGTGTGGCTGCGTCAGCGAGGGCGGCCGGGGCAGCGATGGGCGCCAGCGAGGTCGTCGGGCGCTGGGTGGCATGGGGACCGTGGACGCTGGCGTGAGGCGTGTGGCGACGACGACGACGCCGGGCGGGTGGCGGCGGCGTCCTCGGTGTGGTGGGCCGAGTGTGGCGTGGGCGTAGAGGGGAGAGGAATCGACGAAGAACGCAAGGAAGAAGATGATGATGGTATATATATGCCACGACCTTTACTCCCGGTGCCATCCCCCACCGGGGAAAGGTCCTTACTCCGGTGCGTGTTACCAACCGGGAGGGAGTAATAGTATAAAGTCCCGTTTGAGTAACACGCACCGGGAGTAAGAGTTTTTTGAGCGAACCCCCGAAGCAGCCCACCCACTTTACTCGGGTGGGCTTCAACCAGGACTAAAGGTGGGCTGTAGTTTTACGTTTTCCGCGTGTTTTAAGTAAAAATTTTTAATAGAAATGCAATAGTCTTGTTAAATACATAGTAAATTAAATAAAAGGCATAAAATTATTTTGTTAAAAATATGGATTTTCTTTTTGTTTATTGCACATAGGAAAAATCTATAACCTAACTTTTTTTATTTTTTGTTACAATTATAAAACATAATGTAACTAATATTTATTATTTCGTTAATGCAAAAATGTAGTGTTTAATTAAAATTATTAAAACTATTGGTTTTGGACAGAAAATTTGTTTTCACATCATTTTAATGTTAATATTTTAATTTTTCATCACTCAATATCCTAATTTACCTTATTGAGAGAGAAATCCCACCAACAAATGAAACATTGATTTAATTTGAAACATGACATAATAAACATATGAATTCACAATTATTACATAATATCTCAAACACACACTACATTAAATCACTATATCATCAAGTGGGCACAGCAGTGAACTTCTTCTTTACGTATGTCCCTTGGTTATGATCGCGTCGTAACCATGGTGTGTCCTCATCATTTACCAAGATGCTAGGGTCTTTGTTCACTTTGAAGGGCGGAATTCGGTCATCCTTTTCATAATCTTCTGACATGTCCGACTTGTCCTCAATTCCCACGATGACTCTTTTCCCTGAAAGAACTATGTGGCGCTTTGGCTCTTTGGTTGAGTCATTATTGTTTTTCCCTCTTTTTGGTTTGGTAGACATATCATTGACATAGAACACCTGATTCACATCCTTGGCAAGGACGAATGGTTCGTCTTTGTACCCAATATTACTAAGGTCTACTGTTGTCATTCCATACTCGTTGTCTACTATTACCCTGCCTCCGGTCACCTTGACCCATTGGCACTTGAACAATGGGATCTTCAAAGTAGGTGCATATTCTAATTCCCATATTTCATCTATCGTCCATAATATATCCGCTTATTCCCATTCGGTCTGTGGCATCTATGCGGACACCTTTGCTTTTGGTTGGTACTCTTTTATCTTGGGCTCTTGTGTAGAATATGTTCCCATTTATCTCGTATCCTTTGTATGTGACGATATGCCATGATGGTTGCATAGCCAATAAATACAGTTGCTCATGGATGCTCTCATCACCTTGACATTTTTTTCGCAACCAACCGCCGAAAGTTTTCATGTGCTTACGCGTAATCCAAGCTTCAGTCTTCGGCTGGATCACTGCCTCATTAGCCACCGTATCTGCCTGTTGTGCAAGATATTTTTACACGAATTCAACATACTCTTCCTCCCAGTAGAAGCCTGAACATCGTCCACTGCCATCCCACTAAAATTAAAACAAAAAATTAGAACTTTAATCACAACCATCATGAAAATAGGTATAAACTAACCATAATCATTAAATACCATAAAATAACTCACATTGCGATCCGGACACTTGTAGAAGATATGATCCTTGTTGGGACCCTCCTTCTTCACTCGGTACTCCATCACAATCTTTGTCTCATCACGACACTTGGCGCATGGAATGAGAGGGAGGCCCGGCCTAAGTCGCTTTGGAAACCCATGAGAGGCCGAGGACCCGGAAGTAGTTGCCATCTACTCTCTATACTCATTTTTAATACACTATAAATTTCTCATTTTATAAACAAATAGAATTAAGAAACTATAAAATTATCTATATCTCAAAAACATGTTTTAATAAATAACCATCCGTACTAGTTGACCTTGCTTATGTGATCATCTCGGTGAGCATTTCTCCACCGGACGTCACCGTACTTGGTCAAGGAAGAGCTCCGATTCTACGAGGAAGGGAACACGGTCTTCCACGACCGTTGCCGCTCTCCCTCGTAGAATCAAAGCTCCTCCTTGACGTCCGTTAGAACATGCTCGCCGAGATGAACACGGTCCGTAAGTTCAACTAGTACGGATTTTCTATAATTTTCTAACTATTTTCTAAGTTTATATTTATATATATACTACGTTTGGGTACGGTGATTGATAGACTACTGCGACGATATCGGGACATATGAATAAATAACCATCCGTACTAGTTGACTTTGCTTACGTGATCATCTCGGCGAGCATTTCTCCACCGGACGGCACCGTACTTGGTCATGGAAGAGCTCCGATTCTACGAGGAAGGGAACACGGTCTTCCACGACCGTTGCCGCTCTCCCTCGTAGAATCAAAGCTCCTCCTTGACGTCCGTTACCGCTCGGCAGATAACATGCTTGCCGAGATGAACACGGTCCGCAAGTTCAACTAGTACGGATTTTCTATAATTTTCTAACTATTTTCTAAGTTTATATTCATATATATACTACGTTTGGGTACGGTGATTGACAGACTACTGCGACGATATCGGGACATATGAATAAACAACCATCCGTACTAGTTGAACTTGCTTACGTGATCATCTTGGCGAGCATTTCTTCACCGGACGCCACCGTACTTGGTCACGGAAGAGCTCCGATTCTACGAGGAAGGGAACACGGTCTTCCACGACCGTTGCCGCTCTCCCTCGTAGAATCAAAGCTCCTCCTTGACGTCCGTTACCACTCGGTAGAGAACATGCTCGCCGAGATGAACACGGTCCGCAAGTTCAACTAGTACGGATTTTCTATAATTTTCTAACTATTTTCTAAGTTTATATTTATATATATACTACGTTTGGGTACGGTGATTGACAGACTACTGCGACGATATCGGGACATGTGAATAAATAACCATCCGTACTAGTTGACCTTGCTTACGTGATCATCTCGGCGAGCATTTCTCCACCGGACGGCACCGTACTTGATCAAGGAAGAGCTCCGATTCTACGAGGAAGGGAACACGGTCTTCCACGACCGTTGCCGCTCTCCCTCGTAGAATCAAAGCTCCTCCTTGACGTTCGTTACCGTTCGGCAGAGAACATGCTCGCCGAGATGAACACGGTCCGCAAGTTCAACTAGCTACTTTAACCTTCTTTCATGTAAATATGCAAGCTTGAAGTGATTTTGAGCTCAAATTGTTTGCAAATGAAAAAAAACCACAATAAAGAACGATATATATATATATATATATATATATAGTGAACAAAATGAGATAAGACAATTGTGAAAAATGAGAGTATGAGATTGGTAACCTTTACAACTGAAGAATCGACGGAGGAATCGAAGAAATCGACGGAGGAATCGAAGAATGGATGGAGGAACAATGGAGGGAGGGAGGAAGCAAGAACACTAGTGCAGTGAGCTTCAAAATGTGCTGATCTCGGGCTTGGGGAGGAAGAAGGAGACGGCCGGGATATAAAGGGGGACCTTTAGTCCCGGTTGGTGGCTCCAACCGGGACTAAAGGTAAATTTCCAACCCCGGGCGCAACCACGGCCCGGGAGTAGACCTTTACTCCCGGTTGGAGCCACCAACCGGGAGTAAAAGTATACCTTTAGTAGTCCGGTTGGTGGCTCCAGCCGGGACTAAAGGTCCCCGCCACCTCCTCTGGCGCATAGAGTGGCCGTTGGGCAGGGACCTTTAGTCCCGGTTGGAGCCACCAACCGGGACTAAAGGTATCTCTAGTCCCGGGCGCAAAAAATGCGGGACTAGAGCCCATTTTGACCGAGGATCAAAGGTCTGTTCTCTACTAGTGCATCGTCCATTGGTGGCCACTCGGTGTTGGTGTTTGGTGGCACAAGAAGTCGGCGGTGAATTCTCATCGAGTCTCGGCGGCGCGGCAACATTTTCACTTTGTGGTATTCATGGGCGGCGAAGACCCTTGAGGCTTGACAGACAACGGCAAGCAATAGCCGTCGAATGGCCAAATGGTCGCAGTGAACCGTGTTGGGCGCATGTGTTTTTTTTCCTTTTTCTCATGTCTCTTTTTGTATGGGTAAACTATAAATCATAGGTTAATTTGGTCACGTCCAAGACCGAAACCTAAGTAACCTGGACCGGTTTTATCGGCCTTGACTTTCCATGTAATAGATTGTTCACATTGTTTTTTTTCACGGCAGTGTCCTTATTAGGACACATATTTCGTTAAAAGGAAGTAGAGTCTTGGTTGTTCAGTACAGAAGCGATCCGTTCACATTGTTTGATAACCAAAATTTCAGAAACCCAATTGGTTTGGTATAACCGAATGTCTGCCCCTACGAATATGCATGTCATTCGGAGGCGGAGGGAGTAATTAAGAAGCAAAGTGCAGCGCACGGACCACCACTGCCCATGCATACTAGGCTTGTTCACCCTTCTCCCCAGCTGCGGAATGTGCTTCTGTGCTGTGCCCAGTGCCCACCGGCCACCACCACCACTCTCTCTAACGACTCTGCCGACGAATGGGCCGGGGCACATACAATAGTTGAGGTCGGTGTGCACTAGTAACGCCCACGCGACGCCACGTCGCCACGTCGTGCGTTGGTCGGATGACCAGCCAGCGACGCGCGCGGCCGCCACAGACGACGATCTGTCTGTCAAGGCTCACGTCGGCGGGTCGGGGGCTCGGGAGCAGGAGGTCGTGCATGCAGCAGCTAGCACTGCTGTGGCCGCCTCCACTACACGGAGTCAACATACGTTTCTTCATTAATCCGTGCTTTATTTGTTCCCGTCATTTCGTTCCAGATCTCTGACCAGGGCCGCTGTCGGCCGGGTGGTTACATCGAGGATGAAAGGTGCCGCCGGCTGGCCATTGCAGAGAATAAGCAGCTAGCGGCAGGCCTCAGCTCGGCCTCGGCTCTACCGTGCCCTACAAGTCTTGTGGCCGGCGCGGCTAGCTGTGCCCACCGGCCGGCCGGCTGCCACCCGCGCGCGGCCAGGCCAGTCTCTCGTCTCGCCAAACCAATTAAACCCTCCTGCCGTCTCCGCTATACGTACTCCTACGTAGGAAGCATAAACTATTGTTGTTAGCTATAGTACTGTACGTCTGTACCTGTAGTAGGTAACGATGGGCACGAGTCACACTCGATTCTCAAGAGCTAGTACATACACTACCATTTTCGTGTTCGTTCGCTTGGCTGATAAGCCATAGCCGAGAGTACTGTTGGCTGATTTATTATGAAAGAAAAATATTGTTTGTTGGATAAAAAGGTACGGCTTATAAGCCAAACGAACCTGACAGTAGATGCAGAACTGTTGTATTGCGCAAAACGGTCGATGGTGCATACACACTCACATCCGATAAAAAACACAAATTACTACTCTCCCTTTTTTATTTTGCAAGGATCACAAATTACTACTCAGCAAGTGAAAACAAGTCTTTTTATTTCAATTCTGTTAAATAATTTAAAGAACACTAAGAGAATGATATTGTGTTCAAATAAAAATTATGCAATCACAAATAAATATGTATGATTTTTTTATTTATTGCATTGCTATGTATGCATATATCATTTTATTTTTTAAGGCCAGTAGAGCCTCTTTTAGAGTTTGGAACAAGGCCTCGAATTTTGACGGCACGGCCCTGGTACTGCACAAACTTAACTAAAGCTAGCTGCATAAACCTCCATGCATTGATCGATCTATCGATCTACTGCTAATCATATAAATCTTCTGATGCACAACACTGCTTCTTTGTTGGATTCTTGCTCAGGAGCAACGATGTTTCACCGCGAAGCGCGCGCTTCGGCCGGATAGCTACTCTCTGCTTTATAATGGTCGTCGATCACTCGATCCATCCATCCATCCATGACCTTTGTTGATTAGGGTTTCTCTGCTAGGCAGCTAGTGAGAGCAGGTTAGTAATATAATGAGGTGTATACATTCTCATCAGGTGGTGAAAAGGGTTTATGATTTATTGCAGCTCATGCAGTCTCATCTTTGTTTATTAGCCACGCACCCTAATGACGATGATAACTGATCACAGCACCTCTCTAGTACTAACTAGCTTAGCTAGTCTCATCATCAGCTTCAGGATCGGCTTTGAGCTTTCTGGCTTTACAAGTGCATGGATGGATGCTAGCTTCTCCTTGGTACTTCTCCATAGATCTCCCCCCTCCTCCGTCTTTAGTCTTTACAAGATGATCTGTAGGACCTCCCGCACCATGGTCGGTGCTTTCCACTCGAAAACGGGTGTGTGCCCGATCAGTGATGATATGTCTCTGCAGGGCTTGCGTAGCTTTTGCGCGACACGGCCTAGTAGCCGCAAGATCGTTCTTGGTTTCCCTCTGTTTTCAGTTGCATGAGTAAAGATATGCATCTCACTAGCGAAAAGAGATCTGCTTCTGAAAAGTTGTAGGACTGGACTGGCCCGCTAGGATGATCGGGGAAGAGAGGAGAGGATGCATGGTGGATACTGGAAGCACATGGTTGCTGATAGAGGGTGCAGGAGGCTGCTTTGCTTTGCTTTGCTTATCATACAGGAAGGGTATCGATGCCCCCTGCGGCCTTCCTGTACACAACCGGAGACCGACTCTTTGCCGAGTGCCAAATGGATTGCCGAGTGTTTTTTTTCCGGCACTCGGCAAAGAGCTTCTTTGCCGAGTGTTTTTACTCGGCAAAAAAAAAAAAAAACACTCGGCAAAGAAGCTCTTTGCCGAGTGTTTTTTTTTTACACTCGGCGAAGAAGCTTCTTTGCCGAATGTTTTTTTTTTGACACTCGGCAAAGAAGCTGTGTTTTTTTTTACACTAGGCAAAGAAAATTTCAAAGCACATTTTGAAGCAGTAAATTAATTCAAATGAAAAAGTTTTCAACTACAAAGTTGTATAACTTATCAAGATGTACCATATTTGTTTTGGTCTGTTCTTCATATGACAAAGTGAAAGTAAATTTGTTCACAAATCTAACATATCTCTCTTGTAGTTTATAAAACTACAAGAGAGATATATAAGATTTGTGAACAATGTTAGAACGACCATGTCGGAAGAATAGATGACCAAACAACCAAAATAAACTTTGTAGATCTCGAAAAGTTATGAAACTTTGCAATTGAGAACTTTTTGATTTGAAATCATCTTGTCATGCAAAACTGTGTTTGAATTTCAAAAATTTAAAATTCGAACTTTTCAAACGACCTTGGATGGAAAAACAACCAAAATAAACTTTGTAGATCTCGAAAAGTTATGAAACTTTGTAATTGGCAACGTTTTGATTTGAAATCATCTTGTCATGCAAAACTGTGTTTCAATTTCAAAATTTTAAAATTCGAACTTTTCAAACGACCTCGGATGGAAAAACAACCAAAATAAACTCTGTAGATCTCGAAAAATTATGAAACATTGTAGTTGGCAACTTTTTGATTTGAACTCATCTTGTCATGCAAAACTGCGTTTGAATTTCAAAATTTTGAAATTCAAATTTTGTAAACGACCTCGGATGGAAAAACTTCCTAAACTAAAAGTGTAGATCTCGAAAAGTTATGAAACTTTGTAGTTTACAACTTTGTTTATTTGAATTCGTTTAGGGCCTCAAACAAGCAATTTACACTCGGTTTAGTATAATATGTAGGGAACCAAAACGGAATCTAGACATAGGTGGCAGTGTGGTGCAGTGGTTAGAGGAAGGGACGCGCGAGGGGGAGGTCGCCGGTTCGAATCCCGGCGGCCTCGTAGCCGCGAATTTTACCCGAAAAATGCCGGAGATGGGCGGGCGCTGGCCGGTGGGGGCCTCCTTGGGGTTTTTCGCATTTTTTCGGGTTTTTTTCGGTTCCAACTGGCAAAGGCTTTGCCGAGTGCCCGACAAAAGACACTCGGCAAAGACGCCTTTTGAAAGGTCCTTGTTGGTTTTGGTAATTGAGTGACAACCTAGGTGGACTAATTGTGTTTATGTGAGATACACAGGTGATTAGTCCACAGGTACATGCATATGAGCAACATATGCCATGAAGGTGAAAATGGCTTGGAGATGTTGCAAAGCTCACACATGTGATGATGAAGGAGCTTAACGCACATGAGACATGACATTGAGTCATGTGATCAAGGTGGAGAAGATCAAGACAAGACTTGGCTTGATGGACCGGTTGCAAGCGTGAAGGGCAAGTCGAAGGCTTTGGAGTGATGGACCGCGTGGCGGTGAAGCTTGAGCAAGACTTGGCGCCGATGGACGATGGCAACGGTGAAGGGCAAGTGAAGTCAAGATCGATGAACCAATATGATCACGTGATGATATGAATTGGATCATATCATTGTTGATCGTGTTGGTGCATGTGTTGCATCGACATTGGAGGAGATGGAATGGAATGCGCAAAGCAAAGGTATAACCTAGGGCATTTCATTTCACCGGTCATAGGTGTGTAGAGAAGTTTATGACCGGGTTTTAGGATAGATGGCCGTACTATCAAGAGGGGCAAACTTGTTTGCATATCGGTCATCTAGTGCCACTCGAGTGATCTAACTTTGCATTGTCGCTAGGATCGAGTGGCGTGGCAAGTTGAGTGGCTAACATCCTTTGGGAAATGGTTGTGAAAATGCTAACACACATACACTTGGTGGTGTTGGCACATTTACAAAGGAGGTGGTGTTTGCAGGGGTGAGATGGGTTTGGGTCCCTTTCTCCCTCCCGCCGAGCTTGCGAGGCGGGATTCGGCGCTTTCGGGAAAATAGAATGCCTATTTTCTATTGCGCCGGATGCAAGTTCTTGTGGTTAGCACATTGGAGCAAGGGTGATGAAGTTAGAAGTGAAAACGAGTTAGTCGCGAAGATGCTGGCGTCGGTCAACTGACCGGACGCTGGATCTGAATGCACCGGACGCTGGCAGGCTGCGTCCGGTCAGGCTGACGTACGATGACGCAGAAGCTGGAGTGTGACCGGACGCTGGCTGCGTCCGATCAAGTGTGACCGGACGCGTCCGGTCGAGGTCGGTACCTTACTGGAAACGACCGGACGCTGGGGGTTCAGCGTCCGGTCAGTTGAAGCTGCTGTGTCCGGTCAAGTCAAGTGACCGTTGGAATCAGGACACGTGGCCGTCTGTGGGCGACCGGACGCTGAGGTCCAGCGTCCGGTCAACTCGACCGGAGCGTCCGGTCAGCCCGACCGTTGCCCAGTGAAGGGGTAACGACTAGTTTAGCCCTTGGGGCTATAAATAGAAGTGGCCCTCGGCCATGGCTGATTATGAGCACCTCAAGGGACTTAGCGGTGCCCGACGTGTGGGCTTAGCGGGTGATGCTAATTAGCCGCCGAACCACCAAGTGAGCGGTCGACACAACGGGGACTAGCGTGTTGGCAAACACGTGAACCTCGGGAGAAAAATCATCGTGTCAACCTTGTTCTTCCCGTTGGTTTGCATCCTCATTACACAAGCTTGAAATTACTTATATATATATCTTAAGCTTGTGTAGTTGCTCTTGTAATTAGATAGCTTGTGTAGCTAGCTAATTACCTTCTTGCTTGTGTAGCATAGAAGTAGCCCCCTTGCGTGGCTAATTTG
This sequence comes from Miscanthus lutarioriparius, assembly GCA_904845875.1. Taxonomy (NCBI): domain Eukaryota; kingdom Viridiplantae; phylum Streptophyta; class Magnoliopsida; order Poales; family Poaceae; genus Miscanthus; species Miscanthus lutarioriparius. Next base: position 72,809,130 of record CAJGYO010000016.1, on the reverse strand, counting down.
GTTTTAGTAACCTTGTTAGTCACATTGCTTAGTTTGTGTAGCTAAGTATTTGCGCTCTCTAATTAGGCGTTGGTTGCCTTGTTATTGAGCATTGCTAGTGAGCTTAGTTAGCTTTGTGCTTTTGCTTACTAGCATGTGTAGGAGCTCCCTTGTTATTTAAAGTACTAGTGGCATAGGTTTGTGTGACCTTGCTCCTAGAATTGTTTAGGAGAGCTCTAGCTAGCCCGGCACCTTAGTTGCTTTATTAGTATCTTTGCAAGGTGCTAGTGAACATATATAGAGGGGTGTAGTCTTGGCTAAACCGATTGTTTTAATTCCGCATTTATATCGGTTAGCCGACGCGATTAATTTTAGAAAAGACTATTCACCCCCCCCTCTAGTCCGCCATCTCGACCATTCACCTTTGCCGGCCCATTTTTTGCCGAGTGCAGCACTCGGCAAAGCCTTTGCCGAGTGCAAATTGGGCTTTGCCGAGTGGCACTCGGCAAAGCCACTGAGTCCGGTACTGCATATGCATAGATCTTGCAAAAAATCAGAGGTGTCCAGCAGAAGCCACTACTGCATATACATGACCAAACTAGCTACTAGCTAATCATCTAGATTATTGTGTGGTATGGTGTGCTTGCTTGCTTGTTTGAATGATAATTATTATTGTTAATTACAGGATTAGCTCTTCCCTAATGATGTGTGAACCGCGTGTCATAGATTGCATCATGGCTTCTGGCAGACAGTGGGCGCATCCCGTGCGTGTGTGGTATGAATCCATCATCAGCATGCACAGTGTGTACGTAGGGAAGTAGGGTAGTATGAAACCGCGTTACATATGTACACATCGATATCATATCCTAGAGATCGATGTTCGGCCGGGAAATTGCTGGCCCTATATATGTGGTTTAGTTGACCAAGTGATGTCAGCTCGGTTGTTGTCTTTAATAATGTTTATTAGTTGTTTATACTTATATATATGTGTGTGCATCACCATTCATATGCTAATAAAATTTATCGAAGCTATATCTGTGCTTTTATCAATAGATATAGATACATAAAACTGCCATTTATTTCAAACAAAGTTGCTGTGGCTTGTGTGAATCCTTTGGGTGAAAGCCAAATGGTATCAATTGCATATAAGACTTTGAGGTCCAGACCTCCTAGCTGTAAACTTTAGTGTGCATATGCTACCTGCTAACATTGTTGATAGTGCGTGTGGTCATAACAACAGCTTGTCGGGGAAGCTGTTTAGTTCACTTTGTTACTGGCATGGCCATATGGGTTCATGCATGTCACTAGGAAAAAAACTAGCTAGATGTGAGAGTGTGAGTGTGAGTGTGACAAACAGATACATACGAGGATAAACAACAACAGTATATAGTAACTATTTTCCTTTTGTCACAGTTGGTTTTCACTTATTATCTCTAGTTTTGTCCAGAGCTCACATGAAGGTAATCGATCGAGTACAAGTTGTACATGTAATCTGTTATATATCTTACACCGTCAAGCAAATTTATTTATTCTATTTATGAGTTACTTGTGCAGATAATTAAGATCATAATGACGGGAAAAGTGACATCAGCTTATCATCATGCTTCCGTGACCTAATAATAGTATAAGCAAATTGGCTAGTTGGTACGTCCAGCTTTGTTGACATGTCGTGTTCACTGTTCACTTTTGATGCTTGTTGAGTGTTCACAATGGCAACGGGCAATCAAAGGATACGTCGGTTGTCAGTATTTCCTTGGTTTTAGCCTCAGCCTGACACAAATAATGCACTTTTAGTGAAAATTACTGGCCATTTGATCGATTAATAACGACATTGCCTGTATCAATTATCATTTTTTTGTATTTCAACTTGATATTTATTTGGCAGCTAATTAAACTGGTAGCCCCTTTAGAAAATTATTAGTTTACTCCCAACTCTAAACAACCGGATATATTGTTTATTAGAATGGATTCAGCTAACTTGTATCCATGCCTTTATATGCATCTGCTATTGCTTTTTGTGTGTGTGTGAGGAATTCCTGAGATATCAGTCTGATTTCATACTTTGATGAACATGTACTTGATAGATATTTTGTTGTTAGTAAATGTAGACTAGCCTCCTTATTTCATACTAGGTAGTTCCAAAAGAATAATACTGGCAATTTCTTGTCACTATCAAAGATGAACCTAGCCTACTATATTTGGGGTAGTTGGAAATCAGTAAAATAAGCCATCTTGGTTGTACTGCATGGAAAGAAATTGACCATACGTAATTGACCATCAGTAAGCAAGCAGTAGTTTATTTGCATGCATGATTCGCCAGTCAATATTCTGCCCTAGTGAAGTCAAGGGTAGCACATGTGTGGCCAAAATCTAGAGGGAGACCGCTTGACGCGCAAATGATATAATAAATATATAAATATTCTGCAATTGAAGCAGCAACATCGATCTGCGAGATTGATAGATGTGACTCCAGTAGACAACGACCAATTGTCCGTCCTATAAGATGATGCAAGGTCGTCACAGAGAAAGGATGATGTAGATGGAGCGATGGAGATTCGGAGTGGCAACAAATTGCACTGATGAAGTTGCATTATTGAAGTGGTACATAATGTTGTACTACATACAGTAATTTGACTACTAACTGACACTTATGCGTGCACTGTATGGAAGAGAGCGATCGATATTATACGTACGTACTTTTTTTTTAGTTGGAACAGTGTTTTTCTCTCGTAATAAATCAGCCGGAATAGTGTTTCGCCTTGTTTTTCAGCGAAGCGAACGGGGCTGTTGTTGCTTGCACGCTTTGATGCGTAATAATCGATATAAATATATAATAGATCGAAACTATAAAGGAAATTCCAGTTTGCATGTGTAGCGAAGATATATATATATAGCTAGAAATATAATGTACTTCCTCCACCTTAAAAAATTGCGCTTATGGAGGACTCAAACTTTAAGTATCAACAGTTATATCTCCAAAAAACAATTATTATAAAAAATATATGCCATGAGTATGTTACAACATTTTCATAAACAGTAACATTTATATGCATGAATGCAGAGACTTTAGACTGCAACCATTGAACAACTTTTCAGCAGGACAATTTTTTTGTGTGCTCTCTCCATTCATCATTATAAGGCATATTTTATTTTGTTAGAACGAGCCTTTGATCATAATTATCCTACTAATACATAATTATGAGACAAGATTGTTTTTTATTAATTCATATAAAAAACTTAATTATATGAATACAATAAGTATTACATAAATACAAATAATGGTGTGACTATTGATAAAAAATTCTTGACCAAAGTAAAAGATGAATGGCATTTTCATGAACAGTAACAACTTTAGTTTTCGGTCTTCTCACATTGAGACTGACGAAGTTATTACGTGTGTTCTAGTATCAACGAAGACATCGTCCACTATTAAAAGAATAGCGCTGATGTTTACACCAAAATTTGGGAAAGAAGAACGCAAGAACTCAAGGCTTATGAAATTGTATTATCAAGGGATCGATTGGGTGTGAATCGAGGTCAGCTGGTTTTGATGTAGTGTCGGAATCGGCTATTTTATAGATGACGTCAGCAGACAATATCAACGGACTATATACGGACGGCGTCGAGGGGGGAAAACACGTCGGACTCTAAAAAAGGGAAAGATTAGGGTCCAAGTTATCTTAAGTTAGGAATGTTTTCCTTTATACCAAAGATTGTAATGAGTCGTACTTAAGTAGGATTCATACTTAGGTTCCGGACATAAATATTAGACCCCGGCTATTGTAAAAAGGATCCACAATCAATCAATATCAATTACTTTTTTCGGCTTCACGCCAACCCTTAGGAGTAGGAGTACTGTAGATCTCGGCGAGTTCTTCTACGAGCAGGGCTGCCTCGATCCGGTCGACCTCCGGCTTGTCTGTAAGTACCGCCATGGCTTATACTCTTGTTTGTAAGGCTGCATCAGTCCGGCCGACCTCTTACGAGCTCTAGTATAAGTTAGTGATCGATCCTTATCTAGTTCAAGTACGGCTGCATCGGTTAAGTTCGACCTCCACTGCTCGAATTATATTAAGGTCAAGTTATCGGCTCTATCTAAGGGTGGCGTCCTTTGGATAGATTCATTAAATTACTGATCTTGCTGGTATTATTGTTGTCATTAGTTTTCAGCAACATCAAACTGCCCGATCGAGATCGATCTAGATCGGCCTAACATTCTTTTAGTCCATCGTTTATCTTGTCACATTGCGATGGTTCTTACTTTAAACGATGGATTATGTTTCATCGGTCATTCTACTTCGATCTTGATTGTGCATAGTACACGGCTAAGGCATGTCTGATCTTGAGAAGGTTTACTAACTAGTTGAATCTGGTCTATAGCCCGCTATTATGGCTGCAACGATCCGGTCGATCCTCATTGTTAGCATGTTAGATCGGAGTATGCTAGTTGGTATATTTGCTTTCGAAAAGGCGTGACCTTGGCTATTTGCTATGCCTGCATCGGCTAAATAGCTGATTACCAGTACTTTAACGCTTACAGTGTGTCTTCATGCTTCTGTTAAATGTGAATAGATCTGTTTACTTTAAAGGTTTGATATGTTATCTTTATCATGGCTGTCATTGATCCGGTCGAGCCTCACTGTTAAGGATAACAGGTTAGATTTGATGAGTTTATAGGTCTGTCCGTATTAAACAGTCAATTGTTTACATGCTGTAATCTCTTTTCTACCTGAATCGGCTATTTTAGCCGATTTACCTGCGCTTTTCATAGATATGGCGCGCTTTCATGAATCTGTTAACATATAGATGATTTTATAGATTTTCTAGCTTTAAGTTATTACCATCATCATAGCTGCATCGATCCGATCGAACCTCACTGTTGGTGGTAATGAATTAGATCTAGATAGTTCGTAGACCCCTTTATATTTAGCAGTCGATTGTTTGCGTGGTGTATCCCTTTTCATCGGATTCATTGGCTCTATACCACGTATTGATCAAAATCTAATTTAGCTAGTGATGTATCTTTGACGCATACATGTTAATAGCTTAAGGGAAAGGATCATTAAAACTGGACGTATTGTATCCGTTACTATAAAATCAATCGTTACGGTCCTTAACAATCGATTTCTTCTCGTATCGGCTATTTGATTGATTTTTCTAGTCAAGCTGCTCCCGAAGCGGCACACTTGGAACTGTCTGGGCAAAACCAGCACGTTCCACCCTAAATTATTGATAAATTTTCTCTCCTTGTCAATTGCAGATCAAATCGACTGGCACGCTCTTGGGAATTCGCAGGGTCGACTGGTCCTGCATTGAAGCCAGGCAGATCTCCAGATCATTCTGGCTTGCTTCGTGTCTACCCGGTGTGGCTACCACGTTCTCGTGCCGATAGCTGCTAAACCTAGAATAAATCAAGAAAATCGTATTAAATCAAGGATTTAAACTTGAATAGATAGTTTTACCAGAACGTTTTAAACCAATTAAGCTAACTTTAATTCGCCAACGAGTCATAAAATTAAATGTCTATGAAACCATATAATAAAATTTCCCATTAAGAATGGGTGTTTCATACATGTTTCATTTCATTCAATATGAAACTCTCTACCGAGACTGGCCTAGACCTAGGATAAATCATGAAAATTGTATTAATTGAGGATTTAAACTTGAATAGATGGTTTTACCAGAAATGTTAAACCAACTGAGCTAAGCTTAATTCACCAACACTAGATAACTATTATTTGTGTATATATTGTTACCTGGACCTAGGTTTAGCTTAGGAAATTCAGTAACCAATTTCTTGAAATTTGAGAGAGGAATTACATCCGGGTACTATCAATGTGGACATGCATATCTTCCTCGTCAAAAAAAAAAAAAAATGGTTCCATATGTCTAAGTTGCTTTCAGGCGCGCTTGTTTGTATACACATTATGAGTTTATGACCATATATATACTTTCAAAGTTCAATGATCTTGCCAACTTGGTACATACTATGGTTTCTTATTAACTCTTATATTCTTATATAGCAGCACGGAAGAACAACAAGGAATTCCATCTCCACTGGCCAGTTAGATCATAAATAAGGGAAAGGAAATCAAAATCCAATGCTAGATGGAGGATTGAACAAGAGTGTGGAATGGAAAAAGAAAATGTGTGAATGCATACGCGCGCACGCTCGGCGCGCGTGTGGAAATCTGGCGCTTGCAGCTTGCTTCCGGCGCATGCATGCATGCATGTGTGAAAGAAAATAATCTTTGCCTGGCGGGCGGTTGCAGTACGTGCACGTTTCACAGGGGCATCCACCCCATTCCGGTCCACGTAATCACGCACGCCCACACGTCATCACGCACCATATGCGGATAATCTGCTGCACCGATGCAGCATGGCGCGGTCGTCTGATAAGACTTTTGACAGGGAAAAAAAAGGATGTGTCGGTCGGCTGACACGTAGGATTTCACCTGTTTTTTTTTCCTGCACTGCGATGCACGCTGGGTTGACTGGACAAGTCCGGGGAAAAACTTGCGGGAGAAGCCGTGAGGGTGATCATCGGCGGATCCAGAAAATATTTTAGGGGCTGAACAACACGCTCGATCTTAAGGCAACATATAGAACTGTTAAAAATTCAAAAGGTTCTACAAAGTAATTTGCACCGCTCGGTATGGGTAGGGAGGCTGAGCCGCCCCATCTGCTGGATCCGCGCCCATGGCGTGACGTCACGGAGGCAACCTGTTTCTCTCCCTACTCCCTAGGCTAGGTCAAGAGAGGACAGTTTTTTTTTAGACTCGGATCTGATCTTAATATACTATGCTAATAGCTGGGCTAACCAAGATTGGGCTTTCCAGTTTTTCCTCCTTCGAACAATATATCTCTGTAGATATGGGCTGCCCTAGTTTGGGCCTGCAGAGCCCGAGGTAGACGGGCTATAAATGTAATTGTTTGAGTTATAGTGTCTCCGGGTGATTTAGAGTGCATTTGGTACCACTCCTCTCGCACTCCAATATCATAGCTGGAATATAGCTGGTACTGGCCCGTGCGGCTCGAGAACGGTTCCACAGGGCGACAACTAGGGGTTCCTCTCTTCTTCTCAGATCATCCCTCGTTCACGTCCCAAATTCCACCATCCTGCAGGTCGCGTCTTCCTGCGTTCGTGATCCTGCTCTGATCGCGGTTCTTTCCCTGTCAGCCCCACATACTTGCTAGCCAGCCAAAAAACCCTAGTATGTTCGTGCGTGGCCGGTTGTACCGGTCATGTGGGGATGAAGATCGTGGTGATGGAGGCGGTGGAGGGATGTTGAGAAAGCTGAAGTTGTCGAAGGCCGAGAAGAAGGGGATTCAGGTGGACAGTAAGATGTCAGGGAAGGAGGTGGTACGCGATCCGCAGGCAGTAGGAAAGATCCTCTCTGCGAAGCCCATTCCTCCCATGGCGGTGGTGCAGTCGGTGGGGAGGGTGTGGTGCCCATTGAGGGGCATCGAGTGTAAAGATCTTGGAAACAACCACTTTCTGATCACCTTCAAGCAGGCATCTGGCAAGAGAAGAGCAATTGATGATGGTCCTTGGGTGGTGGGGAAAGATCTCATTGTGGTGGCGGAGTTTGATGGGTCCAAAACCCTGGAGGAGATAAATTTCACTATTGTCCCCTTCGGGTTATGATCCTTAAAGTTCCTTTGGGGATGCTTGGTAGGGAGGCGGGAGAGATCTTGGGTGAGGATATTGGAGAGGTTTTGGCAGTGGATGAAGATGATAATGTCTCTGATGCGGGCTGCTTCCTAAGGGTTAAAGTCCAGATCGATATTCGCAAGCCACTGATGCGGGGCGTGACGATTGTTGACACCTGTGGTGGCACGCAGAAAAATCCACAAGCGCACGGATATCGATGTAGCTTTTCGAATGAGTATTATGAGTATCGTATCCACAGGAAAACGTGAGTTTAGCAACAAACTTACTTGGCCAGGGATAGCAATAAGGTTGAGGATAAACAGGAGTATAGAGAGAACTTCTAAGGTTCTTAACTTCCAACATAAGGAAATGTTGTATCCTAGTGTTCACCTGGGGACATTACTAAGGAAGAATTATAACAGAGTATAATTGTACCGTCGCAACACAGGTCCTGCTAGGCCTACAGATGGGAAGTGGAATACAGAGGATCAACGAGACTGTCACTCCCGACGATCTACCACTTCCGGAATGCAGGGTGCATCCATGAATAACCGAAAGTCTAAGCACCACGCTTACACTGACGATTACCACTTTAACCCAAGCATGTTACAAGGATTAAAGCTCTCTAATGAGGCGTGATCCTGATAAACATAAAAACACAATACTTACTTTGGATTAGAAGTCAATTACTAGAGTTTCCTCAGACGCAAGCTCAAGAAGAACTTGAATCCGCCAAGGTACAAGTTGTAGAGAGCACCGACACGCCAGCACTTTCTCCTAACTTCTCCCTCACTCTCTATCTCACTATTTTCTATGTACAAAGAGTAGATCCTACAAAGGACTAATCTTCTCTTCAATTGTGATGCCTTTCTGAGGAGCCTCTGGGGGTCCTTTTATAGGGGGAGATGGAGTAGGGGCAAGCCAGCACCACGTCATCGATCTGCGACACTTTTCTCGTCCACCGTCGGATAAACCGACTCAAAACCGCCTCAAAATCAAGGGTGGAGATCTTGGAGTCGTACACGAGGTGGTGGAGAAGCGGGGCCACCTGTCATAGGTCGGCCGACCTAGGGGTGGGGTCGGCCGACCCCCTCTATGGCAGGTGGGCCACCCCTCTGACAGGTGGGTCTTATACTCCATCTAGAGTGGGTCTTCGCAAGTTGGATCACTTGTTGATGTCAGTTTGCTTATTTGGAGTGTATGATAGTGAGCCCGTTGATCCTGTGAAGTGAATCGAGAATCCGTTGATCCTCTAGATGGCCTCGCTTTTGCATATTTTTCACTGTATTTATCCTGCGAGCATAATTCTCCAAGTACAAGTGGAACCAAGTGAAATCATAACATAAGTTGTTACTTTGTGATTACTTTTATGTTAATTGATCTTATATTGATGGTTTATAGTTGATGTTAGCGACCATCAACAACGATCAGTGGGGAGAATGGAGGGAGGGATAGGTGGTGCCCGCTGATGTACGAATTCCTGCCGGACTTCTGTTATGCTGGCGGGATTATCGGCCATACCGAAAAGTTCTGTGACAAGAAGGTAGAGAAGGGCACCCCACTGCAATATGACAAGCAACTCCGATATGTTCTGGAAAGCTGATGGAAGCAATAGAATGAGAGGGGCGCAAGGCAACAGTATGTGCCTCCTAGGAGTTATGAGCAGCGCACTGGACTACTGAGTTGGAGGAGTAGGGGAGTCCTGGAGGGTCAGGTAGTGATGCACCATCCTGGCGTAAGGATCAGCATAATTCATCAAAAAACTCTAAAAAATTGGGAGAGGAGAAAGAGACGGAGGAAGAGGTTGAGAGCCCCTTGAAGGCGTTGCCAAAGGAGAAGCCCAGTCCGGCTAAAAGTACAGTGAAGAAGCTCTTCCATGAGGGCAAGGAGGAGGATACGAGTGGCAGTGAGAAGGTAGGGAAGGTGAACGATGCGGAGCAGCGTCCTATGTTGATTGATGTGACACTCAGGTTCCAAAGGAGAAGCATGGGAAAAAACTTATGGAAGAAAAGGTGGGAGAAAAGTTGGAGAAAAAGAAGGGTGGGTCTTTTAGGAGATTACCGAGGGATCAAACTCCAAATAAAAAAGGAGGAGTCGCAAGCCCCTCTCGGTCTGGGGCAAAGAGGTATGTGGAGGAGGTTTTAGAGGTGATTGACCACAAAAAATAGAGAAGAGCGACACATGAGAGTGTTGTGTCTGTTTCTTCAGAAAACGCGGGATTGGATAAGCAATCCCGCGAGTCAAGATGAAGCTAGGAGTGTGGAACTGCCGGGGGTTGGGAAACGCCTCAACAGTTCGAGGCCTTCTGGGTTTCGGATGGAGGAGCAGGTGGATGTTCTTTTCTTGTCCGAAACAAAATTGGACAAGAAAAGAACGCAGAAGTTTAAGTACTCGTTGAACCTGGGAAACATGGTGGAGGTGGACTGTGTAGGAAAAGGGGCGGGGAATTGCAGTGTTGGAGGAGTGGTGTTGATGTGAGACTGAGAAACTACTCGAGCACTCACATTGACGTTGAAATTGTGGAGGATGACGGTTTTAAGTGGCGGTTTACAGGGGTGTATGGAGAACCAAGAGCGGATATGAAACATCTAACATGGACAAAGATGAGGGACTTGCATAGGCAAGGGACGAGCCCATGGCTGTGTGCTGGGGATTTTAATGAGATCTTTCAGGCGCACAAGAAAGAAAGGGGGAATCCGCGACCACAGACATGTATGGATCGGTTCAAGGTAGTGCTGGATGAGTGTGAGTTGCATGATCTGGGTTTCAGTGGTGACATCTTCACGTGGCGGAATAATTGGCACAAAGTGGAGGGCTAAATTAGGGAACGACTTGATCGAGCAGTTGCAAATGAGAGTTGGCAACAAAGATTCCTGTATGCCCGAGTGCGAAATGGGGATCCATGGCATTCTGACCACAGGCCACTGATTATCTCGCTTGACGATGAAGCCTCAAGACAGCACAAAAGACAACCGGGCAGCTTCAAGTTTGAAGCAGCCTGGTTGGAGGAAGAGTCATGGAAAGAGATAATTGAGGGAGCATGGGAGAGTGCGACTGGTGACAGTAATGTTCCAGTATCGGAGTCGCTAAAAAAGGTTGCTGGTGAGTTGCAGTCTTGGCACACCAATGTGTTGGGTGACTGGGAGAAGAGCTTGAAGAAAATTAAGAAAGAGTTGGAAGCTTGTAGGAGGGGACTGTTGAGTGAGGAGGTGGTGAGACGAGAGGTCGTGCTGTGGGGTAGAAAGGAAAGGTTGGAGGCGCATATCAATATGTTCCGGAAGCAGCAGTCCCATGTAAATGGTTTGAAAAGGGTGACCGTAATAGCGCTTTCTTTCATGCTGTTTGTTCAGAGAGAAAAAGGAGGAATTTCATTGGAAAGTTGAAGAAGGGAGATGGAGGCTGGGAGGATGGAGAGGGGAAGAGGGAGATTATTTCTAACTATTTCTCTGAAACTTTTAGGTCGAATGGGTTAACTGATTTCCATTCTCTTTTGGAAAGTGTTACCCAAACAGTGACCCAGGAAATGAATGACAATATGATGGGAGAATTCAAACATGTAGAAATCAAAATGGCGCTGGAATCAATTGGAGATCTCAAAGCTCCGGGCCCAGATGGGCTCCCCTCGGTGTTTTACAAAAATTGCTGGGATCTTGTGGGGGAGAAAGTGACTACAGAGGTGCTCCTTACCTGCTGGCTGGAATAATACTAATATTACCCTCATACCAAAAGTGAAGAAACCAGTGCAGGTAAAAGACTTAAGACCAATAAGCCTTTGCAATGTCTTATATAAGATTGTGTCAAAAGTGCTAGCTAATAGACTGAAAGTTATCCTTCTAGAGATTATTTCCCCTGCTCAGTGTGCTTTTGTGCCGGGTAGACTGATATCTGATAACACTCTGATAGCTTATGAAATTTTGCATTATATGAGAAGAAAAAGGAAGGGAGGGCAAGGCTATGCAGCTATTAAGCTAGACATGAGTAAAGCTTATGACAGGGTAGAATGGCCCTTCCTGCAGGCTATGATGGAGAAGATGGGGTTTGATGAAAGGCGGGTTCAGATTATTATGAAATGTGTGTCATCTGTGAAGTATAAGGTGAAGGTGAATGGTGTTATAACAGATGAGATTTGTCGTGGATATCAAGACGGAGTCTCGACTGGGGCAAATAACACCATGGCCCAGTACCAGGTGTCCTATTGACTGGATTGAGATGGGTTGACTCGAAACAGGGTGCCACATCGACAAGGATGCACTCGGCAGGCAGTCTGACCATTCGGGCAGTCGGGCGACGGAATGGAGAACGCCAAGTGCCGTCTGTACATCATGACGCATATCTTGTACTAAATACTGTAATAAGTCGGTATTAGTATAGGATAGTAACATGCGTTAAGTGGCTTATCAATTAGGCAGTTATTAGTAACTGGCTATTTGATCGGCTGTTACTATAACTGTAACCCACCGATCGGCCTTAACTCTCCTTGGACTATAAAAGGAGGGTGTGGTTGATCTGGGAAAGGAGAGAGGCTGTTAGTTGTTCTGGATGCTCACATTCTTGACTGAGCTCTCCTGACGATACCCACACGACGTAGGATATTACCTCTTTCGAGGGTCTGAGCCTGTCTAAATCTTCATGTGTCTTGAGCCATTGCCTATAGTAATTCCGGTGACCCTTTGAATCTTTACTATTGAGTACCTCGCCCTCGACAAGGTTGAACCGGAAAGGGGATTACAGCAGGGCGACCCACTATGGCCTTACCTTTTTTTACTGTGTGCCGAGGTCTTCTCTGTGTTGTTACAGAAAGCTGAAGATGATGGACTAATTAGAGGAGTCAAGGTATGCCATAGAGCACCAAGCATATCGCACCTCCTTTTTGCTGATGATTCACTTATTATGATCCGAGCAACGAAGGAAGATGCAGCGAAATTACAGGAAGTTCTTAATATTTATGAAGCATGCTCTGGTCAAATGATAAACAAGGATAAATCGGCAATTTTGTTTAGTCGGAATACAAGTAACCAATGCAAGCAGGAAGTGATGGGGGAACTGCACTTGACACAAGAAACCTTCAGTGATAAATATTTGGGGCTGCCTATCCATGTTGGTAATTCGCGAAGTAAAACTTCTGAATATTCGGAGGACCGGGTGTGGCAAAGAATCCAGGGGTGGAAAGAACGGCTGTTGTCAAATGCGGGGAAAGAAGTGTTGATCATGGCGGTGGCTCAAGCGGCCCCAACGTATGCAATGGGCTGTTTTGATCTAACAAAAGAAGTATGTGATCAAATCAGTTCGCTCATATGTAGATTTTGGTGGAGCCAGCAAGATAAAGAAATAAAGATGCACTGGGCTAGTTGGGATAAAATGAAGAAGCCCAAAAAGGATGGAGCCATGGAGGAATGGGTTTCAGAGATATATACTGTTTTAATCTAGCGATGCTTGCTAAACAATGATGGCGCATTTTGCAGAACCCCTCTTCGCTATGTGCCCGAGTTTTGAAGGCTAAATACTTCCCTGACTGTGGGGTGCTCCAGGCAGTCGGCAAACCAGGTATGTCATACACCTGGAGGAGCATTTTACGGGGTATAAGCCTACTAAATGATGGTGTGGTCTGGAGGGTTGACAATGGAGAGAACATCCGAATTTCGCAGGACCCTTGGTTGCCTAGGGGTCACACTCGCATGCCTTGTACGCCAAGGAGCCAATCTCTGTTGACAAAGGTGAATGATCTTATTGATCCGGTGCAGGGTGTGTGGGATGAGGATTTAGTAGTGGATACTTTCGGAGAAGATGATGCTGCTGTGATTTTGTCACTTCCTATTCATATCGATATGGATGACGTGCCTGCATGGCACTTTGATCACAAGGGAGTGTTCTCTGTCAAATCTGCTTACTGGTTACAATGTGAAAGGGGGCAGGGGGAAATGTCCAAGGGGCAGCCTCATCTAGTACAGGGGTTGTCATGGGAGGAATGTGGCACAAGATCTGGAACCTGAAGTGTCCTAATAGAGTGAAACAGTTTATTTAGCGCTTTGCAAACAATTCGCTAGCTCTAAGAACAAACCTAAAGAGAAGGAGCATAAATGTTGATACAAGGTGTGCAATCTGCCAGCGGCTTGATGAAGACGGTGCTCACCTTTTTTCAAATGCAAATGGGCTAAGAAATTGTGGAGGGAGTTGGGTCTGGAGGACATCAGGGTACAATTGAGCGTATTGCTGGATCCAAAACAGTGTATAGACACTATTCTCTGAAAACTGAGCAGCAATCCCTTGTTGCTTTTCTGCTGAACAATTGGTGGTGGGAAAGAAACAAGGTAAGGGAAGGAGAAGCCAGGCGGGAACAGCAGGAGTTTGCGTGGATCACTATGCAACAACATGTGGAATTCAGAAACCTGGATAAGCCCCCTCAGATGGAGCAGCAGGGTCGGTACCGATCTAACTGGAATCGGCCTCTGAATGGTATGCTGAAGCTGAATGTCGATGGGAGTTTCAGTAAAGAGAAAAGGCAAGGCAGCTGGGGATAATGTTATAAGAGATAATGAAGGGGATGTAATCCAAGCAGGAGCGGGAAAGATTCTGCATGCACTGGACGCCTGGCACACAGAGCTGTTGGCATGTATCAATGGTGTGAAGGCAGCTCAAAGCATGGGTATCGACAATTTCATCCTTGAAACTGATGCCCTGTTAACTAAACAAGCGATGCAGGGAGGTGGCTTCAGATTATCGCCTTTGGGGGGTCTGATACAGCACGAGCTAAAGGAACTGCTCACCGAGGAGTTTTTTGCTGTCCAAATCTCACATGTTCCACGCAGGTGCAACAAAGTAGCACATGAATTGGCTAGATTAGGTAGTTTTTGCTAGGAGGATGTTGTTTTTGTTCCTGGTACTCTACCAGACTTCGTTCATGTGTTGGTGACCAGTGATTTAACTGGCTCACAAGGTTAATGGAATCATGTGGTTCCCACAAAAAAAAATATCATAGCTGGAATCCTTCGAACCAAGCTAATTTTCGCGGCTCCGTGTCCAAACACGAAAATGTCTCGGGCCCCATATTTTATAGGCCAGAAGCGCTACTCTATGTGAGGGCGTTCGGTGCGCTCCACCCTCACCGCACGTGGAGGCAGTGGACAAGCCGGTCTAAGGCCAGTTTCAGTGGAGAATTTCCTGTGTTGTATCCAAGATGCTATGTCATATAGAATGAAGTGATACATGGATAAAACAACCACTCTCAATGGAGAGTTCCATTCTATAGTTTTATAGCCGTTTAATTCCAATGACCTATAGAGAGTTGGTAATCATGTCAAAATAGTTTCATCCCCATGAAACTCACTTTTTCTCGCTCTTCTTAAAAACGTTGCCACATCGTCAAAATCGCTTATGTGGCAGCTCATTAAATACAAATAAAACTCTGATGAAACTCCCACTAAAATTAACCTAAGAGCTGCACTAAACGGGCCCTTAGTTGGGTAGCACTCTCCACTGCTAACTATGTTCTACATTTTCGTTCTTAATTGAATCTCTTAGACTTATCATTTTAATGGTATATGTTATTTGTTTAGCTTCTAGTCGTGTCGTACTCATCTTTGTTCACCCTTTTTATGGTAGATGCATATAACTTGGAGACACATTTATTTAGATTAAATTGGGTAATAAACTGCTTAATTTTTCAGTTCGCGATTTGATTAGTTGAACCATCAACTCCATGTTCTAACAACAATTCCAAGAGCCTCTTTATATCCTTCCTAATCGATAGGAATAGAGATTTTGGTGAAAAATATGCGCCAACAGTTTCTTTAATTGAATCTCCAAATATATAGCCATCAACTATTGCAAAATTTTCACTAGTCAAAGATGGAGAGCAGAGTTGGCTCTCTAACGTCTATATAAGATATAGAAGAGCCGTTGGAGGATAGAAAGATATATAGGGGAATGATTTTTATTCAAATGGCTCTTCAAACGATAATTTAGAGTAAGTTTAAAAAGACTTTTAGAGATACTCTATCCAGAATAAATTTTGTTTGTAATGGAAATTACATCAACAGTATAATGGCAGAAATATGTATTTATTGTTATTGAAGGTTCCAGGGTCGGTTCAAATACCCTCAATACCTGTATACGTCATGTAGTAGCCTAGTATAGGTTCCTTTACTCTTGCAGCAAATGGTTGAACATCCGCATCTCTCGATTCACGGATTGATTTAGTGTTGTTTAATTTGATAATGAATTAATGATCATGCTTCCATTATTTTTACTGGAGCACCTAGGGCGTGTTTGTTTTTTCACGGACTGAGAAACTTGTCTGGCTAAGGGCAGTCCCAATGATGCATTGATATGGTTTCTATCCTCATTAAATGACTTGCCACGTAAGTAAAATGCTGACATGGCAACGTAATTAATGAAGAAAGAGAGAAAAAATCATAGAAATGGTTTCTTCGTGAAGAAATCAGGTCTACTCTTGACCCAATACACCAAGAAACCATGAAATCGCCATTGGAGAGAAACCACTAATTTTTAGGGAGCTCGTGTCGCGCTCTCATTGGAGAAAGAAGATAGAGTTGGGAGAGAAAAAGAGAAAATAATTATTACTCATAGAAATCATAGGTTGGAAAGCAGTACTTTTTTAGTGCGGTATCCTATATTATAGAAACTACTGGTTTTTTTTTATTGAGACTGCCATAAGACAACTATCTCAGACGTTTGATTAGACGACGTCTGGAGTTGGATTGGGCCGCTTAGCCGGCACTACCAGGCCATGATGCCAACCAAACACGCCGCAGTGTTCATCCATCTCCCGGTCGGCGATGAAGCGGTGGGGGTGCTCCTGCTCCGTGTGGTGGATTGGATGGCGTGGCGTCCCAGAACGCGTGCTTGCCGTCGTTCGCGCGTGTCAGCGGGCAGGCCTCGTTGCACTAGTAGACAATGAAAAATAAAAGATAGTTTGTCCCCGAAAAGAAAAGGATAGTTATAGTTAATTAGTCATACACCGTAATTTCTTTCACGGGAATAAAAGATAATTCATCCCGGAAGAGACAGAAAAATATTCATAGCTACACTTAATTAACAGTTTATTTTATTTTCGAGGGAATGAAAACTTTTGTTAATTTTTTAGTTAAAACGGCCGACTTATTCTGGCTAATAACTAATGGATGGAAGAAAATGTACAGTTTATTTTTGAAGCCCAATAATGAAACTGGTAGGTTCCAAATGGGGATTTAGCTCGATTGAAATGGCCCACGGACGGATCAGAGGCTGGACCGGAAATTGCTTGGATTAGAAAATGCTTGGGCAGGCTTTGACGTTGACAGCAGCTAGCCAGCTACAAAGCACAACAAAAAAAAGCCGGGTAGAGCACTAGCAGTAGCAGATAAGGCGCGCAGCAGAATCTCTCGCTCAAAAATCCATCCATCCCCCTGCGTGCTCGCTCAGGCTCACTCCTCATTCAGTAGCTAAAAAAAAAATATCTTCTTCGTTATCCATGGAGACGGCTGCGCTCACCTCCCACTTCCTGCAATGTCCAGCTGCTACTCCCGCGCATGGCCAGCGGCGGAGGGGAGGAGGAGCGGCGGCCATGCCGCGCCGGCAGCCGTGCACCGGCAGGATCCAGGCTCTGCCGTCGGCGGAGGTCATCAGCGAGATCCTCAGCCCCAAGCTGGTGCCCGGCTCGCCCTCCGACACCGGCGACGTCTCCTCGCTCGTCCCGGTCAGTGCTCTCATGCTGCTCTTCTACTTCGTGTCCAACTGGGTGGTGCCCGAGCTGCTCATGAAGCGCCTCAACGAGCCCAAGCCCGAGGACGAAGCTGCTGCTGCAGCAGCATCCATGTCGTCCGGCCCAGCGGACGGCGGCGAGGCCTCGCCCCGTAAAATCCGCCTCAAGGTGAAGAAGAAGAAGAACGGAAAAGCAAGCATCGTGAAGGTCTAATTAGGTAGCGGGAGTACACGCATGGAGCCAGGCGTCGAGTCTCCATCCGAGCATTGAAGAAGATCATACTCTAGTAATTACTTACTGTCAGGTGATATGCACGTTTGTGTGCCTGTACCTGTCTTCTGGTTGAATAAAAGCTACAGTGCTTATTTACACGAACGCAGTTTTTTTTTTTTTTTTTTTTGCCTTGAGGGCACATGCTCTCCTAGGGCATGCGCTTTTAAGGGAAGAGTTTACTCTCACTTATTTACCCCACATCCATGGATTGGATGATGGATGTTACTGCCATACCTATAGTGGGTAGTGGGTATCAAATTGTTAGGTCCTTAGGACCATCTAGGTGTAGATGTGCGGGTGGATTCAAGTCTATTTGGGATAAAATGACCTAACAGTGGACTAGAGAGAGGGGGGATGTAGATGTAGCTGACCATCGGGCTTGGCGGAGGAAGAGCTGTCCATGGTGGTGTCTGGTGGCGGTGACGTCCTGGCGGTGTCCGGTGGCGGCGAGAGGGAGTCGATGAAGGCGGCAGTGGAGCTTCCCGTCGCCTACAGCGCTCCCTTAGATCGGATTAGGGTTGTAGGTGGGTTTGTGGCGGCTGCGGTGAACCTCATACCGAGTGCCCCGCCCCCACCTCCTCTTTATAGCGCTGCGCGCCGGGGGGCCACCAGCCAGGGTTCGGCTGAGTGCCCCCGATCAGGGCGCGGATCAAGTCCCCGACTCAATCGTTGGACTGAGTCGGGAGGAGATCAACCTTACATTCTCTCCCTTGATCTCAACTTAAAACTTAAACACTTACATCTTTTTCCCGTTTCATCTCAGATTAGTGCATAGAGTGTACCTCGTCATAACGGTTAGTGCCGTCAGATTAACAGCTACAATATACCTCTCTGTTTTAAAAACAGATTCTCAACTAGGCCCTTCTTGTCCAGGGATCATAGACTTTCCCGTAAATCCATGCTGGCTAAGTGTTCTCTGAACACATTGGGCGGTAAGCCTTTTGTAAGCAGATCCACAAGCATCTTCTTTGTACTTACATGCTCAAGACTAATGGAATGATCCCGGACTTTGTCTTTCACAACATAAAACTTTATGTTAATGTGTTTGGCAGCACCACTTGACTTATTGTTGTGAGCATAACATATTGTTGGCTTATTATCGCAGTATAACTTGAGTGGTTTATGGATGTCATCAACCACTTTCAACCTGGGCATAAATTTCTTTAGCCAGTTCACCTGCCACGTAGCCTCATAACATGCTATAAACTCGGCATACATCATAGACGATGCAGTGACGGTTTGCTTTGAGCTTTTCCACGATATGGCTCCTCCTGCGAGAGTGAATACATAGCGTAATGTGGATTTTCTATCATCTACATCTCCCATGAAATCTAAATATGAATATCCCTCTATATGTAGGGAATCAAATCTTCTGTATGTTAGCATGAGGCCTTTTGTGCCTTGCACATAATGCAAAGCTTTCTTTACCATTCTCCAGTGTTCTATTCCTGGATTACTCTGATATCTGCCAAGTATCCCGGTAACAAAGGCTAAGTTAGGGCGTGTACATACTTGAGCATATTGTAAGCTTCCAATAGCTGAAGCATATGGAACCGATTTCATTCGATCGATCTCATATTGGTTCCTGGGACATTGGAATTCCCCACACTTATTTCCTATTTTCCTTTATGCACAAAATGTGGAGATAAACACATATCCAAAAAATAATAATAGAAGCAAACTTTCATTGATATCATATAAGGCACTTTATTACAACTTTCAATCTAAGATGAAAAGTAAACTTTAACTAGCACACTCTTTAAACTAAAGCGATCTAATTGAAAGCAAACAATCTAAACATGACTTATCAATCAACACTCTAACTTTCACTTTTCAAGCTCGGTGACAACATAACGGCGCAAGATATTGAGGTTATCTTCTAAAACGAGGCATTGCGTTTGCTCGGTATCAAGCCTATGCAGCAAAGCTTGGGTGAACTTGGCAAGCTCATTCAACCACCTATGCAACACTCCCACGGTTATCCTTTGAGATTTCTCTTCTTGTTCTTTGGGAGGTGGTGGCGCTCTTTTCTTCTTCTCTACTTGCGGCTTGGGAGGCACAACCTTGACTTGTCCCGGCTCAGCTCGAACTCCATCAATATTCACCCTTGGCTTGACTTGATGGTACTTGGCGAAGATGGTGTCTCCATCCTTGGTGGTCAGAACTTTCGTTAGCGTCTCGCCTGTCCTAGTAGGAAGGATGTTGATATCTTTGGGCACTTTGATAGGCTCCGAGTCCAGCTGACCAAACATGTGCTCCCACGGTCTTGGCTTGTTCTCCAGCAAATGAGCAGGTGGTGGAGCAATCACCGAATGCGGGAGAGTTTGAGCATAGTATGCGTGATCATAGGGGACCTTAGGAGGAACAAGAGCTAGGTGTTTTGGTGGTAGGACGCTCAATGCTAACACTTCCTCATGAACAAAATTTTAATTTAGATTGAACCCATAAGGGACAATCCGCTTCTTGGTCATTGGAGACTTTTGGAGAAGAGAGCTTCTATGAAGTTTTGGATGAGATGAAAGGCTTGTGGGATGGCTTAGAATGCTAGCAGGGGCCTCCTTTTATAGGGGGAGGAGAGGTGGCATGGTTGGATAACCTTCCATAGATTCATTCGAATCGAGAAAGAAATGAATGATCTGAAAAACTGCAAAAATCTGGAAGATTGGATCTCATATTCGCAAGCAGGGAGGTTGGAGGGGAATGGCCTGACAGGTAGGCCGGCCGGCCTGACCAGTGGGCCGACCGTCCCCCTCCTGGGGTCATTCGGGGTCTGCTTTTTCGTGATGACTCCTAAGGTGCATCTAACCTAGAAAAATCATATTTTTGCACAGCGTATCATAAAAAGGAGGACTGAGATGTAAATCTAAGGTAAACAATGAAATTTATTTCATCTAAGTCCTCTGAAGGTTTTTAGGTTCTAGGAAAACTTTAAGACGATGACCATTTACCTTGAATAACTTACCTTCATTGTTTTGCAGCGTCACTGCTCCATGTGACGAAGTGCTTATGACTTTGAATGGTCCTTCCCATTTACTACAGAGTTTTCTGTGCCCGAATAACTTTACCCTAGAATTAAAAAGTAATACCTTATCACTTGGGGTGAATTCCTTCTTCTTTAGCCTCTTATCATGACATCTCTTTGTTCTCTCCTTGTATATCTTAGCATTGTGATATGCTTTTTCACGCCATTCTTTAAGCTCGGAGAGTTGCATTTTCCTCTTTGTCCCTGTAGCTTCAAAATCCAGGTTCCATCATTTGATGGCCCAATGAGCCTTGAATTCTATCTCAACGGGTAGATGACATGTCTTCCCATAGACGAGTTAGTATGGTGACATCCCGAGAGGTGTTTTATAGGCCGTTCTATAAGCCCACAATGCTTCTGGTAATCTATCCTTCCATGCAATCCCCATCTCATTGACCATCTTTTATAAAATGTTCTTGATTTGTTTGTTTGATGTTTCTGCTTGGCCACTTGTTTGAGGATGTATGGAGTTACAATGTTGTGATGGATCCTAAGTATTTGTGAAAGTTTTTGTTAGTGAAGTGAGTGCCTTTGCCACTAGTCACCATTCTTGGGACACTGAAGCGTGGAAATATTGTTTCTTCAAACATCTTCTTGGAGTTCTTAGCATCGGCAACTCGATAAGGCATGGCTTCAACCCATTTAGAAACATAGTCAACTGCTACCAAGATGTATTCATAATTTCTTGACTTCAGAAATGGTCCCATATAATCGATACCCCAGACATCGAAAAGTTCGATATAGAGGTTGTTGGTGAGTGGCATGGCATCTCTTGAATTGATGTTCCCATGCCTTTGACATGAACCACATCTTTGGATGAAGTCTTTCGTATCTTCATACATGGTTGGCCAGAAAAATCAACTCTGCTAGATTTTTGCACGAGTGCAGAATGCACCATAGTGTCCTCCATATGGTGATGAGTGGCATTGTTCAATAATCTTAATGCCTTCTTCTCCCGGTACACACCTCCTGAGTAGACCGTCGGCGCAGACTCTGTAGAGGTACGGCTCATCCCATATGTGGAGACGACTTTCGTAGACGAGCTTTCATTTGTTCTCCCCTGGTGGTACATAACCTGTAACCATAAAATTAACAATATTCGCGTACCAGTGGTCAGAGCTCATGATTTTGAAGAGCATGTCGTCCCTCAGGGGAATCATTGATGGGTAATCCCTGTGGATTTTCAAATTGCATTCTAAACAAGTGATCAGCTACAAAATTTTCTACTCTCTTTTTATCTTTTATTTCTAAATCAAATTCTTGGAGTAGCAAAATCCATCTTATAAACCGAGGTTTAGCATCTTTTTTAGTGAGCAGGTATTTCAAAGCAGCATGATCAGTATGAACCATCACCTTAGCTCCTACTAAGTAAGATCTAAACTTATCAATAGAAAAAAACAATAGCTAGGAGCTCTTTTTCAGTTGTTGCATAATTAAGCTGAGGTTTTGTCAAAGTTTTGCTAGCATAAGAAATTGCATGATGCTTCTTTTCTTTTGTTTGACCCAAAACTGTCCCCACAGCATAATCACTTGCATCACACATAATTTCAAAAGGTAAAGACCAATCAGGGGTTGAATGATTGGTGCAGAGATGAGTGCTTTCTTTAGAATTTCAAAAGAGTTTAAGCATGCATCATCAAATTTAAAAGGAGCATCCTTAGCCAAAAGGTTTGTAAGGGATCTAGCAATGTGTGAAAAGTCTTTTATGAAACGGCGATAAAATCCTACATGACCAAGAAAACTACGGATCCCTCTGATATTTACAGGAGGAGGTAACTGTTCAATCACTTATATTTTAGCTCGGTCCACCTCAATCCCACGTTCAGACACCAAGTGTTCAAGCACTATGCCTTCTCTAATTATGAAATGACATTTTTCCCAATTAAGGACTAAGTGCTTTTCCTCACATCTTTTCAAAACCTTGTCTAAATTTTCAAGACAATCATCAAAAGTTTTTCCATAAATAGAAAAATCATCCATGAAAACTTTCATGATTTCTTTAATCATATTAGAAAATATAGACATCATGCATCTTTGGAAAGAAGCTGGAGCATTACACAGTCCAAAAGACATTCTACGATAAGCATAAGTTCCATATGGACATGTAAAGGTGATTTTGCGTTGGTCATCAGGATGGATCGGGATTTGATGATAACCTGAATACCCATCAAGGAAACGGAAGAAAGAATGATTTGCCAGTCATTCCAATATTTCATCAATGAAGGGCAATGAAAAATGATCCTTCTTTGTTGACTTGTTAAGTTTTCGGTAATCTCGATGCACATCCGCCAACTTGTGACGGTTCTTTGTGGGATCAATTCATTCTTTTTATTTTTTATAACAGTCATGCCTCCCTTTTTAGAAACAACTTGCACAGGGCTAACCCACTCACTATTAGTAACGGGATAGATTATCCCAGCGTGCAAAAGTTTCAAAACCTCTTTCTTAACAACCTCTCTCATTGCATTATTAAGCCTACGCTAAGGCTTCCTAGAAGGTATAGAATCTGGGTCTATAGGGATGCGATGTGTGCAAAGAGCAAGGCTAATTCCCTTGAGGTCTTGGAGCGAATAACCAAAAGCAGAGCGATGCTTTTCTAAAACAGTTAGCAAGCGGAGTGTTTCTTCCTGAGAGAGTTTGTCACTTATGATCACAGGAGAATCCTGATCATTATTTAGAAAAACATATTTAAGACCAGGAGATAGGGGTTTAAACTCAATAGGAGGTTTTGGTGGTTCCTTCAATTCATCCAAGGGCTCAGGTTCTACAAAATCTTTGTCTTCTTCTTTAATGAAAAGGTGGGCATGTTTGTTAGGGTTAGATTTGATTAAATCATCAAAAGATGCAACCATAACCTCATCAATTGGGTCTTGCTCGGGACTCATCTCAGTCTTAGTATTTAGAGAATGAGTGATGGGTACAGAAAGATTAAAATTCTTCCCAATACTCATATTCAAACTCCCTATTTGTCCTTCTTGGATTAATCTTTCAATTGGTTGTCCTATCAAAAGGTTGAACTCCATGATATCAAAGATGTAGAAGCTCAAGTTAACCATGGTTTCGTTTACCTTGATAGGGAGGACATAAACTATCCCCAAACTTGGGAGGATGTGTCTTGAAAGATTTTTCAAAATTTTTGCTATTGGGGTTAATGGTATGTCTTTCAAATAAGCGTGAGCAAAATATGTAGACATAACATTAACACCCACAAATCGGATTATAAAGAGCATCAAAAGAAGTTTCATTAATTTGGCAACTAATAGTAGAAGAAGGTGAATCTAAGCGATTCACATCAGAGAAAAGCTCTGATTCTTCTAGCCATTCGTTGCTTATGATGGATGTTAACTCCTTCATAGACTCTTCAAGGAAAGCTTCCTCAGAAGGGTCAAGAGTTTCTTTATAGAATGATGACTTCTGAGGTTTCCTCATAGTATGATATTTTGAGGTGTTTCCGTATTCGGCAAAAAGATCATCCTCGAAATCAAACATAAAATCCAAAATTGGAGTTTCCTCCTTCTTTGGTGGTCCGGGATTTAGGATAGCTGAGGTTTGTATTGGGCTTGGCAAAGGTTCAGATTTAGCTATCTGGGATTACTCCTTTGGTAGCTTCTCTTCCACTTTTTCAGAGAATTCATCGTGTATACCAGTGTAGGGGTGTTGTCTAAGATTTTATCAAGAATGCTTCTCCCCAAGTTGATAGAGACATGTAAGAATGAACCTCCTGAAGTTATGTCAAGAAACTACATAGTTTCCTTACTAAGACCCATATAGAAGTGTTGAAGAAGAATGGGGTCTTGAATAGAAAGGTCAGGGCCAGTGGTAATAAGATCATTAAAACGAGCCCATGATGCACCAAGAGATTCTTTTTCTTTTTGTTTAAAAGATAGAACATCTAGACAAAGGCTGACTACTCAAGAGATGGGAAAAAGATAAGTAAAAGCTAGAGCATAACGCTTCCCAATCTCCTTGCATACTTCCTATAGTTTGATTAAACTAATGTTTAGCTCTTCCCATTAAAGAGAATGGAAATAGCTTCCATCTTAAGGTTTCGTCCGACATGCCAGCAATGTGCAAGCATACACAGATTTGTTCAAATTCATGTAGGTGGAAGTATGGATTTTCATCGCCTTTTCCCGAAAAGGATTGTTCCTGGACGATGTTTATTAAACACGGGCGCAGCTCATAGCCAGGTGTTAGGATAGGCTTTGATGATTTTGGTTGCTTTAGGCATGCGCTCGTATGTGCAGCGTATTGATGGATAGGTGTGGTTTCCATTATAAAAAGATAAAAGATACAAGGTTAAGCTAGGTTTGAAGTTAACATAGCAACCGTTTCCCCGGCAACGGCGCTAGAAAAGCTTGTTGACACCTGTGGGGGCACGTAGAAAAGATCCGCAAGCGCACGGATATCAGTTGTAGCCTTTCACCGGAAGTATTCCAGGATATCGAACTCAGGGAAACGTGTGAGTTTAACTAAGTCTAACTTAACCAGGGCTAGAAACAAGGGTAAGGATAAATAGGAGCGTAGAGAAGACTACTAAGGTTCTTTATTACTAACTTAGGTAAGCTATGTATTCTACTATTCACCTAGGGACATTACTAAGGAAAAGCACAAACATAGTATGTTATTTCCATCGCAACCGGGTTCTACTTGGCCTATAGACGAAAGGTGGACTACAGAGGACTCAACGAGGTTGTCACCCTCGCGATCTACCACCGATCCAGAATGCATGGTGCATCCACGAGTAGCCGAAAGTCTAAGCACTATGCTTATACTCACGATTACCACTTTAACCCAAGAGCGCTACAAAGATTAAAGTACTCAAAAGAGTCGTGATCTTGATGAGCAATATAAACATAATACTTACTTGAATCAGAAATCAATTACCAGAGATGTCTCAGAAGCAAGTTCAGGTAGAACCTAGATCCGCCAAGGTACAAGCTTTAGAAAGAGCACCGATAGGCCGGCACTTCCTCTAAACTCTTCCCTCACTCTCTATCTCACTATTTCTATTTACAAAGGATATATTCTAATGCGGAGGACTATTCTTCTCTTGATTGTCGTACCTTTTGGAGGAGGTATGGGGGTCCTTTTATAGGGTTATCAGGCAGCTTGTGGGCCCATGAATCCGTGGCAACTCATCATCTCAACCCTTGATCCGAACCGACCTTGATACATAGCGAAGATGGACTCTCAAAGACGGTGGAGAACCGTCATTCGAAGCGGAGACCGGTAGATGGGCCTGGGAGGTTGGCCGGCCTACAGGTGGGGCCGGCCAGCCCCACCCTTAATCCGTTCGGGTTGATTTGCGGCGGTTTGTCTTGGACGGTGGATTGGAGATCCTTTAAGTCGGTTTTGTCACAAATGATCGTGATTTGCTCTGACAATATGGTCCACATGATTTGTTTTCTGATTAAATCCTCCTGCAATCAACCAAAACTTGTGGAACTTGTTAGTTTAAAACACTATACCTATGTTGGTGATCCATTTTAATCATACATGTAGGGTATATTGACAGTTTATTATCAATGTTAACAACCGTCAACAAATACTAAACCAATTGAAAGACAGGGAATTTTCTTACCTTGACCTCTAGCAACCTCATCTTATTTTAGGTGAAGAGTAACCTTTTAAGCTTGTGATTTAGCCAACTAAACAAATACAACATCTTTTTATTGATTTTTTATGAATAAGCTCAAGATAAGAGATGGCATTAGTAACACAAGCACTAGTTTCTCATTTGCTAACCCTTTATCTGGTTCCCCTTTGTCGAGGACATAGGACGCAGTTCATTCAATGATGATAGTGTGAGTAGGCTGAAACAAGCACGGGCTGACCTTCTCTAGTTGCAAAGGTGGGATCAGTGTTCGGGTGTGCTCATGGAACATATTCATTGTGTTCTAGCTGGCGAAACACCCCCAGCAATTATGCGCCTTGGTCTTTAGAGACATCTGCTGCGGACATTGTTCCGGTGATCCGGGTGTTGCACGTCGATGCACACGACAAGAGGAAAAGTTTGCCCACGACCCTCCGCCAGAAGTAATGTCTAAAGAGCCCATTAGCCCATCTGAACAAATGGAAGACGCGCGGCAAGAGGAACAAAAAGGGAAAGCACTATCACAACAAGTGTGGGAAGGGAAATGAGAAGCAAGTGAAGGGACCATCTGCCGGTGCTTCTTCGTCTCGTTCATCATCACGCCGAAGGTACAGTACGTCATCAGTCTCTTGCTCCTCTCCATCGCTGGACATTTGGCGGCACCATTGTGTTGAAAAGAATAGCAGTGCTTGCAAGTCACTGAGCAAGGGATGCGGTGGAAGTGCATCGAGGCATCTTGGAGGAGCTCCAGTATCATCATCTGTCCCTTGCTCCTCTGCTCCTCCATCTGCAACGCATGATAGTTGGCGGCAATGTATTAAAGGAAACGGAAATGCTTGCAAGTTCTTGGCGTCAGTAAGCAGGGGATGCGGCAGAAGCGCATCGATGCATCTTGGACACCAGCATCTGACTGCAGTACGCGTTTTTTAGCCCTGCAGAAACTATGCGGCCTCAGCTACGAGATGAGGAGGCGCTGGAAGACAGAACCACCCATCCACAGCTCTGCCTCTACAACTGCTGCCAGAGCCACGCAACATGGCGCTCAACCTCCGATGACAACCTTTCCAACTGTCTGGAGAAAGAGAGCAACCTATAGTGCTAGCCACTTAGTAACCGCTAAAGACAGGCTCTAGTAAGTCAACTCGTCACTGTCTGTTAAAGTAATTAAATAAATTTCCTTATATATATACTGATTCTGTTGATCTTCTGCTTTCTACAGTTACACTAGAGGCAGAGTACTTCAGACGGTGGTATCAAAGATGAATCCCCCCATTATCCAATGGGCAGGTGCTTGGCTCTCGAGGGTGCTCCGTCTTCTGCGGCGTTGACGGTGTGGTACAAACATGAATCCAAATCGTCTCTACAGAACAATTCTCTGAACTTTGCGCTAGCATATTGTAGTATATCCTCTGTGTACTTCACTCACTAGGACAGTGAGCTTGGCGCGCTTGCATAACGCTAGCTCTGTTCTTGATCGGTTCATGCTTAGTGCTTTGTATACTTCTCCTTGCGATGCTACAGTAATCTCGTATTTGTTGTAACTATGCGCGCGTGTTGTTCAGTTTTCAATCAATAAGCTCTCTGCTGGTCACAAGTTTTTGTCATTGGCTTAGCTTCCAAAGCAACTCTTATTAACTAACACCTAGCGCTAGCGGGAGAGATCCCTTTACACGCGCGTGTGATTTTCAGTGTTTGGATGTCCACGCACGCGGATGCCAGGATGGCATGGCAACGACCGTTATGGCCTCTGACGTGAGCTTGTCTTCGACCTATGATGCCTCTCCTCAAGTCCTCATGCCGTTGTTGGATCAAAAGTGGGCTCGTGGATCGGGCCACGTCGCCCTATAACCTGTTAACCGTTCGATATGGCGACAGAACGATGTGTGCCGTCCGATTGCGGGTTTGTGCGGGCGCCGAACCGATAGCTCGCGAACCTCCACAGGCTTCGACTCGTCGCGCTCCCTCGGCATATGCCCGATCCACTAGCGAGGCGGCGTAGCTCACCGGCGAGAGTCGCGACGGCAGCGAGGCTCACCGGCGAGACGACGCAGCTCCTGTCCGTGCAACCAAGCACAGGGCCGCTCCAACCAACCACGACGACAACTGGGGCTCCAACGCCGCCGCCTCTGCTCTCTCTTCTGGCGAGATGCCCGGCTCCGGTGGACCTTCGCCGGCTCATTCTCAAGCTCCACCGTCCTCCATAATTTCTTCAGCCGCCGCCCATTCTGAACCTCCTTTCACAATTTCTTCAGTAACCACATGATCTTTGCCGCCCAACTGAATATGGCTGCGCCGATCATCTCTGCTCAGGGACTCGCCGGACAGGAGCTTCCTGCACAGATCCTCCTCGACGGCCAAGGCCTCTGTGACATGGGGCTACCCAGGCAGAGCACTTTAAGGGCGTGGAGACGAGGCGCTCGTCCCCGAGATGCAGCCCGAGGTCGCCAAGAGGTGCGCCCAATCTCATCCCCGAGCTGCAGCCTGACCTTAATGAGGTGAAGCCCAAGTTTCACCCCAAGCTGCAGCCTGAGTTCCACGAGATGAAGCCCGAGCTTCTCCACGGCACGGTCTTGTAGATGCAGCCCAAGCTCCTGCATGCCCTCAATGTGCTTGATGGAGTGCCAAGCATGAGTCTTAGAAGCGCCACGTTTAACCTCTTTTTGGAGGCTATATAGTCAGATTTTCAGAGGCTTGGACCGGACAAGATGCATTATCCAAAAGCATACTACAAATGGAGGGCACAATTTTTGGAAAAAAGGTTTAATAGTTTAATGGAAGGTTCAGTTTTCTTATAGCTACATCAATCAGTAAGCTAATCCAGAGAAATCTAGCACTTTGTCTCCACATATGATGGAAGAATTTTTCAGAGAGGCTTGTAACTTAATGTCAGATACAGATAATCGATGATAACCCCATAGGCTTAGTGCTTGGACTTATAGGCTTCACATATGGAGGAAAGTAGAATTGCAAAGAATTAATAGATTTTATGGATAATGAAATTTTTAGTATTTCTACACGTTGATTTGGTTGTGTTATACTTCAAACATCTTTCTTGCCTGGTGAGTAGCAATCCATGTGGACAGTTTGTCAGACAAAAACTAAAACTACAATGTGTGTAGAAGAGGTTACAACTACCTGTTATGTGATTCTGATCCCATCTCTTTCTCCTGTTTATGCTTAGATTTTGTTTTCCCTTTGAGCAGTTCTTAGATTAATGCTAACCAAAGTAGATCAATGTCACGAAGGAACCATGCTTTTGTATATTTGAGAGGACGAAGGAATCATGCTTTTTGTATATCTGTGATGAAATATTGAGCTATATGGTTGCATCTGCAAAAAAAAAATCCATTGCTTCTCATTTTTTGCAGTGATCCATGAACAATTGATTTATAGAGGATATGCGAGCCCAAGGGGACACTGCATATGGAGCTAACCTGGAGGCATCCGATTGGCCAGTCCCTCTTGATAGGTTAGGGTTTTATCCAGGTGTAGATTAGAGGGTGAATTCATTACTGGTTTAGTTCAATTCGACCTATAACATGATACTGAAAAGGGAGACAGTGAGAGAGGGAGATGTAGGAGTGGTAGACCGTCAGGTTTGGAAGGGATGAGCCGTCCATGTCGAGGTCCGGTCGGTGGCATCGTCGGGGTAGAAGACGCAGTGGAGTCCGGCATGGTGCAAAGGCGGTGGTGGCGTTTTCCGTCGCTGGCAGCACCCCCTCTCGATCGGTCTAGGGTTAGGAAGTAGGTGGGGCGTCTGGTGGCTCAGGGGAACCTCGTACCTTGTGCCCCGGCCCCACCTCCCTTTTATGGTGCTGTGCGATGGGGGCCCACCAACCATGGAGTGGTTGGACGCCCCCGATCAGGGCGTGGATCCAAGGGTCCAATTGGCCGTGGTGGAGATCAAACTAACATTCTCCTCTTGATCTCACCTTTTGACTTAAACTTAACTCACTTTAGCTTGTTCCCATTCCATCACAGATCAGTGCATAGAGCGTGACTCATCGTCATGGTCTGTTGCCATTAGATTAAACAGCTACAACACACCTCTCTGTTTTAAAACAGATACTCAACTAGACCCTTAGTATCCAGAAATCATAGACTTTCCCATAAACCCATGTCGACTATATGTTCTCTAAATGCTTTGGGTGGTTAGCCTTTGGTAAGCGGATCCGCAAGTATTTACTCAGTACTTATGTGCTCAATACTTTCAAAATAATTCTGGATTTTCTCCTTTACAACATATAACTTAGTGTCAATGTGTTTGGCAGCACACTTGACCTATTGTCTTAGGAGTTAACTTACTTTAAATAGTTATTGTTGTTGTCTACCATTGTTAAATCCGGGTATAAATTTTCTTAACCTCCTTTTGCCTGTTCCTTAAGCCTCATGTCAAGCTATATTATGGTACACATCACTAATGACACCACAACTGTTTCTTTGGAGCTTTTCCACAATAATACTCCAACTGCGAGTGTTAGCAACTACTATGAATTTCACTACATATCTCGCCATGACTTAACATTTGTACCGTCAACTATTTGAGAGTATTTATTCTTTCTTACTCAGCATGAGGCCTATGATACTTTGCAAAATTGCAAGACATTCTCAACTCCATTCCAGTGATCTATATCTGGACTGGAGTTTTGCCAAAATATCCCGGATACGTAAACTACGTCAGGGTAAGTTCTTACTTGTACTTATACACTCATCAAACTTCCAACAGCTGAAGCGTATGGAACCATGTTCATTTGATCGACTCATATTGGTTCCTGGAACATTTAAAGTTCCCAAATCTATTACCCTTGACTATAGGAGCAGGCGTAGATTTACTCGTATGCATACTTTATTTCTTTAGAATCTTTTCTAAATATGCCTTTACGATAGTCCTAATACCCCATTTTCTTCTATCTCGGTGAATTTCGATTGCTTGAACCAACGACGCTTCACCAAAATCATTCACATTGAAACTTGAGGGCAAAACTTCTACTTCTCCAATGACATATTAACATCACTACTACTGGATAGAATGTTATCTATTCACAGGATGTGGAAAAAGAATTTTCCATTCTTAAACTTCGCATAAACGCTATTGTCCTTCTTATTTTCTTTGAATCCAAACTTTCTTATTGTTTCATCAACTTCAAATACTACTGTCTAGAGACTTACCTTCAATCCATAAATGGATTTCTACAGACGGCATCCCATATGTTCTTTTCTTCCACGACAAAACCTTTTAGGTTGTGCCATGTAATCATTTTCATATAAATCCCCGTTGAGGAATGTCGTCTTTACATCCATCTGATGTAACTCTAAATCGTAATGTGCCATTAGCACCATTATGATTCTAAAAGAATTCTTACGTAAGACTGGAGAGAAAACTCTCATTGTAATCTATTCATTATCTTTGCGTAAAGCATATTGCCACAAGTCGTGCTTTATATCTTTCTGCATTTCCTTTAGAGTCACATTTTGTCTTGTAGACCCATTAACAGCCTATTGTTTTGGCTTCATTAGGAATTACTTCTAAGTCCCAAACATCATTGATATTCATCGAATTCATTTCAATTTTCATAGCTTCTTGCCATTTAAACGAGTAAACGTTTCTCATGGCTTCTTCAAATGAGGTGAGATCACCCTTCATTTGAATTTCTTTACTAACATAGACTTCATAGTCATCAGAAAAACTGGTTTACTAATTCTTTGAGACCTTCTAGGGCCTCAGCTACTGGCGCTTTCATATGGGGCTGTTGTTGCTCTTCATTGCCAAGAGGCAATTAATTCTACAGGCTCCTGTATCACAAGATCCTTGTTTATATTATTCATCTTCTTCGAAAAGCCAACAACAGGTGTTGTATAAGTCATACAACATCAACATGTATTGAGTCTTTAAGTTTTAGATCTCTACATACCTCTACATACCATGTTTCTCCAGATCTTCCCATCTTTTTTAAAGATAGTGTATCTTCTAATGTCTTATTTTTGGGTTTAATCCGTTAAAACCTCATATGGCGCTTTAAGCATCACCTTAACATCTTTGAGGCTGACTACGTATCTTCCCAAAACTTTAAAAAGTCTAGGAATTTAGCTATTTCTCTGCTTGGGGGTATCATTATTGTGACCGTTGTACTCCTCCAATGGTTTCATCTTAATTAATCTTTATCTCACTCTTAATGAAGAGTATCTTTTTTAATTGATCTTTATCTCACTCTTAATGAAGAGTATTTTTCTTAATTGATCTTAATATTCTCCCCCTCGAAATATGGCATGAACTTTACTGCCATAATTTCGAGAGCTATTTAGAAAACATGTGAACGAGTGGACAGTGTTGCATTTCGTCCTTCATCTTCTGATCCTGAAGGATAAATTCGGCTTGTCAGACAATAGTTTCAATGATCTTCGTACTCTGCTGGGCAATTTGCTCCCCAAGTCGAACTTTGTGCCAAAAGAAACATATGAAACAAAGAAGATTATCAATCCATTGAAGATGCGTGTGCAGAGAATACACACGTGTAGGAACCATTGCATATTGTACCGCAGTGAGTACGCGGCATTGGAAAAGTGTCCAAATTGCGATGCTAGCCGTTACAAAAGTAATGCCGATTTCTGTGAGGACCGTGCCGGTTCCTCCATCGGGAATAAGAGGAAGAAGGTTGAAAAGAAAAGTGCTGGTGCTCAAGTGGAGGACGAGTCCTGTATAGGTAGTGACATGATGACTCAGCGCAGAGTCCCTGCCTTGGTGATGTGGTACTTGCCGGTGGTGGACCGTCCAAAGCGTTTGTTCTCAAACCCAAAGACCACTGAAATGATGACTTGGCATGATGATCGCCCAATAAAGGATGACGCTCGCCAGTGGAGGACCTTCAATGCCAATCATCCAGTGTTTTCAGTTGAAAAAAGGAATGTACGGTTCGCGTTGAGTATAGACGGCATGAATCCATTTGGTGAAAGAAGCAGCACGCACAGCACATGCCTGTGCTGATGACCATATACAACCTTCCCCATGGCTATGTCACAGGAGGAAGTTCCTTTTGCTAACCATTCTCATACAAGGCCCGAAACAGCCTGGCATCGACATAGATGTTTTAATTGAACCATTGATGGAAGATATGCAGAAGCTTTGTGAAGATGGGGTTCGGATGTGGGATGAGTACAGACGCGAGCACTTCACACTAAGGGCCATTATCTTTGTTACCATCAATGATTATCCCACCCTGTTTGCCCTGACAGGTCAGGTAAAGGGTAAGACAGCATGCGTAGTTTGCCTGGATGGAATATCATCTGTGTACCTTAAGGGACCTATGAAGACAGTGTTCATGCGGCATAGATGCTTCTTATGGACATTTCCTCTACGTGCAAAATCAGAAGTAGCTGGCATAATTCAGTCTTTCCATGCCTTCGTTCGTACGCAGTTCTCATCCAACATTCGCTGTTTCCAATCCGACAACGGAAAGGAATTTGACAATAACCAGCTGCATCACTTCTTCTCTCGGCTAGGCATCAGATTCAGGCTCTCCTGTCCATACTCCTCTCCTCAGAACGGGAAATCTGAAAGAATTCTTCGCACACTCAACGATTGCACGCGCACCTTGATGTTGCAAGCTTCCCTGCCATACGGATTCTGGGCCGAGGCATTATGCACTGCAATGTTGCTCGTCAATCGTCGTCCATGCAAACCAAAACAGCTCATCACCCCTCACGAGCTGCTGCATGGTTCACCACCCACCCACAGCCATCTTCGTGTCTTCGGCTGTCTATGTTATCACAACACCGAAGCCACCGTGCCGCACAAGCTTGCTCCTCGATCAGTGCCCTGTGTGTTCCTGGGTTATCCGCCCAACCACAAGGGGTACCGTTGCTACGATCCAGTGTCCCGACGCATCATCATCTCGCGCCATGTCTACTTCGACGACCATCGCTTCCCGTTTTCTGAGCAACAACCATGCAACATGCGCGCAACACCTCTCGCCGCTGCCCCATGCGACGCGCTTGACTTACTGCAGCAGCCCCATCGCGTCGCACCCTCTGCGGCGTCTGTTGCGCCAGTCGCATCTCCACAACCATCATCCTCCGATGTTGCCGCAGCACCCGCACCTACAGCGCCCACTTCATCGGCCACCGCCGCTCCCAGTCACCACATGCAGACGCGCGCGCAATCCGGCATCGTTAAACCCAACCCGCGCTATGCGGCTATGGTGACCATAGCACCAACGGCAACGGTGCCCATCTCTCCGATTCCAAACTCCATCGCAGCCGCGCTCCGTGATCTGCACTGGCGGGCTGCCATGCAAGAGGAATACGACGCCCTCCTCGCAAACAAAACCTGGTGTCTCGTTCCCAAGCCATCCACTGCTCGTGTCATCACCGGAAAGTGGGTCTTTCGCCACAAGTACAGCGCCGATGGATCCTTCGTTCGCTACAAAGCGCGCTGGGTGGTCCGGGGCTTTGCTCAATGACCCGGCGTGGACTTCACCGACACATTCAGTCCGGTTGTGAAACCAGGCACCATTCGCACTGTCTTGGCGATCGCTGCCTCCCGCGGGTGGCCCGTGAATCAGCTCGACGTCCGCAATGCCTTTCTCCACGGCTTCCTCGATGAACAGGTGTCCTGCCGTCAACCTGCGGGGTTTGTTGATGACGCCAATCCCACTCATGTGTGCCTGCTCGACAAATCTCTATACGGTCTAAAACAAGCGTCGCGTGCTTGGTTTCTTCGTTTCGCTGGCTACGAGCAACAACTGGGCTTTGTAGCTTCCCGTTCTGATGCCTCACTATTCACCATGCGTCGTGGCAATGACATGGCCATCCTTCTGTTGTATGTGGACGACACCATCCTCATGGCGTCTTCCGGAGAGCTGCTCCGCGACATCGGGCGCCAGTTACAGTCCAAGTTTGTGATGAAGGATCTCGGTGCTCTCCACAATTTCCTCGGCATACAGGTGACACGGACGGCGTCTGGTTTCTTTCTCTCTCAGTGTGCATATGCAGAGGACATTCTTCACCGCGCAGGCATGTCATCATGTAAGCCGGTAAGCACTCCTATGGAAGCTAAGGCCAAACTTGCTGCTGACAGTGGAAAACCGGTCAAAAATGCATCAGAATATCGCAGTTTAGTGGGAGCTCTGCAATATCTTAGTATGACCAGACCTGATCTAGCTCATGCAGTCCAGCAGGTATGCTTACATATGCATGATCCATGAGATTGTCACCTTGCTCTCCTAAAACGCATTCTTCGATACATTTGTGGTACAACCACCCTCGGTCTGCATCTCCATGGATCATCTTCACTGGATATTGCTGCTTACTCGGACTCTGATTGGGCTGGGTGCCCTGACACCGGACGCTCTACATCCGGATACTACATCTATCTTGGCAATTCGCTGGTTTCATGGTCTTCCAAGCGCCAGTGCTGAATCGGATTACAGGGCAGTTGCAAATGCGGTGGCAGAATGCTGCTGGCTCAAACAGCTACTTGGTGAGTTGTCATGCCCTGTCAACAAGGCAACAGTTGTGTTCTGTGACAATGTTTCTGCAGTTTACATGGCGAGCAATCCTGTTCACCATAAACGGACAAAACACATTGAGCTTGACATTCACTTCGTTAGAGAATGTGTTCAGCTTGGTGAGTTTCGAGTAATGCATATTCCCACAGACAAACAGCTAGCTGACATCATGACATAAGGATTGAGTACTGATTTATTTCAGATCCAGTCTGTGCATCACCGATGAAGAAGAAGCTCAGACTGCGCGGTGTGTTGAACGTGTACATAATTGTTGTAACGTGCTCCTTTAGAATAGCTTCAGATCCTGATTTGTAGCATTGACTGAGTATGTGTCTGTTATGGCCGAGAGCCTCTTGTACATGTATTTAACTCAATCCAGAGATCAATGAAAGGATGCGGTTGATCAAACTACTCTCTCGCATTCTCTCGTTCTACACGTCTCCAGCCGAAGAAACTCATTGCAAGAATCCATGCAGCTGTCAGACTTTCATCGTGTTGTTGTTAGGTATGGTTTGTTAGGTCAAGGACATTACTATATGCAAGTCTCGTAGGTTATCTTATGCATGGCATGCCATGCATGATTTTTGGTGCACGTATATACACTACTGGAAATAGAGACTTTGCCGAGTGCAAAATTCTTTGCCGAGTGTGTCAAAAATCGGGCACTCGGCAAAGACCTTCTTTACCGAGCGCTGCACTGGACAAAGAATTGCACTCGGCAAAGATTTTTTTGCCGAGTGCCGGGCCCTCGGCAAACACGGGCACTCGGCAAAGGACTTCTTTGCCGAGTGCCAGACTCTCGGCAAAATCTCTACACTCGGCAAAGGCTGCCCGCGAAACGGCATTCGGTCACGGCCTTCTTTGCCGAGCGCTTGCTGTTAGGCACTCAGCAAAGATTTGATTTTTTTTAAATTCTTTGTCTGAGTGCCCCAGATCTGGCACTCGGCAAAGATTTAATTTTTTTTTAAATTCTTTGCCGAGCGTCTCAGATCTGGCGCTCGGCAAAGAATTTTTTTAAAAAAAAAATACTTTGCCGAGTGCCCCTGGGACGGCACTCGGCAAAGATTTAATTTTTTTATTTCTTTGCCGAGTGCTCTTGTGGATGCACTCGGCAAAGAGAAAATTTTTAAAAGAATTTAAAACACTCTTTGCCGAGTGTCTTTGCCGAGTGCTATGCCCCGGCACTCGGCAAAGTTTTTTTTGTTTTTGGCCTCCAATTTTTTTGTGCAGCCCTTTTAAAGCACCAGGAACTCCTAGTTACAATTTGGGGATTTTTTGTGGCTTTTTGATATA
The DNA here is from genome assembly GCA_904845875.1 of Miscanthus lutarioriparius. Taxonomy (NCBI): domain Eukaryota; kingdom Viridiplantae; phylum Streptophyta; class Magnoliopsida; order Poales; family Poaceae; genus Miscanthus; species Miscanthus lutarioriparius. Next base: position 72,772,110 of record CAJGYO010000016.1, on the reverse strand, counting down.
TTTAGTTACTTTATTTCGTTTACTTGAATTTTTCTAGAAATTAGAAATTTGAACTGCACGTGGTACGAATAATGGAGTTTAATGATTCGAAAATTGATAGTCATGTTAGTGAGTGTTGTGAGAGGCCGTATCCAGGAATGGACCCGAAATTTCGGACATCTTGTTCACGAAACATGTCCGCGAAATTGCGTGTGAAGTGTTTTTAAATTCTATAAAAAGCAAACGAAGTCCGAAAATCATGAAACTTGTTTAGATGTCGGGATATCATATGTGGAGGCTATGATAAAAATTTCAGAAGATTTCATGCACGTTGTCACGTACGATGCTTACAAATCAGGATATCATATGCAGTAGTATCACATATCACATGTAGAGATGTCTTGGTTTGTAAGCATCGTATGTGACAACGTATACGAAATCTTCTGAAATTTTTATCATAGCCTCCACATATGATATCACGACATCTCAACAAGTTTCATGATTTTTGGACTTCGTTTGCTTTTTATAGAATTTAAAACATTCACACGCAATTTCATGACATGTTTCGTGAACAAGATGTCCAAATTTCGGATCCGCTCTCGGATACGGCCTCTCACAACACTCACTAACATGACTATCAATTTTCGAATAATTAAACTCCATTATTCGTACCACGTGCAGTTCAAATTTCTAATTTCCGGAAAAATTCAAGTAAAAGAAATAAAGTAACTAAATATATCAAAAAGCCACAAAAAAATCCCTAAACTGTAACTAGGAGTTCCTGGTGCTTTAAAAGGGCTGCACAAAAAAATTAGAGGCCAAAAACAAAAAAACAAAAAAAACTTTGCTGAGTGCCGGGGCATGGCACTCGGCAAAGGGTGTCTTTGCCGAGTGCCAGCCGTAAGACACTCGGTAAAGAGTGTTTTAATTTTTTTAAAAAAAATTCCTCTTTGCCGAGTGCATGCACAGGAGCACTTGGCAAAGAAATAATAAAAAAAAATTAAATATTTGCCGAGTGTCGTCCCAAGGGCACTCGGCAATGTATTTTTTTTTAAAAAAAATTCTTTGCCGAGCGCCAGATGTGAGATGTTCGACAAAGAATTTAAAAAAAATTAAATCTTTGCCGAGTGCCAGATCTAGGGCGCTCGGCAAAGAATTTTTTTTAAAAAAAAAAATCAAATCTTTGCCGAGTGCCTCCCGATCCCAAGACTCTAGTAGTAAAAGCCATGGGAGGGACTTAGTCATTTTTGGTCGGGCCGGGCGGTCAGAGCCGACCCCCACCCCACGCCCCCACGCCCACCCACCTCCGCCCCGCGCCCACACATGCCTGGCCGCCTCGCCCCCGCCCGCCTGCCCCGGCTGCGCCCGTGGCCGTGGCTGGACGCCTGACGCCGTCAGGTCCAGGTGCCTAACCCCGTCCCCGACTCCGCCCGATCCCGACACCACCTGCCCCTACCCCATCGCCCATCAGGTATGCCTTCTCACTTATTATTGTCGAGGTAGTGGTAGTTGTAGTAGTATTAGTTGTACTAGTGGTAGTAGTAGTACAACTAGTGGTAGTATTAGTAGTAGAATTAGTGGTAGTAGTAGTAGTAGAAGTAGTGGTAGTAGTAGTACAACTAGTGGTAGTAGTTGTAGCAATAGTGGTAGTAGTAGTAGAACCAATGGTAGTAGTAGTAGCAATAATGAAAGTAGTAGTACAAGTAGTGGTACTACTTGGAAATATTCTTCTGCATGGATTGATATCCAAACTACATGGCTTCTGTTGAGCCATATGTGCTTGTCGGCTATCGTGTCGTTATTTTTTGCATGTTTTGGAAACCTCACCGTGTAGGGGAGTTTCTGCCGAAATTTTTTATAAATGACAGTATTTTGTTCCATTTTTGTAGAGAAGAGCCCGTCGGAGTTGAGTCGGAGTTCTCGCCACCGTGCCGGTCTACCTACACCACGTCGTCTCGCCACTGCACCGACCCGCCACGGCCCCGCTAGCCTGACTCCGCCGCCACCCTAGGTATAACCCCTCTTTTCGTATCATTGTCGTAGATCACGTAACCCAGTTAGGCGTCTCCCGTTCAAAAGAGATACGGTTGGAGGTATGCAAATCTTTGCATATCTATGACCGTATCTATTTCGGATTATCCACGCTTTTTGGACAGCCCGCGAATGCGTAGATAGGTTAGTTCCCATGTTCTGCTCTGGTCCGAGACAGAGTTTCGGCATCACCTCCCTGTTGTTCTCTGGATACACACTCTTTTTTGGCAGGACATGTATCTGGAGAACAGCGGGGAGGTGCTGCCGAAATTCTATCTCGGATAGGAGTAGAGCATGGAAACTAACCTCATCTACGCATCTGCGCGTGGGATTAAGACCTATCCTCACCTATTAGACAGTAGGAACACCATGTAGATGCAATTGATGGTTATATTACTCGCTGATACATATGTTAGAGAATGGATGACCGTCAGTGGATGTACATGGGCTGGAGAAGTCAGAGTGATTACACCACGGAATGGATGAACAAGACCGATGCTTTCTTAAACAGTGCATTTGGCAACGCTGTTAAAGGACATTGCCTAGTTTTGTGTCCCTGCAGCAAATGTGGAAACAGGAGAAGGGTAAACAAGGTGGAAATGGGTAAACATCTTGTGAAGAATGGATTTACGTCGAACTACACCCGGTGGGTCCACCATGGTGAAGCCCATCGTATGAGAGAGGAGGTGGTGAGACCACGGGTGGAGGCTTTTGATGCTGATGCCGGGGTAGCAGACATGTTAGATGACTTTCACCAAGGACAGTTCGATGAAGGACGTGAGAAGGAGGAGATGGAGGCAGCCGCACAGGCGTTCTATGATATGATGGACTCGGCATAGAAACCCCTTCACGATCGGTCAACGGTGTCTCAACTGGATGCCATTGGACGCTTAATGGGGTTGAAGTCCGAGTTAAACTTGAGTCGACCTGGCTTCGATAAGATGTTGGCCGTGATTGGCACCCTGCTTCCGGAGGGCCACATTCTGCCAAAGAGCATGTACGAGTCACAGAAACTCCTTCGAGCACTTAAGATGCCATATGAGCAGATACATGCTTGTCCGAAAGGGTGCGTCCTATTTAGGAAAGAACACGAGCATGCAAAGTTTTGTCCAAAGTGTAAATCTTCCAGGTACTTGGAGGTAGACTCTGATGATGGCCAGAAGAGGCAACTTACGATCCCCATGAAAATCCTATGGTACCTTCCGTTCCTACCGAGGATCCAACGGCTATACATGACCGAGGAATCCACGAAACAGATGACATGGCACAAAAATGGCAAATGGTACAATCCTGACAAGATGGTACATCCATCCGATGGTGAAGCTTGGATCCGCTTTAATGACAAACATCATGACAAAGCAGATGAGGCTCGTAATGTACGTGTCGTGTTGGCAACAAATGGGTTCAATCCTTATGGAATGATGGCTGCCCCATACACATGTTGGCCCATCTTTGTTATCCCCCTTAATCTCCCCCTGGTGTCTCCTTTCAACGACATAACGTATTCTTATCGTTGATAATTCCTGGACACCCAGGGAGTAATATGGGTGTGTTCATGGAGCCCGTGTTTGATGAATTGGTCCGTGCTTGGGACGAAGGGGTATGGACATACGATCGAGCTACAAAGACAACCTTCAAAATGCACGTTTGGTACCACTACTCCCTGCATGACTTCCTGGCGTATGGGATATTCTGCGCCTGGTGTGTTCACAGGAAGTTCCCATGCCCAATATGCAAGGAAGGTGTGAGGTTTATTTGGTTGCAGAAGGGTGGCAAGTATTCGTCATTCGACAGACATCGTCAATTCCTACCTCTTGACCATCCATTCAGACAAGGCATCAAGAACTTTATGAAAGGTGTCAAAGTGACAAACCCTGCACCGCGGATGATGAATGGTGCCGAGGTTCATGCTCAGATAGGTGCTCTCGTGCCCAATGAAGAAGGTGGTTTTGTGGGATATGGTGAGCAGCATATGTGGACTCATATCTCAGGCATGACGAGGCTCCCCTATTTCGATGACCTTCTTCTACCACATAACATTGATGTAATGCACACTGAAAAGAATGTCGTCGAGGCACTTTGGGCAACACTCATGGACACCGAAAAGTCTAAGGACAACCCAAAGGCTAGAGTAGACACCGGCAACGTTAAAGCGATAGACCAAATCAAGAGGTGCAACCTCCTAGTCGTGGCAAGACACGGAGAAGGCCTAAGGCCGATTTCATCTTGAAAAAGGACCAAAGGAGGGAAGTACTTGAATGGATCAAGAAGCTAATGTTCCCTCGATGGGTATCAATGAATCTAAAGAGGGAGTTAACTTAGGCACTCATGAGTCAATGGGATGAAGAGTCATGACTACCACATATGGATTGAGTGGCTTCTTCCGGTGATGGTTCGAGGCTATGTCCCGGAGCATGTCTAGCAAGTGCTGGCAGAGTTGAGCTACTTATTCTGCCAGCTTTGTGCCAAGGAGCTCTCTCGGACCGTCATTGATGACTTGGAAAAAGCGGCACCCGTGTTGCTCTATAAGTTGGAGAAGATTTTTCCACCCGCCTGCTTCTTGTCGAGGCAGCATTTGATTGTGCACCTCCCATATGAGGCACGGATGGGGGGGGCCCGTGCAGAACCGTTGGTGCTATCCAATCGAGAGATGTCTGAAGACTCTTTGCAAAAAATGTAGAAATAAAGCTAGAATTGAGGCTTCCATTGCAGAGGCATACATTCTAGAGGAGGTGTCAAACTTCACAGAGAAATACTATACTGAGAAACTTCCTAACGTTCATAATCCACCCCCTCGTTATAATGCTGGCGAAAATGAATCGAACCTCAGCCTTTTCCAAGGGCAACTCGGAAGCGCAAGTGCATCGACCACTAAGCAATTGAAAATGAAGAGTGGTGCAGTATCATGCTATATATGTTGACCAACCTTGTCGAGGTGCAACCGTTCATTCGATAAGTTCTGAACGAACTTGTTTCATTTCGTCGTATGTCCTTGTTTCGTCGTCCAACCCCCTTGTTTCTCGTTGGTACAGGGAATTTCTTCGTCAATCCTGGCATGGATCAAGGCAACCTACCCCACAAGAAAATGATACCCTTCTTTCATCGGGGTGCGGGACCAGGGAGCCCCGATTTCATTTGTTGGTTCAAACAGAAAGCCCAAACTGATGCGCCTATAAGTGATGTATTACTATGTTTTTTGTAATTATGTTTTGTTCATTTTTGCACCTATTTCTAATTACATCTTGTTTTTCTTTTTTATTGCAGGTGATTGAACAAAGATGGCGGGCGATCGTCATAGGTCTGTGAACTCGATTTACCAAAGACCACGCCGGTCGCAGGAGGGGGCGGAAGGGGCGGCAGAGGGATCGAACAGGAGGAGGAGGACCGCTAGCCGTAGGAGGGGGCCGTCTCCTCCCACGCCACATGAGGAGGACCGCCAGCCGCAGGAGGAGGTGGTGCCTGTGGACGAGTCAGACGAGGAGCTGGTTCGGTAGTCGGAGGAGGAGGAGGAGGGGGGGAGGCGACAGGCACGGGTTCCGCTTCCTCCAACTCCTCTTCGAGTGTCTACTTACGAGGTCCCGCGAGCCTCCCACATGTTCCGCTTCCTCACCAACGCCCAGTGATTCGCCCTGAAGGACAAAAGTAAGTAACTGTATACGTTATCACCATTACTTCATATGACATGATGAAAAAAACTAATAATTTTTCTTAATCACTTGTGCAGGAACTGGGTGGTTGTGTCGGGTGGTAGCGCACGGCTAGTCAACGGCATCCTGGGTCTTCTGTGCAGGCAACACTTCCCCGACATTGTCACGTACGCATCGAAGACGGAGTTGGCCTACTCGTTTGACCACTACGTCGTCGCCTCCGATGCGGAGTACCCCAACAATGCGGCGCGAGTGAAGGCAGAGTTTTGGGTAAGTCTCCCTCGCACAACATTGCTCAATACGTCGCATTCATTGGACTTTTCTTGAAATAATGAATGGATACATCGCTTTTGTATGCAGACTTATTACAGATGCGAGGACGGATTTGAGGCCAGGGTGGAGCAGGCGACTACCAAAGCCTGTAAAAAACTTGTCACCGACATGCATCATGAGGTGCGCATCTAAGCCATCGTAACCTACTATGGGTCAAAGCTTGGAGAGAGGAAAACCAAGAAAGACGCAAGAGAGATGCAGCTGACGGGAGCTGTACCTTGAGGTAAATGAGGAACATCAATATTGATTCGTTTTGAGATTAAGTTGGTTTAATTTGATCTTCTTATATGTCCAATACTTGATGACGTGTAGATGATTCCCTGGTGGTGCCAAGCGTATCTCGAGTGCTGGGCGATGATGGTGGACAGGTGGTTCACGGAGGAGTACCTCAAGATGCACAGGGATGCCCGGGACCATCGTTTGCTGATGCAAGGTCCAGCACACCATCAAGGCAGCCGCAACCTCACCGGATACAAACAAGCATGGGTACGCGAATTGATTTATCTATTGTCATGCTCAGTTCTGCCTGATTTCTAATCATCGTGCTGTCTTTCTCGCAGTCGGCGTCACATAGTGGCCATGCTTGCTCGGACTTTCAGGCATGGTGTATGGCCCACAAGGGCAAGGCGACGTCCGACGTCTCCTTCAACCTGGAGGACCCGCCCGAGGCATACACGAACCCGAGCATCCACTCCTGCATCAGTGAGTACACTGAGGTGGCGAGGTCGCTCCATGGGTCAGACCACGATCCGAGCACCTAGGACTTCGATGGAGAGGCCATCATGAGGGCGGGGCAAGGCAAGAAGCATGGGCGGTTCTGGCTTGGCGACGGCGTCATCGACACGGCCTCTACTCTCTCTCTCTCTCCCAGATCCGAGCACGGAGCACGAGCGAGAGCCTGGCCATTCGCACACGACCGACTGCTGCACAGCACCAGGTCGACGCACTCGAGGTTATTCCTGTTTTACTCGTCATACATTGATCTTTACACACCTTAATTAGCTTTACATTACTGAAATATTGGAGTGAAATATTGTAGGCCCGACTGGAACAAGAAATGAAGGAACGTCAGGAGCTGGGGGCCTAGCTGGAGGCCGAGCGGGCCGAGCGGCAGGCCCAGGCATAGAGGCTGATGGACATTATGAATTTTCTACAAGGGCTTGGGCAACGTATGGGCTTGTCTCTACCACCTGGGTTGTTGGTTCCACCTGCCTCCGTGTCCTGCAGCTGTAGCTGCTCCTGTGAGTATCAAAGTTTTTTACTTTCGCTTGTGCTTTGCTTGTATGACCTCTATCGTCCTAGATTAGCTATCAAAATAATCTTGTCTCACATGCAATCTTTTCTCCTTTGTGCAGTCTCCATCTGACGGTGGTTCGAATAATCCACCTCATGCACCTACGAATGATGCATCTGGGCCTTCACCACAGTCGCAGTGGCCGAGATGAGTGCATGTTGTATTTTTTATATTTGTTGTTCACTTGGTGATGGACTTGTGATATACTTGTGATGCACTTGTGGACTTTGATGGACTTGTGGACTTATTTGGATGGACTTGAGCATTTATTATTATATATTGTGATGAATGTGATATGGGCGGATGGATGTGTGGATGGATGAGATATATATGTGATGGATGAGATATATATGCGATGGATGAGAGATATATACGATGGATGAGATATATATGTGATATATGTTTGTATGAATGTATTTGTCATGATGGAATGCAAAAAAAAAAAAATTTATCGTTTTGGGTCACTTTGCCGAGTGTTGTACTCGGTAAAGGACCCCTTTGCCGAGTGCAATGGTCACAACACTCGGCAAAGCTAGAAAAATGGGCGACCAGAAAACAGATTTTCTAGCTTTGCCGAGTGGTGTGACTATAACACTCGGCAAAGAAAATTTTCAAAAAAAAATAAAAAATCTTTGCCGAGTCACTAGAGGGTTGGCACTCGGCAAAGAAAATTTTCAAAAAAAATAAAAGCTCTTTGTCGAGTGTCTCACGGGTTGGCACTCGGCAAAGATTTTTTTTTAAAAAAATAAAAAATCTTTACCGAGTGGCAACCCGACTTGGCACTCGGCAAAGAAAATTTTCAAAAAAAAATAAAACCTCTTTGCCGAGTGCCTCATGGGTTGGCACTCGGCAAAAAAATTTTTTTTAAAAAATAAAAAATCTTTGCCGAGTGCCTCACGGATTGGCACTCGGCAAAGAAATTTTTTTTAAAAAATAAAAAAATCTTTGCCGAGTGCCTGCTGGGTTAGCACTTGGCAAAGTGACCGTCAATGGGACCGGCGCCGTGACGGTCGCTTTTCTTTGCCGAGTGTTCCCGGGGCACTCGGCAAAGAGGGCTTTGTCGATCAAATTTTTTGCCGTGTGTTCTTTGTCGAGTGCCGCACTTGGCAAAGGCTTTGCCGAGTGTAATTTGGCCTTTGCCGAGTGCCTCAGGCACTCGACAAAGAACCTGAATTCAGTAGTGATAGAGCCGGTCCTACAAGAACGATATGTAAGAGCACCACCTTCTTTTTCAAGGAGAGACTGCCACTGGAAATCATCATTTTGTGATGGGAGGCGACTCGGAGAAGTGGATGGTCAGGGAAGAGATTGACGACAACTGGTAGCCCGGCAGAAGGAGAGCACCGAGTCAAGGCGCGCCTCACGAGCATGATGGCAAAGCAGGGAGAGCATGGCGGGAGGGGAAGAAGAAGAAAGCCACATGGCATGTGGGGCCCACCACCCCGACATGTGGGACTCAGCACCATGTTATGCGAAGCCACCCTCGAAAACAGCCATGGGACAAAAAATAAACGGTTTTTGAAGTTGAGGGATCACCGATACCCGGTTTTACACATGAGGGATGAAACTCAGATTATGACAATACATGACACACGAGGGACCTCGAAAGGACTTTTTCCTAAAAGGATAGAGGCAGCCACACGATGGCCCGTTTAGGCCCAACCAGGCCTACCACACAAATCACCACCCGTGAAGGCCTGTCACGTGCGCGGGCTGCCTCCAGCAAAAAAATGCCGGATCAATGCTGTTACAAACTGAAGAAGAACCAGATCAATCAAAGCCTAGAAGAAAGAAATTGATGGGTGGCCCGGCGCGAAATGGGCCCGATTTTTATTGGCCTGATAGGGTCAATGGGAGGGCTTGGGTAGAGAGTTTAGGCCCGAAAGAAACCGAGCTTTTCGTTGGCCCAAGGCAAACCCCCACCCCCCCACCAAGAGTGTCGCCATTTCCGTAGATATGTTTTCAAGAATGCCACATAAGCAAGATGTCATTTAATCCATAGTTGAAATAGCTTCATAAAATGCACAGTTCCATTATTTGTTGTTTCCAAGACTACATGCAAGATAGACTACCTTGGAAATAGTGTATACACTGTATACACAGCCCCAAAATCACGTCACACGTGAGTCGGTATAAGTCTTAAATGCCGAAGAACCGTTCGTCGGTATAATTCTAGCCCCGTTCGGCTGGAGGAAAGTTGGATGAAATTGGATAAAAAACATTGTTCCGGATGAAATGTTACGAGAGTAAAACATTGTTTCGGATAAAAAAAAGAAGTTGAACAAGCCGGTTTTAAGGGCACGCGAATGGGGCCTTTGTAGCAAACCATTAGTCGGTATTTCAAGTTAGACTGATCCATCATTCGACGGTATATGTATTTAGATTTTCCATTGAATCATCGGTCGTCGTAACTCAATATATATATCAAACCATCCGTCGGTATACATGATCTAGGCACATTTTCCTCGGCGCGCTTCTGGCCCATTCTCACGCGCAAAATTTGCCGAACAGGCCCACTACTCATCTAAAGTCCGAACCCTCCTAGCTTTACCTCTCTCTCCCGGTCACCCACCGCCACTGCCATCTCCCTCGCTCTCCCCCGAAATCACGGCCCGGCGCGCTGCTGCTCTCCCAAAATCCCCTCCGCGCGCTCGCACCTCTCCCAAATCCTCTTCTCCGCGTGCTGCATCTCTCCCAAATCTCCTCCTCGAACTCGCACTCTCGGCTGCCGCTCCACACCTCGCCATTCACCTCCGCCTCCGCCGCCACCAGCTTGCCCCCAGCCCTCCACCACACGACGCCCGGACCTCAAGCCCGACGCGGTGCCTCGACCTACATCCCGACGGCGCTCCGCCCCAACTTGCAGCCTGGCGCCGCCCCGTCCTCCAGCCTGGCGCCGCCCCAACCTGCATCCCGGCGCCGCCCGAACTGCAGAGGATGGGGGGATCAGATTCATAGCAAGTAGTGGTCCTCTCTGGATCTCTGGCAGCGGCACCAACAGGGACAACTCCCGATTGGTTGCCGAACTTCGCTTCCTCCTCTTGGTGCTGCAGGATCTCAGAGGCAGGTGGACGGCCGGGGACATGAGCAGCTCGCAAGCTCATCGAGATGTCTGGCAGGTGAGAAGTGACAGCACATTAAGACGTTGCATGCCTCAAAGAAGCATCTCCGTTGGAATCTACAGCCGCTCTGCATGGCTTCCCAACCTGCGTATGTATACCCTTCCATCATTTGTCTTGCTTGTCTAATTTGCCCACAACAAGCTTGGAGATTATGCGACCTGTTGTCAATTTCAGTGCTATAATCTTTCTCAGTGTCGTAGTTCTCATATCTTGTTTTTTCAAGCGCCAAGAATGTAATCTAAGCTGATAAATTATACTGTAAAATAATGTAGGCAGCAACCTGAACCTGACCAGTAATTGTAGATAGCTTCAATCGAGTTTGCAGATTCAGATTTGAACGCAATATTTGCGTCAAATATGTGTGTTTTTGGTTCATTTTGACTACCACAAAAAGAGTACTATATTTCAGTAACTTGTCCAAAGTCTTAGGACTTTAGTGTTGGATGCCACCAACACCATGAGCCTCAGGGATCTTAAACAGCTGGACGGCAGGATTGAGAAAGGCATCGGCAATACCAATATCAGAGCAAGGTAATTACAACAGCTGGACTACGAACATTGTTGTGCCAGAAAACCACGAATGTGACTTAGTTAGGTCCAATGTGACATTTCGATGCCAAGTCAATTTGGGGTGACTTGGTACAGCTTCTATTAGCAAAGACGAGGACAATATATTTTGCATCCTTGGTAGCCGCTCTGAGTCTATGACTATTAATTTCTGGTAAATATATAGCTAATGTGTTATTTTTCTGGTAAATAGCAAAGATGAGGAAATTGTTTTTGATTGAATTAAAGGATAACTTTGATTTTTCAGGCACATTTGGGAGCTGGAGGAAGCATGCTCGATTGTTGTGACAGCCAGCCGATCAGAGTGGCCATGGATGCTATTTTTGTTTTTAACTTTCTAGAGTTGAATCATTTTGTAAGCATGTGATCTATGCAAGCCAAACTTTATGGCTGTGTAAACACTTATGTATCTATCTAGTTTGGCTGCTGTAGTTAAATGTGAGATTTTTTTGTCAAAAATGGTACATGGATAAACCTTGATGGCTTCTCTGAACATTGTGATCTCTCTCTGTGTCTGATGTTCAATATATTATATGGCTAATGTGAGCTTAATTGTCTGATTTGTAGATCTATATGAATGCTTAGTTTCAGATTGTTGGTTGGTATTTCTCAAAGCTAGGGTCAAACAGTTGGCCGGTATTTCTCAGAGCTAGGGTCAAACAGTTGGTCGGTAAAGACATGTTGGTCGGTATAAACTTATACCTACACCATTTACACCGACTTATTGTTGGGGTGGGCATAACTCTATACCGACAAATGGTTGATCGCTGAAATGATCTATACCGACCACAACAAAGTCGCAGCACTGGAGCTGTGGTATATATAGTGATATAGGATTTCATCCCCATGAAACTCATTTCACATCTGTCTTCATTTACTCTTTGCCACATTATAAAAACACTGACACGGCACTGTATTTAATGAGAATGAAACTCTCATTGAAAATGGTCGTTAGAGCAGTCCCAACCCACAGTGTCTATGGGTGATGTCCACAGTGCCTTGTCACAAAGACATCCATGTAGAAACTATGCAACCTAACCAGGGCCGGTTCTGGGGATAGGCCAGAGGGGCGACGGCCGGGGGCCAAGCCAGGAGGGGGCCCAGGAGTTTATACACAAATGAAGTAGGTGACTAGCAGGCTAAAGTGAAGTCAAATAATTTAAACATTGGTTCTCAGGACTTGTTCAGTATTTGATGCACAATTTAACACTATACCACAGCCCCATATTAGCGGCAAACGAGGGTCGCTATAAATAGTAAAGCACCATCGAATAGTTAGTCGTTATAACTCTACGTCGGATCCTCAGTCGGTATTACACGTTGTAGCAACTAGAGATCGGTCGGTATAGAAAATTATATATTCCGTTGAACCATTGGTCGGGATTACTGAATACTTTGGTCGAACGATCCGTCGGCACAACTAGATTGGGCCTCACGCGCGCTCAGAGCAGCCCATCTCGCGCGAAATTTGGCAGGCCGGCCCACTGGTCAGCCTTATTGTCAAGACAGCCAAGGCAAAAACCCTAGCCTCCCCAGTCTTCCTGCCGCCGCCCCGCTCTACTCTGCAGCTCGGCAAAATCTGCCGCCGCGCGCGCCCCTCGCCAATTCTCTGCCGGCCGCGCGCGCTCGCTCCCTCCCGAGTCGCCGCCGCGCTCATCCTCGCCCCTCCAAAATTTTCACCTCGCTCATGCTCGCCCCTCCAAATAGTGCCACCACACCCGTTCCCTCTCCCCCAACAAGGCAACAACCATGCACTGCCCGCTCCTCCTCAAATCCTACTCATATATACTGCTAGCTTGACCCCTGTCGCTGCAATTTCCCTCGCCGGCTCAATCCTCCCAAATCAAAATCGCAATTTCTCTAAACTAGGGATTTGTCCTCCGGCTTGCATTCATTGGGGATTGGATTCATCCTTCGCCTGGTAAGTAACCTTAGCTCTCTTCTTGTTACCCAAATCGATCTATCCTTCACACTCAGTTAGCCACGGATCGAGGTCAAGGTGGCCATGGCTGGGCCCATCAGGCCGACCAGATCTTGCTATCCTTGAAGGAGGTCATTGCATTGAAGAGCTGCTGCCCTAAGCCGTGCTCCAGGTACGAACATGCGCTGGTTGTTGCAATGCATCTTGCTCCTCCTTTGCTGTTTCTGTGTAAGCATGTCTCATGTTGTTGCTTAGTTGATTTGTTCAGTAGCAATGACAACTGATAAAGGATTTCAAGTTAATGATACGATTTTCTAGCAATCTGGAATGTTTCTTTCAGAATTCTTAGAATGGTTTTGGTAGTTGCATAGCCAATAAGCAATCTGGAGTGTTTCTTGCAGAACTCTTAGAAAAGGGACCAACAGTCATGCCATGATTCATATTTTAGCAACAAAGTTTAGAGAAATGCCGAGTATCTTCTTGTGAGACAGAAGGTAATATATGTGGTCCTTATTTTTTGAAGACTAGGATGTACTGCCAAACAAAATTAAATGACATTTTTTTCATCTCTATCTCCATTGCTGAGTGATAGAATGCATCTAAAAGTGAAGTGCCTTCATTCATGTACTAAGCACTGGCTGTTTAATTTGTGGGCTGTTTAGATATTTTAGACCCCGTAATGATTTGGCTTATAGAATAAATCATTCATCTTATATTATATCTGTCCATAGTAAATGTTTAGGTGACCTTATAGATTTAATCAGTCATCTTATATTATATCTGAGCATAGCTAATAGTACATGCAAATCTGAATGCATTTGTATATATACTGAATTCACCAAGAGATGTGTATGACTTTGATAATTTGGAGAGTGAGCACATGGATAATGATAGTGGACTAATTGTACCATTGCCTGATCTAAATCGAAATGTGACTGTGGATATTGTTAATGGGATTGTTCCTTCTGTTAGAACAGACATAGATGGTATAATTGTTGACCCCAAAAAAAATCTAAAAAAGTAAGTCCTTGTTCAAAAAGTATGGCTGCTATTATTTTCTTACTGTTTCCTTTCAAAGATAACTAATTCCTATTTTGTTTTTTTTTTTCAGGACAACAAATGGCAAGCGCAAGAGGAAATGAAGGGGAGGAACCCATCATCAATGAGTATGAGCAGCAGCGGCTTGAAAGGATTGCAAGTAATAAAAGGAAGCTGGATGCTCTTAAAGTTCCTAGGCTGAGCAATGCGGCACACCACAGTCAAACTAGGAAAAGAACAAAGGTATTGATAAACATTTTTGTTGTAATAGTCTCTGCACATTTCTTCTACTATTTACACCATCATGTTTTGTTGTTGCAGAAAACTCATATACAAGTGACGCTCCAACTGGAGGACATAATCTTCGTGCAAGGTCACAAAGAAATCATGCTGAGAATGCAAATGAGCAGATTGGTGAAGATCATGATTGTGAATCGATTGGAGATTTCTTATGTGACAATGATGGTAATGATGTATTACTACTATCTTACAGCTTTGTTGATCAGTTTGTAGTACTATTCTTGGCTGTGAGCTAGCTTTGTTGCTCAGTTAGTTTGATGCACATTGTGTCATTGTTGGCCGGACTGCTAGCTCATGTATGGATGACTTAATATCATGTATGAATGACTTAATATTAATGGTACATGCTTTTCAATGAATCGATGCAATATGTTTCCACTGATGATCTTGTGGTGCTTGTTGTGATCCATGTGTAAGTACTGGTGATAGAAGCTGATTTTCAGGCAATTTCATATAGAAACATGTAAATATATGTTGTGTTCAGTTCAATAGATCTCGTTGGATTGTTGGTCGTTATTTCTATAGCGTGCATCGGATTGTTGGTCGGTATAAATGCGTTGGTCGGTATAGATTTATACCGACGCCACTTATAACGACTTATAGTTGGGGTCGGCACAACTCTATAACGACTGATGATTCGTCCTTACAACGACCTATACCGACTACATCATAGTTGGCCCTGATGGGCTGTGGTATAGTGTAAGTCGCTAGTCACTAGGAAATGATTAGCTCTCCAGGCGTGCCTTCACACAGTGAGTCCCTCAATGGCTCAATCCATTGCTTATTAGTTATTTACTTATAGCATGCTAAATTGTAGTTCTAAACTTCTAATTCCAAGTGTTACTTTCTTTCATAATTTCCTCAAAAAAGTGTTACTTTCTTTCATAATTTAGGTGTTACAATATTTCCTACGAAACATTTGACGGATGCTGAGAAAAGAAAAAAAATGTAAGGGGATCAATTATATACACAATATACCTATAAAACACATACATATATTGTCTTAAGAGCCCATGGTACCGTCTTTGCTCTAGGGCCATCCAAAACATAGAGCCGGCCCTGAGCCTAACCCGTGATTTCTTTGCTCTAGGGCCATCCAAAACTGGGCACCTGCCGAGGGTGGCGGGGCACTGAGCGCACGAGCGAGCGGTGGCCGGGAAGGCTCTCCTCTTCCAACGCCGGCAAGATTCGACGGCGATTTCGATTGGGCTCTCGCAACTCGCATGTGGGTCCCACAGAACGTGTGGTCAAGAAACCAGTTCCAGCTCCCAACGCACGTTAGCCAATTTCTTGGTTTCGTTGGATTCCGTGACAACACCGTTTCGTGCATGAGAAACGGTGTCTATATTTTTTCCTCTCTCTCGTTGATTTTCATTTGGTTACCACATTAGACTTTTGCTTACGTGGCTGCATATTTAATTATTGACACTAACTGATCTAAAGGGTTAGAGCATGTTCAACAGTGCAGACAACTCATGCCGACCCAACTCATACAGTCATCTTGCATGTTGGGGAAATTTCGGCAATCTATCACGGGACTACCCAAGGTGATAGATTGTTTGGAAGGAATTGCCGTGCCTAGAGCTAGATGGATGAACACAAGGACTCAGGGGACTTTACTAGGTTCCGGCCACTAAATTGGTGTAATACCCTACGTCCTGTGCTCGGGGTTTGTATTCTTAGCATATCGCGTATCGAATTGGCTTGGGTTGTTTTCGAGGGGGTCCCTGCCCACCTTATATAGTCCGGAGGGCAAGGTTACAGATCTGGTCCGATCTAAACCTAGTCGGTTACAAGGAAATCTACTACCTTTTGGTACAAGCTATCTTCTTTACATATTTAAACATCTTATATCTCTATCTACATCTCGTCTAGCCGATCCTTCATCTTGATCCGCACGTATCCCGAATGCCTCCCAAGCGGGCCGTGCCACCCCTTTTGGGGGCGTTCAGCCCATCAGAGTGGTACCCGGGGGTTATATCCCCCACAGCAGCCCCTGAGCGCTTCTTAGCCAACCAGCAACCTCGACTGATGCTTCGTCCGAGTGATTTCCAACGCGTCCGAGTCGTTCTTGACCTTCAGCCGAGTGGTTCATGCCTAACTCATGGTTGCTGAAAGGGAGAGGAGAGCACTCCCCTTGTATTTTTCTTCACGCACGCCGAAGGCGAAGTGTATACACTTAGCCCACGAGCCTTGCGAAGTTTAGAATAAGATTTCCAAGGGTCCTTAATTTTGAGCTTTAATGCCCTTGCAAATATTCCCACACGTGCGCCGAAGGCTACACTTAGCCCCCGAGCCTTGGGAAGTTTAGAATACGCTTTCCAAGGGTCCTAAATGAGCCTTGATTAATACAACAACCATATTCTCGACATAGTCTCCTCCGCATATGTTCATCGCTATGCCTGTCAGCCCCCGAGCCTCGATCGGGCTCGCATTGGGTGTAGCCCCCGAGTCTCAATGGGCGCGTCTCTAGATGCACCCATTGGGTGTAGCCCCCGAGTCTCGAGTGGATTTGAAGAATCCAGTCAAGGCTCCTACAAGAGCTTCTTGTGGCAGAACCGCCTAATCTAATGCCTCCCAGAAGTGCTCGTCTTCCATTAGACACTAAGCACTCAGGGGAGAACACTAAATTACTCGGTTCTATCGGGCACACCCCAGGAGAGAACCTGAAAATCCACATTTTTACATCAGGATCACAAATGAGAGGATAAAGCTTACATCCTTCTTAACCATTTCTTACATCACTTTTAATACAACATCATAGTATAATATTTATTAGTATAACAGCGGAATGTAATCATATTATCAGAGTTATGAACAATTTAATTTAACAACGGAAATAAACATCTATTCATGACATGATGAATCATTGATATGTAAACTATGACAACAAGTTATAAACTTTCATTTATAAAAGTCTTTGGTGAGAGTTATAAATAACAACTACGATCGCAGCGTAAAGGAATCCTCGCTGAGCCCACCAGGAGGTATCCACACACAAGGGTCAGCTCTAGCATCCACCTGTCACCTGCAACAGGGGGAATAAAGCCCTGAGTACTCAATTGTACTCAGCAAGACTTACCCGACAGGAGGAAAGAAAAGACTCCAAGGATATGCAAGACTATCTGGCTTGTGGGTTTATTGTATTTGCAGGAAGCATTACTAAGCGTGTGTCTTTATATTCGATTTTTATTAATAGCCACATTGGTTCATTAACTAACCATTCTATGTAAGCACCTGTGCTACTTTTAAGCAGGTGGTAAGCAATCAGATTTCCTTTTTCCATCTTTCATCTTCAGTTCTTACTACGATGCTAGACACGAAAACAAGCCGTACCGGATTGCCCGGTGATTCGCGAATCAATGCCCCCGCTGGGTGCCCCGAAAACACACTCCCCGCTTGTACCCAAGGCACAAGCAGGACCAACCCATCACCCTCCTGTCCTGGGTGTCCAGGTCCCCGTCCAAACTGGGACTCCAAGCCCCCGCCCCTGAGTCCCGGACTTAGTGCGGTGCAAGGACCTCCTCTACCAAAAAGAAAACCCTGACAGTCGGTCCGAAAAGAGCCAGATCCACGACAAGAGAGCAACAAGTCTTCCAAGCGCCCATACCCAAGTATGTGCTCGGGACAATAGATCTGTGACTTGCCTAGCGTCCATTGCAACGACCGGTCCTTAACCGACCAGACAGGGAAAACAGTGTAACCAAGCCATGCCCCGCATCCACGGCAACACAACCTCTTACACCCACCAATACCCAAACCATATCCCTACCCGGTCACCATTTTTCTTTCCACCATTTTTATATTTTCCAAGTGATGATAATCCAATAATATATTTTCTATGTCTCGCGAGTGACAGGCAATCACTCGACTTCTACCGGAGTCCTGTAGCATAGCATTCTACACGATCCTGTCATACTAGTAAGACTCATAGGATAAAGATATATATGCAAGTGGGTTTCATTCAACTCCTCAAAACTTAATGCACAAATATAATTTAAACTGCAGAAAAGTAGGGGTTATGCACCGGGCTTGCCTGGGTAAGATATATATTAAAAAGTTAGTATTTGCATCTTCAGATCATCCACCATCAACTGAATAGAAATCACATTGCATCATCTCCTGGAGAGAATACCATTACACCATCTTCGGATTCCCAATCATCCTTCAATTGACCCATTGATCCATCATCATACCTATATGATATGCAATGCGATGCAATGCAAGAAGTAATTAATCAACGATAGCCGAAACTCTTAGAAATCCGATCGCCTCACAAGCTAACGCGATAGCTCTAACGCTGGTCTACGTATTCATGTTGTTGAATAAGGCGTTATTTCCCAATAATTATTTTAGTTATATAAACCCAAGTTGTTTCTTCATTCTATTCTATCAATTTAATCTTTATTCGCAATAGGACATCATTATCTATTTAGCAAACCAATTATTCCGGAGCTACAAAAATTACAGTGAGTACCTAATATTGCTAGGAGCCTACTGTAAAAATTTCAGATCTAACACTATTACCAATTTATCACAATAATTCATACAAATTTATATTTTTACAACATTAAGTATCTCTAATTAATTATATAGCTTCCAATAATATTATTGAACTATGTGAACAAAACATACTAGCAGGTAGATCATAATTTTAGAAACTTAACAAAATTGGTTTCACCATTTTTGGACACTTACACAATTTTATTTTAAATTTACAAATTTACCTTGCAAGCTAAATTAGAAACTGCTCTACAAATTGAAAATGTCAGCGTCAACGAACTGGCCCAGCCGCATGGTAGCCCAGTCGGCACCAGTCTGGCCCAGGTGGATGGCGCGTGGCGGCCCAGAGCACAGCGTGCAGACGTGGCCCAGCAACTGGCCCACGCGCGGCCTACCCCCAGAGGGTGCGCAAATTCGCAAAAAGAACCCTGAGCTTACCAGAAATTAGCTAAGCCCCTATTAGCAAATCTATGAGTCTAGCACTATTGCGAAATGAACCTGGTAAGACTTCTATTTGCACTTGAGCCCCTTTTTCTACCTTAAAACAGAGCCGCGCAGAGGCAGGGGAGACCGACCGCCGGCGGTGCTGAACACGGCGGCCCGACGCCGCGACCCGGCGCAGTGGCACTTGACTCAGGTGAGGTTGCTGCAGGTGTAGGCCCCCGACGCGAGCGGCCTGGCGGACGCGGACCTGGACGATGGCGGCCGAGGTCCGACGAAGCAGAGGAGCTTGGCACGGTAGCCATATGCGGGGACGACGCCCAGCGGCCTGACCGCGGGGAGGTGCGGTGAGGCAGGGCAGAAAAACAGGAGCTGGGTTGTGGCTCCTACGTGGGACCGCAGGGTCACGCGCGCGGGCGCGCAAGGGAAATCGAGCGGCGGGGCACTGCGGCTGCTGCGGTTACGGCGCGGGCAGCAGCGAGGCACGGGCGCACGGGCACGGAAGGAGCGGCGAAGGAGCAGCTGGTTCGGCACGACCACGGGGACACGGAGCGGGACTGCGTGGGAGGGGCAGCGCGGGGAAGCTGACACCGCTGGCGTCCGGCCGGGGCGGGTCGTGGAGCTTACGCGTGCTTGCGTGTGCGGTGGCCAGCGACGGGAGCACGGCCATGGAGACTGGGCGAGGAGGAGCAGCGCTCATGAGGGGGAACCGACGGCGCGTGGAGGAACAGGAGGAGCCACGGCGGGCTTGGGCGCGGCCACGACGGGGCGCTGCAGCAGAGCTGAAGCGGCGCGCGACGCGGGGAAGAAGAGGAAGGGCGTCAGCGCTAACAATGGCCGGCCACGTGCACGGCATGCAGAGACCGCGACCGTGGTGATGGGGAAGACGCTCAGGAGGCAGCGCCGTGGAGCAGCAGGTGCGACACGGAACCGCTGGGCTTGCGCGCACGAGGGACCGGGGTGATGGCGCGGTTCGGGAGAGCAGCGCTGCTGCGGGGAAACGGGGACTAGCGTGAGGGCACAGGCATGCGCGCACTCGCGAGGGAGGACGAAGGAGGGGCAGCGCTGCAGACACAGGCGGGCGACGTGGAGAGGAAAAAGGAGAGGGCAGCGCTGCGGAGCGGGAGCAACAGAGGCAACACGACAAGGCCATTACTAACGGGACAATGGAGGCAGGGAAGAGTAGTACACGGCAGCAGCAGTGAGCAGGGAGCACTGGCGTAAAAGGCAAGCAGAGTCCGAGAGAGCCAGCAAGCGGGTAGGGCGCTCAAAGATAGGGAAAATAGGCGCAAGAGAAGACGCGAGGAGGCTTGAACGAGCTCGACAGGTGAAGGCAAAACAGTCCGACCGACTGCGATCATGAGCACATGGCCCGGTTGGCCAAACAGAGAAGGACATGGCGAGATGTAGACAGTATAGTGCTGGCCGCTGAGATAATGCTAGAACGTGCAGTCAAGTGCCAGCTCGTGTACGTTTATCTGTAGCAAGAAATCAAGGCAGAGAGAGAATGAAAAGCAAAGGCCGAGGACAGAGCGAGCAGCTACAAACAAAGGCAGACAAGGCGTGCTGGCACGGCAGCACAAGCAAAAGCAAGACAGACAAGACAGAGACAAGACAGAGGCAGACAGGGCAGACACCGAGAGAGTGAGATGGAGAAAAACAGGGCGACGACATTTACACGGCTCGGCCATCTTTGCCCGCGAAGTACCGTGATGAGACGACTCAACTTAGTTGGACGCGAAGACAGACCATGCTGAGCGACAGTGATGGCACACGTGCTGGAAGCCTGGTGAGTGGTAAGCACTACATGTAGAGTCACTGCGCTTTGTACAGCAGATGACACATCAATCGCCAGCAATCGCTGCTTGTCATGCTGCTGATACTGAAATAATAATAGTGAATGCAGGGGCAACGACGCGCGACGCAAATAAATCAGGCGACTGATTCAGAGCAGGGGAAAACAACACCGTCATACCGGCGAGGCAGGTGAGACGAGTGGCCAGCGGCACTCTCATTTTTATTTCTACTTCGTTTTAAGTTTTTAACCGGATTAACTTCCACCAATAATTATTTCACGCAAAAGTTCATACTTCGCACTAACCCATAGAGACAAAATATTTAAGCGCTATTTAATTACTTTGCTCAATATAGTTTGCTAAAAATGGCATTTTAAACATAAGCTCAATATTTTAATTTTAAAATCCGAGAAACTCGTTCTGAAAATTTTTCTTAGGCCTAAATCCCGGTGCTAAACAAGATCGTAACACCAAGGGTGTTACACTTCTTCATGCCCCATCATCCCTTAGGGAGAGGATTCCTCGAGTCATTGACCCGGTGCAATGCCCGTGTCTAGCTCCAGCTCGAACATGGATTTAGCCTCCAGGCGCACAGTGTTCCCAAGGGGAGCCTACATGGAACGTTCGGCAGCCAGCCTATGCCGGTCATGATGACTTGGCCTTGCGCGGCACACCCCATGGAGAAACCCTCATGAGCTAGAAGAGATCCCTTTTGGGACCAAACTGGCTTGGGGTCGGGAATGGGTTATCCAATAACCTAGTCCCCTTATCTGGACCACAAAGTCCGAGCTGTTCTCTCCTTCGAGTACTCTCAAAGACACATTTAGTGCTAAAGCACGTTCTCTGATGCGGCATGATATTTATCCCCCGTAACCGCATGCCGTGCCGACCCATCAACATAGCGGCCCATTAAGGCCTGGTCCTACCCACCAGGGTAAAACCCTAAGCGGGCACCGCGACGTATCAAGCACGGAGGACATTCTTGTGAGTTATCACGGTATTGACGCGTCAACCGTGCTATGGCCAGATTGGCCCGCCAACGTGGTGAGAATGATGGGATAGGTGGGCCACGTGCCTGCCTTTTTTGTTCCCCACCGTCAGGCGCTAGCGGTTGAGTTTCCTAGTTGCCGCTTGATGGAAAACGGCACCGTCTCCTTCATGAAACGAAGCGCGCGCGGGTAACGGGATCTCTTCCCATTTACTCCGCCAACTCTTCAGATTCCATCTCTATTGTTCCTGCTCAAAACCTTTCGCCTCCAACCGCACAGCCGCACAGGAACTCAACCCTACACGTCGCCTCTCACCTTCCAAGCTTCGCCGCATCTCCGGCCTGGAGCCCCCGAGCGTAGCGAGGGATCCATTCCACCGCCCGCTGCCACATAGCCCCCGAGCGTAGCTGTGGCAGAACCTCCTAAATTATAGGGCCTACATGCACCTGTCACTGTCTAATGACCTCTGACGACTATGCATATGTTCCCGATAACTTAAGAAGACTGTCGGGTGTCCTCAGGGAACCCCGAATCATCCACGATTTCTGAGCAGGATCCCATTACAGAGTCAATGTAGTATTACAACAGTTTATTCAAATATATACATCAGAGTAATATAGCGGAAGTCTTACAATAACTTAGTTTACAAAACCGTTGTTTCAAACCTTACAAACTAAGTACGATTATTATTACAAACCAAAGTAGTGGAGTGGCATTAGTAACATAATACAAAACACACAATTAAAGTGCCCTGCCCAAGGGCCACACATTTACTTGTCATCTTCAATTTGAAAAACCATCATGCAGCACGGTCCAAAACAGACATGCTCATGAGACTCACCTGCAACAAGGGTCAACGAACTCTGAGTACAAAAGTACTCAACAAGACTTAACCGAAATAAAACTGATAAGACTCAGGAATGCAGGCTCAGGGATTCAAGGTATGGCTTTAGCAATGATCAAAGTTCTTTTGCGTAAAAGCTTTCTAACAAGATTCTTTCTTTCAACATTAAATCTTTCTCAAAATCATATATGAATCTGCCATGATCCGTATTGAAATCATGAACATCATATCCAACTCTTTTACAAACCTTCCTCAAGTTTCATTTATTAACTACGATGATGAATAGTGAGTTGAGTCTCCATAACCGAGGAGCAACGACGATTCGAACCGATTATAACCCAGCTAGGGATTCCCAACCACATGACATTTGCAGGTCCCTGACCTACATATACCAACCTACCCTCAGATCCTCTAAAACAAAAACGGGTCCGTGCCACCCGAGAATACAGTACTCCACCAATCCAGCCCATTGCCATGTGGGTACACGCTATTCTCGCCATCTCTCCACTCCCAGTGCGCGAGTAGCCATTCTCATAATAGAATAGCCAAGTTAAGGCTTACCGGAGTATGTGGCTAGTACTACAAAGTCTCACCTCATGCAATTCAACAACGGATGGATCTTAATCGACATAGGCGGAAAGAACCCGCTCACAAGACCTCCATGTCTTGTGGCTCTCACACACCGAGTCCGCCCGGTCTAAATTTATTACTCCACAAGCTTATATCTCATGATAACATAAATAACCAATCGTATCCAAAATCCATTTTTTATCTTGCAGGTGACAAGGAATCACCCAACTTTTATCGGTCTAAGCATGGCTAAGCATAATTAGGCATTCTCGATTTTAAAACCGGTAACAAGGTTGATATGGAAGAACAAGGTTGGTAATGCATCAATTATGTTTTCACTCAACTCCTAATCACTTAATGCAGTAAACAAAAGCAAAAGCGATATAAATTTGTAAAACACAAGGTAGGTTTAAATGCATCCGGGGCTTGCCTTGATTGTCGAAAAAGTTAGGTTCCGGAGATGTTCCACAGATATCAAATCCGACCTCAACAGATGAATTAACTTCCTCAACAACTTGATTGACTACCACGTTCTCACTTTCGTTCACTACATGAAGTAACACTGCCATGTTTAAAATGATGCGAGATATAAAACATGATGCTTGATGATGGATACAAAAGTTAAAAACTTGAATACAACTTTCCTTCGCGGTACAGTTGCAAACCAACAACTAACTAAACTTTTTCATAAACTCAAACACTTACTTAAGTACCAAGGATCATTTTTTGCTAATGACCCAAGGTCATCAATCAATCCAAAAATTCAAACAAAACCTAAGTCATTAAGGTTTACTATTTGTTTTTATGAATTAATTATATAATTAAAAATTATGAAATAAATCAACTTTCTCCAAATGAGCTCAACATTTTTGGGAAGGCTCATTACATTATAACTAAGTGGCAAAACAATTTTCAAAATTTTTGGATAATTGTTTAAGCCTAGAAAAATCATGGAAATCCATTTATTAATTAATTTGAGAAATTTTTATCACATTCAAAATGTACTGAATATTAACATTTAAAATTTTTTCTAAATAGATTACATCTCAGAGAGGTGACATAAAAATTTTCATAATTTTTGGAGCTCAATTAAATTCTACACAAAAATAACAAAACACAGCACTATTTAGACAATTCTGCAAAAAAGAAAAATCCATTTTCACTGAACTATCGCTGACATCGGGGTCCCACTCATCAGCACAGTACTCCCATGCACAGCAGCGACGACCGTGCTTTGACCGGTGATTTCTCGCCGCCGGTGAGGTTTCCGGCCATGACCAAGGTACCGGCATGATCACCATGACAAGGCACACCCATTGGTGACACTAATTACACCAGTCTCGGCTCAAACCGAGCTCGACGCTGGCCATGGCGGACACGGCGGTGCGGCTACATTACGTCGGCAAAAGGGAGGCCGGTAGCGGTTAAACAAAATGCTTGGGAAGAATCAGCAGCTCACCCCAAACACGCTCGAGCTGATGGCTGAACCGGAGGAGCAACATGAAAGCGGGTTGGCAATCAGAGCAGACACGGCGGAGCAAGCTGTTGTCGACGGCGGTGTTCCGGTGGCTGCAGTGGATGAAAAGGTCATCCAACAGGACACATAGCAACACGGCAACACAGTGAAGCTAGAGCTACGCTTAGCAAGGACAGATACGCACCGTAGAGTGCTGGCCACGGTGAAGCGAACTCGACGGTGATGCTACCGGCCGCGAGGAAGAACGACGGCGCGCAGTGTTTCTCGGCGAAATCAGGCGCCTAGAACTGGTCAGCTAGGTTCGCAAGGATGAGGCGGAGCTGTGACAGGCTTTGCTGAAACTGGGTATGCGCTACGGCGACGGTGCGAGCTCGACGGAGATGAGCGGCGACGTCGGAAAAAACAGAGGAGAGAAAGAAGAGCAACGGCGATGGCGTCTCGGCTATATAGCGCGGCCCAGAAGCACGGAGGTGACACGCAATGGCGACACGAACAAGCTGGAGTCGAAGGTGGCGACTGCGGGCACGCCTGGAAGACGGTGGAAGATCACAATAATTACCAAATTGCCACTCGCCTAATTTCTCAAATTACTCCCAAATTTGTATGGTAACTCAAAATTCTCCAAAAACAAAAGTTGTTCCAAATTAAAAGTTCTACAACTTTGCTCTAATAACCATACCCAAATTATGTCTATATTTTGAAATGCAAGTTTAAAATCAAAAGGGACACTTTAAGAATTTACCCCTTTTCAAATTACTTCAATTTTTATATAACAACTTTGAAAACTCCAAACACCAACTTTGTACACTTTGCCAAGCTCTACACTTTTCCTTTTAGGCTCAACTCCAAAATGTGCTTAGATTTTAAATTAGGTTTTCTGGGGTAGTATTAAAGGCTGGAAATTAGGGTTTTCGGAAATCCAATTCAACACAATTATTTTGAAATTGATTCATCCATACAAGTCAACACATATCATCATAAACATAAACTTGTTTTAGTGAATGCATATCAAAATTTTCACTAACACAAAAATGAGCTGCTATGCATATGATGACATGGCATATTTCAGGGTTTAAAACACCAGAGGTGTTACAGTAGCGAAGGATCCATGGTGCCAAAGCAGCGAGTCGTGAAGAAGCCAAAGAAGAAGGTGACCGCCAGCGCGGGAAGCCCGCCGTCTCGCGACCGAGAGTGATGGCCATCACGGTAGACCTTGGACTGGCTCAACGCTCTAGTGTGGAATGGTGTCTTGTCAGACCAGGCGACGGGCATTTGGCGGCCCGGCGCAGGTGAGGGTTTCCCCACCCCCGAGACCAAGGAAGCCGTCGTCTTTGAGTCATTTTTCCTGCGTGGATTTGGCCTACCCGCACATCCGTTTCTCCGCGGCCTTCTTTTCTTTTACGGGATTGAACTTTTCCATCTCAATCCCAATTTTATTCTTCAAATTTCTATCTTTATCCATCTCTATGAAAGCTTTTCTAGGCATCGAGCCCCACTTCAATTGAAGTGGTAGCCTCGTTTCTAGACCTGCTTCTTGTTGCCCTGCCAGAAACACTGCTCCTACGAGCTTCCTCTTGTGGCACAAGAGGAAGGGTTAGCTCCCGGGTTAGGTAATAGGATTTCATTTGTATAGCTGGGGAAGAAAAACACAAGTGACTGGTTTGCATCATGCATAAGAATGTGACCTTGAATAAGATATGCTTCATTAATAATAGAGTGAGGTGTTTGGATGTAAGGGATTGCAACACCATCAAGTTCTCCAACTTTTGAAGCGATGCTAGTAATTAAAGAGGTACACTCAATAGGACCAGTCATCTTGAAATTTTTTAAACCATTGAGCAATCATGGGTTTGACAGGAGAAACTTTGATTTAACCATAGCGTAAAGAATTTTAAGCTCATCATTACGAACAGGCCTAACATCATCTCCAGGAAAAAGAGATACAGCAAGCCATTTATGCATCAACCTCAAGGCAATTCAACATCTCTGCAAACCTAGCTCAACATTGAGGTAATCTAGTTCAACATTTTGTGTAGTATTAATTGTTAAAATAGTGTATCTAAAATGTTGAGCCAATACATAAAAAATGTTGAGCTAGTATATATTATTTCAACATATCAAAAGTCTAGATTCAACATTTATGGAAACCTAGTTCAACATTTTAGATAAACTGGTTCAATATTTTGCGTAGTATTGTTGAAATAGTGTATCTTAAACGTTGAGCTAATATATAAAAATGTTGAGCTAATATATCTAAAATGATGAAACTAAAAAAACAAAAATAAAAAAATATATACAGTCATGTGGGATCTCAATCCGTTAGAAAAATTTCGAAAAGGCTCATAGTTTAATCGGAATTAAAACTAAATGCACCATTAGAGAGATCTCGCTTGAACTACTTTTCAGCCGGGTCAGCTTATTTGAGCTTATTCTCCCTCACAGAACACTATTGAATCAGTCGAAACCAACCGGCTTATGTACCAGCCGAACGGGGCGTTACTAAATGCACCGTTAGAGAGATAAGTAAGTTGAAGAGTTTGAAATCAAAACTCACATCACCCAACACCTATCGGTCCTTTTAGCTCTACCCACTTCTCACCAGCATGCTAGCACATGGTGGTCCCCAGCCCTCGTCACAATGCACCTGGGCTGCCAGCATGCTCCATCTAGTCCGTTCACTTAATTAATTATATGCACACGCATCTTAAAGTGGAATCCCGACCGACTTCAAGCGCGCAAGCAGGCCCGTTCGAGCATCGAGGCCCACTACAATTTGGGCCCAGCGCTCGGCCGCCAGGGGCCAGATCGCAGTACCCGATGGCGTTGCCGTTGCGTGGAAGGAGAGGGCGGAACCGACGAGGGTCGCCGGCGGCTCCCACCCGGCCGAACGCGTCCTCGACGTCTGACCGACTCCGGCAGGGGCGGCAGGGCCTCCCGCAGGTGAGTGCTTCCATCCGTGGTCCGCAGCAGTAATGTCTGATTTTTCGCTTTCTTCTCCGGAATTCGTCACATATATATGTCATCGTCCTGTGTTTATCCTTTTATGCTGCAAAGCTTTCACGATTTTGATCAGAGATTTGGTCATGTTTGTGGCCACAGAGACACAGTCTAGCCAGCCTAGTGAAAGTGCCACTAGTGATTGCAATACGTACGGAAATTGCCAAATACAAATATACGTTGTCTAGTCGATGGCAGCGTGCAAGATAGGTTTTTCAGCTTTGTTTTGTGTCTGTTCTATCTCCATCTCAACCAGCAATCAAATGGGCTGAGCAAATAATTGGAAGTACTGGGTCATGAGGTACCCTTTAATACCCGGTGATGTTATGATGTTATGAAAAGGTCATTCACCGGTTACTTTAAAAGGAAAGCATCTCTTTGTTCATTACATGTGCTATATAGATGAGATGGTAAGTAAGCCTTGTGCGAGGCTTGAAGTCTCCCAAGTTCGAATCCCCACACCACGTTCCCACATATTTTACGTCGAAATTGCCTGATTTGTGACTTGCGACAATGCGCGTCTAGGTGCCTCTAGGCTGTTCAGATTTTTTTTTCAAACCGATACTAAATGGCGTGTTTAGTACTAGTTGAGCTACCTGGTATTAAAAAGCGTTGCATTTATTACCGAAGAAGCGGTACCGATCGGGCGCCCGGCACTAAAGGGGGTTTCCGACCAGTACTAATAGTCAATCCTTCAGTAGTGATATCATAAGGTTTCTTATGCTGAAACCTACTCAACCGAGTTCGAGTCCTCGACTTGGTTCGGATATTCGTATGTTCTTGAATTTATTTTAATATTTTAACTTGCATTATTATTTTAGTGGTAGGTGACATGCCTATAGACAGCTAAGCAGCAATGTATCTGTGATGACTTTGTCCTCATAGCAGTAGTGTTATGTGTGTATTTATAGGGACGAATATTCACATGTGCCTCTCCACTGTCTTTGGGGGATAAAACGTGATGTGCGAGTAAAATTTGGCTTGATCCTGTATGTTGTGGAATCGGTGATTGCAAGAGAGATGTACGGGATATGTGCCATGTTCGCTTGGGCTTGTTTGACTTATAAGCCATAGTGCCTCTCCACTGTATTTCGGGGAAAAACGTGATGTGCGAGTAAAATTTGGCTTGATCCTGTATGTTGTGGAATCGGTGATTGCAAGAGAGATGTACGCCCTATTCGCTTGGGCTTGTTTGGCTTATAAGCCGTACTTTTTCAGCCAACGAACAGTATTTTTCTCTCACACCAATTCAGCCAACAGTATTTTCAGCCATGGCTTATCAGCCAAACAAGCCAAACGAACAGAGCGACATGTATATGTACCTAAGGGCCTGTTTGTTTGAGCTCCAGCTTACTTTTCTGAAAAGTTGTTGCTGGCTTTTTTATTCTGAAAAGCCATCACTAGATTTTATAAGATGTGTTTAGCTTTCTGAGCTCAAAAGGCTAAGAAAAGTTCACAGAACTGTGCTTTCCAGTTTTACGTATATAGTATAAACTCACTTTTCTGAGCTTCCAGCTTTACGGAAGCTGCATGAGAAATTCACTATTTGTTTAACCTTCTAGCTTTTCACGTTGAGAAACTGGCAGAAAGCTCAAACAAACAGCCTCTAATGCAGGTGATCTTCTAAACACCGTCAGCATCTAAACTGCAGGCGGACAGAAGATCACAGTGAATCCAAACGTTATCTACCAGCAAATTCACTGTGATTTCATCAACTTCTATTGGACAAGAAACATCATCAGCGTCTAAACTGCTTCGCGAGGCATCAGCAATGTGAGGCACGTTTAGGCCCACATTGATAATATCAAATTGAAATTGCGTTACCATAGGTAACGATTGCGACCCATCAAGGCCCATCACAGTCATGCTGGCTAATAGGGTGCAACTCATCTTTAAAGTCTATATTAAGCTCATGTACAACATTTTTTTAACATCCATCGACATTTGTTAACATTCATTAACATTTCTGAAAAAGAACATTTGGCTTAATTGTTACCAACATTTCTTGACGTTAGCCAATATTTTTTTTATATGTACCACCATTTTTCTTTAACTTTTTTACACTCACAGACATTATTCCTCAACAATTTTTTTCACGCACCATTTTTTTTTTGCATTCATCAACATTTTTTTTGACATTCATCAATTTTTTTTGCATTCAACAACATTTTTTTGCTCAACTTTTTTTGCATTCATCAATTTTATTTCGTAAAACATGTTGAGATAGTCCATCTAAAATGTTGAGATAGGTCTTTGGGTTGTTTGTGGGCCTATTATTGGGCTACTGTTGTGTTATAGATGTTTAGTTATCTATCTACCGAAAGATAGTTAGGATTTTCGGGCTGATAGTCTATTAATAAATTTTCATAAAATTGGTAGAACATGTATATGTCTTCAAAATTGATAGAATTAGGCCTGTTTATATCGGGAGCTCCCTCCGTGCTACTTGGGCCATGATGCTTTGGATCGCCCACAAAAATCCACAAACGCAGGCAGGGCCGTGCCAAGAAGACAATTATGTCTATTTGGATCCATCCCGGATAAATCCAAAATGGTTTTTACCTGTTACCGACCCCGGTGGTTTCGATTTTTACCAAAAAAACCGGTCGGTAACCGGTAAAAACCGGACGAATTCAAAAAATGAATTGCCAGCGCAACCGGTAAAAACCACTAGGTAACTGGTAAAAACCTTACAGTAAACCGCCTGAATTCTTATTGTGTGGCCGAACTGGTGTCGGACCGGAGCGGTGGTTTTCGTTGGTTTTGTAAACCCTATTTGTGATTCGCTGGGAACATTGCGCTAAAGACTCGGTCATAAAGATGAGATAAAAGCAACAAAAGAAACTAGAGCCTTGTTTAGATTGCAAATTTTTGCAATCCGGACATCTGTAGCACGTTTCGTTTGTATTTGACAAACTTTGTCTCGATCATGGACTAACTAGGCTCAAAAGATTCGTCTCGTGATTTACAACTAAACTGTGCAATTAATTATTTTTTTACCTACATTTAATGCTCCATGCATGTGTCCAAAAATTAATGTGATGAAGAGAGAGTGAAAAAACTTAAAATTTTGATAGGATCTAAACAAGACCTAGAATAAAATGAGATTGAAAAAAGGGAGAGAGAAAGAGAGAGAATAGGGGCAGTTGCCGTGGGAGCCGCGTAATGGACGAGGTGGTGGGCCAAGCGACAGCTAGCTGTGGTGTGGTGGGCATCCCCGCGGCCTGCAAGGCGGTTTCCCAGCAGGCGCGTCCTCATTTACTAATCCCCACCCACCATAATTAAATCCCTCCGATAATCTCTCCTGCTCCATAATTGATCGATTGCCGCATCTCAAGGTGTAGTTGGCATCGATTGCCGCATAGAAAATTGTTATTCCGGATCCGTAATCTCAGCTGCTCCTCTTTTATGCTGCCAAGGAAAGATGCCTTTGTCATTATGCGTTAATATAATCTCAACTGCTCCTCGATTACCACATAGATTAGCACTTCTTTAGGCTCCGTTGGTTTCGCTGAAAAAATAAATTAAAATACTATTTTAATTGATTTAATGTGAGAAAAAAATACTATTTTTAACTGAAAAAATAATCTGAAAACAGATCATGAGACAGGGATGTGGGGGAAGACACCGCATGCACCTCCACCGCTTACGTTGCCTAATTGCCTTTGCCTTTGCTTTTCCCCGGCGTCCTGGGGACCTCGAGCTCGCCCGCCTAGGAGCTCCAGCAGCCGGTCTGCTCCGCCGCCGGTGCGGCAACCACACCGCCGTCAGACCGCCTCGCGCGGCCACCGGTCGTCCCCGCGATACACCGCCGCCGGTGCGCCGTGCGCGGCGGTTCTGTCCCGCCGTTCCTCCGACTACCGTCCGCCTGCGCCACCACCAGCTAGCGCACCGGCAGCACCGCGAGCTGCCGCGCCGCCCCGACGTTGGTCCTTCCCGAGCCCGGTGTCGTCACCAGTGTCGCGGAGAAGCTAATTACCTGAAGCAATTTGTAGAAACGAATAGTACTGGTTCGTTCACTTATTTCTTTGCTCAAACTTAATTTCTGCTTAGAGGTTGTGCCTTGTGGTGGGACTAAATTAGCAGCTTATTCTGCTGGTTGCATGCAGGAGATCGAGCTGCGGGCGCACGGCCGGATCGGAGGAGGACAGATCAGCCGGGTTCCTGTTGGTTGTGTACTTGTGTTCCTGCCGGCGGAGAAGCAACCATGGCCGAGTTACTGATCGGGCCACTGATCTCCATGGTGAAGGAGAAGGCATCCAGCTACCTGCTGGACCAATACAAGGTGATGGAAGGCATGGAGGAGCAGCGCAAGACCCTGGAGCGCAAGCTGCCAGCAATCCTGCACATCATCCAGGATGCGGAGGAGAAAGGAGCCTCCCGACCTGAAGTAGCAGCTTGGCTCAAAGACCTCAAGACAGCGGCCTATGAGGCCAACGACGTCTTTGATGAGTTCAAGTACGAAGCGCTTCGGCGAGAAGCCAAGAAGAAGGGCCACCACAGCAAGCTTGGATCGGAGGTAGCAAGGCTCCTAGTCCCCGCTCGTAGTCCCATTGTATTCCGTTACAGGATGGGCAAGAAGCTATGCAGGATTGTGCAAACCATCGAGGCCCTGGTCACCGAGATGAATACATTTGGTTTCAGACACTTGCAGCAAGCACAGCCATCAAGGCAGTGGCGACAGACAGATTCCATAATCATTGACTCCGACAGAGATATTCTTAGCAGATCTAGAGATCGGGAGAAGAAGAAAATCGTGGGGATGCTCCTTGATCAAGCTAGCAACATGGATCTCATGGTTCTTCCAATTGTTGGGATGGGTGGGATGGGCAAGACCACCTTTGTGCAACTCATTTACAATGACCCTGCAATCGAGAAGCACTTTGAGCTTCGAAGGTGGTGCTGCGTGTCAGATGATTTCGATGTCAGTACCATTGCAAGCAACATCTGCCACACCAATGAGAAAGGTCGTGAAAAATCATTGCAGGAGCTCCAGAGTATAATAAGGGGAAAAAGGTACCTCATTGTGTTAGATGATGTATGGAATCGGGATGCTGATAAGTGGGGAAAACTAAAGACCTGCCTTAAGCAGGGTGGCAAGGGCAGTGCAGTACTAACAACAACTCGTGATGCAGAAGTGGCTCACATTATGACCATGGGTGTAGCTGAAGCCCATAATATCGAGAATCTGAGTGACGAGCATTTAAAGGAAATTGTCCAGAGCAGAGCATTCAGCTTGCAAAATCCAAATATTGAAGAGCAAGATGGCATTCTCAGTGGATTTGTTCGTCGATGCGTTGGATCTCCCTTGGCTGCCAAAGCCTTTGGCTCTATGTTGAGTAACAGGACTAGTATAAATGAATGGAAGGATATATTAGCTAAAAGTAACATTTGTAGTGAGAAAACCGGAATTTTACCGATCCTCAAGCTCAGTTTTGATGACCTATCCTCAGATATGAAGCAGTGCTTTGCATTTT
Organism: Miscanthus lutarioriparius; assembly: GCA_904845875.1. Classification (NCBI taxonomy): domain Eukaryota; kingdom Viridiplantae; phylum Streptophyta; class Magnoliopsida; order Poales; family Poaceae; genus Miscanthus; species Miscanthus lutarioriparius. The sequence continues at coordinate 72,738,784 of CAJGYO010000016.1, read as the reverse complement.
GTGCTTTATTTCCTAAAGATTATGAGATCGATGTGGACCTCTTGATTCAACTGTGGATGGCACATGACTTCATACCTGTGCAGGAGGATGACAATCCAGAAACCGTAGGAAAATATATTTTCGAGGAGCTAACTCAGAGGTCATTCTTTCAAGATGTCAGGCAAATTGCCTATTCTAGAAGGTTGTCGCTTCGTAAGTCAACCATATGCAAGATACATGATCTCATGCATGACATTGCTCTATCTGTTCTGGGGAAAGAATGTGTCACTATAGTTGGTAAGCCGAGCGTCAACAAGCTGTTGCTAAATCCGACTCGCCACCTCTTCTTATCAATATATGGTATTAGGCCTGTTTTCTGGAAAGAACAGGTTACAAGTCTACTGGATCATCTATTGAAGAAACAAACTGCAACGCTCCATACGTTGTTTTTTAAAGAATATGCTGACTTCCTTGATATATCAAAGTACACTTCACTGCGAGCATTACACCTTCCAGCACAACCTTTATATTTTACACGATGGTTTGGACAGGAACAGCTTACAAGACACATACAACACCTAAGGTATCTTAATCTGTCGTCACATTGGTTCGAGAAACTTCCTGAAGGTATAAGCATTATGTATAATCTACAAACGTTGGACCTCTCTCATTGCGAATACCTTCGTCAACTTCCAAAGGATATGAAGTATATGGCAAACCTCCGACACCTCTATACCAATGGATGCAAATCATTGACGTGCATGCCTCCAGGACTTGGACAGATCACTTCTCTGCAGACTCTAACATATTTTGTTATTGGTAATGGCTTGGGATGTAGTACTATCGGAGAAGTTCAAAACTTAAACCTTGGTGGAGAGTTAGAGTTAAGTGGTCTGCAAAATGTAACAGAAGTGCTTGCAAAAGCAGCCAGTCTTGAAAATAAAGAGAAACTCACACACTTATCTCTCGAGTGGAATGATGATGGCTGTGAGAAACCAGATTCTCATAAAGAGGTGTTAGATGCCCTTAAACCTCATCATCGGCTGGAGATGCTAAGAATAAAGTCCTACAAAGGCACCAATTTACCGTCATGGATAACAGATCTTAGTCTGTTGCAGCACTTGACTGAGCTCCATCTGCTTCGTTGTACGCTGTGTGAGGAATTTCCTCAATTCTGCCGTTTCAAAGCCCTTGAAGTTCTGTATTTGGAAAATTTGGACAAATTGCGAAGCCTATGCAGCCATATGGTGTCTACGCCATTTCCAGCACTGAAGCAACTCCGGTTACATGATTTGGAGAGCTTGGAGAGATGGGTCGCAACAGAAGGAAAAGAAGATGAATTAACCTTTCCTGTACTTGAGGAGGTTGATATAAAAAACTGTCCAAAGTTGACTAGCCTACCTGAAGCACCAAAGCTCAAGGTTGTAAGGCTGGATGAAGGCAAGGCGCTGCTCTCCTTAGGAATAGTTAAATCAAGGCACATGTCTTCAATTTCTGAGCTAATGCTGCGTGTCCGTGACACAGAAGCACTGCCTCAGATAGATTATAATTGGGATTCATCACAGAAACTGGAACTATCTTTGGGTGGCACAGAAGCCGCACCTCTGTCACTACTGAGCATATCTGGCTGCAACTTTTTCTTCGTATCAAGCCAGTCACAGCTAACACCTGGGGTCTGGAAATGGTTTGAACATCTTGCAGATTTCACAATTGAAAACTGTGATGTGCTCATCTACTGGCCAGAAGAAGTGTTCCAAAGCTTGGTATCTTTGAAGAACTTGTGGATTAAATCCTGCAACAAGCTAATAGGGCCCAGACAAGCGAAAGGTGGCAAACCTACACAAACAACAGATCAAGTCCTGTCACATCTAAACATGATAAGAATACACGGTTGTGAAAGCATGGCACAGCTCTTCATTCTTCCCCCATCTATCAGATTTATTGATATTGGGCGATGCCCTAAGCTTGAGTTCATATGGGGAAAGGAGGAGCATCTTGACACATATACATCGCTGGAACGTTGCCGCGACCCTGCATCCACCACTGGTACCCTAGAGCAATCGCCGTCTCCAATTATTCGTCGTCCATGCCTCGTACATCTATATATAAGATCCTGTGATAGCCTGGTAACACTTCCAAATCTACCACCGTCCCTCAAACATTTAAACATCTCCAGCTGTGAGAAGCTCTGCTCTGTGTCAGGAGACCTATGTGCACTCGAGGTCCTACATATTTCTGACTGCAATAAGTTACAGTCAGTCAATTCCTTGGGAGACCACCCATCATTAGAAATACTGTTTCTTTCTAACTGCCCAAGCCTTGCATCTTTAGGATGTGATGGTGGTCGTGGGAGTTACTCTGCTCTTCAGATCCGTGAGATCAAATGCTGCCCAGCCATAGACATGAAGCAGTTTTACTAACGCCATCAAACAGCTGCTTGACAGCTTTGAATATGAAGACGTATCACACGTTCATTCAAGAAGCTCTGATGAAGGTACGACCTTTCACTTTCCTCTTATTCAATTTGTTTCCTTCAAATTTCCCTGCTTTGCATGCCCACCTATTTTGTTGACGAACTGGTTGATAGTAGATGGATTTGCGGGGTGGGATTTTGGGGTTTCATCTTCATTCCGGCTTTTAGATGGTCCTTTCTCACTGATGTAACCCCACATATTGTTGGTTTATACGGCTATTGGTTTTCAGTCTTGGTCTCTTGGATGCAGTTGACGTGCATAGAGAAATTCTGGAAATATGTGCTATCCCTTGGTGTTGAGATCAGCTGATGCGGAATCACTGAAGTACTACTGAAACGAGATCCTGATCGGTCTCAGTTTTGGAGAGCAATTTGTGGTGAATGGAAGCAGTCCCAAGGCTTCAAGAACTCAGGGAGTCGTGCTTCAAGAACTCATGGAGTCGTGCTGTACCATTCTCCACTGCCAGGGCCTAAACTAGGTACGTGGAAGGCGCACTGTGTTTTGTCAACAACACAATTCCTTTATATAAGTTGGTATAGTAAAAAACCATGCCTTCGTCTGTGTTAATCAAATCTCATTTAGCACATATATGGGGACGTGTTGTTAACTTGTTACCCCCCATGCTTTTCATTTTTTTTCTGTGCAGACATGACCCATTTGTCCTTAAAAAGCATAAAAGGAGGGCACTCACATGTACACACGACTGCCATCTGGAAGCTTCATTGCAAGCCTCTGCTAACGATGACAGGCCTGCAGTGGATGACAAAAACGACCAAGTTTGTTTTCACGGCACTACCAGCTGCTGGTAATTCTCGTCACTAATGTACAGTACTCCATTCTGTCATCCATCAAAGCCGTGGAGACTATGATGTCACTCTGAGTCCTTAAGTTTGCCACGTGAGCCGATGAAGCAGAAACAGATGATGATGATGGATGATATAGCCACCGGGACCCACTGCAGGTTATTGGGTCACCATACTTCTATTATGAAAATGTGGCACTTGCTCCAAAAGACATTTGGACAATTATTTCAAGATTCCTTTATGATATTAAGCCAGAGTCACTACTGGAAACGCGTGCTTTGCCGAGAGCCTGAGGCTTTGCCGAGGGCCAAATCTCGGGCACTCGGCAAAGACACTCTTTGCCGAGGGCTAGCCACAGGAGCCCTCGGCAAAGACAGGCCCACGACAAATCACATGTGGAGATGTCTGTGTTTTAGGCATCCGACGTCGCAACTCGCTCGAAACCTTTTTAATTTTTTACCATAGCCTACACATACGATAACATGACATCTCGCCAAGTTTCATGATTTTCGTACTTCGTATGGATTTTATATAATTTTAAAACACTTTTCCGGCAAGCCGGTCGTCATGTTACGCGAACAAGATGCGCGAAATTTGATGCGAGTTCGTGGATAGGGACTCAACATGCACCAATTAACATGAATAACATTTTTTGAAACACTACATTGCAATATTCCATGCACCTGCAGTTCAAATTTGACATATTCGAAAAAAAATCAAAGAATCGAAATAAATTAAGAAAATATACAAAAAAAAGTCAAAATTGACCTAAATTTTAAAATTGAGTTCAAAACAATGTACTATAGGACCACAAAAAAAAAGGGTTAAAAAACCAAAAAAAAAATTTGCCGAGGGCCTGGCCCGTGGCCCTCGGCAAAGATTTTTTTTTAAAAAAAATAAAAAAATCTTTGCCGAGGCCCCTGGATCTGGGCCCTCGGCAAAGGGCCAAAACCTAAATCGGGCCGCAGCCCAAATTCCCGATCGAAATCTTGTCAAAAAAAAATCCCGATCGACCATCTCCCCCCCCGCGCTGGCTTCATGGCCATTGGCCCCTGCAGCCCACTCACACACAGCACCTGCCTGCCTTGCTTGGCTACCCTGAGCCCGTCTCCACCTGGCCACATGTGCCCTTGCCCGGCCGTCCCGCGCCTCCACCCGCCGCCACAAGCCTTGGTCGCCTGCCTCCTCCACCACCACACAGACCGCCCACACACACCCTTGCACTTGCTTAGCTAGCGCCCTAGCCACCCCTGCGCCCCGCCCGTGCTTGGCCCCAACAGCGCCCGCCCCCCCAGCGCCCGCCCCACCACGCCTGATGGCGGCCGAGGTCACGCCCGCCTCCGTTCCCGTCTCCGTCGAGCAAGGGAGGTCGGCCGCCCTTGGTCGGCCCTCCGCCCCCCGCCGCCATCCATCCGCCTGACCCCAGCCCCCAGGCCGCCCGTCGCCGCCATTCTTTGTTGGGGGAGGAGGCGAGAGGTGAAGTTGGAGGAAGAAGAGAAGGAGAAGAGGAGAAGGAGGAAGGGGAAGAAAAGGAGAAGAGGAGAAGGAGGAAGGGGAAGAGAAGGAGAAGAAGAGGAAAAGGAGAGAAGAAAGGGAAGAGGGGGAGAGGAGTACTCCAACGCCGCTCGACCTCACCGGAGAAGAAAGTGACCCCCGCACCGCGACGCCCGACTCCACCGCAACCCTAGGTAAAACTCTCGTTGTCGGCCTTCGTGCCGTATGTGGTTGTGTGGGCCTTCGTGCCGTAAGTTGATATGAGGGCCTTCGTGCCGTTGTGGTTGTCGGCCTTCGTGCCGTTGTGAATGTCGGTCATCGTGTTGTTTTTTTGCAGGTTTTGGAAACCTCCCTGTGCAGGGGAGGTGCTGCCGAAATTTTGAACAAACAATAACCTATTGTCTTTTTATGCAGGAGAAGAGTACGTCGAAGGGGACCCGGAGGACCCCGATCGTCTTCGTCGACGTCGCGGTTCTGCCTGCACTGCGTCGCCTCACCATTGCGTCGATTCACCACTGCCCCGCTAGCCTTACTTCATCGACACCCTAGGTATAAATAACCTCTTTTTGCGCATGTCTGTCGTAGCCCGCGCGTAACCCGGTTAGGCGTCTCTCGTCCGAAAGAAATACGGTCGTAGGTATGCGGATCTTTGCGTATCTACGACCGTATCTGTTTCGGATTGTCCACGTTTTTTGGACAGCCCGTGGATGCGTAGATGGGTTAGTTTCCATGGTCCGCTCCGGTCCGAGAAGGAGTTTCGTCAACACCTCCCTGTTGTTCTCCGAATACACACTCTCCCTTGCAGGACGTGTATCGGGAGAACAGCGGGGAGGTGCTACCGAAATTCTGTCTTGAAGAGGAGCGGAGCATGGAAACTGACCTCATCTACGCATCCGCGGGTGGGATTAGGACCTATCCTCACCTATTAGACAGTAGGAACACCGCGTAGATGCAATTGATGGTCACAATACTCTATGCTGTAAATGTTAAAGGATGGAGGACCGTTAGTGGATGTACATGGGCTGGAGAAGCGGGAGTGACTATGACTATGAATGGGTGAAGGGGACAGATGGTTTCTTGAAACATGTATTTGGCCCAGGAGCAGGAGGACATTCTCTAGTTTGGTGTCCCTGCAGCAAATGTGACAACAGGAGAAAAGTAGACGAGAAGATCATGGGTAGACATCTTGTGTTCAATGGTTATACGCCTGGCTACCAGCAATGGATCTACCATGGTGAAGCAGATCGTGTAAGAGCGGAGGTGGTGAGACCACGCCTCGAGGCTTTTGATGATGATGCCGGGGTAGCAGACATGTTAGATGACGCCCACCAAGCTCACTTCACTGAACGACGTGAGAAGGAGGAGATGGAGGAATCCGCAAAGGACTTCTACAAAATGTTGGACTCGGCACAGAAACCCCTTCACGAGCGTATAATGATTTCTCAGCTGGATGCGATTGGACGCGTAATGGGGTTGAAGGCCGAGTTAAACCTGAGTCGAGAAGGCTTCGATAAGATGTTGGCCGTGTTTGGCACCATGCTACCGGAGAAGCACACTTTGCCGACGAACTTGTACGAGGCAGAGAAACTCCTTCGTATGCTTAAGATGCCGTATGACAAGATACATGTTTGCCCGAAGGGGTGCGTCCTATTTAGGAAAGAACACAAGGATGCAAATTACTGTCCGAAGTGTAAATCCTCCAGGTACCTGGAGGTAGACTCTGGTGATGGTCAGAAGAAGCAGCTTTCGATCCCCGTGAGTGTGCTACGGCACCTTCCTTTCCTACCGAGGATCCAACGGCTATTCATGACTGAGGAATCCACGAAACAGATAACATGGCACAAAGATGGCAAACGGTACAATCCTGGAAAGATGGTACATCCGTCTGATGCTGGAGCATGGATGTATTTCAATGACAAACATCGTGACAAAGCAGCTGAGGCCCATAATGTACGTGTCGCGCTGGCAACAGATGGGTTCAATCCTTATGGAATGATGGCTGCCCCATACACATGCTGGCCCGTTTTTTGTTATCCCCCTCAATCTCCCTCCCGGCATCTCCTTTCAACGGCATAATGTATTCTTGTCGTTGATAATTCCTAGACACCCAAAGAGTAATTTGGGTGTGTTCATAGAGCCTATGATTGATGAATTGATCCACGCTTGGGAGAAGGGGGTATGGACATACGATCGAGCTACAAAGACATGCTTCAAAATGCACGTTTGGTACCACTACTCCCTGCATGACTTCCTGGCGTATGGGTTATTCGCCGCCTGGTGTGTTCACGGGAAGTTCCCATGCCCAGTATTCAAGGAAGCCGTGAGGTTCATTTGGTTGAAGAAGGGTGGCAAGTATTCGTCGTTCGACCAGCATCGTCAGTTCCTCCCTCTAGACCATGAATTTAGAGAAGACATCAAGAGCTTTACGAAAGGTGTCAAAGTGACAGACCCTAAACCGCACTTGAGGACTGGTGCCGAGGTTCGTGTTCAGATAGATGCTCTTGTGCCCAATGAAGAAGGTGGTTTTGTGGGATATGGTGAGGAACATATGTGGACTCATAAATCTGGCTTGACGAGGCTCCCCTATTTCGATGACCTTCTTCTGCCACATAACATTGATGTAATACACACTGAAAAGAATATCAGCGAGGCACTTTGGGGAACTCTCATGGACACTAACAAGTCTAAGGACAACGTTAAGGCTAGAGTGGACCTAGCGACGTTGTGCGATAGACCGAATCAAGCGATGCAGCCTCCTAGTGGTCGAAACAAGAACTGGAAAAGGCCTAAGGTCAATTTCGTCTTGCAAATCGATCAAAGGAGGGAGGTACTAAAATGGATCCAAATGTTAATGTTTCTAGATGGATATGCAGCGAATCTTAGCAGGGGAGTGAACTTAGGCACTCTGCGAGTCAACGGGATGAAGAGTCATGACTACCACATATGGATTGAGCGGCTTCTTCCGACGATGGTCCGAGGCTATGTCCCTGAGCATGTCTGGCAAGTGCTAGCAGAGTTGAGCTTTTTCTTCCGCCAGCTTTGTGCCAAGGAGATATCTCGGACCGTCGCTCAGGACTTGGAAAAAGTGGCACCTGTGTTGCTCTGTAAGCTGGAGATGATCTTTCCACCCAGCTTCTTCTTGCCGATGCAACATCTGATTGTGCACCTCCCGTCCGAGGCACGTTTGGGGGGGGGCTCGTGCAGGCCCGTTGGTGCTATCCAATCGAGAGATGTCTAAAGACTCTTCGCAAAAAATGTACAAATAAAGCCAAAATTGAGGCTTCCATTGCAGAGGCATGCATTCGGGAGGAGGTGGCAAACTTCACAACGCTATACTACAAGCCGAACCTTCCTAGCAATCATAATCCACCCCCTCATTACAATACTGGCGAAAATGAATCAACCTTGAGCCTTTTCCAAGGCCAACTTGGCAGCGCAAGTGGATCAACCCCAAAGCTATTGGGAAATGAAGAGTGGCGCAGTATCATGCTATATGTGTTAAATAACCTTACCGAGGTGCAACCATTCATCAAGTAAGTTCTCAATGAACTTATTTCAATATGCCGTCACTATTCTGCATCCAACCCCATTGATTCTCGTTCGGACAGGGAATTTGTTCGTGAATTCTGGCATCAATCAAGGGATCCTACCTCGCATGAACAAGACACCCTTGTTTCGCGGGGTGCGGGAGCGGGGAGGCCTGATTTCATTTCTTGGTTCAAACAAAAGGTAATGTCCAATTTAGCTCGTACGTTCGATCGTCCAAGGTGATCGTATGTTTGATTAATATAACGATCTATCATGATTCACCTTGCAGGCCCAGACCGATTCGTCCATGAGCGACGAGTTGAAACAGGTTGCAAACGGCTGTGACGTTAGGGTGAAGTCATTTACCGGCTATGACGTGAACGGATATCGCTTCCACACAACAAGTTATGAGCAGATTCGGCCCAAACGAAAAACCACAAATAGCGGAGTTTGTACGTCCGACACTGATGGCCTCGACTATCATGGTAGAGTTGAGGAAATCTATGAACTCTCATTTCATGGAGATGAACCTCTTAAACCTGTCATGTTCAAATGCCACTGGTTTAATCCTCGATCAACGAGACGAACCCCTCATCTTGGGCTAGTCGAGATTCGAGAAAATTCCATCTATCCTGGAAAAGATGTCTACATTGTGACTCAACAGGCCGTGCAGGTGTATTATACTCGATATGCCAACCAAGACAAAGAGGATCTTAAGGGTTGGGCTATTGTGCACCAGGTATCTCCACATGGTAAACTACCTGCCCCAAACGATGATGATTACAACTTCAATGCAAACACATATGATGGACAGTTCTATCAAGAAGATGGGCTACCAGGCATGTTTGAGATAGTCTTACCCGAAGCAATCGAAATGGAAGTAGACAACGAAACAGTTGATGACGAGGTCGATGGAGATGTGGTGGTAAATATCAAGGACATAGCAATGCTTGAGCGATTACTTCTAGGCAATGACGATGATGACAACATAGAACCTTCGGATAGTGTTGCCCATTTGGACAATTTTGACAGTGATGATGAGACCTATGATCCCAATCATGAAGATTATTCCTAATACATGTAATACTATGGTTTTTTAATTTGTGTTTTGTTTATATATTTTGAATCTATTTTTAATATATGTACTAATTAGTCTTGTTCATTCTTTGTGATTGCGGTGATTGGACAAAGATGGGCAGAGACGTCCATGCCGTGACACGCCCTCGGTTTCTGGGAGAGACCGCCCGCTCCTTCGAGGTGAGGGTCATCGTCCGGGCAGCGTCAGGAGAGGTGACGAGAGGAGGACTGGGGCAGCCGCCGAGGAGGAGGCGGTCTCCTCCTCGACACGTGACGAGTCTGGAGGAGGAGCACGTGATGGCCATGACCTCATCCTCGTCGGAGGACGAGAGGGGTCAGCAGACGGGCGAGGAGATGAGGAGCCGAGGGCTCGAGGCGAGGAGGCGAGGCGCCGAGGCGAGGGAGAGGGTACCGCTACCCGGGACCATCTCACGAGCGAGGTCCCACGAGCCTCCCTCCGGTTCCACTTCCTCACAACCGCCCAGTGATTCGGCCTATGGCAAAGAGGTAAGTAACTATGGATGTTATCACAACTACTTCATACGATATGTTGGAAATCTTAAGAGAAACTGATAAATTTTCTTAATCACTTGGGCAGGGCCTGGTTGGTTTTGTCAGGTACTCCAGCACGCACCCCCGCGAGCATCCTTGGTGTTTTATGCAGGAAATGGTACCCCGGCATTGTGCAACTGTCCGAAGAGCTGGTGGTGCGGGAGTTGGCCTCCAACTGGGACAGGTATGCGCTGGTCACGGATGACACTTACCGCAACAAGCAGGAGCGAGTATTGGTGGAGTTTTGGGTAAGTCTCTCTCGCACAACATTGCTTAATACATCGCATTCATTGGTTAAATCTTTTATTGAAATAATGAATGGATACATCGGTTTTGTATGCAGAAATATTTCAAGACCGAAGAAGGACTTGAGGCCCAGGCGGATTGGGCGGCTACCGCAGCTTGTAGGAAGTACGTCACCGGGATGCACCACCATGGGCACGTCTAGGCCCACATAGACTACTATAGGTCGGTACTTAGGCAGTCCCTCCCTAAGCCTCAAGCAAGACGGATTACGCTGACCCGGGACCAGTACCTTGAGGTAGACGAATAACATTCATAATGATTCGTTTTGATATTAAGTAGGTTCAATTTCATCTTCTTATATGTCAAATACTCGATGACTTGTAGGTGGTTTCCTGGTGGTGCCGATCGTATCCCGAGTGCTGGGCCATGATCGTGGACAAGTGGTTATCACAGGACTTTGTTGACACGCACGAGAGGCAGCGGGAACAACGTCTGATGAGGCAAGGTCCAACTCACCATCAAGGTAGCCGTAGCCTCCCCGGATACAAACAAGCATACGTAAGTGATTTCTTTCATTTATTTTGACGCTCAATTCTGCTTGATTTCTCACCATCTTCCCATCTTTCTCGCAGGAGGCTGCGCACCCGGGCGAGGAGGTCTCGGAGTTCTCTGCGTGGGCTATGTCCCACATGGGCAGGGCGTCGTCCTCTGTCTCCTTCGACCCGGCTGCCCCGCCCCAGGCGTACTCCGACCCGAACGTGTACACTAAAGTCCAAGAGTACACGTCAACGATAAGGGAGATCTATGGGGCAGATTACAATATGCGCACTGAGCCCATTGATGCAGAGGGGATCATGAGGCTCGGAGGAGGCAAGAAGCACGGGCGGCTATGGATTGCAGACGGCGCCATCGACTCCACCACTGTTCCCTCCCTCGACGCTATCCGAGCACGGAGCACGAGCTCCAGCCAGCCCATACGTCCACGGCCTTCTTCAGCACTGCAGCAGGTCCAAGCACTCCAGGTAATTCCTATTTTACTCGTCGTACGTAGATATTTACACACCTAAATTAGATTTGCATTACTGATACATTGGAGTGAAATATTGCAGGCCGAGCTACAAGAAACAAGAAGGCAAAATCAAGAGCAGAACGTGGAGCTGACCGCACAGCTGCAGGCCCAGAAGGTCGCATTCGAGGCCGCGCAGAAGCAGATGGCGGAGATGATGGTGATCATGCAAAGTCTTGGGCAAGCATCGGGTGTACCTGTGCAGTTTTCAGCTCCTCCACCTCCTACTCCTGCAGCTACTCCTGTAAGTATGAAAGTTTACTTTTCGCTTGTGCTTTGCATGTATGTCGGCCGTTGTGGATGTCGGCGTTCGTGCCGTCGTTTCTTGCAGGTTTTGGAAACCTCCCCGTGCAGGGGAGGTGCTGCCGAAATTTTCCATTGAGTCTAATCTTTTTGTATTCCTAGATTACTAGATGCAATCTCTAAGTTCCAAAACTGTTTTCCCGGATTACTCACACATGCAATCTCTGCTCTTTTGTGCAGCTTCCGTCCGCAGGTTCCAATCAACCCGCTAGTGCGTCACCGGGTGATCCTGCTTTTTCTTCACCATCGTCTCATAGGCTAGCTTGATGAGGACTCGTGCTAGGTGATGTGGTTGGACTTTAGCGTGATTTGTGATTTATGGTTGTGACTTGTGCTTGGATTTCATTAACTTGTCGTAATAAACATGTGAATGATGATAAACATGTGACTTGTCATTGTAATATATTGTGATTTGTGGTTCACAATTATGGTTGTGATATATTGTGAGAAAATGGGTTCTGTGTGATATATATATATGTATATATATGAAATGCTTGTGTCGATGGAATGCAAAAAAAAAAAAAAAAATTTCTCTCTTTGCCGAGGGCAATGACCAAGGCCCTTGGCAAAGAAGGGTCCTTTGCCGAGGGCCCTAGCAATAGCCCTTAGCAAAGATTTTTTGAAAAATCTGAAAATTTCTTTGCCGAGGACCAGGGAGCAGGCCCTCGGCAAAGGTTTTTTAAAAAAAATTTCAAAAAAAAACTATTTCTTTGTCGAGGGCCGGCCCTCAGTAAACAATTTTAAAAAAAAAACCTTTGCCGAGAGCCCTTGCAATAGCCCTCGACAAAGATTTTTTTAGAAAAATCCTGAAAATTTCTTTGCCGAGGGCCAAGGAGGAGGCCCTCGGCAAAGGTTAAAAAAAAATTCTTTGCCGAGGGCCAGCCCTCGGCAAAAAAAATTTTAAAAAAAACCATTTCTTTGCCGAGGGTCGGCCCTCGGCAAAGAAACCGCCAACGGCGCCGGCGCGTGACGGCTTCTTTTCTTTGTCGAGGGCCGTTCTGGCCCTCGGCAAAGGCTTTGCCGAGTGCCCGATAAAGGGCCCTCGGCAAAGACCCCTTCGCCGTCTAAAAATTCCCCGAGGGGTCTTTGCCGAGGGCAGCCCTCGGCAAAGCCTTTGTCGAGGATTTCTGTTACTTTGCCGAGGGCTAGAGCATGCGAGTCCAGTAGTGGTGGACTCGTAGATCTCATGTTGTACCATTATTTTAGGATTGGTGTATCTTTTTGTCTCCCAAATTAACGGTCGTGATGTGGACGATCCTATGTTCTAAATATCTCATTTATGTAAGACTTAATATATGCGCTAGATTATGTCGATAGGTTCTTAGGAATCGACATTATCGATATAAATTGTAGTTTGTATATTGCGATGATTAACGGTCACGATGTGGACGGTCCTAGGTTCTAAGTATCTCATTTATGTAAGATTTAATATGTACGATGAATTTCATATGTAATGTACTCTAGTTAATATTTGTGATGAATTTTTATCTCTACTATTTGATATATATACATATATACATGTGACAACCTTGTCGTAGTGATTGAAACATTTTATTAGAATTGCGCAGGAAAGAAAACTGCTAGAGGCGGACAGTTTCAGCTCCCGCCAATTTGGCAACTTTAGTACCGGATGGAAGCATGCCCGGTACTAAATGGAGGAATTTAGTACCGGCCAAACGCTGAAACCGGTACTAAATGCCTCTAATTTCAGATCCTGCCACTTAGCAACTTTAGTAGTCCTGCCCGGTACTAAATGGAGGAATTTAGTATCGGACAAAGTCTAGCACCGGTTCTAAAGTGTCCCACCTACAAATACTTCGTCTTCTCCAAGCACTTAGCAGTTTCCAAAAATTAGCAGTTCCTCCCTCTGCGCCGTGCCGTCCCCATCGCCCTAGCCCACCACCACCGCCCCGTCATTGTCTTCATCGCCGTCGCCCACCGCTGCCGCGCCGGTCCCGTCCCCGTCCCCATCTCCATCACCGTCGCTCGTCACCCCATCCCCGGCTCCGTCGCCATCGCCCGTCGCCCCATCCCCGGCTCCGTCGCCATCGCCCGTCGCCCCATCCCCGGCTCCGTCGCCATCGCCCCATCCCCAGCTCCGTCGTCGTCATCGTCGTCCCGTTCAAGAACACCGCCACCCCATCCCAGGCCGCCGTCTCGGTCGCCGTGCCTCTCCCTTCCCTGCCTCCCCCGCGGGCCGCCGCTGCGCCTCTCCCTCCCCCGCCCTCCCCGGTTAGGTTTTCTTTTTTTCGATATTTTTTTATTTTGATGCATTAAAATGATTTTGCTACCCCTCCGTGCAAAATCAATGATTTTCCTACATAAATGATTTTTCTACAACTAAAAAGAACAAAAATAAGATAATTTTTTTATACGACTTTTTTTGGGTCGCTCTTCCCTCCCATCCGTGCGATACGACCAAACGTCGCGGCCCGCAAAAGGAAGACGTCGTATCCCTTGCGCGTACGAGGAAGGAAGGTGAGAAGGTCCGTGCGATAAATTGATTGGATTCCATCTCTATCGTGATCAGCCTGTGCACGTCGGAACAAAGCCGCATTTGTCGTTGCCTATAGACAAGGCGTCGTATCCCTTGCGCGTACGAGGAAGGAAGGTGAGAAGGAAGGCATCGTGCTTCGTACGTCGCGGCCCGCAGAAGGAAGGCGTCGGTGCGTACGTCGCGGCCCACAGAAGGAAGGCGTCGTATCCCTTGCGATAGGACATCGCCGCCGTCCGCAGAAGGAAGGCGTCGTTTCCCTTGCGATAGGACAACGCCGCCGTCCGCAGAAGGAAGGCGTCGTATCCCCGTCGCGGCCCGCAGAAGGAAGTACGTGAGCCGTGAGACATCGCCGCTGTCCGCAACCAAGAATGGCGCCGTGACCTGCGCCTCCGCCACCTCTGCTGCCTCCGGCAATCGCCGCCGTCCGTGACCAAGAACGGCGCCGCGACCTGCGCCTCCGCCGCCTCTGTCGCCTCCACACATCGCCGCCGTCCGTGAGTCATCGCCGCTGTCCGTGACCAAGAACGGCGCCGCGACCTGCACTTCCGCCGCCTCCGGACATCGCCGGCGTCCGTGAGACATCGCCGCCGTCCGCGACCAAGATCGGCGGCGCGACCTGCGCCTCCTGTTACCTGGTTTGCACCATGCCTTTGCATCTCTCATTTTGCCCTAAATATGTAGCCATGCAAATTAAAGACGATGCTGAGCCTCCTGTGTATTTCTGGTTTGGCAGATCCATATACCAGCTTGTGGGCTGAAGCAAGCAACAATCTCAACGTGGGTGATGATTGGAGCATGTTTGATGTACAAACACCTGTCAAACAATGTGCAGACTTTGAATATCACTTCTGTGATATAGGAGGTAAAGTCTTGTTCTCTTTTCTTTTTCTTTTTTCTTGATAAAGGGGAGCTCTTATTAAATTCTCAAAGCACTACATCAAGATGATACAAGGCCTTGAAAACGTACTTCCGACATCTGCCTAACAAGAAGAGGCACAAGGCCATTGTCGGCTAGCGCCCTAGCGGCCGTTCGTCCCACCATCGCTCGCAGTCTTCGGCGCAGCTAGCGCTTTTGTTTCAAAACAAACATTTGAACGGTCCGTCGGGAACACGTGGTTAGATTGGTCCAGGGTCATGAAGTTTGAAAACCAAAATACAACTTGGGACTTTGACACGTGGTCGGACGGCTTTGAGCTAGCACGTAGTACGTACTACTAAGTGATTGAAGGACGTCGTATGTAGGGAGCGCCTTGATCCCAGATCGCCGGAGTCGTTTGTCGCCACCCCGCAGGAAGTAACTCCGACTCTCGCATCCCAGATCCCAGCTTGCCGGAGTCGTTTTCGTCAGGTCGATGCCGATTTTCTTATTTTCAATTAAAAATTATTGTTATTGTGCATATGTTGCAATGTCCTAAAACTTTAAAAATACGAAATCTATATTTACATCTACATTTATACATAATACTATTAAAATTAAATAATATTATAGAGTAAACATTTCTTTATTTTCTTTCATTTCTCACTTAGACTTCACTCACTTCAACACGTTTCGCTTCGAGTATCGTGCCAAACTTTTGCTCACACCACGCACTTATAGTCTGGTTGTCTGAATCTGTATGTGTTGCGACATGTGCAAGATTTGTGTAGAGATCTTTCCATATTTCTTAGACTCGCAAAAAAAGTACACACAATAACCTCATATTCAAGTTGAGGCAATCTCCTGCTAATTTCCCATGCATGATTAGGATCCACGCCTCCTCCGGATATTTCCGATTTCCTCTCCTTTTCTGTTGCTCATGATCAGCTGCAGTCGCCTCCATGCAAAATCGGCACCACGCAAGATCAGCGCCCCTCACAAATCGGCCGCATGCCTGCATGCAAAATCAACTGCTCCGAAAATCGTGGACACCCTTTCCATCTTTTCTTTTCTTTTCTTTTCTTTAAGGACCTCTCCATGCCCATCTGTCGTCGTTCCTCATTTGCCGCCCGAGCTCAACACCGATAATTTCTTCACCTCCCACTCCCAGCCTTGACATGGGGCTACCTGCAGCGGACAACCATTCACCAAGGGCCTGCGAGTGTCTGCTGCCCTGATCATCCCACCTCGGCGATACGGCCAGCCACCGGCGGCGACCTCCGTCTATCCAATACACGGTGATTTCTCTCAGCGGCAGGAGGAGACGAATACCATGCATCACCACGACCGCCAAACCTGCCTCGGATCCCTTGTCCAGTGGACTGCATCACTGTTCCACAGCCAGCCATTGGTCCTCCCACGATTGGCCTAAGGTATACCGTGATCTTCAATCCTGTTTTAACTGTATACTGAAAATTCATGTACTACTTAATTTAATTAATTGTTCTTTTCTGCCTCTTGTCTCCATGAGGATCAACGCCAGCCGTGTGATTTCTAATATATTAAGGTCCCAGATTTGCAGGCTCTGTGGTTCTGGTTCATCATTGCTCCCTCAGGCCTCACGCCATCTCCAACGCAAGCCTCGTCGTCCACGAACCTGCCGCCGGCAACGGTGCATCGACAGCTAGCACAAGTCGTTCAGGGCTGGTTACGACACCATTGGCCAAGGCTACCTGCAGTCCAGGTCTGCCTCCTTACCATTCCTTTCTCTGTGAAAAAATCTGATACTATATACAAGGCATGATTGCCGTTTTAAAATAATTGAATATGTTTTTAATTAATTAAGGTACATATCCATGTTTGATATCCCTCAACTAAATTATTTAGTTCGATAATCAGTTAACCGTTCATACTAATTTGGGACCAAACCGTTCTTATTTATTTCGGGGCTGTCTGCTTTACACCGAGGCAAAGCTGTCTGGTGTGAGCACTGAAATGATATATAGCTATATAAAAATACATCATAATTAGGGTTTGATTAAATTAGCTAAATAATTATCGCTATTTTTGTTTAGTTATTCAATTGAATAGAACAAATCTAAATGATTTCATTATTAGTGCTTAGAAAACTAAACTGAGAGTATATAATACTTTTTTAAAAACAAAGTAGAACAAAGACAATATAATTTTATATAGCTATATATCATTTTAGTTCTGAATTAATGACATCCATGTTTTATATACCTTAATTATTTAAAAAAAATTAATATGTACGTCTTTTAGGTCTCGATGGATAGTTCAGATGCAAATGTTTCGAAGGAAAATGGAGGCCTCTTAAAAGATATTGTACAAATAGAAAATTCCAGTGAGCCTATGGATGATTCTAAATGGTTGCAAGAAAGCATGAGTACAGAAGTTACCCACGAAGCTCTACCAGTTGACCAGGGCTTAAGCACGGCCCATGATGAAAAGGCCCTATCAACTTCTGGGGTAGATCCGACAGGAGAAAAAGGACTTTCGGAAATCATAATCGTACAAAATAAACCCAAAAAATCTTTGTCTTCACCGGTTGCCCCAGAAGGTATTGATATTTTCTCTTTGATGGATTAACCTAGAAAAATTGCTAACTATTGTTGTATACTTTAATTTAATCCTCTTTTTCAGATTATGTTTGTACCGATATTGATAGAGGCATAATTGAATCTGTCAAAAAAATTCCATCTTCACCTAGGAATGAGGAACTTGTGCTCATAGATGATATTCCGGTGTCGAGAAACCACATGGAATGTCTTTTTCAGCCATATGAATACTTGTCTGACGAGGTAACAGATGCAAGTCATAATACTCAATCAAACATTGCCAACTTCAATGCCCTTTCTCTCTAATGGCAAAATGTATGTAGGTCATAGATACTTATATTAAACTACTAGAGGCCCAGAAGGGTTTGAAAAAGAGGCCAGGAGGTACAGTCTATCTTGAAACTGCGTGCTTAGATACAATCATGAAGCGGGATGGAGAAAATGACGAGACCATTGAAACCAATTACCCTAACGATGGCACTTCACAGCGTCCTGGTTTAGTTCAAAGGGTGCTAGCTTACTTGAAGCATCACATGGTAGTAATTTTTTTAAACGATCTATTGGTCTTTCATTATCAAAATTTTATGTCTGGCAAATGTTTATTGTTTGATTTGATAGGTGTTCCTTCCAATAAATGTTACAAATACACATTGGTACTTGCTGTTATAAACGCCGACAAACGTGAGGTTCAGGTGCTAGACTCTTTGGGCGAGATATTCGGTTGTGCTGACCTCAATAAAATTGTGGGTATTTTCTAACACAACTATTTGTACACATTTTATATTTTAAAAATGTTGATTGATTCGTTCTTCTATGAACCAATAGCGAGGTGAATTACAGAAATAGATAGATTTCATATTGGAGGAGACAGGCCCGAAAGAGCACAAATGGCTAGATGTTGAGGTTGATACCTGGCCGGTTAGGGAGATTTTCCATGGCAAATTATTACAAACAGATGGGTACGGTCAGAAATAATGGCATGTCATATAAGTTGAATTTTATGTGTCTGCCTTTTTGATCTAATGTGAGCCTGAACCTCTATTATTGTTATACGTAGTTTTTCATGCGGTTTATTCTTAATAAACTTTATGGAGTATTGGACTGGGAACGATTTGTCAGATGAGTTCAATCAGATAAACTATGCGTCTTACCACAAGTTATGAGTGTGCACTAGCTGTGGGTTTTTAATTAATAATTAATTAGGTTCATACTATCGTGCAAGATGATATGAAAGAATTTAGATTGAAGCTTGCGGCGATCTTGCTATCGTCAGAGTTAAACAAACGAAAGGGTGCTCCATATCTTGATAGTGATAAAAATATTAGAAGCCCAAGCGACCATGCCATAATAGAGAATCCAAAGATGACTGATCAAGTGTCCATGAAAAAGAGAAAACATTCAGAGGAGGCCGAATGCTTAGTGGTTCAAACCGGCACCCCTCAACATATACAAACTCAGAATAAATCTCCACAAGTCCATACCAACCAAGACCCTGATGAGTTTTGGGCATTTGAGGCCATGAAAGATATGCCAATGAACAAGGAAGAGATGACTGAGTTACTGTATGATTACGTCATGGCAATTCAGGATGAAGCGACGTTGAAGTAAGCTACATGCTTATTTTAATTACTTTATTTACTAATAATAGTGTGCTATCTTATATGACGAAAACCATCATCTGTGTCTAATGTTTTGTAGGAAGCCTTGGGTTAAAGGTTTTCATCCCTCCAAGTGTCAAGAATCTACAAGAGTTGTTAATAAACAATCGAGACATCTTTGAGAACTATTTCAACTTAGGTATCCGTTTTCAGACAGCTCGAGAGTACAATACAATGAAAAAAATACAATAGTATTACGAAACATCACATGAACCTGAGATTCTGTGTAAGCACATTTTTAAAATTCTTACCGTGCTATATTATATTGTCTTATTTGTGGTTCTCCTAATTGTATAAAGTAGGCTAAGTTGTACTAATCCTGACTCTCGATATCCTTCTCTTTCAGAAAATGTGTGCTTTAACAAAAATGCTAGAATACCGTAAAAAATACACTAAGAAAGAAATGTTTGCTGCGATTGGTGTATGTGAGGATATAGAATACATCTTAGCACAATGCAGATACGTAAGTCGCTTGCTCCTGCTTTTATTACTTGTTTTCTATATACTATTCTAAACACTACCATGTTTACAGTTTCCTTTGCCATGGCTGCACGTTTGAAAGTATATGCTCTATGTTTTCGATCAGAAGGAGAAGATGCTTATCATGATTGCTCTTGGATTTACCTTGCAGTACACGGACGTAGTGAATGTACATATTCCTTGATGGAATGAGGATGTCTTCAAATGAAAATTCAGACGGGAAGGAAACATTGCAGAGGACATAGATGGGTAACTCACTCAGAGTCACTATGGCTTGCAATAATAATACCTACGATTTAACTATTTCTATATATCGCTGATCGTGAATCTTACCATAGACACTTAAGTGGATATCTTATTCTACAGTATATGTCTACGTGGAATAGACCAAAAGCCACATATATTTATCCGGTGAGTATAACACTTTGTTTTAAGTTTTTGTAGAAGATTTTTCAAGAGACTGCAGTATTACCCCTGAGACAGGCACTAATATTGACATATATACTCGAGCCTGTGTATAGGATGGTATGGAGATGCGGCGGAACTTATTCGTGGATTTATTGGCGTACAAAAGAAATGGATATCGGAGATTTTTTTCTGCCGATGTAAAACATTATCTTAGGCGCATCACGGAAAGGTCTATAAAGTAGAGTTTGTAAGCATGTGACGCCGTGCTCTCCGTGACTGTTAATTTCACAAACTTCGCTTTTTGGATTACCTGTAACTTTAATGTTGATATTTAATTTTTACAATATTGTGATCTTATCGTGCGATCCGTATGTTTTTAGTATAAATTGTTAGCTATCCCGTAGCAACACACGGACAAGCTACCTAGTTAGATTAAAATGGCTATGATTTTGCTTGAATTGAATACCGATTTGTATTGGATGCTAAGTAATTATTTTTTGTGATACAATTATGGACAAAAGCTATATCTCTTAGAGGACATGTAGATATTCACGGGTAGCATTGTGATAGAATTGTGGATGGCTATGAAATAATCGTCTAGATTTATTTCAATGTATATGATGTGCGCATATGACAATGTATTATTAGTGGCAAAGTTGACTAGTTAAGAAAAATGGTGGCAAATTATCTTATCACAATTTTATTTGGACAGTTTGGTCTAACTATGGCAAGTGGAAGTTCTTCTCGACGTGGTGGTGGCGGCCGTGGAGGTGGCCGCCGTGGTGGTGGCGGCCGTGGACACTACATTTTCGAGGAGCCATCGTTGGCTTGTCCTTCAGGAATTCACTTCCCTAATCGCGTCATTGACTTGCCAAAAAGCGATCGAAGCGGATAACAATTCCCAACATAGTAATATTCTTTCCTTCTTGTAATTAGTTTTTTTTTACTACACATGAATAATTCCTAAATTTACTTACATACAATGTAGCTTATCAACAATATTAGATGGCTGAAAGATGTTGTCGAAGCTCTAGGTGGTACTTCTCTTTTAGTGCAATACGAGATAGTTTGGTCCACGGAATTTTAAAAATAAAAATCTCTTTTCAAGTATTTTTTCGAGAAACACAGGCCAACCGGATGAGAGTACCAGGACAGCCATGCCGATGGTTTAAATTGCCGCATGAGGTCAATTAGCACTAAGTAGGGTAACTTTTGAAAGGACCGCCGTGAAGGCCTGCCTACAACAGCTTAAGGATCATGGGTACTTTGTACCAGACTTCTCATATTTTTGAATAAAATAAAGGCGAGCAATGTGACTAGGACTACTGAGAGGCTTTGTCAGCTGAATCAACATGACATGCAGTCTGTTCGTTTCGGCTGAATCGACTTATAATCCATGGTTAAAAGTACTGCTGGCTGATTTTGTGTGAGAGAAAAATACTGTTCAAGCCATGAATTATAAGCCAGATACGAGCGAATAAGCCGAAACGAACAAGCTGATGGTATGGAACACAAATCTAATCATCCTTTTATCTTTAATTATGTTACATCTTTTAAATTTCATCACGTTATTCTCTTCTTTTAGGATGTCTTTGGTCAAACCTTGGCAGCAATGAGCTTTTATGCGATTCTGGCTCGAGTCTTGGATGTGTTGAATTATAGTTACACCGATGGAAACCCAATACGCACTAGAGATTTCAAGCTCCAGGCTCATCTCACTTTCTACAGGCTATTTTATCTGACGTCGTCTCCATGGTTCGAGATTTATGGTAGTGCATGTGACCGTCCTTGTGAAGCGCTAGAGAGTGCTCTAATTCATGCTCTAGTTTATATTGATGAAGTTCTAGGCTTTATGATTGGAGACTTAAGCTATGTGGCATATCTACATTAGTGAAGTGAATTATTAAATATGTAGCATGCATGGATGTACTCCTACCCATAGATGGCCAATGGGCTAGCTCGACCCGGCACGGCACGGGCCCGTGAAAGCACGGCCCGATAGGGGTTGGGCCGGCACGGCACGCCGGCCCCCCCGGGCCGTGCCTCTTAGGGCCATGGGCCTGGCCTTCGGTCCAGGCACGGCCTGTCGCGCTGTTTCTCGTGCCGGGCTGGCCCAAAAAGCACGCCACGACTAACGGCCTGTCGGGCTGTTTCTCGTGCCGGGCAGCCCAGTGATTCTCTCGAGGATCCTCCATGAAGCGGCTGACGTAGCCCACGGCGAACGCAATATCCGGCCTCGTGTGGACTAGGTAACGCAGACCACTGACGATGCTCTGGTAGAGTGTTGCATCTACCTTCGCCGCGGTACTGGCCTTCGTCAGCTTCAGCCGCTCCTCCATCGGAGTCACACATGGCTTGCACTCAGCCATGCCGCTACGCTCCAACAGCTTCGAGGCATACGCGCTCTGACCAAGCATGAGCTCGTCCTTCCCCTGTTTCACCTCGATGCCGAGGTAGTAGGAGAGCGTGCTGAGATCGCTAATTCGAAAACGAGCCGCCATCTCATGCTTGAAGCTGTCGATGTCCTCCGCACGTGTGCCGGTGACGATCAAATCGTCCACATACACGCCGACGACGAGCTCCTCCTTCCCCTGTCGCCGCATGTAGAGCGCGTGCTTGGTTGCGCACCGTGTGAACCCAAGCTCGCCCAGTGTGGAGTCAAGCTTGGCGTTTCACGCTCGCGGGGCCTGCCGCAGCCCGTAGAGCGCCTTGCGCAGTTGGAGCACCCTGTGCTACGCTCCCTTGATGGCGAAACCCGGAGGTTGCCTGACGAAGACCGTCTTCGTCAGCTCGCCATTGAGGAAGGCCGATTTTACGTTCAGGTGATGGACATGCCAGTCCTTTGCTGCTGCCAAAGCCAGAAGAAGTCGGGCAGACTTGATGCCCTCGCACTGGACAAAGCCTCGGGCGACGAGGCGCGCCTTGTGCTTGACAATGGCGTCGTGCTCGTCCCGCTTGACCTTATACTCCCACTTCAGGCCGATCGGACGGCATCCTGGAGGTGGATAGACGAGCTCCCAAGTCTCATTTTCCTCGATCGCCTTCATCTCCTCCAGCATCGCCCATCGCCAATTTCCATCGTGCTCGGCTAGCGCGAACGTGGGTGGTTCCTCTGCACTGACGAGAAGCAGCTCTGGGTTATTGAGCAACCTATCCGCCAGGCCTAAGGGCCCTGTGCCACCGATGATATCGTCCAGCCTGCGGAACCGCACCTCCTCACCATCGTGGAAGGTGTCCACGAACTCAGTGATGTCACTTGGAGGTGAGGCGAACTCGATCGACATCGATGGAGTTCCCTGTTCCGCCGGAGTGCTCGGCGCAGCACCTGGAGTGCTCGGCACTACTCTTGGACCCATCGTCACTACTCTAGAAATGTTCGGCACCATTGTAGGGTGCTCAGCCCCAGTCTTGGAGTGGTCGGCACCACTGCAAGACTTCTCGGCTCTGCTATGGGAGTGTTCGACACCCGTCCTGAAGTGGTCGACACCACTGCAGGACTTCTCGGCATCACTCCTAGAGTGCTCGGCACCTCTCCTAGAGTGCTCGGCCCCCCTCCCGGAGTGCTCGGCATCCCTCCCGGAGTGCTCAGCTCTGTTGCTGGAGTGGTTGGCACCTCCTCTCTAGCATCTCCACCACCGTGGATGACCAAGTGCTCGACGACGAAGGTGCTGGTGAAGCCGCCAGCTTCCCCCGTGCTCGGACTGTTCCAGTCCTAGGCCGCCTTCTCGTCAAACACGATGTCGCTCGAGACAAGCACCTTGCCTCCCCATGGGTCGTAGAGCCAGTACGCCTTGGTATCTTCCGCGTAGCCCAGGAGCACCATCGGTGTGCTCCAGTCCTCCAGCTTGGTGAGGACTGGTTTCGTCTTCCTGACGTGGCCGATGCATCCGAATGTCCGGAGGAAGGACACACTCGGCTTGCGCCCATACCAAGCTTCAAACAGCGTCCTGCTCTTTAGGGCCTTGGTGGGCGCGTGGTTGAGGATGAACACCGCCGTGGTCACCGCCTCACCCCAAAACCTTGTCTGCATGCCCTTGGCCTTCATCATGGATCGAGCCATGCCGACCACCGTCTGGTTCCTCCGCTCCACCACGCCATTCTGCTGTGGCGAGTACGGCGCGGTGTGGTGTTGAACCACACCCTGATCCACGCAGTACGCAACGAACTCCACCGAAGTGAATTCGCCACCGCGATCAGTCCTCAGCACGCGTAGCTTCTTGCCACTCTCCGCCTCCGCACGTATCTTAAACTTCTTGATCACCGCCGCCGCTTTGTCCTTACTCGTCAGGAGTTGCAGCCACATGTAGCGACTGCAATCATCCATGAGCAGGAGGAAGTACCGCCGACCACCATTTATAGCTGGCGTGATTGGCCCGCAGAGATCACCGTGGACGAGCTCGAGAGCATCCGCCGTGCGATACTTGGTCGCCTTTGGGAATGGCAGCCTCCTCTGCTTCCCGGCCAGGCAGCTGTCACATAGCTCACTTACGTGCTTGATGTGGGGCAGCCCCCGGACCATCTTCTCCAGGCGACCGAGCGCGTCGAAGCTGAGATGGCTGAACCAGGCATGCCATAGCCACGGCTCCTTGGTGTGCCGTGCTGCCAGGCACACCGGCTGCTCCACCTTCAAGTCGAGCAGGTACAAACGATTACGGGACCCCTTCACCTTGGCAAGAAGGCGCTGCTCCCAGTTCCTGATCCTAAGGACTCCGTCCTTGATCAGTACCTCGCTACCGTGCTCATCCAGCTGGCCAATGCTGGTGATGCTTGAACGCAGTTGCGGGATGTAATATACATCCATTAGCGCGCGGTGCTCGCCGTTCGGGCACCTGAAGATGATGGTGCCACGCCCTCGGATTGTCACCCTTGAGCCGTCATCGAACTTCACCATGCCGGTCACGTCGTCGTCGAGCTCGGAGAATGCTGCCTTGGAGCCGGTCATGTGGTTGCTGGCGCAGAGTCCAGATACCACCGCTGCTCCTGCTCACCGCCCACATGTTCGAGGTGGACTTGGGCGCGTGATTTGTCGAGGTTGACAGCCTTCAGGACCTTCCCAGGCCCTTCCACCGCCATCACCTCTTCCTTCTCCTCGGCCTCAATGTCGTGCAGTGCATAGAATATCACCATCAGGATAGTGGCCTCATCATTATCATCAGCCTATGCCAGATGAGCCTGAGCCTTCTTCTCCTGCTTACGATTTGGGCACTCTATTGCCCAATGGCCCATCTTCCCACAGTGCCGGCAGGCGTTGGGGTCGACCCGCTTCTTCTTCTCCGAAAAAGCTTTACCGCGGCGCTTGCCATCACCACCATGGCTGGAGGAGGCTTCCCCGGAGTTCCTCCGGGCAGCCCACTCTTTCTCTGTCAGCAGCAGCTTGCCACTGTCCTTCGTTGTGGTCGCCTGTTCTAGGCGCTCGTCCACCGCCCGCAACTGACTAGTCACATCCTCAATGGTGAGGGTGGACAGATCTAGCATCGTCTCTATGGAGAGAGCGATTTGGATGTACTTCGTCGGCACGGAGTGGAGGTACTTGGAGACCGCCTCTTCTTCGTCGATGGTGACGCCATGGCTCTTCAGCTTGCTGATGAGAGTCTGCAGGCGGAGGGAGAAGTCCTCCACCGACTCACCATCCTTGAACTTGAGGTTGGCGTACTCCTGCTTCAGAATCTGGGCCGACGCCTTCTTTGCGCGGTCAGAACCGACGCGCATCGCCGCAATGGCCTCCCACGCCTCCTTAGCAGAGCTCTTCGCCCCTAATGGCTCCATGTACTCCGCCGGTACCGCAGCGAGGATAGCCTCCAACCCTGACATGTTGTCTTCTTCATTATCGGTGCCCTTGTCAACAACATTCCTGAGCCGTCGAGCTCTGAGCTTTACCTTCATGGTCACCGACCACTCGCCATAGTTGGTGCGAGTCAGCGTCGGCCAACTGGTGCCGCTGACCTCCCGCACTGTGCACACAACGACCTCCTGTCGTGGCTGGGCAGCCACGGCAGCATCTCTGTTGTCGCCCATCTCCAAACCGTACGTCATCGCCAGCGGTTAGTCCGGCGACGGCGCTGGTACGGCTCCAATACCATTTGTTAGCCCATAGGATCATCGGCACAGGTGAGTCGACCACTCACCAGGGCTGCCGACCACGCACTGTCGTTGCCGACCACACACTATGGCTAGAGATAGAAGAAGGGAGGGAGAACAGAGCACACACACAGCATAAGCACCAGCGTTGGACGAAGCTCTATTGAGGAGGGCAAACTGAACTCGCTCATTTTTACTGAGTTGCAGTGGCAAACTATATATACAACTTTACCCATCTAATCATAGTACACAGACATGTCAGTCTGCCATGCTGCTACAGTGAATAGATGTGACAACAGGGCTGACTTTGGCGCCTGCCCCTGCTGTGGCTACAGTACGACAGGTGAGCCATTCGGCGCCTGCCCCTACAGCTGCTACAGTGCAACAGTAGGGAGCCCTTTACGACGTCGCCTGTCCCTGCCGTGCGTTCACACAAGGAGAGCAGCAAATTACTTAACAGACTCATGATCTATGATTTAAAAGCTCTCAAATCCCGTTGGTCCGGTGAATGCTTAGTCACAAACAAGCATCTGGATTCTGGCCTTCATCATCAATCATAAGTAATGGGTTAAGTGCACCAGGTCTTATATCACCTCAATTCAATTGCCACTAAATGCAGTTGAGATGAGAACATAGGCTTCCTGGTTTATGCTGGCGACCAATCTTGTGATCTTTTCAGCTCATCTACTAGCACCATAATAATGCAATCTACAGCATGCAATGTACAACAAATAGGAAATGGCAAAGATTGGTGGTGATTATCCTTTTCATGTATTGTATTTGCACCCTGAAAATTTCCATTTTCATATCTTTCAAATGAAATGGAGTTTGTAGTTGAAATTTCCAGGGATTTAGCTCATAACTTTACCTTCAGCTTTGCAATTTTTCAGAAAATTTGGGAACTTCTACATATGTTTCTGCCGAATTTATACCATTTTCAGTTTTTTGCCCATTTGCAGCCCATGTTTTTTTTTCTGCAGGCCTCCCTCATGACCCACCCAAAATACAGCCTTCCTTGAGATTTTTCTGCAGGCCTGATGGCCCATACAATACGAGTACAGGCCCACAAGAGAACAAACCCATCATGATGATGGTTGGATCGAAAATAAAAATTATGATCCATTCAGGCCCATCACTCTGCTCTGCGTCTGCATTCATTCAGATAGAATACGAGTATACAAGCCCAGAAGCCCATCATGGATTGGACCGAAGATAACAATGACGATCCATGTAGGCCCATTAGAATTTTGCTTATTTTATTTGATCCACCACTCATCCTGCAGATTTGAAGTCTTTTTCTTTTTTCTTTTTTTTTGGCGAAATGCAGGTTTGAAGTCAGTTTCGTAAAGAAATTTTCTTTGACAATACAATCGCATTGTTACAGTCTTACAGATCGTATTTGTTTGGCTACAGCACGAAGCGGTGTAGCCATTGACAGCACTAGCCCAAACTGCTCCGCCATGTCTACGCCACCAACTTGGCCGTCAGGGAGCGTCCACTCAAACCGATGCAGCAGCGAGGCAAGCATCAGATGCAGCATCCTCTCAGCAAGCGGCATCCCAAGGCAAATCCGTCTCCCGACGCCGAACGGGATGAGCTCAAAGTTCGTCCCCAAGAAGCTGATGTCCCTGTCCGCGAACCTCTCCGGCATGAACTTCTCCGGATCATCCCACACCTTCGCCCTCCGGCAAATGTCCCATAGATTCACGTACACGGTTGTTCCTTTGAGGATCTTGTAGCCTTGGATCTCTACCGTACGTGGCCTCGGCCTTGTTGAGACCTATTGGGACAGTGGGGTGGAGCCGTAGCGTCTATCCTTGACGACGGCTTGGAGGTAAGAGAGTTTGGCGACGTCGGATTCGACGACGTTTGAGCTCCTCTTGGACCTTCTCCATGCACCTTGGGTTTTGGAGGAGCTCCGCCATTGCCCACTCTATTGTGCTTGTAGTCGATCCACTTCCGGCGACGAGCAAGTCCTGGTGAATTTATATATGTATATACTAAATAATTTTTTGAGAATTGAAACGTGTTAAATTTTGGATTGCCAAAACTTTTGTTTGCCAAAATTACGAGTTACTAGAGTGCATTTGTTATTACCATCAACATTCCTCTCATGGCGTCCTGGTTCGTCCTGGTTCATCGCCAACCCTTCCCCGTCCACCTCGCCCTCCATCTCCATGTCAAGCGCCGCGTCCAACAAGTCATTCTTTCGCGGCTCGCCAGCTGCCCGGCCACGCCGCCGGACCTCCACCTGCCGGTCGATCACCCCGTACGTCCACCCGACGAGCTTCTTCATCCTGCGTCTCACGCCGAGCAGGTCGGCGGCCGCAAGCGCCGGGAAGTAGTCAGAGATGTTTGGTGCGCCGGCGACCACCACGGCCTCCCGCAACACGTCCCAGAGCTCACGCGCCGTCGCGGGGTCTAGCTCCTCGGAGAACATGCTCCGCCACAGCACGCTGGCCACACGTGGGAACACCACGCGCGCCACGGCCACCTCCACCAGCGACACCGCACGCGCAAGCTTGCGCGCCTCGTCCTCCCTCACGGCGCGCAGCTCGGCGAGCCGCCGCGGTGCGAACACCTCCTCCGCGCAGAGCTTCCGCAGGGCGCGCCACCGGCGGCACGACGGGAGCACGATGATGGAGTGGGCGTGGTTGTGAGACCCCGCTAAATGGGCCAGTCCGATGGGCTGGGCCAAATGACCAAGCACCGTAGCTCTGACATTGCCTCCCGTTCCCACCCTCCCCTCCCTCTCGCCCCAGCTCGCTGCCTCCCCTCCCTTCGCCCCAGCTCGCTCCCTCCCCGGATCCCGCCGGCGGCCGGCGCCTCCCCTCCTCCCGTCGGCGGCCGGCCCTTCCCCTCCTCCCGCCGGAGGCCGGCCCTTCCCCTCCCTCTCTTCCCCAGCGCCGGCCCCTCCCTCTCCTTCCCTGGCGCCGCCCTCTCTTCCCCGACGGCCGGCCCCTCCCTCTCCTTCCCCGCCGCCCCCTCTCTCTCCCCGGATCCGGCCACCGCGCCGCCCCTCCCCTCCGGATCTGGCCCTGCCGCCTCCCTCCCTCCCTCCCGGATTTCCACGGATCCGGCCACCGCGCCGCCCCTCGCCTCCAGATCCGGCCCCGCCGCCTCCCTCCTCCCTCTGGATCTGACGCCGCGGCATGGGTGGTGGTGGAGGTGGTGGCATGGATGGAGGCAGAGGCATGGGTGGTGGTGGAGGTGGTGGCATGAGCGGTGGCGGCGTGGGTGGTGGTGGCAGAGCAGGAGGTGGCCTTGGTGGTGGTGGCAGAGCAGGCGGAGGAGGCGGGCTTGGTGGTGGCGGTGGTGGTGCTGGCGGAGCAGGAGGTGTCTTTGGTGGTGGTGGCAGAGCAGGCAGAGGAGGCGGGCTTGGTGGTGGCGGTGGTGGTGCTGGCGGAGCAGGAGGTGGCCTTGGTGGTGGTGGCGGAGCAGGCAGAGGAGGCGGGCTTGGTGGTAGCGGTGGTGGTGCTGGTGGAGCAGGAGGTGGTGGTGGCGGCCGGTGGCTGGTGCTTGTTTTTTTTTTCAAAAAATGTTTGCCGAGTGTTTTTGGGGCTTGCCGATTGCCCGACAAAAAACACTCGGCAA
Organism: Miscanthus lutarioriparius; assembly: GCA_904845875.1. Classification (NCBI taxonomy): domain Eukaryota; kingdom Viridiplantae; phylum Streptophyta; class Magnoliopsida; order Poales; family Poaceae; genus Miscanthus; species Miscanthus lutarioriparius. The sequence goes on along the minus strand of CAJGYO010000016.1, from coordinate 72,709,112 downwards.
AGATAGTTTGCCGTTAAATTGTTTCCCGAGTGTCGTTTGCCGAGTGTAACACTCGGCAAACGGTTTGCCGAGTGTAACACTCGGCAAACGGTTTGCCAAGTGTTTTTGGCACTCGGCAAAGCTCCTGCATCCCGTAGTGCTAGTAGAAATGCCCGTGCGTTGCTACGGGTCCTTACTTGCTCTCACATTATTATTCGCTTGTTCCTAATATGTTGGCTTCGCTTCACAATATGTTGGTGCGTTGTCCCTACAATATTCCAAGGACATGTTCCAATAAATAGAAATAAATAGAGATTGAGCCATCGAGACGAAGATTTGTAACAGAAACACCTATATCCTATTCACTGCAACAAGGAAGAGAAACAGCTAGCGTAGCAAGATCTGGGTGACTGATTTGCAGCAAGGAAGAGAGAGAGAGAGCTTCTAGATGAGAAATAGCCAGGGCAGCAGCATTCAAGGACGCTCACTTCTCACCTTGGGGTGACTGATTTTCAGCGCGCAGCAAGGTCGGGATCGTGACCGACGGAGAACTCTACCGCGGCACAGACTAATCCAATGTGGAGTGTGCGGGGCACACCACCGGATGTTCATGCTGAGCGTGGCCACAATACCAAGCCTAGCTTGCCAATGACCTGCTGTGTGCTCGTGTCGCGCCACCGTGCCGTGCTGCTCGATGTCTGGCGGCGCTCGTGGTTTGCCCACTCAGACGCATCATGCATGCATGGCCTGGCAGCCCACGCAAGCATGTCCTCTGTCCAGCTGCTTGCTCGGCCTGCTGGCGGACACAAGCCTTGCAACACCATGCGGCCCAGCCCACTACTGCATCAAACGAGCTTAACAGGGGACACGAAAAGGTCGATGCCGTTTCTCGCCATACGCGCCGCCCGGTCTGCCGTGGCTTCTCACCGGACTTTCGCCGGAATCCGGTATCCGGCCATCGATGGTCATGCGGGCAGCACCAGAGGGGAGCGCGGAGGATGTGGGCAACCCATTTTTGAGGTGATGGAGAGAGGATAGGGGTCCAGGTCATGCAACTACGGCATCTAGGGTTGAAAGGTTTCTTAGCTTTGTTGTTGGTTGGCGTATGGTACCTGGCCTCTGGAGTCGGAGCAGGTTAGCAGAGCACGTGGATTCAATTTGGACATGGAGACGATGGTCCACAGCAATATCACAAGGACCTTTTACGTTTTAATAGTAAAGTTTGGGGATCTTTTTATAAAATTGGGAAAGGAAAAAGTCCATTATTGGGAAAGGAAAAAGTCCATTTTACTCCTTTCACCTATCCACTTTGTCCGCTTAACCCCCTAAACAAGGTTTTGGCTCACTTTCCTCCCCTGAACTATTTCATTTGGTCCAATCTACCCCCTAATTAGATTTATCTTTTTTTGTTTCTTTCGTGTATGACTTGAATTTTGAGTTCAAATTTTGTGAGCATATACAAAACATGATGCCTTATGTTAGAAAATTATACTAAGAATGTTACATGGTTATTTTCATAGGTTAGGAATATTTAATACTAAATTGATCTTAGATATACAAAACTGTACGAAAAGTAATCATGAAAAAATTCTAATATATTTTTTAACATGGAGCATCATGTTATGAGTCAACTGACAAAATCTGAAATTAAAATTCAATTTGTACGCGAAGAAACAAAAAAGAGAAATCTAATTAGGGGGTAGATTGGACCAAATGAAATAGTTTGGGGGAGTAAAGTGAGCCAAAACCTTGTTTAGGGGATTAAGTGGACAAAGTAAATAGATGAGGTGAAAATAAACTCTACCATTTTCACTTGGAACGATTTCAGCCTTGGAGTAGTCTGGTGTACACGTACGCCTTGATTGAATTATTGATCCATCATTACTAGTAGGTAGTACATCCATATTATTGTACAGTCGCACTTTTTAGAAAAAATTGTGCCAACTGCGAGAAATTTTCTTATATGCATTTATTTTTGTTGTTTTATTGAGAAATTGTGCCAACAAGCAGTAAATGTTGTTGCTGTTGAATAATATAGTGCAAGCATCTGTGCATGAAATAACAAAATTATTTTTTGTTAAATATAATACAACAACATTTTTTTTAAAATCATCTCCTAAATTTTCAATATGGTGACATGATAATATATATGTGGGGTGGAAACTATGCCACCAATGTTTGGTGCCCTCCTATAATCCCTCCCCAGATATATCATTTTTCAATACACTACTAGAAAAATGACCTCTCGTCCCGAGGCTCAGTACCGGTCACTTTTTGTCTCGGTACTAATGTTAAAATTAGTACCGGGTCTAACGGCTTGTCCCTGAGGGGGCGCCCGTGAGCTCCTTTAGTACCGGTTGGAGGCACCATCCGGTACTAAAGGGTGCACAATAGTACTAGTTGCTTCCCCAACCCGGTACTAATGTGGCACACCCCATTTAGTACCGGGTTGGAGCACCAACCGGTACTAATTTCCCCCCTTTAGTACCGGTTGGTGCCCCCAACCGGTGCTAAATTCCCTCCTATAAATATCTCTCTCCTTCCTCTAGCCCGAGCCATCTCCTCCAGCTCGAGCTTCACCCTATCCATGGCACTATAGGGGAGGTGCTGCCGGATTTTTGACCCTTTCTTGGGGATTTCACTCATTCAAGTGTTCTAAAGGTTAGAAACTTCATCATCCCTTACATGGTTAGTATACTAAGTTTTATGCTTTAGAGCTAGAGTAATTTGTGATTTTTAGAATAAGGGATGACGGAGAAAATTTTCATTTATATGAAGGTGTTATTTAGAGCTCATATTTGTTTTTTTTCTAATATATGCACCATTTTGTATAGGAAATTGTCTGAAATCATGTTAACCTAGAAAACAATTCTTGAAGTAGCTAGAATTTATATAAAATCATGTTAATTCTTAGAAATGTATAAAAATAAGTGAAAATTACATCATGTTAATTTAGTAATTACGTTATCAATTTGTAGGAAATAATGTTCATTTCTCGCTAATTCAAGATTTTTTCTATATTCTCTAGCTAATTGATTTATATGAACGTGTTATTTAGAGCTCATATTTGTTTTTTAAATATATGCACCATTTTGTATAGGAAATTGTAGAAAATCACGTTAACTTAGAAAACAATTCTTGAAATAGCTAGAATTTATATAAAATCATGTTATTTCTATCTAAACTTTCAGCAACATTTCAATTTAATGCTATTGGTTTCATGTTTTTTATGTTTCATTTATAATTGTATGGATGATCAGAATATCTTTGGCTCGGTAATATGTTGTAGATGGATCGACAATGGATGTACAATGCAGACAAACGTTCCATGGAGTACATTAGTGGCTTGCGTGGTTTTCTCGATCAGGCAAACCGTCAACCGGTTTCAATTGTTGTCCATGCAGAAATTGCAAAAATGAGAAGGATTACTCATCCAGAAAGACTATTCAAGCCCACATATACAGTTCTGGATTCATGCCTAACTATTTTGTTTGGACGAAGCACGGGGAAAGAGGAGTCATGATGGATGATGATGATGATGATGAAGATGACAACATTTTTGACTTGATTCAAGGAAGTGCCTTTGCAGATGCTCCGATGGGCGATGCTGAAGAAGAGATGGGAAAGGCAGAAGGTCCTATCGATGATCTAGGTCAGGTGTTGCGAGATGCAAAGGAAGACTGCGAGAATGTGAACGAGTCAAAACTGTTCGATCGTATGTTAGATGATCTTAAGAAATTATTGTACCCAGATTGCAAACAGGGGCACAAAAAGTTGGGTACCACACTGCAAATGCTGCAATAGAAGGCAAAAAATGGAGTTTCTGACAAGGGTTTTGATGAGTTAATGAAAATCATAAAGAACATGCTTCCCAAGGGGAACAAATTGCCATCCTCAACGTATGAAGCAAAAAAGTTGTTTGCCCTCTTGGTTTGGAGGTACAAAAGATACATGCATGTCCTAATGATTTTATCCTCTATCGCGGTGAGGAATACGAGAAATTGGAGGCTTGTCCTGTGTGCAAAACGCTGCGTTATAAGATCAGGCGAGATAACCCCGGTGATGTTGAGGGGGAGGCCATCAAGAAGAAAGTTTATGCGATCAGATAACAAGTTGTATAAGTGTATCATCCTTTTTTTAGTCATTTATTATTGTTACAAATTGTATAAGTGTTTAATTCTTTTTGTAGTCATTCTTTTTATTGTTGTTGCCTACTATTTCTTAGAATAAATCCTTTTATATTATACTAGTTACAATGGCACGATCGGAGGACGAGCATGACGCCCGAACGGCAGAGGAGCTCATATTTCAGTTGATTGCTGAAGGCGGCACAAACGATCAACCAAATGAAGAGATCGATCACAGCCAAGCTGACATCTACCTCAACATGGCTGGTGATGGCAACGAGGAGCAACCAATTGCCAAGGGAGGCAATGAGGAGCAACAAATTGCCGAGGGAGGCAATGATGGGCAACAAGGCGAGGTATAGCAATTATTATACGTAAACATTATTTGAATTCTCTTGTTATCAAAAGGAACATCATCACGCAACAAATTGTCGTTTTTCAGCCATCTGGATCGAGCAGCAGGCCTGAAAAGAAACGAGGCAAGAACAAGAAGTTAGAGGGCCGTATCACCATCACAGAAATTGCTGAAGATGGTGAACCGATTGCTCCTGCCAATGCTCAGACAAAATTGGTGAATCAGATTGGGTTTCTTGTCAGAGATAACATTTTCACTTGGAACGATTTCAGCCTTGGAGTAGTCTGGTGTACACGTACGCCTTGATTGAATTATTGATCCATCATTACTAGTAGGTAGTACATCCATATTATTGTACAGTCGCACTTTTTAGAAAAAAATGTGCCAACTTCGAGAAATTTTCTTATATGCATTTGTTTTTGTTGTTTTATTGAGAAATTGTGCCAACAAGTAGTAAATGTTTTTGCTGTTGAATAATATAGTGCAAGCATCTGTGCGTGAAATAACAAAAGTATTTTTTGTTAAAAATAATACAACAATTTTTTTTTAAATCATCTCCTTAATTTTCAATATGGTGACATGATAATATATATAAGTGGGGTGGAAACTATGATACCAATGTTCGGCGCCCTGCTATAATCTCTCCCTGGATTTATCATTTTTCAATACACTACTAGAAAAATGACCTCGTCCCGAGGCTCAGTACCGGTCACTTTTTGGCCCGCAACTAATTACCGGGACTAACGGCTAGTCCTTGAGGGGGCGCCCGTGAGCCCCTTTTGTACTGGTTGGGGGCACCAACCGGTACTAAAGGGTGCACAATAGTACCGGCTACTTCCCCAACCCGGTACTAATGTGGCACACCCCCTTTAGTACCGGGTTGGAGCACCAACCAGTACTAATTTCCCCCCTTTAGTACCGGTTGGTGCCCCCAACCGGTACTAAATTCCCTCCTGTAAATACCTCTCTTTTTCCTCCAGCCCGAGCCATCTCCTCCAGCTCGTGCTTCACCCTATCCAAGGGACCATAGGGGAGGTGCTGCCGGATTTGTGACCATTTCTTGGGGATTTCACTCATTCAAGTGTTCTAAAGGTTAGAAACTTCATCATCCCTTACATGGTTAGTATACTAAGTTTTATGCTTTAGAGCTAGAGTAATTTGTGATTTTTAGAATAAGGGACGATGGAGAAAATTTTCATTTATATGAAGGTGTTATTTAGAGCTCATATTTGTTTTTTCTAATATATGCACCATTTTGTAGAGGAAATTGTAGGAACTCATGTTAACTTAAAAAACAATTCTTGAAGTAGCTAGAATTTATATAAAATCATGTTAATTCTTTGAAATGTATAAAAATAAGTGAAAATTACATCATGTTAATTTAGTAATTACGTTATCAATTTGTAGGAAATAATGTTTAATTTATCTTTATAACTAATAGTTAATTATATTAATTTTATTATTACTAATATTGTACCCATAAAACTATTTAAAATTTATCTCTAATTTTAGTGACCAATGTCATTAAATTTAATAATAAATATATGTAAATATTAATTTTATTTTTAAATACTATAGTTTATCTATTTATTAATAAAAAACATTTTTATACAATTTTTATTATTCATTAATAAATGTTTATATTTATTGAAATATATATTTATCCATATATTATTTTTTCATAGATTGCACTATTTGAAATAATTATTAATTAATGTAATATTTTCATGAGCGATTTTTGTTTGCACTAGTTAGGTACTCATACTTTAGTCTCTACTTGTATAAAAGTTTTGTTATTAAAAACCATCAACAAATAAAATAGGTAAATGTTATCTTCGAACCAAGTAAATATCTGAATGCGAATCCGTATTCGAGACATCCGTTTTGCATTCGTATCCGATAGCATCCGTATTCGTATTCGTATTCGAAATAAAATGTGGTAAATAGTGCTATCCATATCTGATTCCATGCGGATCCAATCCGAATCCATCCTTACTTGTGAGCGTTTCCTCTGTGGTGAAGAGTGTCGGGGATCGCCCAAAAAAGATGGTCACCCTCAAGGTCGTTTTGTTTAGCATGATCAACTCAGCCCCACAGAATAAGTAGCCTCGGGTGAGGGTTCCTAACCTCGAGGAACAAATCTGGCATGAAAGATAGTTCTAACATGGCTACGCTGCCGCGAGGTCGGTCTCGAGGACGGGAAACAATTACTGATCATCGAGCACTAATGAAGCTTACCCTCGAGCGCTTGAAGCTGACTTCGAGCGCTGAGTTGTCCACTATCTTGTGCAGGGTCGTTGAAACAAGCCGAGGGTCGTGGCGTGAAGGTGGCGTCTCTTTGGTCCGAGGCTAAGGTGGTCTCAGGCCCGAGGTTAGGGACACGGAGGTGCTGAAAATGTGGGAGCTTGAATCATGGGGCTTGCTGAGAGCGTGATTCACGTGACTGATTGAAGGCGTGGGAAGCGTGATTCAAGGAGGAGACAAGTCATACAAGTTACCTCTTAAAAAGACCTCTATGTAAAGTATATTCTAGGAATGTAGTGGGTGAGTAAGGGTAATTGCGGAATGTAAAGTGTCAGTGTTTCGAGTTACCACCGATGAGTAAATTTGTAGTATTGTGCATCTGGCTCGGATGGTGTGCTTAGAGGACATGAGGTTTATACTGGTTTGGGTAGAAAGTCCCTACGTCGAGTTCGTTGCTGCTGCTCGTGTTTCTAGCACTAAAGTTTATAGTAGGGGTTACAAACGGGCGAGAGAGGGAAAGGATCCTAAGTCTCTGGTGGAAGGAGTGAATGGGTGCTGAGAGATTGAGCGTTGCTCAGCCATGTGCTCGTGTCGTGCTTTTGTGCTCGGGTCTGATCGCTTCTCTTTTGCATAACTCCTTTTTGCTGAAGAGATAGCAACACACCTAGCAAAATCGTAGTTGCACATTTAGATAGTTTATCTTTTGCATAGGTTTTGACTAGGTGAAATTAGAGGCTATAGTTTAGAGTAGAATTTTAAGTTGCCTAATTCACCCCCTCTTAGGCGTCACAGTCCCTTACAAGTGGTATCGGAGCCCGTTGGCTCAATTTGGACCTTTAGCTTCACCGCCATTGAGCCGACGCTACTTAGAGCGGTTGGGATGGATACCTCTAGGCCTTCGCATTTTGATAGCACTAGCTTCCCCTACTATAAAGTTAGAATGGCTTGTCACCTTGAGGTAGTAGATTTAGGTGTTTGGAGAGTCACTCGTGATAGGATGAAACCCATTAAGAATCCTAATAAACCCATAAAGAGTGAAGAAAAAGAAATTTATTTCAATGCTAGAGCTAAAAATTGCTTGTTGGAATCTTTTAGCATGGATGTGTTTAACTAAGTGTTCACTTTAAATCTGGCACATGAAATTTGGTTAAAACTCCAAGAGCTCCATGATGGCACAACTAATTTCTATGAGCTAAAACATTATCTAGCTAAACAAAATTATAATTCCTTTAAAATGAATGATGATGAGCTTGTTCGTGATATGTGTTCTTGGTTGAATCTAATTATCAATGAGCTCCATTCAATAGGATTAACGAAGCTAGATGATGCGGACATCATGAGGAAGATGATCTCCATGCTACCACAAAAGAAATATACAAGCATCATCACCATCCTTCACAATATGGAGGACTTAAGCACCATGACCCCGACCATAGTCATTGGCAATATAGTGGCATTTGAAATGTCATGCAAGATGGGTCAAGAAGAAGCCTCTTCATCAAGCAAAGGCAAAGCTCTCGCATGTAGTGAGAAAAAGAAGATGAAGGGCAAGCAAGTTGAGACAAGCTCAAGCTGAAGCTCCTCAAGTGAGGACGAAGAAGAAGAAGAAGAAGAAGATGATGATGATGATTCAAGTGATGATGATCAATCTTCCTCCTCCACCTCTGACCTTGATGAAGAATCAATCAAACTTATCAACAAGGTAGAGAAGATTATCCAAAGGCTCAATGTCAAGGGTGTGCCCATCCAAATTCAAGATTTTATCTTCACCAATCAAAGAAATGAGCAAAGAAAGAAAGAATGCTATGGATACGGTGAGTTGGGACACTTTGTAGAAGTTTGTCCAAACAAGCCCACACCCAAGACAAACAAGAAGGCGTGCAAGGACAAAACTCTCACCTCAATAAGGTCATGGGATGATTCTTCAAGTGAAAAAGAAGACCACCACAAGAGGCGCGGGCACAAGCACTCATCATCAAGCACCTCACGGGTGTGCCTAATGGCACGAGGTAACAAAAAGCTTGTCCTTAGTGATAGTGACAATGATAGTAATAGTGATGATGAGCTACCTTCTTATGATGAAATTGTGCAAGAAAATCTTAACTTTGCTAAAGTTTGAACTAGTCAATAAAAGAAGCTTGAAAAATTAAAAGAAAAACTAGATAGCTCACAACAAGCTTATGCTACTTTGCTTGAACAATATGAAACTTTTGCCAATCTTAGTATGGAGCTATCAACTAAAATTGAGCAACTTGAGACTAGTGCAAACACAAATAATTGCACAATCAATGATGAGCAACTTGTAAAGAAAAATGAAAAATTAAAGAAAAAGTTAGCTAGCTCAAAAGATCCTTATAAAAGTTTGCTCGCTAAAATGGAAACCATGTGCAAACATTGTGATGAGCTAACTAAGAAAGTTGCTAATCTTGAAGCCATTGGTACAACCCCCACCGAGGCACCTAAAAAGAAAGGTTCAATTTTTGACATGCCTAAAAAGGATGCCTCTACTTCTTGTAATGATTTATGTTTAGACTCACCCTTGTGCAACCAAGTTTGTGTTGAGAAAGTTGTTGTAGAAACATGCATACAAGAGGTTGCAATGGAGAATGAGCAACTCAAGCAAGAAGTGGCTCGCCTCACCAAGGACTTAACTCAAGTGAAAGGCAAGACGGAGCAAGCCCAACTTCATCAAGATAAGACCGTTAAGGGAGTGAAGAAGCTTGATGAAAGACAAACTGTGATTTGCTATGTATGCCACAAGGAACGCCAAAAGTCCTATAAGTGCAAGGTGGAGAATGGGGGAGGAGAAAAGAAGAAAGAGAAAAACAAAAAGCAAACAAGCAAGCTCTCCAACACCTACCCCAACAAGGTGGACAAAAAGGCCTCCACACCTTATCTTTTGAAGAAGAAGAAAAATGACAAGGTGTTGGCCATCAAGGTGAACAAGCAAGCCAACAATGGGGCCAAACATATTTGGGTGCCAAAGGAGATCATTTCCAACATGAAGAGCACCAAGAAGGTTTGGATCCCGAAAGGAAAGTGAGAAGTCCGATGGACTTCGGGGAATTTGAAGACTTAGCAAAATATGGGTGCATTTCATGGGGTGCATCATTATGGACAAGGTAATTGCCAAGTGGGTTAGTGAATACTATGGACCCAAATTCCCCTTCCCATGTTAGGTAACTAGATTTAATTTCTTGCAATTTCAATTAGCATCTAGTTCCTTTTCATGCCAAGGTTTGCATTTGCATGCATAAATCTTTTGTCATGCATGAAAGGATCAAGATGCCCAAGAGGGGGGTGTGAATTGGGCCAATTCTAAATTTTTGCAATACTTAAGTCCTACACTTAGCCCATTTCACCCCTTGTGCCTAAAATTTGTTTCTATTGTTTTCCCGCACAAAAGTTTTGCACCTTAGGTTCTAATCCTACTCTAGCATGGCAATTCTAGGAATGTAAGGACATGAAATGAGTTGCTCAAATGTAAATGCTCAAAGTAAAGAGAGAGAGAAAGAAACACGGCGATGTTTTCCAGAGGTATCGGAGAGTCGCCACTCCCCACTAGTCCTCATTGGAGCACCTGCGCAAGGGTGTAGCTCCCCCTTGATCCGCGCAAGGATCAAGGGCTCTCTACAGGCTGATTCTTTGACACTCCATCGTGGTGAATCGCTCACAACCGCTCACAACATGACTTGGGTCATCCATAAGCTCCGCCGGATGATCACCAAGCTCCCAATCACAACCGAGCCGTCTAGGTGATGGCGATCACCAAGAGTAACAAGCACAAACTCTCACTTGACCAAGACAAGCCTAATAAGAAGGGTGGATGCACACTTGCTACTCCCTATGCACTAATGAGGTCCTTAATCTTGGATTATCAAATCTCAATCACCTTACTAGGCTCTTGCTCTCCCTTGCACTCCAAAGGTGTTTCTCAGCTGAACAAATGGGCAAGAGACCTCCTATGGATGAGTGGAGTAAGTATTTATACCCCCTCATTCAAAACATAACGTTTGGAGGCTGAGTCACCACTCTATGGGCTGACCAGATGCTCCGGTCAGGGTGACCGGATGCTCTGGTCAATTGTGCCCACCACTGTGTCAGAGAGAGCTATTAAGCTCTAACCAAACTCTGACCAGCGTCCGATCAACACCAACCGGATGCGTCCGGTCAAGAAAAAACCTTTCTGGAACCTTACTAGAGTCGACCGGACGCAGGCACCCTAGCGTCCGGTGCTCCTCCACTCAGCATCCGGTCAGTACCAGACGACTGCAGTTGATCAAATGAACTAACTGCACTCACCCTCCAGCGTTCGGTCACAACCAGACTAGCATCTGATCAGTCTTTTGACCCTCCATTCACTTCCAACTCGAAATCCTATGTGAATGAAGTTGACTCCAATTCATCTTAGGGCTATTCCTGAGCTACCTAGTGCTAAGTTTGACAAGTGTGCACCACACCTAATCCATTAGACTCACCTAGGTTATGCTACTAGTCCATACCCCCCTTAATAGTACGGCCATAGAAAAAACAAAGTCCTAAACTACTCTAAGTGTCTCTCCAACACCAAACGACACGTAGAACTAGTCCGTCCTTAACCTTGTCGTCCATCCTTTGACAACCAAAATGATTTCCATCGATAGGGGCATGACAACCATGATTGCCCAATCAATTTCCATTACTATGACCTAACTAAAATTGCCTCTGCAAAACACACATTAGTCATAGTAATCTCGTGTCATCATTAATCACCGAAACCCAACTAGGGGCCTAGATGCTTTCAGTCTCTCCCTTTTTGGTGATTGAGGATAACACAACCTCAAGTATGTAAAAGAGATGAGTGAGGTTTTCAACATGCTTGGTTCATATAAGCTTTTGACAATAAGAACAAAGGGGTTAGGCATGCTTATATGACCCAAGCCAATATGGTGTACTCAAAAAGCATGAGTACATGAAGTAAGGCTCATTTGAATCAGAGTAAAACACGGAAGCAAAGAAAATGAGCATAACCATAACCAAGCGACATGACATATATATATATATCAATGTAGAGAGCACACATGTCACATAAGTCTCACCATCACAAGTATATAATACAATGCATGAAAGTAAACGTGAATGCACGAAGTATCACACACAAAAGACCAAAAGAATCGAATTGAGAGACCAAAAGAATCAAATTGAGACCATCTCACATGCACCTCCTAGATCTAACATACTCACTCCCTCTCCTCCTTTGGCGTCAAGCACCAAAACCTAAGGGTCGAACAGCGGGACAAGAGCAGACGAGTCGGGCGCTGAGGTACGGTGAGAGATCTAGAACTGAGCTACATCATCCTTTGACCCTGAACTCTGAGCGTGTCGACACAGAATTTTCGTCTCCATGCCGAGGACACATGCAGCAAGCTGGAAGGGTCTGCTCGATGGAGCAGATCCGCCTAGCTTCAGCGCAAGGGTGGTCGATCCTACGCAATTCTCCTGAGATGTGCCAGTCAATTTGACTCTGCAATTGACAAGGAGAGAAAGCTTATCAGTAATTAAGGGCGGAACGTGCCGGTGTTGCCAGACAGTCCCGAATGTGTGGCTATGAGAGCCGATATGAGAGGAGATCGACTAAATAGTCAATTCCAGCATATTCATAAGAATAAATCGGTTAAAGCTCATAGGGTTGTGTAAGAAGAATCGGTTATCATCCTGGATAAATATAATTCGAGCAAAAATTAATCAATGGCAATAAGATATCCATGATGATTGGTTTAAACTGAGCCAACGATTACAAGTAACCAAACCCCTTTTTATATAAAGAAACAATTCAACACAACTTAACCATTTAATAAAGATAAATCTAATGAACATGTTAGATCTTATCTATCGTCATGACCAGTGGGGCATGAGGCAGAATCATGCAGGCCGTAGAAACAACAATAGACTCGACGACCCTAACTCATTACTAATATCAGTGGGGCATGAGGCAGAATCATGCAGGCCGTAATACAATAATAAGATCATGGGGCTAACATATCTTTCAACTTATCTCTACTTCAATGGTTTCATAATGTGAACTGTTCGTGAAAGCACTCGATATTGGCTAAACAGCCAATTCTGGCATAGCGCACAGTTAAGGTCATGCCTTCTCAAGAACGGATCTATCAACTAACGATCCCCACTCCATGGTGCTAACAGTGGGGTTAGAGGCAGAATCACATAGGCCGTGATAACGGGCCATGAAACGGTTCTCGCTAACCAATAGATCTACTCAAGATCGAACATGCCTTAACCGCACGCTATACACGATTAAGATTGATATAGAACAGCCGATAAAACATAACTCATCATTTAAAGTATAGATTAGATCAGTTGTAGATTAGCAAACGATGGGTTAAATAAGATATGAGGCTGATCTAGATCAATCTCAATCGGGCAGAGTGATATTGCTGTAATTAAATAAACAATGAAAGCAATAAGCAACATCGGTAACTTAATGAATCTACCAAATACTGCTATTCTAAGGTAGAGCCGATAACTTGACCTTGATCTAATTCAAGCAGTGGGGTGTGAGGCAGAATCACACAGGCCATACTTGAATTAGGCAAGAGTCGATAACTAGCCTATACCAGAGTCGCAGTGGGGGTCAATCGGATCGATGAAGCCATACGAACAGAGGTATAAACCATGACGGTACTTACAGACAAGCAGTGGAGGTCGACCGAATCAATGCAGCCGTACTCGCTGAAGAACTCGCCGAGATCTACTCTACTCCTACTCCTAAGGGGTGGCCAGAGCCGAAAAAGTAAATTGACTTGTATTTGATTGATTGTTGTTTTTTACAATAGCTGGGGTTTGATATTTATACTCGGAGTTTAGACATGAATCCTACTCGGGCACGATTTGTTACAATCTTTGGCATAAAACGAAAACATTCCTAATTTGAGATAACTTGGACTCTAATCTTTCCCTTTTTGTAGAGTCCAACATGTCTCATCCTAGCGCTGATCATAGCCTCTGTCGTTATCTGCTGGCGCTATCTGAAGAAAGCCGATTCTAGTGCTGCATCCAAATCAGCTGGTTTCGATCTACCCACAATTGATCCCTTGCTGATATGATTCTAGGAGCTCTCGAGCCTCTAAAATCCTTGTTCCAAATTCTGGTGTAAACAGAGCGGTCTGACCCTCTATAGCTAGAAGTGAAGGTGAAGCGGTCTGGGTCTGCTCAGTAATTGGCGTGGCCTATGACTTTGGAGGTGTCACTGTAGGAAGTGGAGCCACAACTACTACTGTCGCTGTCACTAAAGCCTCAAGTGTAGGAGTGACTATCTGAGGTGGCTTGGATGATGCAATAGATGACATAATCATCTTGGTAGTCTTGGTACCTGGAGCAACTGTGGTAGGGATAGGAACTCGTAACTCTAGAGGTGTAGGCTGCCCTATAAGCTCACTGAAGGTAGCGCCGAGACTCCTAGAGATTGGGGTGTCCGTCACTAACACTGAGGAACTATGAGTCAGAGTGAAGCCCATAACAATAGGAGTAAAGTGAGGACCCTTAGCTGTCACTAGTGAAGCAAACCACTGGGACACCTACTCTATAGGTGAAGCAAACTAAGTAGCTGGTTGTCCTTGACTTTGAAGCCCACTGGGCTGTACAGCTGGAGTCAATGGAGTGGTGGTGGCAGGCTGACCTATCTGAGGTGTAGACTACTGAGGAGCAACCCCAATAGCAATGAATACATGCTGCATGAAGCCAAGTAACTGATGCTGAATCATAAGCCGTTGTTGCTACATGGCCTGCTGCTACCACTAAAACTCATCTTGTCGAGCATGAACCTGAGCAAGTGCAGCTGCGGTCTCCTGTGCCTAGCGTGCCTGGTCCTATCTCATCTGCTCAAGTATAGCTAGGAATGCTGGGTTAGTCTACGGCGGCTGTGGTGGAGCTAAGCTAGATCCACTGGCCTCCCTATCGTGTGGTAGAGGATCCATTTATGGAATCGGCTGATAGTCATCATCTGAACTGTCACTCTAGTCGCTCTCGACCTCATCCTCCTACTGTGCATCAAGCTACTCCTCCTTTATCGCTGCAATGCCCCTGATGATCTCATCCTGTTGAGCTGCTGTCTCTGGTACCTCTAAGCGATGGCTCAGCTGGTGAGGTGTCCTTGCATGACTGTGACGTAGCATCTGGCTCATGTCATACGGTGGAAACTCAGTATGTCGGGGACCTAATATCGGGGTACCCCAGAAGGTGGAACCAATAACCACCGAACGATAAAAACTTCTGGACGCATAAGAGCATTGCTTCACCCCTCATGGGAATGACAGGAGCTTGGTTCCATCTCGCCCGACGCCTTTGGGGTGGGCTCGGTCTCACCCGAGGGCCGAGGATTAGTCTCCGTCTCGCCCGACGCCTTTTGGACGGGCTCGATCTCGTCCGAAGGCCGAGGGATAAACCCCGACTCGCCTGATGCCTTTGATGTGGCTCTGCCTCGCCCAAGGGCACAGGGCTAGTCTCCGTCTCACCCGATGCCTTTAGGGCGGGCTCGGTCTCGCTCGAGGGCGGAGGGATAGACTCCGCCTCGCCCGACCCTAGAGGAGCAGGGTCGGTCTCACCCAGGAGATAGGGATTGGTCTCCGCTTCGCCCGACGGCAAGGAACGAGCCTCACTCTGCTCCATATCTAAAGATTGGATTCATCTTACCTGACCACTTCTGCCTGTTCCTTCAAGATGATAGAGACAGGGCAAGACAAGACGTTCAGGTCAACCGTGGCTCCAAGAACCATACCCTGCACCCTGGCAGGAAAAGTACTGCCAGGGGATGATGGGACGGGCGCTTTAGGCCCTTCCAGGCACCGCAGAGCCCAAAAGGTGTCACAGGTGCGAGCTCTCCACCCAATAGAGTTGTAGCCGCCACCTTCAGCTCTAGGACACGGAACCCGACGAAGATATACGACAACTACTATGCTCCAGAAAAGGATTTGCTATCTCCACGAACGACGGATATTCCGTCACCACGCTGTGGACCCAAGGGAGCGGCGCCCGCTTCCCGGCCCCTCTGGTCCACCAAGACAGAAGACCTTGGCCACGACGCTACTCCAGACCCCGACCCTGCGTCCCTCTAATGAAGACTCATAGGAACCAGAAGGCGTGCAGAGCAAGGCTAGGGGAGGCTCAAAAGTCAAAACCACTGTACTACGGCCCATACCCTGCGCAGGGTAGCATTCTGTAACCAACCTGACATTCTACAGAGACATCGACAGTATTGTAGGCGCTTATCTTCCTTCGCACTCATCAGAATGAAGAACCAGGCCGGGTAGATGTGAGCCACAAGACTAAGTAGAGTACGCATCCTAAAGCCCTCACCCTTGTAAAGCTAGCCCCTTCATCTATAAAAGGGGATGCGCTTCCCCCATAAAAATGGGGAGAGAAAAAAGATCGAACGAGATGACTCTCAGATACACACAGTCAAGTTGTGTCGAACCTCTTGACATCCCTACAACCCTTCCATCAGAGACTTGGGACCAGTCCCTCTCTCGATCGTTTGTACCCCTTACTACAAACCGTTCACGGTGCTAATAACACGAGCAGCAACAAACTGGACGTAGGGACTTTTGGCCCGAACCAGTATAAATCTTGTGTCCTTTAGTGCACCATCCGAGCCTAACGCGCCTTACTATAAATTTACTTGCCGGTGCTTGTATGAAACACCGACAGTTGACGCGCCAGGTAGGGGGGCTTGCGCGTTCCAAATCAGGCCTCGGATGGCCACCCACGCAATCACCTGGGTCCCAGGCGCACACGTGCGTTTCGGCGACCTAGATTTCATCATCACACTAGAAGGAGAGTTGGCGCTGACTCACTCTGCCGCCCCATCTCTCCCTTCCATCAACCTCAGCCATCTTAGGCTTGAGGGCCCACCGGGCAACTCCCTGGGAGTCCGGTCACCAAGGGAGGTCTCGCACAACGTCACCCTATGTCCAGAAGGTCCCGTACGGAGCGCCCCGACAGCGTTTCCGTTCGGTCTCCGCAACGCCGCGGCGACGGCTAGCCACCTTCTGGCGCTACGGATGGTTCAGTCACCCACGGACATCGAGTTCGTGGGGGCGATTGAACATGATACGGAGACCATTTACGGGCTCCTCAACGAGGAGCTGGGATCGTTCTCTAGCTCGGATTCCAGTAGGGGGAGCCACCACCCTTCCCGGGAGTGCTTCATGACGCAGACCCCCGAAGGTCACGTCAAAAGCGCCTCTAGGGAAGAGGTCACCCCTACAAACAACCCTGACAGCAGATCTGGGGAAGAGATGATAGCCCCATCTTGCCTAAAGATGGAGCAGCTGAGGGCCCGTCAGCAAGAGATCGATGAGGCCGGGCAAGGGCTCGCCCGAGAATACGCGGACATCAATCGCGAGATTGAACGCCGCAAAGACGGGGGGCGCGCGCGCGCCACGGCCCGCACTGTACATCAGAGGATCCTCACCGACGATGGGGCCCTTCCTCACTTTGCCCGCGCCAGCCAGAACATCACCGCAGCAACCGCCTTGCTGCATGGCCTTCCGGAGGCCGCGACGTCCGAGGATCGCCACGCTCACCGGGAGATTCGCACGTTGCTTGAGCGAGCAGCGGCGCAGCAGGCGGAAAGTTCGTTGTCTCGACGACGCAAACCCGACACCAGCCAGCGCGCGCCCTCGGTGCATCCCACCAAGGACGCATCCGTATACCAAACACCGCCAGCCGGCGGGCAGCCCTCCGTCGTCCCAGTACATCAACGCCTCGGCCATGGCGCGGACGTCGCAATATCATAATATCGATCGTGCCGCCGGAGGCGATGGAGAAGCGAAGACGCCATGGCTATCATCCCCGATGTGGTGAGCGCTACGACAGCAACGAGGACCGAAGCCCGAGCCCCGGCCTGCCAGGCCCTCAGGCCTTCGCCCGACACATCCTCAACGCTGCGTTCCCCCTAAGGTATCGACCGCCTACCAACATCCCCTAAATATTACGGCGAAACAAATCCGGGCTTTGGCTCAAGACTATCGGCTTGCATGTCGGGCCGGTGGTGCGAGTGATGACAACTTCATTATTCGCAATCTCCCGCTGTTCTTGGTTGATTCGGCTCGAGCATGGCTGGAGCACCTACCGTCAATGCTATTATTGAGTTGGGCGGATCTAATAGAGATCTTCGTGGGTAACTTCGTGGCACGTACAAACATCTTTGAAACCCATGGGACCTCAAAAACTGCGCCGCGGAAGGCCAATGAAACCCTTCAGCGGGTACATTGGCGCTTCTCTCGACAAAGGTAACGAGCTCCCGAACGTCACCGACGCCGACGTGATAGGAGCCTTTCTGTCCGGGACGACCTGCGAATCCCTGGTCCACAAGCTGGGACGTAGGGGCCCGCGGACTACCAAGGAACTCCTGGACATCGCCACCGATCACGCCGACGGAGAGAAGCGGTCGGAGCCATCTTCGACCGCACCGACGCAGCAAGGCGGGGCGACGAGGCCACCGACGAAGGCACCTCCGACTGTCCCGCCAAGAGAAAAAATAAGAAGCAACGACGCGACAACCCGCTCGTGTCCGCAGCCGACCGCAAAGGTGGCCGGAAGCCTGCGGAAGGCACTCCAAACCACTTCGAGAAAATGCTCGAGGGGCCATGCCCAAACCACGCCTTCCCGGCCAAGCATCTATACAAGGAGTGCGGCCTCATGCGCAAATACTTGGCGGGGGACTTAACAAAGGGGAGCAGGGGAAGGAACCTGTTCCCGCCACAGAGGACGCAGAGGAGAAAGATGACGCCTTCCCAACGCCGACCGGCGCCCTTATGATCTTCGGAGGATCAACGACCTATGACTCTAGGCGCCGCCAGAAGGTCGCCCGTCGCAAGGTCTATATCACTGGACCAGCCACGCTAGCCTTCCTCCGGTGGTCAGAATCCGCCATCACCTTCGACCGGACCGACCATCCGGATGCCGTCCCACACCTGGGAAGGTACCCGCTTGTCGTCGATCCGATCGTCGGTCCAAAGCGGCTCACCAAAGTACTGATGGATGGGGGCAGCGGCCTCAACATCATGTACGCCAAAATGCTCGACAAAATGGGCATCGACCGAACAAACCTCCGTCCCATCCGAGTACCATTCCATGGCGTCGTGCCTGGTAGGCAGGCCGTACCACTGGGGCAGATCGACCTGCCCGTCACTTTTGGGGATCGGTCCAATTACTGGACTGAGATCCTCACCTTCGATGTAGTGGGGTTCTCGGGGACTTTCCACGCCATCCTGGGGCGACCATGTTACGCGAAGTTCATGGCCGTTCCCAATTATACATACCTGAAGCTAAAAATGCCGGGCCCCCGCGGGGTCATCACCATCGACACCTCTTTCCAGCGCGCTTACGAATGTGAGGTCGAATGCTGCGGACACGCATCCGTAGTCATCGCCTCTGAAGAGCTCGCCACCCTCAGGGAGAAGGTCGTCGAAGAGGCACCCGACGCAAAGAAATCAACCGGGTCATTCAAATCGGCAGAAGGCTCCAGGGAGGTCCTCTTGGATCCCAGCAGCTCCAGCGCAAAAAAGTCCGTATCGGGACCGCGCTCTCCTCCAAGTAGGAAAGCGCGCTCGTCGACTTCCTCTACGCCAACAAAGACATCTTTGCGTGGAAACCCTCGGATATGCCGGGCATCCCGAGGGAGGTCGCCGAGCATACTCTCCAAATCCTCCCGGGCTCCAAGCCAGTGAAACAACGCCTACGCCGCTTCGACGAGGAGAAACGCAGTGCCATTGGTGAGGAGATAGCCAAACTACTAGCCACAGGATTCATTAAGGAAGTATACCATCCAAAGTGGTTAGCAAATCCTGTTCTTGTCCGAAAAAAGAGCGGGAAATGGAGAATGTGTGTCGATTATACCGGCCTCAACAAAGCGTGTCCAAAGGATCCATTTCCTTTGCCACGAATAGACCAAATAGTCGATTCCACCTCGGGGTGCGAAACCCTCTGCTTCCTTGACGCATACTCCGGCTACCATCAAATCGCGATGAAAGAATCCGACCAGCTCGCGACATCTTTGATCACACCCTTCGGATCATTTTGCTACATTTCAATGCCATTCGGTCTGAAGAATGCAGGGGCAACGTACCAACGCTGTATGCTTAATTGCTTCGGAGACCTCATCGGGCGAACCGTTGAGGCCTATGTCGACGATATCGTAGTCAAATCCAAGCGAGCTGACCACCTTGTCGCCGACCTTGAACGAACCTTTGCGAAACTCCGGGCAAACAGCATCAAACTCAATCCCGAAAAATGTGTTTTTGGGGTCCCGAGGGGCATGCTGCTCGGCTTTATCATCTCTGAGCATGGCATCGAAGCCAACCCAGAGAAAATATCGGCCATCACAAGGATGGGCCCGATTCAAAACATAAAGGGGGTTCAGCGGATCACAGGGTGCCTTGCCGCTCTCAGCCGATTTATTTCACGCCTCGGCGAACGAGGACTCCCCCTTTATCGACTCCTGAAGAAATCTGACCACTTCGAATGGACAGCCGAGGCTCAGAAAGCACTTGACATGGTTAAACAATTTTTGACTAAACCTCCGGTCCTAGTTCCTCCGTACGACCGGGAATCCCTCCTGCTCTATGTATCGGCCACCACCCAGGTGGTCAGCTCTGCCTTAATAGTAGAGCAAGAGGAAGAGGGGCACGCCTTCAAGGTGCAGCGCCCTGTTTATTTCATCAGCGAGGTGTTATCCGACTCCAAAACCCGCTACTCCCAGATCCAGAAACTCCTCTACACCGTCCTCATCACCAAAAGGAAGCTACGCCACTACTTCGAGTCACACCCCGTGATAGTGGTGATGTCGTTCCCCCTCGGCGAGGTCGTTCGTAGCCATGACGCTACGGGAAGAACCGCAAAGTGGGCACTCGAGCTGATGGATCAGAGCATTTCTTATGTCCCCCGAACGGCGATCAAATCTCAGGCACTAGCTAACTTCATCGCGGAGTGGACCGAGGTCCAGATGCCACCAGCAGCCGTCGATCAAGAGTACTGGATAATGTACTTCGACGGATCGCTGATGAAGAAGGGCGCCGGAGCAGGACTAGTCTTTGTATTCCCCCTCGGGGTCCACATGAGGTACATGGTTCAGCTTCATTTCCCCTCATCAAACAATACTACAGAATACGAAGCGCTCATCAACGGCCTATGAATCACCATCGAGCTGGGCATCCGACGCCTTGACATCAGGGGCGACTCTCAGCTGGTCGTCAACCAGGTCATGAAAGAGTCATGCTGCCACGACACCAAGATGGAGGCGTACTGTCAAGAGGTCCGACGTCTGGAGGACAAATTCGACGGCCTCGAACTCAATCACATCCCCAGGCGCCTCAATAAAGCGGCCGACACGCTCGCAAAAGCAGCATCCAGCCGAGAGCTAGTCCCAACAGGCGTCTTTGCCAGTGATCAACACAAACCCTCGGTACGCTATGCGGGGTCGGAACAAGCCGACGATGGCCCTTCTAGTCTGACCCCCGTGGCCGATCCGCCAACTGCTCCGCCCAACCCCGAGGTCATGGAGCTTAAAGAGGACCCAGCAGTGGAGTTCGATCCTCCCGATGACTGGAGAACACTCTACCTCGACTATCTCCTCCACGACGTACTACCGACCGACAAGACGGAAGCCCGACGGCTCGCACGACGCGCCAAGTCCTTTGTTCTTGTAGAGGGCGAACTCTACAAACGAAGTCACATCGGAATTCTACAACTCTGTATCCCTGACGAACAGGGAAAACTCCTGCTGGGTGACATCCATGGTGGAGTATGTGGTCATCATGCCGCACCAAGAACCTTGGTTGGAAACGCATTCCGACAAGGTTTCTATTGGCCCACCGCAGTAGCCGATGTCGAGCAAATTGTACGCACCTATGAAGGGTGCCAGTACTACGCTCGGCAAACACACCTCCCGGCCCAGGCTCTCCAGATGATCCCCATCACGTGGCCCTTCGCGATCTGGGGGCTCGACCTGGTTGGGCCACTCAAAAAAGCGCCCGGGGGCTTTACCCACCTGCTTGTCACCATAGACAAGTTTACAAAATGGATTGAAGCTCGACCAATATCCACGATCAAATCCGAGCAAGCCGTGCTGTTCTTCCTCAACATCGTCCATCGCTTTGGAGTACCGAACTCCATCATTACGGACAACGGCACGCAGTTCACCGGTAGGAAATTCGTTCGATTTTGTGATGAGCAACACATCCGGATCAACTGGGCAGCCGTCGCACACCCCCGGACAAACGGGCAGGTCGAGCACGCAAACGGCATGCTTCTTCAAGGCCTCAAACCCAGAATTTTCAACCGATTGAACAAATTTGGCACACGCTGGCTAGCTGAGCTCCCAGTCGTGCTCTAGAGCCTAAGGACAACTCCTAGCCGGGCCACCGGCTACACACCTTTCTTCATGGTCTATGGTTCCGAGGCCATTCTCCCAACGGACCTCGACTACGGAGCACCAAGAATCAGAGCATACGACGAAAAGGGGGCCGAAGCATCTCACCAAGACGCCATGGATCAGGTAGATGAAGCCCACGACATCGCCCTCCTCTGTTCGGCTAAGTACCAGCAGGCGCTGCGATGGTACCACGGCCGACGGGTGCGGGGTCGAGCCTTCAACATCGGAGACCTCGTCCTCCGTCTTGTGCAGAGCAACAAGGACCGCCACAAACTCTCCCCGCCCTAGGAAGGGCCCTACGTCGTCGCGGAAGTACTTCGCCCAGGCGCCTACCAGTTGAAAACCATCAACGGCGAGGTCTTCACCAATGCCTAGAATATCGAGCAGCTACGTCGTTTCTATCCTTAAAATAAGCTTACACTTTTCCTTATCAGATTTCGTCATAACAAAACCCCGACCCTTAGTGACTTCCGACCCCTGCAGGTGGCGAGGGGTCAGACCTCACTCGGGGGCTGGCATGTGACATATGTGATATAAATATTGCACTTGCAAAAAACTCCTATGTTATACTTACAAACATTCTCTAAGTTTTCCGTTCACCTCATAAACAAGTCCCAAGGGCTAAGATTTTGGGAACCGATTCTAAATACAACTGGTAGGACTGCGAGACACCCACGCCCCAACGGCTGCGACCTCTTTGCTCACCAGTTCAATCAGAATTAGTTCTCCCACGTTCCTAGCTTCTTATGACTTAGACCATGAGAAGGGTCGAAAAGCGCTAAAATTTTTCCTGCAGAAGGGAGAAAGATAAAAAATTGCTTGCCATAAGCAAAGGATGTAATTTTGTTCATTTTTTGCACAAACTCATCACTTACAAAGCGATTTCATTACAAAAAGGAACAATATACTTATAAATTCAGAGGACTGTTTACTCGGGGGCTTCCCCACAAGGTTATTTCATTACAGTCTCTGCTCAGCTCTACTACAAGTGCTACTGCGGTCGCCGCGCCACGCTCTCCATCGGCGACGCCTGGGGCGTATACACGGGCCAGCTCATCTACTGCGGTCACCGTGCCACGCTCTTCACCGGCGACATCCCGATATCCCGCCGCTTCGCTGGATCCTCAAAGGCGCCACCATCTACGACGCCTCCACCGGAGCGTCCGGGGACTACGCCATCGTCGTCAGCCGCAACCTCGACAGCGACACCACTGCCATGGCGTCTGGGGACTACGCCATTATCCCCAGCCATAACCCTGACAACAGCGTATGAGCAGGAAACGCCTCCCGCCAAAGGAGGAGCACAGCGGACGACGGCGCAGTCGACGACGTACGACGCCCACCGGCGCCTCTTCTCCTTCGACAACAGCGACTCCTCAGCAAGGGCAGCACGCATCATCTCATCTACGTTGGATAACCTCCGGCTCGACATCACACACCAGACTCGCGAGCAAATTTGTGAGTTTTCTCTCTCTCTAGCATTACTCTTCCTCACTCAGGAAGTGCCGCGACGCACGGACGCGTTCGGTGGAAAGGAAGAAGAAGGAGAGATAGCGGCTCGGAGGCAGAAGATGAGGTGGGATGAGAACTCCTCGCCCCCTCACTATTTAAAGGGGAGACGCGGTAGCTAAGGAAAGGCGAAAGGTTGGACGAAAAACCCTCTCCCTTCCCCTCTTTAAATAAGGAAAGGGCTGATTGATATCTGAGGGGACGCGCCGGAACTGACAGGACGTACCCCGGTCGACGAGGCGTCCCCCTTTGGTCAAACTGAGCACTGCCTGGGTATGGCCCGCTACTGACCCGCTCCGGACGCGGCGATTAAGGTGCCCACATAGGCAGACAACTTTTTGCCTCCCCATGCAGGACCACGGACGACCCGACGACAGGACCTTTCGGATCTCCTGGGCCGGCCGTTCGGCCCAGAAGACACGACGAACGAACGTCCAAAGAAAGATAAGCATCTCAGCTTTCTTACTTTATGCATTAAAATTCTTTCACGAGCTTCCGACCCCGTCAAACGGCGGGGACACGAACATCGCTTGGGGGATGCCGAGGATGTCAACCAGTCTAGACATCCCCCTCACCCGACCCTTCCGCACGCTTGAAACTAAGGGCGCGACATACGGGCACAAAGCTTTGAGTAAAACTGGACGAACTAGCAAACCCTACGCCCCGATAGCTACGGTGTTTCTGTTCACCAGAAAAATCATACTCAACGCCCCCCGCGTCCCTAGTTTCGACGTCTGCCTTCTCAAAGAAGGGATCGGAGGGGTCCGCCTATAGAATTTCCCCCAAAGGAGAAGCTGTCAGGTTATCCAAGTTAATCAAATGGCTCGGATCGCCACTGAGACACGAAAACAAAGAATAGCAAATCTTATGCAGGTTATTCCAACCTCGTCACAAACGTCAGGGCCCGAGCCCATCTGGTAGGAGCTTTTTTGCCACTCATGCCACCAAGGTAACGTTACCGACCCCACCTTCGTTTCGATTATATTATACATAGGCAAAACATCCCAACGATTCGTGTCGCACCACGAAACGGCTGTCGCCTCATTCGATATAGGCGACCACAGGCCGAGGTTCGAAGGTCGGCCCGCGAAGGTCTCGAGGCCGCCTCATGCCGAACAGAGCCAGGGAGAGATAACCGAGACAAGCCCCAGCGGCCCTGCCTAACCCTGCTCAGAAGCGAACAGGGACATCTCGACCTTCTCTCGTTCGATTCTAACCCCGAGCCAAACCCACAGAATCTCCATCGAGGAGAGGCCATCGGGCCCCCTGAGCTTATCGAACGACTCAGGCATCTGCCGGGAGGCGGGTTAAGAAGTTGTGGAGTGCCACCAGAGGGCCCTGCCGACCCCATCAGCAAATGATGGACCCGGATTCCACATGAACGTACCTGTTAGTGAGCTCGTTGAGCGCGACACTCGAGCCGTCGAGGCAAGTGTCGTTCACTCAGCCCCTCCGATTGCGAAAACCGAGGATGGGGTGACATGCAAATAACAGCCGACCCCTATTAGACCCTAACAAGGCTCGGGGGCTTGAGCCAAACAATACAGGGACACAGGTTCAAAGGCCCCACCTTGCCGAGCCCATAGAGTCCCCAGTTGGGGATTTCTGTTGGAAGACAGGGCGGGGAATATTGCGATGACGTATATGGACTTCGTCAACCCTGTCACCAAAACCACAGTTCCGATCTCCAGCAACCCCCGACCCCAGCAAATGCAGGGGGTCGGACCTTACTCGGGGGCTGGTTAAGGTACGGCTACCTCCTTTCTTTCTTTCGGAACAATCTCCTCGCATTATAACCAGCGGTATAATTCAGGGGAACAAATTGGTAAGATCGTAAAAAATCAAACAAAACGAAATTACGACGCAAAATCACGAAAAGCGTCCAGACTCAAAAAATACTGACACTTGTCCACATATTACATATAAGTTATTCTCAAAATTGTTCGACTAATTACTTCCGCGGAGGGAGAACCATCTCTTTCAGATTGTCTGCCAGGTTTTTTGCAAGGGGAGCAACCATCTTCTCCATTTCCTCCAGCTCTTCATCCTCGTAGGTGGACGGGAAGCCTTCGCTCATCACCTTCAGGTTGATTTCCTTCTCATAATGAGCGTGGGCGACGGTGAAGGCCTAGGTAATCCCGGCGTGAAAGGCACTCTCCTCAAGCTGGCCCACCCGAGCCGTGATACCTGCGACATAAGCCGCGAGCGGGCTAGTCTCCACCGGCTCTGTCACATTCAGGGCATTAAGGACCACCCTGACCGCAGCCTATAGAAGATCGTGCTCGTCGCTCTCAACCTAAAGGGCCCTTCGTGCATAGGCAGCCTCTTTTTCCAGCTTGATGGAGGCGTTTTCAGCACTCAACCTTCGGTTCACCGCGTCACCAAGCTCTGCCCGGAGAGAGCGGACCACCTCGACGTCCTCGTCCACCTTCTGCTGGAGGGTCGTGGCCCTACTCTCGGCCTTCCGCCGGAGGTCCCGCTCCATCTGCAGCTCCTTCAGGACCTCGCCGGCCTTCTCATTAGCCGTGGTATTCCTCTGCAGCAGCTCGTCTCGCTCCTTTTTGAGCCTAGCGATCTCCTCCCCATCCAGCTTGGACCTCGCCGACAAATCCTCGAACATCCTATGGGCCTCCTCTGCGTCCTAACGTGCCTGGGTCTCCCGCTCTTGGGCGATAGCAAGCTGTGCGGCCATGTCTGCTCGCAGCCGAGTCTCCTCAGAGAGGCGATCCCACTCCGCCTTCTGCTCGCGGAGGAATTGGGATTTATTTAAGCTACGAGCAACAAGAACCTGAAGAGGAAGAAGACTGGTACCAGAAATGCGAAAACACAAAAACATACGAAGAAAGAAGAAAGCCCAGAAAATACCTGAGTGGCAGGGATAACGACCTCACGGAGGGCTCCTCTGGCCTGGTCCAGGGCGTTCAGCATGGTCGAGATCCCGATGTCAAGACCCTCCCGCTCCATGCTCTCAGAATGATCATCGAGCGAGAAAAGAGCCGACGTCGGGTCCTGAGCGGCCATCCACTGGAGCGGCGGCTCCCCCCACGCAGGGGAGCGGCTTCCTCCTGACAAAGGGGCCGGTGGCGGCTCCCTCCTGACCCTGTGCGGCACCACCGCCACACTCAAGGACCCTCCGGCTAGACCCTCCCCCGTCTGGGCCGCTTCGAGCACCACGGGTGGATCCACCTGGGCCCCTGGTGGCGCGGATTGCACTACGCCCTCGGGCGCCACCACGACCGCGCCCGGCTGATCCTAGCTTGGCGCGGTCATGACCACCTCCACCGGCGGTATGCGGCCCTCGACCAGCTGTTCCATGACCGCCACGGAGGAGGCCGCTCACTCAGTAACCTACGCGGGCGTGGGAGCCACCATGGGCGCCGTCGGGTCAGCCAACGCGGCCCCGACGTCGGCACCACTCCTGCCCGAAACGGGGGTGACTCCAGGCGACACCGTCTGTCCTGCTTGAAGGGCGAGACTCTTCTTGGGCGCCAGCCCCAGGGGGTGACCCGTCCACAAGAACCTGCACAAAGGTAATAACCATTAAGTCAAAATAAAATTGGAAAAAGGATGAAAACAGAGGAATCAACAGCTTACGTTGATGTCCTCGGCCGGCGGAAGCATTTTGGGGATGGATCCCCAGATCCCTGCCTTGACTCATCTGGGCAGGACCATTTCATGCCTGCCCCCTGCTCCAGGGCAGGGGGGTTCATCTCGTCGGGCGTGGCACCAGAGTCATCCCCCTCCATTGTCTCACGGGGTGCAGCACCAGAGCTGCTCCCCTCCATCGTCGCCTCGGGAATGGCGGCGGTAGGTCCGCCCTCCCCCATCCACCGGTCCTCGGCCGGCACGCCGTGCAAAGCGGCGGACTCGCCGGCCTCCACTGACCTCATCGATCTACTTCCCTCCACGTGGAAAGGGAAGGGCCCCTGCATGGATGGGTGGCCACTCGTCAGCGTGTCCTCGTCCTCCAGGACGCCCCAATCCACGCCGACGGCTACCTCATCGTCATCATCATCGTCATCGTCGTCGTCCTCACTGCTCACATCCTCTCCCCGATCCCGTGCCTCCTGCTTCAGTTGTTTCGCCTTCTTCATCTCTTCCCTTGATTTCTTGTCTCGCTCGGCCGCGAGTCGATTCGCCGCCGCCACGACCTTATCCTTCGGCAGTGGAACTGGGCTGTCCTTAAAGACCAGCGCCCTCGGCTGGTCCCAATGTCATAAAGCAAGTGTTAAAAAATGGAGATCTAGGAAAAAAGAAAAGAGCACGGGAGAGGAGAGCTTACGAATTCAAAGAATCCAGGCTCCGGCCACATTGGGGGGTGTCCAGGCACTGGATACACAATGTCAAGGACCCTGCCTGCAGAATCCTTCAACGGCTCCGTCGCCTCCTTGATGTGCTGCGCCACTTCCGAGTAAGGGAGCGCCTTGTCAACAAGCACCGTCCCCTCGAGCGATATCCTGGGCATCATCCGATGCAGGGGAAGCACACGCGCCATCAGAGGCGCCACCCTCCTAGCGTGGTAGGCACCGATAATCCCTGTCCCCTTTACACCCCGACCCTTCAGGGCTTGGAGGGTGGAAAGAAGGTCGGAGATGTGTTTCTTGTCTTTGGTCTGGATGCCCCAGCCCCACGACTCCGGAACGTCCACAATAAGACGTCCAGTATACTTCGGTAGGGTGGCACTCACGTCATCCCTAACGTAAAACCACTACGAGTGCCATCCCTTGTTGGATGTCGCCAGATGCATGTATGGGTAACCCTTCGAGCGGGTATGGCGTAGATGAATGCTGGCACACCCCATCGGCGCATTCACGTCTTTCACCCCAATCTTCCTCTTTGGCAGACTAATGTTAAAGAAATACCGCCACAGATCAAAATGGGGATCGATCCCCAGGAAACCCTCGCACAGGGCAACAAACGCTGCCATGTGCTGAATCCCATTGGGAGTTAGATGCTGCAGCTCTACCTCATAGTAATCCAACAGCCCCCAAATGAATCTATGCGCGGGTACCCCGAATCCCCGCTCATGGAAGATGGCAAAAGAGATGACATACCCTTCAGGCGGCACCGGCTCACCCTCGTCGCTAGGTAGCAACCACTCCTGGACGGCGGACAGTGGGCGGAGAAGGCCATGGCGGACGAGGCCCTCCAGACACTGGGAGGTGATGCTTGACCTGCCCCACAACTCCATTAAAGCAGTAGGGGGGAAGGGCAGGCGCGAGCTTGACGGAGGCTGGAACACGAACGCAGGCCGGTCGACGGTGGCGATGCGGGCGCGAGAGGCTGGGACAATTGGCGGTGGATGTTTCAGAACGCAAAGGCAGGGGAGCGAAATATGGAACCTTGGGGGCAAACCCTGTGGTTTTATAGGGGGCGACGGACGCGAGAAGGGCAACCGTCTGCCTCGATCTCCGGGCCTGCCACGCGCGCCATCGCGTCACGTCGCAGGACGCGCGCCCGCAGTCCCTATCCTCTCACCCCAAAAATCTCGGCGGACGGATCGCCTTCCCCAGGCGAATCTGGACTCTCTACCCACCTGGGAAACGCAAGCCACAGAGGCCTGTTCTTATTCTCTTTGGCCCACCTAGGGCCCAGAAGCTCGCTGGCTGGCCCAACTAAGAAAGGATCCGCGAACGATCCAAAATCAAGGGCAGAAGCACCAGTTAGGTCAGCCCCGAATTAGTTCCCAGCAAACGGGATGCCACGACCCACTCGGAAAAATGTCCAGTTGACGAAAAATTAAGTCCTTCAGCCTTACCCGCGAAGGGACCGATATAACCCCCCGTGCGACTCTACTCAAATCACCCGGGGGCTCGGGGGCTACACCCATCGGGTGCGCTTGTGCGCACCCTCTGACAAAATAACCTCGACGAAATCAAAAAACACCCTCCAGGCGGTTCTACTCGAATCACCTAGAGGCTCGGGGGCTACTGTTGGGGACCTAATACCGGGGTACCCCAGAAGGTGGAACCAATAACCACCGAACGATAAAAACTTCTAGACGCATAAGAGCGTTGCTTCACCCCTCACGGGAATGACAGGAGCTTGGTTCCATCTCGCTCGACGCCTTTGGGGTGGGCTCGGTCTCGCCCGAGGGCTGAGGATTAGTCTCCGTCTCGCTCGACGCCTTTTGGACGGGCTCGATCTCGTCTGAAGGCCAAGGGATAAACCCCAACTCGCCTGACGCCTTTGATGTGGCTCTGCCTCGCCCGAGGGCACAGGGCTAGTCTCCGTCTCGCCCGACGCCTTTAGGGCGGGCTCGGTCTCGCCCGAGGGCGGAGGGATAGACTCTGTCTCGCTCGACCCCGGAGGAGTAGGGTCAGTCTCACCCAGGAGATAGGGATTGGTCTCCGCTTCGCCCGACGGCAAGGAACAAGCCTCACTCTGCTCCATATCTAAAGATTGGATTCATCTTACCTGACCACTTCTCCCTGTTCCTTCAAGATGATAGAGATAGGGCAAGACAAGACGTTCAGGTCAACCATGGCTCCAAGAACCATACCCTGCACCCTGTTAGGAAAAGTACTGCCAGGGGATGACGGGACGGGCGCTTTAGGCCCTTCTAGGCGCCGCAGAGCCCGAAAGGTGTCACAGGTGCGAGCTCTCCACCCTGTAGAGTTGTAGGCGCCGCCTTCAGCTCTGGGACACAGAACCCGACGAAGATATATGACAACCGCTATGCTCCAGAAAAGGATTTGCTATCTCCATGAACGACGGATATTCCGTCACCACGCTGTGGACCCAAGGGAGCGGCGCCCGCTTCCTGACCCCTCAGGTCCACCAAGACAGAAGACCTTGGCCACGGCGCTACTCCAGACCCCGACCCCGCGTCCCTCCGACGAAGACTCATGGAACCAGAAGGCGTGCGGAGCAAGGCTGGGGGAGGCTCAAAAGTCAAAACCACTGTACTGTGGCCCATACCCTACGCAGGGTAGCATTCTGTAACCAACCTGACATTCTGCAGAGACATCGACAGTATTGTAGGCGCTTATCTTCCTTCTCACTCATCAGAATGAAGAACCAGGCCGGGTAGACGTGAGCCACAAGACTAAGTAGAGTACGCATCCTAAAGCCCTCACCCTTGTAAAGCCAGCCCCTTCATCTATAAAAGGAGATGCGCTTCCCCCATAAAAATGGGGAGAGAAAAAAGATCGAACGAGACGACTCTCAGATACACACAGTCAAGTTGTGTCGAACCTCTTGACATCCCTACAACCCTTCCATCAGAGACTTGGGACCAGTCCCTCTCTCGATCGTTTGTACCCCTTACTACAAACCGTTCACGGTGCTAATAACACGAGCAGCAACAAACTGAACGTAGGGACTTTCGGCCCGAACCAGTATAAATCTTGTGTCCTTTAGCGCACCATCCGAGCCTAACGCGCATTACTATAAATTTACTTGCCGGTGCTTGTACGAAACACCAACACAGTAGTAGCACCTATCCACTCTACCATAGTCTCTGGGGACTTGTGTGTAACTACCTTTCGGAGTAGGAAAGTGATCTAATGAGCATAAAGCAGCTGACGGTGACCTCTAAAGCCCTTTGCTAGTATGTCCTCCATCTTTGAAAGCATCACATCCCAAATATCAAAGACAGTCTGAGACACCAAGGAATGCACTAACCATAGCTGAATGCGAGTCAGGCCCTCATGGTAGCCCATCCTCGGGAGCAGAGTCCTCATAATAGCATCAAGGAGCCGAGCTATAGGTGTAAGGTCACATGGTGTCTTGCTTGACCCCTCACCAAATGGCTCTGTGAAGCATGGTCTAACAAGATTTGTAGGTGTCACAAGTCCACCGTGAGGGCATCTCGGAGGCTCTGTCTGTCCATAGCATACCTCGTGAAGGAGAATAGGTGACTCTAGAATCCTCAGTATCTCTCTGACCCTCGAGCTCTGGAGCCTGTAGTCATGGCCTTTGAAAACAAAGTGAATAAACCTATGCCTCAAGTCAATCCATAGAGAGGAGTAGAACTCACGGACCCATGATGGAACATAGCGACCAGTCCATCCAAGAAGATCTATCAAGCCTAGCACATAAGAAAGGTGAGGACGAATCTACTCGCCTGCAGCTACAACTAGAGTCTTTGTAGAGTAGACCCGCTGAGATCTAAAAGCAACACCATTGTTGAGATAAGCTTGATAGGAAACCTCCTATAGCATGGTGTAGAAGTGCTCTAATGCATGCTCATCCCACCTCGGTGGAAACTAATCCTCAAACTAGATGAACCATAGCTACTGCACCTATCTGGCTATGGCTGCCCTCAGGTCAAGGTGAACCATCAGAGGCGGACCCTATGGTCTGGGAGGTGGACGAGAGCCCCGCCTCTGTGTCTGAGGCCTCGGTGACACCTGAGTACGTGTATGACTAGAGCTTTGAAGCTGTGGCTGTGCTGCCTACTCTACCTCCTCAACCTGCTCTCCCTGCTAAGCGTCCTTTGTCTGCTCTGTTGACTATGTCTACTGCTGCTCAGTCTCCCCCTGAGTCTGACTCTCCTCTAAAGAGATATGTCGTCCTCCAAGCATGACAGTCCTAGGTGGACTACCAAGACTGGCCTCAATCCTCTCGATGGCGGCCCTCTGAGCCAGTGACAACTGGTCGCCTATGCGAACGCCACTGCCAGATCCACCTCTCTCAGCATGCTTTGCGGCAGGTACCACTATTGCTGCTCTCTCTGCCTCAACATCATCTAACTTGCATTTCTTCTTTGTAGTATTTTTTGCCTTTCCTTTTTGCTGAGCAGTCAGGCGAGGCGGAGGCCTTGGATCCTCATCACCGGGACCACCTTCGGCATTCTTGCAATGTGCCATCTCTGAAGCTGACGAGAATCACTGCCACTGACAAGAAACAACTGCCAACTGACACTCGTAAGGCTTGGCCTCAATCCGTACTCATGGGCTTGGCCCTAAGTAATACTGCCACAGTCAAATCAACCACAAGAGCACCGACTCACTACATGATGGAATAGATAGAAAAAATAAATAATCACTATATTCATCTAGAGGTGAGAAACCCTAAGAAGCAAGCAATAGATGAGTAATTGAAATCGATGGCTTGCTACCTGATGAAATCCGACGATCCGGTGACTAACAAGCAAAGGAGAGGATCATGGGGCACCACATGGGATTGGCAAGGTTACGTCTACTGCTAGGGTTAGGCATCACGAAGTAGTGCGGCGGTCGAGGAGACATGGTGGTGTGCGAGCACGCGGTGGCGCGACATAGGCAACGTGGGCTGCGCGGCGGCGGTGGCACGGGTACGTGGGTGGAAGCGCAGGCATGGGCGTGGTGGCCAAACATGCAAGCGTGGGTGTGGCGGCGAAGGCATAGGCACGGGCGTGGCGGTGGAGGCATAGGTGCGACACGACGATGGAGGCGCAGGCGCTGGCGCGACGGTGGAGGCGCAGGCACGGGCGCGGTGGTGGAAGGCGCAGGCATGGGTGCGGCGGCCGGCGATGCAGGGGCGGCATGGTTAGGGCAGGAGTAGCAATGGCGCGATGATCTAAAAACTATTTAAGGTGGCCCCCACGTGACAGAGAAGAAAAGAAACTATAGATCCACTCGGATTCAACTGACCGGATGCACCGGTGGCAACGACCGGACGCTGCCACCTAGAGTCCAGTCGACAACAGAGAGGTCCAAAACCCCTCAAGTCATGACCGGATGAGTCTTGTGCCACATGATCGGACGCACAACAGAGTCCAGTCAATCCTGACATCTTCTTCTAAATTTGATCGAACGTAGGGCCATCTTTACACTGGACGCTGGAGGAACACTGTTCAGCATCCGGTCACTCCTGTGCTGCATCTGTTCAACTCCTGTGAACTGACCGGACGCTGGAAGCAGAGTTCCGTGCTGCGTTCGGTCACCATTTTTTAGCAAATCTTCCAAGTTCTTTCGTGCTACCTTTTCCCAATCAAATCCCAACTTCAATAAGACACAAATAAACGCCAATTGGGACTGATGTGAGAGACCTCTCTCAAACCCTCAATTTTTTCAAAGTATTTTGCCTTAGGCTATAATTCTTTTTAAGAAAATGTGCAACAAAAAGGGGCGAGGAGCACCATGTGACCACACGAGAGGGTTTTATGACCAATAAGAGCTTCAAATGCTCTCCCTATTTGTGGATAAAACACAGCGGGTGCTCAAAAGATAACCGAAAAGAAACGACAAAGCAACACACATGCACATGCCATGCAATACTTGAAAGTAAGTCTAGTTGCTTGTCAAGTTTGATCCAAGGTTAAGCTTCTTCACACACTTTTTGGCGGTTATGTTAACCATGTTGGACAAGCCCTAAGTGCATTACTAAAAATTAAACATGTTTTATAATACAATGCAATGCAAGAGACAACACAAGCTCATTTTTTAGTGAAGTTACTAAAGTCAAGCACATTGAGCTCATTCCTCAACCGGCAAAATGTAGCCTCATCTAGCGGTTTAGTGAAGATATCTGTCAATTGATCCTCGGTCCTTACACCTTCTAGTGATATATCATTTTTAGCAACATGATCTCTAAGAAAATGATGGCGGATATCTATGTGCTTGGTGCGAGAGTGTTGAACCGGGTTATTAGCAAGCTTTACCGCGCTCTCATTGTCACTCAAGAGATTTACCTTTTCTAGAACTACACCATAGTCTATAAGAGTTTGCTTCATGTAAAGAATTTGTGCACAACAAGCACCCGCGGCAATGTACTCCGCCTCAGCGGTGGACAATGTCACACTATTTTGCTTCTTGGAGGTCCAAGATACTAGTGATCTACCAAGCAAATGGCACCCTCCGGATGTGCTTTTCTATCAATTTTGCAACCAGCATAATCCGAATCGGAATAGCCAACTAGTTGGAATCTAGCTCCTTTGAGATACCAAAGTCTAATGCTTGGAGTGTGCTTAAAGTACCAAAGGATTCTTTTAACGGCAACCATGTGAGCCTCCTTAGGATTAGCTTGAAATCTAGCACACATACACACACTAAACATGATGTCAGGCCTAGATGCGGTCAAATATAATAAACTACCAATCATAGAACGATAGAGAGTTTGATCAACCGATTTACCTCTCTCATCTAGGTCGAGATGTCCATTAGATGGCATTGGTGTCTTGATTGGCTTACATTCATCCATTTTGAACCTCTTAAGAAGGTTCTTAGTATATTTTTCTTGAGAGATGAAAATCCCCTCTCTCATTTACTTGACTTGAAAACCAAGAAAGACAATCACGGACATCTTGAACTCCTTTGACATCAATTCACCAAACTCTTTGCAATAGTCTTCATTTGATGAGCCAAATATGATATCATCAACATATAGTTAACAAATGAAGATCTCTCCACCAAGCTTCTTGGTGAATAGTGTGATATCGATCTTCCTAATGGTAAAGCGTTTCTCAATCAGGAAATCCCAAAGGCGCTCATACCAAGCTCTTGGGGATTGCTTAAGCCCATATAGCGCCTTGGACAACCTATAGACATGATTAGGACATCTATGGTGAATGGCTTCAAGTCTTGCAACCGGTGCAAAGGTCTCTCCAAAATCCAACCCTTCAACTTGGGAGAACCCCTTTGCAACAAGCCTTGCCTTGTTCCTCACAACAATGCCTTGATCATCTTGTTTGTTGCGGAACACCCACTTTGTTCCAATGACTCTTGCATCTTGTGATCGCTCTTCAAGTGTTGAAACTTCATTTCGAGTGAAGTTGTTCAACTCTTCATGCATGGCATTTAGCCAATCTGGATCTTGAAGAGCTTCTTCTACACTTTTAGGCTCAATGCAAGAAACAAACAAGTGATGTTCAATAAATGAAGCAAGTTTTTGAGAGCGAGTCAGTACACCCTTTGAAGGACTCCCTATGAAGAGATCTTGTGGATGTGCTTGTAGTAGGGGTGAATTTCTTCTATCAACCACTTGAGGGGGAGGTTGTGGAGCATCATCATCTTGAGCTTGTGCCACCATTTGATCATGGGAGACATGAGTATCTTCATTTTCTACTCTCCCATCTTTATCATCATCTTGTGGCACATTTGATGAAGAGGGTGGATCGATAACTTGTACATGATCTCCATCATCTTTGGGCTTGATGTCTCCAACTGAAATCTTCTTCATGTCCTCCCTCAATGGTTCAGCACCTACATCATCAAGATTCTCATGTGCTCCTTGGGAGCCATTAGATTCATCAAATTCCACATCATATGTTTCTTCAACTAAGCCGGTGGCATGATTAAATACTCAATATGCTTTGGACTTTGATGAGTAACCAATAAGAAAACCAATATCACAACGTCTTTGGAACTTCCCTAGGTGTTGCCGCTTCTTATAGATGTAGCATTTGCAAACAAACACTCGAAAGAATGATACGTCCGACTTCTTCTCATTGAACAACTCATAAGGGGTCTTGCCAAGAAACTTTTGAAGAAATAGGCGGTTGGATGCATAACATGCGGTGTTGATAGCTTCCGCCCATAGAGCTTCGGGTATATTGTACTCATTAAGCATTGTTCTTGCAAGGGTGATAAGTGTCTGGTTCGTTCTCTCTACTACACCATTTTATTGAGGAGTGTATATTGTGGAGACCTCATGCTTGATCCCTACTTCATCACAATATGCTTCAATGTTTGTGTTGTCAAATTCTTTTCCATTGTCACTTCTTATCTTCTTGAGCTTCACTTCAAATTCATTTTGTGCTCTCTTCACAAACTTCTTGAAACATGCGGCCACTTCGGTCTTGTCATGAAGGAAGAACACCCAAGTATAACTAGAGTAGTCATCAACTATCACAAGACAATAGAGATTGCCTCCCAAACTCTTGTAAGTTGTAGGTCCAAATGGATCCATGTGGAGAAGCTCTAGTACTCTTGTTGTTGACATGTAATGTAACACCTCTAGTGTTATGAGCTCACTTAGCACCTAGATTAAGGCCTAAGAGAATATATCGAGGCAGGTTTCTTGGGTGTTAGAGTTAATACTCGCATTAAGGTGCTAATGAAAATCCCGACAAGGAAATAGACGGGTAGATTTAATCGTTCGGCACAAAAAATAATTTTTGTAAACAAAATAAAATATAACTTGTATTTAGTACTTAAATAAATTCAAAGTGCAAGTTTAGTAGATGAAAATGCAACCGTGGATTTGGTGAATAGAGGTTGTTCCATGGTATTTTTGATAGCTCAAAATCAAATTGGAAATTAAAATTTAGCCCTTTTCGTTGAATCGGCAAAAAAATTGAAGTTGTGTTGAAAGTATACTTTTTAGCGATTTATAAAATGCAACGTAGTTAAATAATGCCTAGATGTTTTGGTTCTATTGTTTGGTATAAAGTGTGTGCTATGCCATGAAATGGTTGTTGGTAAAGTTCAGTAAAGTTTTAACAATTTAAAAATTCAACAAAAAGTGCTTGGAGTGTTAGTTCTAACTAGAACCTGGAATTCTTTTAAGTATGAAACGATAGTAGACAATGTTATTTTGGCATTTGATTTCCAACAAAAATGGTTAAGCACTACATCTATGTTCTCGCACGATTGGTTGCAGTTAGGTGTATACTAGGACATGGTGCAGGTCGTGCTTACGTTAGAGTTACGACGCTCATGCAAAAATTGCTCGAACTTCGCTAGAACACGTTGTAGTTATGCTGTTGGCACTCTGTCCGTGAACCGTCGTTCAGCGTGACGAACCCTTGTTGGAACCCTTGTACCTCTCTACCTACTTACTCCTTGGTCATGACGGTTGTTTGGTTTGATAGACGGTAGTGTGGACTTCAGAGTTGAGGACTTGCTTGGGCCTCAACAGCAATCAATCGCAGCACTTGCATAGCTTTAAAATTTGTGCGCATCACTACTCACCGTCGAACGGCTCGGACTACGGTCACCGTGTGCTCTGCCTGTCAGCCGTCTAGTCGACGTGGTGCTCCGCCCACCACATGACACACCTAACCACGGAGGAGCTAGCTACCTTCGCTGTCCCATCACGCTACGGCCGTTGATTCCATGTTACTGCTCCTCTCGTCGTGTCGTGGTGCGTCGGTCCCGCATGGTGACTCAGTGTGCGCCAGCTGTTCCGCTGCCGCTGAGAGTGTCCCACCAAGTTCGAGTCGTCCTGTCTATGCGCTAGTTTGAGGGACGGTGGTGCCATGTCGTTTCCCCGCATGTACTCGGCCTCGCCTTAACTAGCAGAGCACTCCCGCCATCGTCCCCTCGCCATGATCCCACCAAGCTTCGGTCGAGCTGCTGCCACTTTTCACGCTGTCCCGCACATCTTAGCTCAATCCCCTTGCCTCCACGGGTAGCTTTGGTAGTTGTCTAGCTGGCCGACCGCATCAAGCCCCAAATGAATCCTATGACGCGCCAAATTGAAGAATTGGTCACCGCCAACCATCTCCTCGCCAGAACAGGGTGGGGATTGGGGGTAAGGCCCTATCCCTCAGTGGGGGTCCAATTAGTTGTTCGTATGAGCTCACCTCGGTCCCCTCGTGATGTTGCTCGTCCCCGTTTGGCCAGCAACCTCTCCGTTGACGACGTGACGCGGTGGTGCCAAACTAGAGCGCGCACAGCCTTCCTGTGCGCACATGGTCGACTACCTCACCGAGCCTTGCGACCTCAATTGGCCCTTCCTACATGTTTCTAGTGAGGCCCTTCTGCTTTTTTTTGGTAGTCGGTTTGACTATCTGAGCTTCGTGCTCGCCGGAACGCTTTCGCCGCCGCCGGTGAACTCGGTTTAGATGCTATTTCCAGGGCTGGGCCGATAGGGAGTAGTGCTAGTACATCTAAGGCTTCTAGCATGTTAGTAGTAACTTAAGGAGGGATTTTTGAAGATGCAACACAGCCGGGAGGGCTGTTGTCGCCGGCGTCGACGTACCCGTGGCCATACCCTGCCATGGCACGCGTCCCCACTGCTGTACCGCACCGTTTTGTGTGCGAAATACCTTGATCGGTTGATCTTGATGTGTGTAGTCATTTGGTAGTGTTGGTTGTCGCCGGTGAGGCCGTACACGTTGGCGTTTGGCCGGAGTTGCGCGGCCTCTGTTAAGTCCGGCTAGGGACCTTAGAAAATAAGAATTCGAATATATCTAGGGTTCCTGATATAAAGTTCTTAACTCAATTGACTAGTGCTATCAGTAGCTTCCCGAATAGAAGACAGAACGGGGACCCTTTAGCAAACAGCCAGCACCCACGCTGGATTCCGCCTTGGGTCATTGCTGGGCCAGCCCATTGTGTGCGCAGCTGTTTCTGCGCGGGACGTAATGGGCTCCTAGGCCAGTTTTGATTCCCGCCGGCCTTTTCATTTTCTAGAGCAAATTCTAATTTAAACTTCTAAAGCAAATTTGTAAATTCAATACAAATTTGTGTAGATAACAAAAACAAAATTGTGAAACCAATTTTGTTAGGCTCCTAAAATTATGATCTATCTGTTAGTATATTTTGTTCACATAGTTAGATAATATTCTTGGAAGTTGTATAATTAATTTGAGATACTTAATATTATAAAAACATAAACTTATAGAAATTGTTGTGATAAATTGGTAATAGTGTTGGATCTAAAATTTTTACAGTAGGTTCCTAGAAATATTAGTTATTCACTGTAATTTTTTGTAGCCCCATAGGGATTAGTTTGTTAAGGTAACTAAATGAGCCCTAGTGCGTAAATATATATTTAATCAATCAAATGTCAAAAATAATTGGGGTTTATAGAACGAAAACATTTTTGGGAACAAGCCTTACTTGATGACGGGGATACATAGACTTACGCGTTAGAGCTATCTCGTTAGCTTGTGAGGCGTGATCGGATTTCTAAGAATTTATGCTGTCGTTGATTATTTACATCTATACATTTGCATCAATACCTATCATAATAGGAATGATGGTGGATCGATAGTATCAACTGGAGTAGCTGAAAAGATGGTGCCAGGGATCATGTCACGGAGATGGAATGCTAACTTTTGGTTATATTTTACCCAGGCAAACCCCAGTGCATAACCCCTACTTTTCTGCACTTTATATTATGTTTGTGCATTAAGTTCTAAGGAGCTGAATGAAACCTACTTGCATATATATATATATATATATTAGGAGTCTTACTAGTATGACAGGATCGTGTAGACTGCTATGCTACAGGACTCCGGTAGAAGTCGAGTGATTTCCTGTCACTCGCGAGAGATATGAAATATATTATTGTTGTTACTATATCATTATCACTTGGAATATATATATGAATGATAAATGGAGACCGGGTAGGGATATGGTTTGGGTATTGGTGGGTGTTAGAGGTTGTGTACTGTGGCCAAAGGGGCATAGCTTGGTTACACTATTTCCCTATCTATGTCGGTTAAGGACCGGCCATTGCATTGGGTTCTAGGCAGGTCACGGACTTATTATCCTAAACACATACTTGTGTATGGGCGTGGGAAGACTTGTTACTCTCTTGTCATGGGTTCCGGCTCTTTCTGAACCGACTTTTAGGGTGGTTTTTGGGTGGAGGTCCAATCACCGCACTGAATCTAGGACTTAGGGGTGGGGGCTTAGAGTCCAAGTTTGGACGGGGACCTGGACCCCGTGACAGGAGGGTAGTGGGCTGGTCCTGCTTGTGCCTGGGGTACAAGCGGGGCGTGTGTTTTGAGATACCCAGCTGGGCACATTGATTTGTGAATCACTGGCGATCCGGTATGACTTATCAACAGTCTAGTAGCATAGTAAGAACTGGAAGATGAAAGATGGTAAAATGATTCTCATTGCTTACCACCTGCTTGAAAGTAGCATAGGTGCTTGCATAGAATGGTTAGTTATTGAACTAATGATGACTGCTAATAAAATTAATATAAGGACGCACGCTTAGTAATGCTTTCTACAGATGCAATAAACCCACAAGCCAGATAGCCTTGCATACCCTTGAAGTCTTTTCTTTCCTCCTATTGGGTAAGTCTTGCTGAGTACAATTGAGTACTCAGGGTTTTATTTCCCCCTGTTGCAGGTGACAGGCGGATGCTAGAGCTGACTCTTGTGTGTGGATCCCTCCTGGTGGGCTCAGAGAGGATTCCTTTATGCTGCGATCATAGCTTTATTTGTAACTCTCACTAAATGTTTTTATAAATAGAAGTTTTATAATATATTGTCATAGCCTATATATCAATGCTTCATCATGTCATGAATAGATATTTATTTCCGTTGTAACTCTGATCACATGTTTATATTCCGCTGTTAAATTAAATTGTTTATAACTCTGATAACATGATCATATTCCGCTATTATAAACAATAAATATTATACTCTGATGTTGCATGGAAAGTGATGTAAGAAATGGTTAATAATGATCTAAGCTTTATTCTCTCATTTGTGATTTTCGGGTTCTCCCTTGGGGTGTGCTTGACGGAACAACATAATTTAGTGTCCTCCCTTGAGTACTTAGTGTCTAATGGAAGATAAGTACTCCTAGGAGGCATTAGATTAGGTGGTTTGCCACATGTAAGCTTTGGTTAGATGAGTGTTTGCAACTTGCTTGCCGGCTTGACATGCACTATAAAGCTTGTCCTTCTCAAATTTCACATCCTTCAAACCTCTCACCAATTCATTCTTCATTAGCTTCTTGAGTGAGCTCATCCCAACATGTGCAAGTCTTCTATGCCATAGCCACCCAAGTGATGTTTTGATGAATAAGCATGTCTTCAAGTTTACATCTTTGGAGGTGAAATCCACTAGATATAGGTTGTTGTATCTAAAACCCTTGAATATAACTTGATCATCATCTTTCTTTGACACAACCACTTCCTTCTCGGTAAACAAACATTGAAAGCCAAGATCACACAATTGACCAACGGATAGCAAGTTGAAACTCAATGAAGCAACATATAGCACATTTGATATTGAATGATGATTTGATATTGCAACTTTGCCCAATCCTTGAACTTTGCCCTTTGAATTATCACCAAATGTAATCCTTTCTTGACCATCTACTTCTTCATCTAGCGAGGTGAACATACGAGGATCACCGGTCATATGTTAAGTGCAACCACTATCAATAACCCAATGACTTCCATCGGTCTTGTAGTTCACCTACACACAAGAGATCAAGCTTGTTGTTTAGGGACCCAAACTTGATGAGGGCCCTTGACTTTCTCAACTAGTGACTTTGCAACCCAAATTTGCTTAGGCCTATTCTTGTTGGGTGGACCTAAGAACATGACTTTCATCTTTTCACTAGAATCCTTTCTAAGCATATAGTGAGCATTGAAGGCAAAGGGTCTAGCATGCTTGGGCAAGGGTTGTGGTGGTAGAGTTTGACACTCATGAGCAAAGTGACCTTCTTGTCCACACTCAAAACATCTCTTTGGCTTAGGCTTTGGCTTGTATTGTTGTTGATGTTGAGCTTGAGCTTTCTTCTCTTGATTTGCCAAGTACCCAATACCACTTCTATCCATCTTCATCATGGTGTTCATGAGTAGCTCACTTTGGAGATATTGGCCTCTTGTGAACTTGCTCAAACCGGTCTTAAGATGCTCTTTCTCCAACTTGAGCTTCTTGTTTTCTTCTCTAAGTTCATCATAATCTTTCTCAATCTTGAGTCTCTTGTTCTCTTCTTTAAGCATCTCATTCTCAAGAGCCATATCATAATCTTTATCAAGATTCTCTATCACAATTGTGTCGGTGATTGATAGCTTTTCAAGATCTTTCTTGAGCTTTTCATTCTCATTCTTGAGCTTGACTTAATCATCATAGTTGTTGGACTCAACCACTTTCTTGCCTTTGCTACTAGAACCTTGCTCAATGCTCTCAACAATCAAGTCATCACATGATGTAGCTATATCAATCTTAACAATATTGTTAGTAGCATCATGTGGCTCATTGGATAATAACTCATGAGAAAGAACAAGATTGTCATGATTAATCTTGAGATTGGTGTACTCTTCTTTTAGCAAATTGTAACTAGTTGTGAGCTCATTATGTATCCGCTCAAGTTTATCATGTTTTTCTCTAAACTCCTTTTTAGAGGTTTTGAGCTCCTTGAGTTTGGATGACATGATTTTATTTTCTTCTCTAAGCTCAACACTAGCTTTTTCGGCTATGTCATATTTTGCTAAGAGTGAGTCCCTCTCAAGTTCTAGCTTTTCATTTTTAGCTCTTGTCTTTCTAATGATTTTAGTGTATTAGTTTAGCAACTTAACAAGATCATCATAAGAAGGTGATTCAAATTCTTCATCACTATCACTACCACTTTCATCATTGCTAGCATTATCATCCCCACTACTATCATCATCCTTTTGTACCTTTCATTCACCCTTGGCCATAAGGCATAGGTGTGTAGAGGACAATGGCAATGGTGACGATGAAGATAATGAAGAATCAATCACAATAGCAGCCACCTTCTCCTTCTCATTTTTATTTTCATCATCGGGTGAGCCACTTGATGATTCAATGTCCGTGAGCCAATCACCAATAATGTATGCCTTGCCATTCTTCTTCTTCTAGTAAAATTCCTTCTTCTTGCCATTCTTCTTATATGGCTTGTTTTTCTTCTTCTCATCATCATCTTCATCACTTGAGTCATCTTTCTTGCCCTTGTACTTCTTCTTGTACTTGTCTTTCTTGGGTTTGGGGCATTGATGTGCTATATGACCAAGTTCTCCATAATTATAACAATCCATTTCGGAGATGGGTTTTCTTCTACTACTAGTGAAGAATTTCTTCTTCTTGACACCATTCTTGTTTAGCTTCTTGAGCATCTTGGCAGTTCTTCTCACCATGAGAGCAAGACTTGCATCATTAATCTCATCATCACTTGATCTATCATGATCAACTCTTGTTTTGCCCCACTTCTCTTAGCTAGCCTTGAATGCCAAATCTTTCTTCTTGCTGGAATAAGAGCCATCTTGTGGAGTGATGTGCATGTACATCTCATGTGCATTGATCTTCCCCAATATTTGAGTTGGTGTAGCGGTGGAAAGATCACCTTGACGAAGCACCATCACAATATGCTCATATTTGTCAATAGGGAGGACACTCAAGATCATACAACATTGGATGGTTGCATTTGTGTGAGTCCAAGCCCATTGACTTCCTCTACAAGAACATTCAAGCGTGAATACATCTCATTGGCACTTTCTCTAGGAAGCATCTCAAATGAATTAAGCTTTTTCATCACAAGGTGATAGTGTTCCTCATGCTCACTCTTAGTTCCCTCATGGAGCGCACAAATGTCCGACCATAGTGCATGGGCATCTTTGTGGTTCCGCATATGGTTAAAGACATCCTTGCAAAGGCCTCTAAAGAGGGTGTTTCTAGCCTTTGCATTCCACTTCTTATAGTTAACCTCATCGCCTTGAAGGTTGGTGGGATCCTTAGGTTTTGGGAAGCCTTGTGAGGCAGCTCTAAGAACAACATCTAAAGCCTCTAGATATGCCTCCATGCGAATTTTGCAATAAGGAAAATCATCTCTCTCAAAGATAGGAGGGGGTCCATCCCTGTGGGACATCTTGCTCTAGGCGGTTAAGACTAATTTAGGGAGCACAAGGCTTTGATACCAATTAAAAGGATCAAGATGCCCAAGAGGGGGGGTGAATTGGGCTAATTCTAAATTTTTGCAATACTTAAGTCCTACACTTAGCCCATTTCACCCCTTGTGCCTAAAATGTGTTTCTATTATTTTCCCATACAAAAGTTTT
Organism: Miscanthus lutarioriparius; assembly: GCA_904845875.1. Classification (NCBI taxonomy): domain Eukaryota; kingdom Viridiplantae; phylum Streptophyta; class Magnoliopsida; order Poales; family Poaceae; genus Miscanthus; species Miscanthus lutarioriparius. The sequence continues at coordinate 72,664,824 of CAJGYO010000016.1, read as the reverse complement.
GCACCCTAGGTTCCAATCCTACTCTAGCATGGCAATTCTATGAATGTAAAGACATGAAATGAATTGCTCAAATGTAAATGCTCAAAGTAAAGAGAGGGAAAGAAACACAGTGATATTTTCCCGAGGTATCAGAGAGTCGCCACTCCCCACTAGTCTTCGTTGGAGCACCCGAACAAGGGTGTAGCTCCCCCTTGATCCGCACAAGGATCAAGTGCTCTCTATGGGCTGATTCTTTGACACTCCATCGCGGTGAATCGCACACAACCGCTCACAACATGACTTGGGTCATCCACAAGCTCTGCCGGATGATCACCAAGCTCCCAATCACCACCGAGCCGTCTAGGTGATGGCGATCACCAAGAGTAACAAGCACAAACTCTCACTTGACCAAGACAAGCCTAATGAGAAGGGTAGATGCACACTTGCTACTCCCTATACACTAATGAGGTCCTTAATCTTGGATTATCAAATCTCAATCACCTCACTAGGCTCTTGCTCTCCCTTGCACTCCAAAGGTGTTTCTCAGCTAAACAAATGGGCAAGAGACCTCCTATGGACGAGTGGAGTAAGTATTTATAGCCCCTCATTCAAAACATAATGTTTGGAGGCGGAGTCACCACTCTGCGGGTTGTTCGGATGCTCCGATCAGGGTGACCGGATGCTTCGGTCAGTTGTGCCCGCCATTGTGTTAGAGAGAGCTATTAAGCTCTAACCGGACTCTGACCAGCGTCCAGTCAGCACCAACCGGACGTGTCCGGTCAAGAAAAACCCTTTCTAAAACCTTACTGGAGTCAACCGGACGTAGGCACCCTCAGCGTCTGGTGCTCCTCCACTCAGCGTCCGGTCAGTACCAGACGACTGCAGTTGATCAAATGAACTGACCGGACTCACCCTCCAGCGTCCAGTCAGTCTTTTGACCCTCCATTCACTTTCAACTCGAAATCCTATGTGAATGAAGTTGACTCCAATTCATCTTAGGGCTATTCCTGAGCTACCTAGTGCTAAGTTTGACAAGTGTGCACCACACCTAATCCATTAGACTCACCTAGGTCAAGCTACTAGTCCATACCCCCTTAATAGTATGGTCAAAGGAAAAACAAAGTCCTAAACTACTCTAAGTCTCTCCAACACCAAATGACACTTAGAACTAGTCCGTCCTTAACCTTGTCGTCCATCCTTTGAAAACTGAAACGATTTCCATTGATAGGGGCATGACAACCATGATTGCCCAATCAATTTCCATTACTATGACCTAACTGAAATTGCCTCTGCAAAACACACGTTAGTCATAGTAATGTCATGTCATCATTAATCACCAAAACCCAACCAGGGGCCTAGATGCTTTCAATGCATACACTAGGTAAATCATATGGAAGGCTTGCTCGGTTTCACTCTTAACCCTTGAAGCAAACCTACATGGTTTAAATTGTTTAGGACTCCATTTTACAATTGTTCATCTAATATGTGCCAAAGTCCAAATTGTAGATAACATCTCCCAAATATCACTTTTGAAAATGATTCTCACATTTATGTGACGTCATCTTTCAAGTGGTATTTTTTATTCTAAAATCAATGTGCATGTCTCCTACAAGTATTACATACTTGTGTGCACAAATTTAGGGGGAGGTTACTCTACAAGTTGGATGCTTTGAGACTAACACCTTTTCAAGCTTATCATGTGTGTAGTAGTCTCATTGTAAGGAAAATGGAGTCCCGGAGTTAAGCATCATACTTCAAATATCCACCACATATTGCAAGTGGTATAAATCAAATTGGTTTCCACATGTGGTATTTTTAAACCGATATCATCATGTTGATTTCACTTTGGTATTTATATGCTTTCTCCATGCATTATATAGATTAAACTCCCTTGAGCATTAATTTGCCAATTATGCATAAACTACATTCTCCATCATTTGTATGCATATATTTAGGGGGAGCTTAGTCTATGTAATGTGAGAGTCAAATTTTGTGACCTATTCCACTCCACATACAAAGGATCACAAAGTTTGACCCTCCCTTGTGCTACTAATGTCATCCTTTTCGGTGTTTGATTCCAAAGGGAGAGAATTTGTAGGACCAAAAGCAAGCCCGATCATAATAATTTACAAGTGGTAATGGTCCAAGAAAGGGAAGATAGTGGATTATGGAGTTAGGGGGAGGCTTAAATCCATAATGCCACATGGGGACATTTGCAAGGGCAAGATAAGTTTCCAAAGATGTTTACATGTGGTATCTTTTAGCACCATATAACCTTGCCCTTAGCATTGCATCCTAGCAAGTAGATAGTTTTTTAAATTATAAATTTTTTATTATTCGCTTGCTTTGGTCGTGTTGTCATCAATCACCAAAAAGGGGGAGATTGTAAGGAAAATGGACCCTAGGCCCATTTACTTTGGATTTTGGTGTTTGATGACCAACACAACCAAATTGAACTAATGAATTTGTAAGTAATTGTTTTATAGTTCAATAGGGTGCAAGACATGACTTGGACGAAGGCGACATGATGATCCCATGATCAACATCATAAGCAAGACCCTAGAAGCACAAGAGAAGACCCAAGATATCAAGTAAAGTCCAAGCACGAAGATGGGAACCAAGCCGAATGCAAGATCGTGAAGAAACAAGCTCGGTAGAGGTGACCGGACGTGTCTAATCAGTTGCTCGACAATAGCAAGTGTCAGCAGATGTGACCGGACATTGAGCGAAGCAATGACCGGATGCACAGATGACACTGTTCTTCGTCACGACAATGTTTTCAGCGTGACCGGACACAGCGACACTAGATGATCGAACACACAAAGTGCAGTGTCCGATCGAGTCTAGAGAGGTTACAGAGTGGCGCCAGCACGACCAGACACGTCCGATCAAGTGAGACCGGACTCGGCCCAGAGTCCGATCAATGCGCACGCACCAACGGTCGGGATGACCGGATGCGTCCGATCAGGACAACAGCAGCGTCCGATCAATAGCAGAAAGCTAGGTTTCGCCCCCAACGGCTACTTTCTCAAAGGGGCTTATAAATAGACCCCCCAACTGGCCATTTGATAAGTGGAGAACTGAGGAAATATACCAAGGGTGTTGATACACCATTTTAGTGATCTCCACTTGCATAGTGCTTAGTGATTCATAAGGTGATTAGCGTAGGTGCTTTGCGAAGTCCTTAGGTTGATTAGACCACCGCTTATGCGCTTGCTCTAGGTTTAGGCCTAGTGTTTAGTGAGGTTTGCGCATCTCTTATCACTCGGTGCTTGCGCACACCATTGTTGTACATCGGAGGGGCTTGTAGTCTTGCGAGATCACACCAACTGCATTTGTGGTGTGGCCGCCACCGTGTACCGAAGGGAACAAGGCCCACGGTGGTTCGACCGAAAGCTTGATAGTGAAGACGGCAGGGAGCGGTCTGGGAGAGGCTTGCTGGAAGGCACACCGGAGACCCAATTGCGCGTGGGGAATGCCCGGGGCTATCCACGGAGTTACCCGACCAAGAGCTTGGCCCTTGCGAGGGATTCCTTGTGAGGGGCTCCAACGAGGACTAGGGGGAAGCTTGCGCGCTTCTCTATACCTCGGTAAAAATACCAGAGTCGTTGATGGAAGTTTGCATATCTCTACCTTACTCTTTAGCTTCTGCATTTACATTGCAATCTTGGTTTGTGCTTTACTTTCCTAGCTTAGTGATAGGCTAGTTGATAGGTTTAGAACCTAGGTTGTGTAACTCCTTTTTGTAGTAGAGATAGCAACACACCTAGCAAAACCGTAGTTGCACATTTAGATAGTTTATCTTTTGCATAGGTTTTGACTAGGTGAAATTAGAGGCCATAGTTTAGAGTAGAATTTTAAGTTGCCTAATTCACCTCTCCTCTTAGGCGTCACGGTCCCTTATAGGCGAGACAAAGCCCGCGGCCTCGGGATCGAGCGAGGCAGAGCCTGTGGCCTTGGGATCGGGCGAGGAGGAGCCTACGACCTCAGGGTCGGGCGAGGCAAAGCCCTCCCCTAGAGGGGTCGGGCGTGTCAGAGCGCAAACCCAAGGGTCGGGCAAGGCAGAGCCCATGGTCTTGGGGTCAGGCGAGGCGGAGCCCATGGCCTCGAGGTCGAGCGAGGTGGAGCCCACAGCCTCGAGGTCAGATGAGGCAGAGCCCTCCTCCAGAGGTCAGGCAAGGCGGAGCCTACGCACCTAGGGATCGGTTGGAATTGTAGTCGAGCTCTTGAATGCTCAGATGAATCAATGTTGATGGCCATTAGCTCCTTCTCTTCGGGTACCCTAATATTGGTCCCCGATAGTAGCCCCGAGCCTATGAAGGACTAGAATACTCCTTTAGAGGATTTTTCGAATGGGAGGACTCTAAGGGCCTTGGCCTTCTTTTGTCGCCCACGTTGTGTCCTAGGGACGGTGATTCCCTTTCATCGTGATCGGACCCCTTGGGGGTATAGCCGTGAGATCTGGTGGGTCGGAAAAGGTCTTCCCTGATTCCGACCCCTATAGGGGTCTATCATTCTGCGACCACACGTTCGGTCTCCTTGCGAGTCTAGCTTCTCTCGAGCCCCCACCCATAACAGGGGTCCAGTTGAGGATCGGCTCGTCTTTGCGATCGTCTTCCCTCAAGTGTTTTTTTCTAATAAAAACGGAGGGGCTGAGCCGTGCCATGATTTTCCTCTATGGATGAATCATGGTGCTTGGTGAGCCATTAACGGGCTAGTCCGAGTGGGCCCCGGCATCCCGTTCGTGGGGGTCCAGCTTGGGTCATCTTGGTGATCGACTCCAGATTCTCAGCGGTCAATCCATATAGTTCTCGGGTCCGTTCGACCGGTCCCGAGGGCTCTCTACCTTTCTTCGAGGAAAAACCAAGGATTGTATCTGGCCGAGACTCGAACATGGGCTGGGATGCCCACGGCACTCATGCGCCCTGGTACTGGCCGCTAGCAGGCCATTCCTTTCCACCTCTCACTCTAAAGGTGCCCGGAGCGGTTGTCGAACCTGTCGGTAGGCCAACCTTCGAACTCCTGGGCCTAGATGGGACGTAGGAGCGTTTTCAGCTCATATCCCTCTTTCCTGTGACGGGTCGTGGCCTGTTTGGGGAGGCAAAATGTCTGGTGCATTTTTTGAGGGAACAGCCATTGGTTGCGTGTGCATGCCCCGTGACGAGATGTGGTGATAGGTCATGGCAGGCGCGGAGATCTAGGCGGGAGGTTGGTTTCCTCGCACTCGTTGCCCCTATAAAACCAAAGGGTTAACCCTCCGTGTTTCATACGCACGCCTACATCCTTACCTCCGCAGCCACGCTACCACCGCCAATGCTTAGGTTTCCTACCTCCGCATCTCTGCTGCCGTTGAGCTCGCATCCATCCACCCCCACCACCAATGGATCCGTGGTGCCATTCCGACATAACCATCTAGCGCATGGAGGGCCTCGTCTATCATGATCTTCTCCGCGCGTGGACCTCGGCCGAGGAGTGGTGCTGCCTGGCGACGAGGATTCGCTGTCGTCGCCCGACGGCTACGTGGTGTCGTTCGCCCTCTTCCATGAGCGTGGGCTCACGACCCCCACCCATAAATTCCTTCGGGGGCTGCTACATTTCTACAAGATTGAGCTACAGCATCTCAATCGCAACGGGATCCAGCACGTGGCGGCATTCATCGCGCTGTGCGAGGGTTTCCTGGGGATCAGCCCCCACTTTGACTTGTGGAGGTATTTCTTCACTGTCAACCTCCAGAAGAAGAGGGAGAAGGGCGGCAGGCAGGAGCTGCACATGCCGATGGGGTGCGCCGACATCCAACTTTGGAACAATTGGGATCGGCTGTGACCCATCCATGCGGCTCTCAACATCCAACAAGGGGTGGCACTCGCAGTGGTTCTACCCCAAGAATGACATCGCCGCTCCTCTACCGGAGTTCACCGGGCGCCTGATCGAAGAGGCCTTGGAGCAATGAAGGAAGTGGGGCATCCCAGAGAAGGACAAGAAGAAGATCTGAGACCACATCACTGCCATCCACATCCTAAAGGAGAATAGCTTGAAAGGGTCGGGTGTCATCGGGGCTTACCACGCGAGGAGGGTGGCGCCGTTGATGACGTGCGCACTACCGCTATACGCGATGGCGCCCGAGGCATCGTTCGATGGAACGGCGCTCGCCAAGGGAACGCCCCCCAACTCTAAGATCATGCAACGCATCAAGGAGGTGATGGAGCCTTTGTGGGACAATGCGGGTGCCGCCCTCGACTTCATCTACCCGGTGTCGGGGCATCCTCCGATGCTGTTGGAGCCAGGCTATGTTGTCTTCATAAGTTTCCCTTTCTCTTGCCTTCACTTCAATTGATTTCCCAACCCCGTGAAACTAACTTTGAGACGGGAGGGACCTCATCCTCATGGAACACCCGACGCCACTGCTGAGGGATTCAGCCATGAGGGTGGCGAATCACTCCGAGGGTGAGCGGCTGAGGAAGGCGAAGGAGGACAAGAAGAGGAAGAAGCAGCGAAAGCTGCGGGCGTGGGAACAAGGGGAGGACACTAATGACGATGACGATGATGATGATGGTGACAATGATGAGGTGATGGAGGAAGAAGAAATGGTAGCCGACGATATCTAGTGGGACAACCTAGAGAACAAGGATGCGTTGATAGGCGTCGGTTCATCCTTGCAGGCATCGGGGCCCTTCTCATTCCATGGAGGGGAGGGCACGTCTAGGGAGTCAGCGAAGGTGGGCCGTACTGTCGGCCTGCCCCAAGAGCCAACAGAGGCGGGCGGTTCTACCGTCATGCCCGAGGTGCCAGTAGAGGTGGGCGGCTCCGCCGTCATGCCCTAAGAACCAAGGGGAGCGGGGCATTCCACCAATGTGCCCCAGGAGCTGCAAGGGGCGAGCCCCTCTGCCCAGGAGTAGGGGGCGGGCTCGAAATGGCCTCGTTCCGATGAGGCGGAGCTAAGGTCGGGGGGGTTCGTCCCCCAAACACATCTACCGCCCGATGGCGCTGAGGTGAGTTATCAATTCCTCTGTTTTTTCCTATTTTAGTCGGATTTCATCGTGACTTATGTTTTTCATCCCTTGCAGCGTTGGTAGGCATCGGAATCCTTTGGCACTGGCGTCGAAGATGATCATTGCCCTTTAATCGGGGCAGCGGCCGTCGGCTGGTGTCACGCTCGTTTTAGGTGGGAACGGCGCTAGTGTGACCGCATCGCCGGCTGGTCGGGCGTCGCCCACGGTGGCGCCTATGCCCTCGGTCGGGACGGGTGGACCTGGGCGTTCAAGGGGCGCCTTTGAAGGTCGCAGAGCAGTCGATGATGGCCGTGATACCACTACCGATGGCGAGGCGGATAGGGCTGTCGACCGCGCGCGTGGCGCCGACCGTGGTGGGCGCGACGCATCCGATCATGACCCCACCGACGCAAGTGGAGGTGGCGGCAGCCGTGATAGATGGGTCACAACCGAGTGCAACCACAGCGTTGCCTGAGGCATTGGCGCGACCTATGCCATCGGCGACCCAAGTGATGGTGCCTAGCATAGGCTAGATGGAGGGGGACACGGTCGAGGGGTCCCCAGGAGTTGTGGTGCTAGGAGAGAGGTTCATGTCTGCACCGCTGACCCCTTCCATCGCCGGAGGGGGTGTCACGGTGAGAGGGGTCGGCGGCGCTTGGGGCTGCCGGTGAGTCATCCCTAACCCTGACATCGGTGGGCAGTGGCTCACCTACGCGGGGCGAGCCCCTACTCTAGTGGGTAGATCCGTAGGATCCGGCGTCGACGTTTTTTACCCTTAACAACGCCGCAGAGAGTATGGAGCGGGAGAGCCTCGACGTAGGGATCTCGTCCGTGCTCGAGGCCGTGGGCCATGCCACGGGCGCATTGCGCGATGTTGTTATTCCCTCCGGTCGGGTATTGTTTGGTCCTACTTCTTGTCCTTTTCTTCCTCTATATACTTTTTGTATCCTAACTATCGTCTCCCTACAATCCCTTATAGCTCATAGCCAGGGAAAATCTCAATTCCTTCGTCAACAGAAGGAAGCCTAGGACCGCTTCATCGAGGAGGTATGGCTACACGTGGAGGTGATAGCTTAGCTCATTGTGGCCTAGTAGAGGGTGGTCGAGCTGACTCCCCTTGCCAAGGAGGAGGCCAATCTTCAGTCGCGGGTAGCCGAGGCTCATCGGGATGCTGACAAGGCCGAGAAGGCGTTTGAGGCCCTATTGGCGAGGTCGTGGGAGGATGACGAAGAAGCTGTTAGGGTCAGGAAGGAGCGGGATGATTTGCTCCAGAAGGACACAAAAACCCGCCAGTGGATCCTTGACCATCTGGGCGAGGTTGAGAAAGAAAGGGATCTAAAGCTGGGGGCCTTGGAGAAGCTCGCGGCCCTAGAGAAAAGGGCGAGCCTGGATGCCGCGAAAGTCACTCGGCTGTGCAAGGAGCGGGATGAGCTGATCCAAACCGCGGAGAGGCTCTGCTCGGAATGTGGCACGGCTCGCGAGGAGCATGACTAGGCTTTCCGTGAGCGTGACCAGGCCTACCAAGAGCACGACGATGCATAGCAGAAGGTCGGCTCCCTCTAGGCCAAGCTCGAAAGGGAGACGACCCGAAAGCTGGAGGACGGGAGCATTTCTCCCAGACTGGTTGTGGATCTCGCCGAGGTGAGGAGAAATCTTCAAGCAGAGAGTGACGAGCTCAGTACCCTGAGCACCGCCCTCAGAGTGGTCTGCGATGACCTTGAGGTGGTGCGGTTGGAGGGTACCAACTCGCTCGTGCCATCGAGATTATGGCTCGGGTGCGCCAGCTCGAGAGGAATGCCCTTCATGCCGGGGTCAATCAGTCCTTCGTGATTGCTCGTTCTCATTATGGGGACAGCATCGATCTAGAGGTGATGAGCCACGGCTACGTGTCCGATTATGAAGTCCATGAGCTAGAGGAGATGGAAACGGCGGTGGATCCCCTTTCGCAGGACCTGGCGGATAGGATAGAAGGCATAGTTCTCCCCCGGAGAGGCTAGTTAGTTAAGTAGGTCGGGCGGTTGTTTTTGTAATAAGCGGACAAGTTTCGACCCTTGTGTTTCGTTTGAACAAGTCCGTTCTTTTGTTTTGTTTGAATAAGTCTGTTCTTTTGTTTTGTTTGAATAAGTCTATTCTTTCTCCCTTTTTTATGTGTAAAAAAAGGGTTAAAGTGTTCCGACCCATTCTGTTGCTAGGACCGTAGAGCTCGAGGTGTGGGCGGGAAACTCTGGTCACACTGGTAAGCAAGAGTGCCATAGCTGTAACAGAACCGCCCAATTTATATAAGATCAAGTACGGTTGTCCCCGCTAACACGTTGACACGCGCATACTTTCACTCATATAAACCCGGTAGTCCGCCGAGTGTCCCGAAAGACCTCGGTAAATCAACATCACAACCAAGATCGCGTGATTAAGCAAATACACATCACATACACAGGGTTGCAGCGGAAAATAATATCACAAGTGGATTCACAAATAATAGTACAAGTTTGGGTTTCAAAACCGATTAGTGAAAACAACATAGCTTTCAAAAGATTACATTAATATATGTTCCAAATACATTGCTAGCATAAGTGACATCATCCGACAAAAGCATATAGATGAGAAGTACTATAGAATCACCGAGCCCATCGGTGGTTAGCCACCATCTTCACCAGGCCGAGAACTTCACCTGCAACATGGTGGGATAAACCCTGAGTACGAGAAGGTACTCAGCTAGACTTACCCGTCGGAAACCAAAAATAAACGACACCAAGGGTCATGCAAGGCTTATGAGGTGGGCTAGCTTGACACATTTGCATAAAAGAGCTTATGAGCATAGTAACCAATTTAAACTTAGCATCAAGCTTATCATCATTTACCTGTCCACTAGATTAGCACCTGTACTAGAGCACTCACTTATTAGGAGCAATCAATATTAACCATAGCAGGTATAATAAGGCTGACATCATCATATCATCATTTCCAAACCATTATGTTATTTAGTGTGTCTACATTGGAGATAAGCCCATCAAGTTCTCACTAACCGGGAGAGACGGCGACTCGAATCGAATTACAACTCAGTCCTTACGGCACTATTCACATGAGTCTATGACATTGCAGATAGGACCCTCCCTTTCTTCAAATTCTTGCGCGAAGTCCTTGACGTGGATCAAAGCAGAGGAGGCCATCGGAGCTCGCGGCTAAATATAGGGGGGGGGCATTTGTCTAGCATGTACAGAAATCCATGTAATTGTTGTTCTTCGTCTTGCCTTTGTTCTAGTTCGGTTAAGGAGCAAGAATTGGAGATTCTTTGAACAATTGAATCATCTCTTTTCCTTTTAAAGAATTCAAAATGGGTTTCTCTAACCATTTAGCCTAAAAATATACAAAGGTAGCCATTATATCATATGAACCAGGAAATTTGTGATAAGAAGCACATCGAATTTGATTTTTCTAGATATAATATACCATCCCAATCAATTTAGCATTCGGAAATCGGGAATTCGGAAGCAAAGAATAAAATTACCGCAGAACAAGCAAACGAACAATTTTGAATCTTCTTTCCTGTAAATCGTGCCCAAAAGAGTAGCAAACTAGATCACCACCACCACTCACAGTCACCAAGATGGATTGGATTGGGGATTTTAGACTCAGATCGGAGAACAGGGCAACCGGAGAGCTCCAAGCTAGGCGGAAGGCGCGAGGCGGCCAGGCGCCAGCCGCGCTGGCACTGTGATTCAGGATGTGTATTCTAAGAGCGCGGACAAGGCGAAGCGGACTGCGTAGGGTGGTGGCGTCCTGCAGATCAAGACCTGCTCGTGCTAGCGCTGCTGGCCTCTTCAGAGACGTCGGCGTCGTGGCCTCGTGGGGAGAGCAGAGAACGGGAGAAGTGCGGCGATGAGGCGGCGACCGGCGACCACTTGCAAAGGCTGCAGGAGCAGACGGGCGGCGTGGCGGTGAGTCGCGAGCATTGCGGCTGCGATTTCTGCTCATTGCTCAACTGGTGGTGGCGGCGATGGTTGGTCTTGCCCCTCTTGTGGCCAGCAGCAAGGCAGAGAGCAGCCAAAGGAATGAGGAGGAGAGGAGCAGGGTGACGAGATGGCGAGATGGGGAAAGGAGAGGAGAGAATGGAGAGAAGCGGGGGCGAGGGGCTCGGCTTTTCTCGTCTCCACGCGGCGCGAGCGTTGGCGAGGTGGCGCACAGGTGAGGCGCGAGGAGGCCACGCGGCGTTGCGCACTCAGTTTCGGTCGGCACTGTTGCAGCTACGAATTCAAATTTCCAATACTACCTCGAACGTACCACTGAAACCCATACTTTGTGCCTCCGTAGCTCCTAAACCATGATGAGTTAGTCAAAACTTTATTAATAAAAGTTGTAGATCTACATACCAGCTCCAACTTTTATTAAAGCTTCAAAGTCTAATTAGGCCTCGTTTGGGAGATACAAGGTTCCAAAGTGGGGTACACGAAAACTGAAATCATGCATTCAGTCATCCATGACTTAGCCAAATTTCAAGTGCTGAAAACAGCTGCTGATTTAAAGTTTGAGCCTCGGTTTGACTTGCTTACAAGCTGATCTAGCTCTTGGTCCAAACATAAAGTTTGTTGTACATAACATGGACTCCAACTTTTATTTAGGTTCCACTGCCATGCAAACACTCTAAGTTGCAGTTCAAACCAAGTCAAAGTAGCATCACTATAAAGCTTAAATCTGAGTTTTAGACTGATTGATGCATTTTCTTGACATTTGCCCAACATGAACTTTTCATGACTTTTGTTGTAGAGTTCATCTAGAGTCATTTGGGCAAGGTTTCAAGGTTTGGTTGACTTCATAGGTTTCCATCCACTTGATAAAGCAATTCATGCAAAGATATGACTTATCATTTCATGTGATTTTTTTATTCCAAACTTCATGAAACTTTTCCAGTGATCAATATAGATGGATATTGATGTGAGACACATAAAGATATTCCAATAACACCAGCCAAGCATATATCCTGAAAAGGGCCTATATGTAAAGCAAGGGTGCAATATCCGAGTTTAGGTTGGGGCTCATTTCCAAAGGTTTGACCTTGACATCTTCATCGTCACTCAATCTGTCATGTTTGAGCTCAAACCCATAGCTTAACTGGTGACAAACACCAGGGGTGTTACAGCCCTCCCCCCTTAAAGGAATCGCGTCCCGAGATTCGGTGCGAAAGACTTTTAAGGGAAGAGAAACTTGTCATCCAGTTTCCAACATCAGTGATAGCATTAGGCTACTTAACTTCGAAGTATCAGAGAGGCTAATTTGGTCACGACACTTTCTGATACTTGCCCTTTGTAGTAAGTTTTGTCTGAAGAATTTTCTTCGTTGGCCTTCATGAAGTATTGTTACTTTGGGAGGAATCCAAGATAGCACTGTCCTGTGTACTTCATCCTCGATGTACGAAGAGTGATTCAAGCGCAGACTAAATACTTGTAACATCTAATTTCCTAATGGATATAGCACAGAACTTATGGGCTTTGCACTAGATCGCAGTCGGTTGACGGATATTCCTTGCAACGGTGTTATATTGGCTCCTAAGGTCTGAAAAGCAGTTCTCTACTAAAGTGGCTTGAGCACAACTTTTTGTAAAGGATGTGATCATAGATGGGGTAAACATCCTTTGAGGGTATGAGAAGCTAGTTAACCAATATCCAAACTGGTTGTAGCGGTGCACTCACTCATATGTCAACCGATGTAAAGCTACATAATGTTCCATGTGTGCAGTGCTCTTTCTCTGATAACAATACTGTAGTACCTGAGTCAGTTGAGTGAGCGGTGAATGTGATAGCTGACTCTGTTGACTCAGCGTTCTCGATGATCATTCCTTAGGGAATTCTCGTATCCAAACGGCAACAGTTATCTGAGTTGTATCTGAGGCAACCCCTTGGGTAAAACACATTGAAGACACCTTAGGCATGTCAGCATTGGAGAATCATTGATGCAGAAGGATGTTAGCGAGGCTTGGAGGGCAACACAAGTTGTAAGTAATCACAAAACTAGGGGCTAGTTTACTACCAAACAGGTTAAGTACAATTTGCCTACGTGGTGCAGTTGCACAGCAAGTTGGGTTGACTTGCATCGTAGCAAAACCAGCTTTCTTAAACTATATTTGACGTCGTGGCTTCCATTCTTAGGCCAATCAATATCTCAAAAACCATAATCCAAAAATCTATGGTTTGACACCTTTTCCAACTACTTTCGAATTGCAAGGACACAATTTGACTTCTAGAACACCTTGACTGCTCACGCATTGCTGATCTAAGAGGGCAAAAGCAAGGCACATAGGGGTGCAATTAATCTTCTCAAGGGTATGGAGGGTTGTCTAACAGCAAGACATCTACAAGTTGTAATTTCTTGGCATGAATTACAAACACAACCGCCTAATGGAAAGGATGATCGCAGTCACAGCGAAATTGCAGATTCTGTACCCTTTTGTTTTCTATTCATATCTCACAAACTACTGCTCCAATATGTACAAATTTTGGTGGGCATGTAGATCCATGGGTCGTCTAACTACTCACCAAAATTCAACTCAACCGGACACCGTTTGACCATCCAAACACTTCATCTACCAAAACTGCTCGGTTCTGAAATGGCAGCAAACCGAGCCGACAAGATATCTCTCAAATCCGATGTTTTACTCAACCAATACTCAAACTAACTTAAGACATTGAAGGGTCCTAAGCAAGGAATGAGATCACCAAGTTTGGAGTAAATCCAACTTCGTTTGAGTCACTAATCGCCGGCTTGAAGATAACCGGTTTAGTGCCACAAAATCTGGACAGATTTCGTGTTCTTTCTTTTCTTTGCTTCACACATTGTGGTGTGTGTTTTGCACTCTATAATCTTTCTCATAGCAGCAATAGCCTTTCTCTAGCTGAAGATGGAGTCTATAGTCTTCCTGACATGTTTCTTAGGTAACAATTTCCGCCGTTGATCTAGACACCAACTTGACGATGCACAAGTATTGGACTTATGGGCTATTTTCACAGGGCGCCAAGCATTACTCCACATGGAGAGCATCCCTATAAAGACAAGGAACCATTTCTGAATATTCTCTGGCACTTGGTCCAATAGAACCTTGAACAAATCCGTTTGTGGTACCTAGGGGCACAATGATGCTGATCGAAACTAGGCACATGCTTTCTCTAGTTCCTTACGTAGCCGATACAACGTTTTGTACTATCTGTGTGATTGTCCAAGATAGAATTGACTTGATAGCACAGGTTTTGGAAAACAAAGCAGTAGCTGCATTGCTCAACGGCTTGCTATTACATTGCTTATCATTGCTCTGCGAGACATAACCTTCGTAATTAGCAAAAAGTTGTCACCTTGCTGGAGGTTAAGCTTTCGACTAGTAACTAATCAGTTGTCTCTCAACACTAAAAGTTCTAAATCTGCACTCTTGCCAACAATAGTTGTGATTGACGCATAACAGATGGTCGCCATCGAAGTCAGCAGACAAGGGGTCACACTAGAGATTGTTGATCTCGACTGTGCGATCAGTCATGCACATAATAATCAAGACTTGGATAGCTAGGTCATAATCATAATGTGACGTTCGATTCTTATCTGACTAACAACTTGTCCAACCTTAAGTGGTGTGTGCCTTTCTGATCCAACATGGATGACATAAGTTGCTCATAGACGATTGACGTCATTACAGGGACAGTTAGGTAGAGTCACTTGTTTACCACCTCTTGCAGTCTGTTATCGTTTATGTCAGTGACCAGTTCTTCAAAGGATATCCTTTTTGTGACTTCAAAAGGAAGCTCTACTACTTTTGGTCTGATATATGGATCTTCGATAAGATATAGAGAGATAACCAAGGAAGAGCTCACGTGAAATTAACACATCGGTGCAGTTCGGCAATGGATCATGACTAGGAACCTTGATACCAGCGCGCACCCAGTAGCACAACCATGCATCGGCCGCCCACAAGGAGGCCCTAGGTTCCGTCGCGGCACCGTAGATTGCTAATCGTGGCACCATTACTGGACATACAACCAAAGTGAAATTTCCAGTGGCACCAATTAGATTGTAAGAACAAGCATTGTGCAAAAGAGGGATAGCAAACAAGGATAGTCACAAGGTTAGGAATCAACAAGGAGGCGATCAGAAGATCAAAACACAGCGCAAAAGAACATAGCCTAATTGCCAAAGGTAACTAAGCAGGAGACTCTTGCTAATTTCCATATATGTCTTGTGTCCACCCAAGTGATTACCAGATAAAGATTAACATGAGATTTGGTCTTGTCGAGTAGCATCATAAGATCAAGACTGATAAACATCCAGAGACTTGAAAGGGTTGGAGGCAAAATAAATGAGATTCGAGGGACAGAGCCATTGCACTGATTAGGGATTGAGTTGATAAAGCAATGACATGATCTGTGAGGAAAAGGTTCCAAAGCTAGGATAGATAGCGATTAGCGTTGCATCAGATCATCTGTAAAAGAAGGAGCAATAAGATCTAACAATGATTTTTGAGCAGGGTCCTCCCACACAGGAGCGGGACAACCACGAAACATGCAAGCATTCAAGGGAACTAAGGTTGGACCTAAGGTCAAGCAACGGCATAGATAAAGTCTTCGTAGCACAACGTTCAAGGCTAGCAACCACGTGTACAGGCTTAGGCTCCCAAGAGAGAACCTAATTGGAGACGACAACTATGCGATTACGTAACTTGAGCGTTGTTTTAGGATAAAGCTATTTGACACTCGTATGCTTACCTAGGACAAAAGGGTGACAACTACGGCACTACCTAGATAACGAGCATCCACGCCTACATCATGGTCTTAAGCGAGCATTTCAAAACACTCAATCCAATTAGCTTAAATGGCTATTACGAAGCACAAAGCTCGTACATAACAAGCAGTCACCTACAACAACACCACTAAACATGTCATGCAAAACATGGTGGTAAGGCACTGTTATCTTTTATTTCCCTTTTTACTGAGTAGGTGGATATCTCTACAAAACAAGTTTTACTTACATTTAGCAATTTAGTTTTTCAAAGGGGTGAGTTTTTGCCAATTAATAACTTGTCATCTATTTCCTTTGGAAGCAAACATACAAGACAAAACTAATCACACACTAACTTCAAGCATAGCTATTCAAGCAGCATGGGACAAGACATTTTGGCTAGCTTCACACAGGGAAGATAGTAACATCACATGGATCACAAGTTACTTACTATTAGAACAAGGTGAGGGAAGCATATTTAGCACAAGCACAATCATGATGCATGCTCGTCCTATTCGTCCTCACGAAATTGCCAGCCTAAGGTGGCAATCACGTTCTATGTTGGTGGCATAACACATACTCTCTCGATATATAGCTAGTCGTCGGCTACATTCAATCTACGCATTCATGGTTAGCGTACCTGCAGGCAAATTCATTGCAGCCCATCCCCACAAGAGATAAATAAGCACACAATGAAAGCAGTAAACTAAGATACCCTCCATATATGCATCCCCAGATGTATATACTTCGATATCCATAGCTACCCGATAAATATACCCGCAATTAAGTACCTTCATATATACATGTGTGTAACATGTAAATATTCTAGTAACCATAGCTAACTCTTCCCTAGACCGACAGTGGGACGGTCATGCTCTCACAACTCACCCTTACCTGAGCGTAGAGGCAATTGATCCATACATTACCATTCAAACGAATGGCATCCATACAATAGCACGTCGTATGGACGACGAAAATAAAAACCCCCATGTTAGTACTTAGATAGCCACCTAATAGTCCTTAACTGGGCATAAAGGAGGATGTCGCTAGCATAGTTTTGCAAATTAGTTTTGACAAATTTGCCTGTAGCTAAAGTTTTAGTTAAAATAGGCTTTTTAAAACCAAAACTTTGTTTTTAAAACAATGTACATGACAGTATTATGCTTAATCTTGCTCTGATACCAGCTGTAATAGAACCGCCCAATTTATATAAGATCAAGTACGGTTGTCCCCGCTAACACGTTGACACGCGCATACTTTCACTCATATAAACCCGGTAGTCCGCCGAGTGTCCCGAAAGACCTTGGTAAATCAACATCACAACCAAGATCGCGTGATTAAGCAAATACACATCACATACACAGGGTTGCAGCGGAAAATAATATCACAAGTGGATTCACAAATAATAGTACAAGTTTGGGTTTCAAAACCGATTAGTGAAAACAACATAGCTTTCAAAAGATTACATTAATATATGTTCCAAATACATTACTAGCATAAGTGACATCATCCGACAAAAGCATATAGATGAGAAGTACTATAGAATCACCGAGCCCATCGGTGGTTGGCCACCATCTTCAACAGGTCGAGAACTTCACCTGCAACATGGTGGGATAAACCCTGAGTACGAGAAGGTACTCAGCTAGACTTACCCGTCGAAAACCAAAAATAAACGACACCAAGGGTCATGCAAGGCTTATGAGGTGGGCTAGCTTGACACATTTGCATAAAAGAGCTTATGAGCATAGTAACCAATTTAAACTTAGCATCAAGCTTATCATCATTTACCTGTCCACTAGATTAGCACCTGTACTAGAGCACTCACTTATTAGGAGCAATCAATATTAACCATAGCAGGTATAATAAGGCTGACATAATCATATCATCATTTCCGAACCATTATGTTATTTAGTGTGTCTACATTGGAGATAAGCCCATCAAGTTCTCACTAACCGGGAGAGACGGCGACTCGAATCGAATTACAACTCAGTCCTTACGGCACTATTCACATGAGTCTATGACATTGCAGATAGGACCCTCCCTTTCTTCAAATTCTTGCGCGAAGTCCTTGACGTGGATCAAAGCAGAGGAGGCCATCGGAGCTCGCGGCTAAATATAGGGGGGGCATTTGTCTAGCATGTACAGAAATCCATGTAATTGTTGTTCTTCGTCTTGCCTTTGTTCTAGTTCAGTTAAGGAGCAAGAATTGGAGATTGCTGAACAACTGAATCATCTCTTTTCCTTTTAAAGAATTCAAAAATGGGTTTCTCTAACCATTTCGCCTAAAAATATACAAAGGTAGCCATTATATCATATGAACCAGGAAATTTGTGATAAGAAGCACATCGAATTTGATTTTTCTAGATATAATATACCATCCCAATCAATTTAGCATTCGGAAATCGGGAATTCGGAAGCAAAGAATAAAATTACCGCAGAACAAGCAAACGAACAATTTTGAATCTTCTTTCCTGTAAATCGTGCCCAAAAGAGTAGCAAACTAGATCACCACTGACCACTCACCAGTCACCAAGATGGATTGGATTGGGGATTTTAGACTCAGATCAGAGAACAGGGCAACCGGAGAGCTCCAAGCTAGGCGGAAGGCGCAGGCAGCCAGCGCCGACGCGGGCACGCGGTTCTGGACTGTATTCTAAGAGCGCGGACAAGGCGAGCGGACTGCGTAGGGTGGTGGCGTCCTGCAGACTGAAGACCTGCTCGTGCTAGCGCTGCTGGCCTGCTGTAGACGTCGGCGTCGTGGCCTCGTGGGGAGAGCAGAGAACGGGAGAAGTGCGGCGATGAGGCGGCGACCGGCGACCACTTGCAAGGCTGCAGGAGCCAGACGACGGCGTGACGGCGAGTCGCGAGCATTGCGGCTGCGATTTCTGCTCGCTGCTCAACTGGTGGCGGCGCGGTGGCCGGCTGCGGCCCTGCTGTGGCCAGCAGCGGCGGGCAGAGCAGCCAAAGGAATGAGGAGGAGAGGAGCAGGGTGACGATGGCAGATGGGGAAAGGAGAGGGAGAGAGAATGGAGAGAGCAGGGGGCAGGGCTCGGCTTTTCTCGTCTCCACGCGGCGCGAGCGTTGGCGAGGTGGCGCACAGGTGAGGCGCGAGGAGGCCACGCGGCGTTGCGCACTCAGTTCCGGTCGGCACTGTTGCAGCTACGAATTCAAATTTCCAATACTACCTCGAACGTACCACTGAAACCCATACTTTGTGCCTCCGTAGCTCCTAAACCATGATGAGTTAGTCAAAACTTTATTAATAAAAGTTGTAGATCTACATACCAGCTCCAACTTTTATTAAAGCTTCAAAGTCTAATTAGGCCTCGTTTGGGAGATACAAGGTTCCAAAGTGGGGTACACGAAAACTGAAATCATGCATTCAGTCATCCATGACTTAGCCAAATTTCAAGTGCTGAAAACAGCTGCTGATTTAAAGTTTGAGCCTCGGTTTGACTTGCTTACAAGCTGATCTAGCTCTTGGTCCAAACATAAAGTTTGTTGTACATAACATGGACTCCAACTTTTATTTAGGTTCCACTGCCATGCAAACACTCTAAGTTGCAGTTCAAACCAAGTCAAAGTAGCATCACTATAAAGCTTAAATCTGAGTTTTAGACTGATTGATGCATTTTCTTGACATTTGCCCAACATGAACTTTTCATGACTTTTGTTGTAGAGTTCATCTAGAGTCATTTGGGCAAGGTTTCAAGGTTTGGTTGACTTCATAGGTTTCCATCCACTTGATAAAGCAATTCATGCAAAGATATGACTTATCATTTCATGTGATTTTTTTATTCCAAACTTCATGAAACTTTTCCAGTGATCAATATAGATGGATATTGATGTGAGACACATAAAGATATTCCAATAACACCAGCCAAGCATATATCCTGAAAAGGGCCTATATGTAAAGCAAGGGTGCAATATCCGAGTTTAGGTTGGGGCTCATTTCCAAAGGTTTGACCTTGACATCTTCATCGTCACTCAATCTGTCATGTTTGAGCTCAAACCCATAGCTTAACTGGTGACAAACACCAGGGGTGTTACAATAGCCACTAAGGCGTAGGTTTCTTGCGGTCTGACCAATTTTTCTTGGCGTTTTTGTTATTAGCTTTCGATTTACATCTGCATATTTGTAGCTTTTGAGTTCAATTAGGTGGTGTTTGGTTGGCTCAAATGTAACGTAATCTGATTACTGAAGGTAACGAATCCCATTTCATATGTTTGGTTGTGGTGGTTTGTAATGTTTGGTTGCGGTGGTTTGTAATCAATTGACACTGTAATCGAATCCCTTACCTAAATAATATCTATACAAGCTTGTTGCCCCTCCTCCTCCACCTAATCAGATAGAGCACCCATACCGTAATCTGATTACGTTAGCAGAGTGCAACCAAAAAAAGAGGGTAATCATTCATTCCGCTGCTAAATACACTGTAATCTGATCCCCTTTGAGTTTACATTACCTTAGCACGAACCAAACACTATCTTACTGTCTTTAGCTCATTTGTAGATTCGGTATGGCACAGGTGGGTTCTTCTGAGGTTTCAAAGTCAAAAGGCTTAAAGGCACAAAAAATTCCTCATATGATTAAAAGAAGATCAAATAACCTTGTACCAATAACCAAAGTTCGTGTTTCTAGGCATTGACATGCTCGCTACTAGAGCTCTGTGTTCGCTGTCCACCCAAACAATATTGGCGAGACGTTGAGTGGAAATTTTTGGAACTTAAAATTATGTTTCGACTTTGGACATTAGAAATGGGGAAGCACGAGGCGAAGAAGGGCAGAAGCCTGGCTCTCTTGACCTGGGGTCAACCAGGAGTCCAGGACACTAATCGTTCACCTAATTGGTATAACTGATCCACGCGTGTTGCTACATTCTCATCTTCAAACTCTCCCATTTAATTGTGGTCTCTGGGGTAGGTGGTCGATCACATCTGTATGGACGCTGCGGACTCTTGGGTAGCCGTACGTTTGGGTGAAAAGCAGCGAATGGCCGCTTGGTGCTAGCAGAGCCTGATGGAGACTAGATTAATTGATGAACAGAGGTTACCATCCTGATTACTGTTTACTTTGACCCTTACGCTTTGTAACAGGTACCGCTATAGTAGTGTGGACCAGGAAATGGGAACAAGGTGACCGTGCACTGATCATTTTAGAATCTAGATATGTTCTCTGCCTGTTTTATTTGTCTGAATTATCATCTTTTGATCACTCCACTGGTATCTTTTTGTCCAGACATCTATGGTCGGAGATGCTATATGAGAATTTAAAGCAGTTTAATTTATTCTGAACAACATGTTTTTGTTATTAGCTTTCGATTTACATCTTGCATATTTGTAGCTTTTGAGTTCAATTAGGTGGTGTTTGGTTGGCTCAAATGTAACGTAATCTGATTACTGAAGGTAACGAATCCCATTTCATATGTTTGGTTGTGGTGGTTTGTAATGTTTGGTTGCGGTGGTTTGTAATCAATTGACACTGTAATCGAATCCCTTACCTAAATAATATCTATACAAGCTTGTTGCCCCTCCTCCTCCACCTAATCAGATACAGCACCCATACCGTAATCTGATTACGTTAACAGAGTGCAACCAAAAAAAGAGGGTAATCATTCATTCCGCTGCTAAATACACTGTAATCTGATCCCCTTTGAGTTTACATTACCTTAGCACGAACCAATCACTGTCTTACTGTCTTTAGCTCATTTGTAGATTCGGTATGGCACCGGTGGGTTCTTCTGAGGTTTCAAAGTCAAGAGGCTTAAAGGCACAAAAAAATTCCTCATATGATTAAAAGAAGATCAAATAAGCCTATACCAATAACCAAGGTTCGCGTTTGTAAGCTTTGACATTCGCTACTAGAGCTCGTGTTCGCCATCCACCCAAACAATATTGGCGAGACGTTGAGTGGAAATTTTTGGAACTTAAAATTATGTTTCGACTTTGGACATTAGAAATGGGGAAAATTATGTTTCGACTTTGGACATTAGAAATGGGGAAGCGGGAGGCGAAGAAGGGCAGAAGCCTGGCTCTCTAGACCTGGGGTCAACCAGGAGTCCAGGACACTAATCATTCACCTAATTGGTATAACTGATCCACGCGTGTTGCTACATTCTCACCTTCAAACTCTCCCGTTTAATTGCGGACTCTTGTGTAGGTGGTCGATCACATCTGTATGGACGCTGCGGACTCTTGGGTAGCCGTACGTTTGGGTGAAAAGCAGCGAATGGCCGCTTGGTGCTAGCAGAGCCTGATGGAGACTAGATTAATTGATGAACAGAGGTTACCATCCTGATTACTGTTTACTTTGACCCTTACGCTTTGTAACAGGTACCGCTATAGTAGTGTGGACCAGGAAATGGGAACAAGGTGACCGTGCACTGATCATTTTAGAATCTAGATATGTTCTCTGTCTGTTTTATTTGTCTGAATTATCATCTTTTGATCACTCCACTGGTATCTTTTTGTCCAGACATCTATGGTCGGAGATGCTATATGAGAATTTAAAGCAGTTTAATTTATTCTGAACAACATGTTTTTGTTATTAGCTTTCGATTTACATCTTGCATATTTGTAGCTTTTGAGTTCAATTAGGTGGTGTTTGGTTGGCTCAAATGTAACGTAATCTGATTACTGAAGGTAACGAATCCCATTTCATATGTTTGGTTGTGGTGGTTTGTAATGTTTGGTTGCGGTGGTTTGTAATCAATTGACACTGTAATCGAATCCCTTACCTAAATAATATCTATACAAGCTTGTTGCCCCTCCTCCTCCACCTAATCAGATAGAGCACCCATACCGTAATCGATTACGTTAGCGAGTGCAACCAAAAAAAGGGTAATCATTCATTCATTGCTAAATAATAATCGTAATCTGATCCCCTTTGAGTTTACATTACCTTAGCACGAACCAAACACTATCTTACTGTCTTTAGCTCATTTGTAGATTCGGTATGGCACCGGTGGGTTCTTCTGAGGTTTCAAAGTCAAAAGGCTTAAAGGCACAAAAAAATTCCTCATATGATTAAAAGAAGATCAAATAAGCCTGTACCAATAAACAAGGTTCGCGTTTCTAGGCATTGACATTCGCTACTAGAGCTCGTGTTCGCCATCCACCCAAACAATATTGGCGAGACGTTGAGTGGAAATGGGGAAGCACATGGCGAACAAGGGCAGAAGCCTGGCTTTCTTGACCTGGGGTCAACCAGGAGTCCAGGACACTATTCGTTCACCTGATTGGTATAACTAATCCACGCGTGTTGCTACATTGTCAGCTTCAAACTCTCCCGTAGGCGGTCGATCACATTTGTACAGACGCTGCTAGAAAAAACACCTCATCAATAGCGTTGCAGGAAAACGCCGTGTGAAACCTGTGCAGGCTGTGCTGCCTAGTGCTGGGAAATTAATGCGGTACAGGTGTTGTATGAAAAGCAGCGAATGGCCGCTTGGCGCTAGCAGAGCCTTGGCAGCAAATACTACTGGCCGCCAGACCACTCCCCTCCTCCATTCACATTGTATTATTTTTCAGTTCTCACACATCTTGTGAGCGTTTCCTCTGTGGCGAAGAGTGTTGGGGATCGCCCAAAAAAGATGGTCACCCTCGAGGTCGTTTTGTTTAGCATGATCAACTCAGCCCCACAGAATAAGTAGCCTCAGGTGAGGGTTCCTAACCTCGAGGAACAAATCTGGCATGAAAGACAGTTCCAACCTCGTGACGCTGCAGCGAGGTTACCGTCTGCTTGGCCGAAATTGGCCGAAAAAACAAGCCAAAACACTGTTCTGACTAAATTGTTGTGAGAGAAAAACAATGTTCCGGCTGAAAAAACAAAGCTGAATAGTACGGATTATAAGGTCAAGCGAACGGGGCCTATAGATGGCCAACGGGCCGGCCCGGTCCGGCATGGCACGAGCCCGTGCTAGGCACGGCCCGATAGGGCACGGCGCGGAAGGGCCCATCGGGCCACCGTGCCGTGCCGCACCAGTCCATCGTGCCTGGCCGACGGCCCAAGCACGGCCTGTCGGGCCAATTTCCGTGCCGGGCCGGCCCGATGAGCCCGGCCTTTTTAGCAGGTCGGGTCGGCCCAAGGCCCACCAAATGCGACAGAGAGGAGGGGGAGGCGAGGAGTGGAGGTGGCGGCGGCCGCCGGTGAGCTCCCAGGGTCGCTTGATGCCGAATCCGGCGATGTAGCTGGCAGAGGAGGTGAGTCCGGCGAAGTAGCTGGCGGAGGAGGTGAGTCCGGCCGGATCTAGGTCGCTCTGCTCGAAGCCACTGCAGGGGGGACGCGGAGGAGGTGACCAGACGCGCGGGGGGTCGTGGAGGAGGCGGCCGTTGCCGTGCTCGACGCCGGCGCTGCCATCACGCTGGACTTCAACGTGGTCGAGGGACGGGGAGTAACCGAGGAGGAGCGGGGTCGGCGCCACGGAGGGGATGGAGGCCGCTCCGCTCGAAGCCGTGCGGGGGGCGCGGAGGAGGCGGCCACAGCCAGATGTGCGGGGGGCCGTGGAGGCGGCGGCCACCGCCGCACTCGACGCCGTCGCGTGGTGGAGGTGGAGCTCTAGAGGCGGCGGCATGGGGATGGGGGAGGCGGAGTGGAGTGGAGGTGGAGGCAGCGGCGTGGCCGGGGATGGGGTAGGCCGGATGGAGGTATTATGGAGGCGGAGTGGAGTGGAGGTGGAGGTGGCCGACGTGGCCTTTTTAGCAGGCCGGGCCGCTCCCGGGCCTGCCTGCGTAATAGCAGGTCGCGCCATGCCGCCCGACGTGCCTGGGGAGCGGCCCAGTCACGGCCTGCTCCACCAGGCCGGACGGGCCCGCTGGCCACCGGTCTGGGCCAAAAAAATGGCTTCGGGCCGGGCCAACGGGTTGCGGGCTGCATGGCCATATATACGCGAGGTCAGTCTCGAAGCCGGGAAACAATTACTGATCATCGAGCACTAATGAAGCTTACCCTCGAGCGCTTGAAGCTGACTTCGAGCGCCGAGTTGTCCACTATCTTGTGCAGGGTCGTTGAAACAAGCTGAGGGTCGTGGCGTGAAGGTGGCGTCTCTTTGGTCCGAGGCTAAGGTGGTCTCGGGCCCGAGGTCAGGGACACGGAGGTGCTAAAAATGTGGGAGCTTGAATCACGTGGCTTGCTGAGAGCGTGATTGGCGTGACTGATTGAAGGCGTGGGAAGCGTGATTAAGGAGGAGACAAGTCATACAAGTTACCTCTTAAAAAGACCTCTATGTAAAGTATATTCTAGGAATGTAGTGGGTGAGTAAGGGTAATTGCGGAATGTAAAGTGTCCTCCGAGACACTATAAAAGGAGAGCCCTAGTTCTTGGAATCGAATCACAAGGACTGCTCTAATCCTATCACACTCGAGCCTCCTGAAACTTGTTTCCCAACAAAGAGGATGAAGCTTTGCCTCTGCCTCGTTTGACTGATTATCATCTTGTTGTTGCTGCTGCTGCTGCTAGGACTATAAGGTACTCCGCTGTAATCTTTTTCTTCCGACCAATGTTGTTTTCCTGCTCCCTTCCGGTTCGTTCTCTTACAAAATGTTTCAGTGTTCGCCTGTTCTTGGGGTAGAATGAAATTTGCCGTTTGACATTATGATCGATAAGGCAGGAGCCCATGCCAAACTCAAATCCATTGAGTATCCTTTAGCCGAGATGTATGTACCGCCAAATATTCTTGGCATTGGCAGGCAGACGATGATGCAAGGAAAGGTTAAGCTAATGGAGAATCAATTGCTACTCCTTGCCTCTCTTTACTGGGCTGCAGTCCTTGCGGTATTAGGGGGTGTTTGTTTCCAATTCCTAAACTTTATCGAATGTTTGATACATGCATGGAGTATTAAATATAGACTATTTACGAAACTAAATGCATAGATTGAGACTGTTTTGCGAGACGAATTTTTTAAGCCTAATTAGTCCACGATTTGACAATGTGGTACTACAGTAAACATATACTAATGGCGGATTAATTAGACTTAATAAATTCGTCTCGCGGATTACTGACGGATTCTGTAATTTGTTTTTTTATTAGTATCCGAACACCCCACGTGACACCTCCTAAACTTTAGTCACTGGATCCAAACGCCCCCTTAGTCAGTTCACTTACAGGGTGTGAGGAACGACGTAGTCCATCTTCTCATCATTCCTCACTTTTTTGTTTGGTTTGCTGAATGGAATAAGTTGATCTATCACCGTTTCATTTCTCACAGGCTAATAGTTGGTAACAGTACGAGGAATGGAATCATTCTACCGAATTTGAGTAATTGACTCATGACACGTGCATCACCTTATGGAATCTGGGAACCCTTGGCTGCATAGCATTTAAACCGTTTTTGTTTTCCAGAACTGATTATCCAAATATTGGTCTGTTTCTGTTTTTCAGAACTGATAATCAAGCAAGGACCTTATTCCAAGTTTCCAACTAGTTTGTTGCGGAACCTCTGTGGACTTGCCACTCAATACAAGACACCACCTGCTAATGGTTTGATCTTTGAGCCAAAGCTAGATGGAATCAAGAACAGCTCGCACGGGTAAGTCGACCCCTCACCGGCGATCTCGCACACAAACTACGGCTGGAGGTAGAAGAGGGAGGGAGAACAGTTCATCTGGTGACCCGATTCAAGGTTTTGAGGATCCAAGCGAGCTGCTAGAAGGGTTGAAGGAGCTGCTACAAGGGGGGCACCAGATTTCACATACCAACGACGACAATTCGGTACGTAATCTAAACAAAACATTCATGGATCCAAAAATATAATATTGAAGAACTAAAAATTGTTGAGAATCTAACTGGTGTTGAGGACAGATGGACTGGCGTCTCATGGAAGCAGCCATAATTGGTGACGCCGTATCTATGGAGAACCTGTATTTACACGATCCGAACATTCTGCTTGGCACCACTCCGCAGAGGAACACCTGCCTCCACATCGCTTCCGTCCATGGCCACGAGGTGTTCTGCAAGGCCGTGCTGGCTCTGAACCCGTCACTCGCTGGCAGAATCAATGCAGACGGCGAGACGCCGCTTCACAGCGCCGTGACAAACGGACGTGTTTCTGTAACCTCTGTTTTACTCGTGTGCTGCCGCGATCAGCAGCTGGGCGAGGCGATCTTGAAGCAAGACAAGAACTGATTCAACGCACTGCACAACGCCATCCGTAGCGGATACAGGAAGCTCGCGCTCGAACTGATTGAAGCAGAGCCTGCCTTGTCGCGCGCTGTGAACAAGCACAACGACTCACCCATGTTCATGGCAGTGATGAGAGATTATGCTGATGTCTTCGAGAAACTGTTGGAGATTCCTGATTCAGCTCATGTGGGACCCAACGGCTGGAATGCTCTGCATGCTGCCGTGAGAAACGGTAACTCTGGTGAGAAATGCGTACTATCTGGCGGAACAAAAAATTTTAGTGTATTCTTTACCACTTCGTGTCTATTACATGTCTTTACTGCCTTTGTTTGCAGCCATCGCTAAAAAGATTATGGAGACACGTCCTGAGCTGGCAAGAGAAGAATGCAATGGCAATTCTCCAATGCACCTGGCTGTATAATGGGACAAGATTGACGTGCTAAGAGTATTGTTGGAACATGATCGGTCTTTAGGGTATTTAGTCAACTCAGTGAGTGCCCCTCTTCTTAATGCTGCTGCACAACGAGGACATGTTGGTGTTGCTCGAGAGCTTCTTAAACATTGTCCAGATGCTCCCTATTGCGATAAAAATGGCTGGACATGTCTGCACAAGGCTGTAGACTATGAAAAGACGGAGTTCGTAGAATTTGTACTCGGTTCGCCACAGCTTGGTAAGCTCATTAACATGCAAAATTCAGTCGGAGATACTGCTCTGCATATGGCAGTCCTGAAGTGCAATCCGAAGATGGTCGCCTCTTTACTGCATCACCAAGATACGGACGTCACAGTGGTTAACAACGGAGGTGTCCCAGTAAAGGGGAATTTATATGGTGCCACTGATCATGCCAAGACTTTAAACTGGGTACGTATACATGTTTGCTCAGTTTGTTGTTGGTCCACTAAATCAGCATGTATGCCAGCCTTCATCACCGTCATATTATTGTTCCCCACCTAAGATGCGTTAAGCAACGGTTCTCATTTTTTTCCAATCATTCTAAAATTTCTCTAACTAGTTTACGCAAACAACACCGATTTTAAAACTAATTTACTACTTTGATTTTAGCAACCGTGCCAACAAACGTTTTAGTTTGATTGGACACTTCATATTATTATGAAATGATTTTACATATTACTCCCTCTGTTTCAAATTGTAGGTTGTTTGAGCTTTTCTAGATTCATGGATTTTGCTATGCATCTAGATACACGCGAAGTCTATATACATAGCAAAAACTGTGTATCTAGAAAAGTCAAACGACGTGTAATTTGAAATGGAGTGAGTACAAAAAATGGTTGCATCCCTTTGGTATCCATGCAGAACGGATTGTGAAATCTAGATGGAATTCAATACCATTTAAGCACGCTGTAACAATGTAGGGTTTTTTTTATAGAAGGCCATTGCAGCAATGAAACCGAAGGGAACAGCACTAAAAAAAAGTCGTTGCACCAACCTAGCTTGTGATTGTAGATTTTCATTTTTTTTCCAAGAGTATTATATTAATTAAAAGTTCCATTTGCATGCTTCTTTGCACCGACCTCGTGATTGTAGATTTTCATTTGTCCAATAGTATTATATTAATTACTACAAGTTCTATTTGCATGCTTCTTTGGATTTTTGCAGAATGAAATATCCATGCTTTTGTTGAAAGCTGATCCTCAAGAGGCAGGATCTATTTATAATCTCCACAAGGATGCCAAGGATGAAATGACAAACTTATCAAGAACGGATATCAAGTCACTGACTCAAACGTACACAGGCAACACTTCCTTAGTGGCAATCCTCCTCGCGACAATTACCTTTGCTGCTGCTTTTACTTTGCCAGGAGGTTACAGCAGTGATGCCGGAAGCCAGGGACTTCCCATTATGGTCAGGAAGGCTGCGTTTCAAGCATTCTTGATCTCTGACACCTTAGCAATGTGCGCTTCACTTGCTGTGGCTTTCATATGCATCATAGCAAAGTGGGAGGATCTTGAGTTCTTGCTTTACTACAGATCTTTTACAAAGAAGCTTATGTGGTTTGCGTACGTGGCAACTACCACAGCATTCGCAACTGGTTTATACACAGTTCTGGCCCCTCGTCTCCTCTGGTTGTCTGTTACGGTTTGCGTTCTGACAGGTTTATTGCCCATCCTTACTAAACTACTAGGTGAATGGCCCATCTTAAAACTGAGATTTCGGCTGGGTCGGAAATTCAAGTCTGAGCTCCTTGATATGGTCTAATATCTCTGTGCCTCTTGGTATTCCAGATACTTTCTCATTTTATGGAAGGAATAAGAAAAATGTGTGTAAGTATTATTTTGGTAATTCGGAATTCCATGTAATACCTGAACCATGTACTTTACGTCAAGCTTGAGCAGATGAGTAATGTTTCATTCTGTTGATGAGGAATATTACATGATGAATATTCTGGGGAAAATGAGCAGTAGTGCCATGAAACATGCTCATTGATACTTTTTAAATATAATTGTTTGTAATGAGGTTATGGAGCTTTGGATCTGAAATATTATTTCACCATGAAACAATAATACTGGGGAAGAAATATATTTTAATCAAAAGGATGCATGTCTCTATCGGCAAGATATAATAAGCGACATCTTTTGGGACTGAGCATTAGTTCAGTAGTGGAATGGCTTTTTTCTGAGAGTTAAACACAGTATAGCTCGCATAAATGAAATCAGAGATCCTGTTGCACATAATAACCACAAAAATGCTCCAAGAAACGGTGCCCACCAGCGTCATCTTGTTGTAGGGACTACGGAGTAGGGGAAGCATACACCTCAAAAAATAAATGTGCTCTAATTATATGATCCGGCACAAGTGTGCCCTGAGCTTCATTAAATGCAGAACTGACATCAAACTGGAAACTAAAATGCTTGCAACTCCAAAACCAATCAACATTGAACATTTGAAACTAGGAAGGAACATGAATGAAAACATAAACAAAAATGCAACATAAAAGGCCACAAAAACATCAACAGATCAACATTGTTTCACATTACTAAAGTTATCACTACAGCTAAAATTTGGACAAGGATACAGTTAATCCAGCAAACCATCTTACAACCAAGACATAGCAATCCTGAAGATACAAGGCAAAGGATATACAGAACATGAACAACACAAAATGGTACAGATGTTTCAACCAATGGCATATCCTAGAGCTTCCTAATTGTTGGTCGGTAGCGCAGGAAGCTGAAAAGATACAGAGCAATACTTTCAGACTGACCTGATTATTCAAGTTACAACAACTCCTACATTTTTTTGGTATCTGACACGCACCTACTCATCACAAAGTTCAACTAGTTTGCCACAATAAGCTCATCTTCAGGATCGGCATTTTGAGGTTGCATGGTCAATTCATCATCAGCTGCGCTGAAATGATATTTCTCTCCAACAGCTCTCAGAAGCTGGTAAACTTCAAACACTGTAGGTCTTTCCTTCGGAGAAGAAAGCACGCAACCTTCATGCATTGAAGCAGCTCAGCATCATTGTCCTTCCCAATCAAGGACTTGTCAACCGCATCCTGAAGTATAGAGTTGTTTGATAGGTAAGTCATCCAATCCACCAAACTGCCTTTGATGTTCTCTGGGGCATTTGACACATGTGTTGGCTCTTCACGAGTGACGAGTTCAAGTAAGATGACTCCAAAACTATAGACATCTCCTTTAGGGGTGGCCACAAGGGTGCGTGTATACTCAGGAGCTACGTACCCCAAATCACCAAACTCACCATTGACAAATGTGCTCAGGTGGGTATCAATGGGATTCATGAGCCTTGCCAACCCAAAATCAGGGATCTTAGGCTCATAGTCATCATCAAGCAATATGCACATCTTCAGGATCGGCATTTTGAGGTTGCATGGTCAATTCATCATCAGCTGCGCTGAAATGATATTTCTCTCCAACAGCTCTCAGAAGCTAGTAAACTTCAAACACTGTAGGTCTTTCCTTCGGAGAAGAAAACACACAAGAGCACGCAACCTTCTGCATTGAAGCAGCTCAGCATCATTGTTTCTAAGTCAAAAGGCTTAAAGGCACAAAAAATTCCTCATATGATTAAAAGAAGATCAAATAAGCCTGTACCAATAACCAAAGTTCGCGTTTCTAGGCATTGACATGCTCGCTACTGGAGCTCTGTGTTCGCCGTCCACCCAAACAATATTGGCGAGATGTTGAGTGGAAATTTTTGGAACTTGAAATTATGTTTCGACTTTGGACATTAGAAATGGGGAAGCACGAGGCGAAGAAGGGCAGAAGCCTGGCTCTCTTGACCTGGGGTCAACCAGGAGTCCAGGACACTAATCGTTCACCTAATTGGTATAACTGATCCACGCGTGTTGCTACATTCTCAGCTTCAAACTCTCCCGTTTAATTGCGGACTCTTGGGTAGGTGGTCGATCACATCTGTATGGACGCTGCGGACTCTTGGGTAGCCGTACGTTTCGGTGAAAAGCAACGAATGGCCGCTTCGTGCTAGCAAAGCCTGATGGAGACTAGATTAATTGACGAAGAGAGGTTACCGTCCTGATTACTGTTTACTAGGACCCTTACGCTTTGTAACAGGTACCGCTATAGTAGTGTGGACCAGGAAATGGGAACAAGATGACCGTGCACTGATCATTTTAGAATCCAGATATGTTCTCTGCCTGTTTTATTTGTCTGAATTATCATGTTTTGATCACTCCACTGGTATCTTTTTGTCCAGACATCTATGGTCAGAGATGCTATATGAGAATTTAAAGCAGTTTAATTTATTCTGAACAACATGTTTTTGTTATTAGCTTTCGATTTACATCTTGCATATTTATAGCTTTTGAGTTCAATTAGGTGGTGTTATGTTGGCTCAAATGTAACGTAATATGATTACTGAAGGTAAGGAATCCCATTACATATGTTTGGTTGCGGTGGTTTGTAATGTTTGGTTGCGGTGGTTTGTAATCAATTGATACTGTAATCGAATCCCTTACCTAAATAATATCTATACAAGCTTGTTACCCCTCCTCCTCCACCGTAATCAGATACATCAACCCACACCGTAATCTGATCAGGTTAACAGAGTGCAACCAAACAAAGAGGGTAATCATTCATTCCACGGCGAAATACACTGTAATCTGATCCCCTTTGTGTTTACATTACCTTAGCACGAACCAAACACTATCTTAGTGTCTTTAGCTCATTTGTAGATTCGGTATGGCACAGGTGGGTTCTTGTGAGGTTTCCAAGTCAAAAGGCTTAAAGGCACAAAAAATTCCTCATATGATTAAAAGAAGATCAAATAAGGCTGTACCAATAACCAAAGTTCGCGTTTCTAGGCATTGACATCCTCGCTAGCTCTGTGTTCGCCGCCCACCCAAACAATATTGGCGAGACGTTGAGTGAAAATTTTTGGAACTTGAAATTATGTTTCGACTTTGGACATTAGAAATGGGGAAGCACGAGGCGAAGAAGGGCAGAAACTTGGCTCTCTTGACCTGGGGTCAACCAGGAGTCCAGGACACTAATCGTTCACCTAATTGGTATAACTGATCCACGCGTGTTGCTACATTCTCAGCTTCAAACTCTCCCATTTAATTGCGTACTCTTGGGTAGGTGGTCGATCACATCTGTATGGACGCTACGGACTCTTGGGTAGCCGTACGTTTGGGTGAAAAGCAGCGAATGGCCGCTTGGTGCTAGCAGAGCCTGATGGAGACTAGATTAATTGATGAACAGAGGTTACCGTCCTGATTACTATTTACTAGGACCCTTACGCTTTGTAACAGGTACCGCTATAGTAGCGTGGACCAGGAAATGGGAACAAGGTGACCGTGCACTGATCATTTTAGAATCCAGATATGTTCTCTGCCTGTTTTATTTGACTGAATTATCATCTTTTGATCACTCCACTGGTATCTTTTTGTCCAGACATCTGTGGTCAGAGATGCTATATGAGAATTTAAAGCAGTTTAATTTATTCTGAACAACATATTTTTGTTATTAGCTTTCGAGTTACATCTTGCATATTTGTAGCTTTTGAGTTCAATGAGGTGGTGTTTGGTTGGCTCAAATGTAACGTAATCTAATTACTGAAGGTAAGGAACCCCATTACATATGTTTGGTTGCGGTGGTTTGTAATGTTTGGTTGCGGTGGTTTGTAATCAATTGATACTGTAATCGAATCCCTTACCTAAATAATATCTATACAAGCTTGTTACCCCTCCTCCTCCACCGTAATCAGATACAGCAACCCACACCGTAATCGGATTAGGTTAACAGAGTGCAACCAAACAAAGAGGGTAATCATTCATTCCACTGCTAAATACACTGTAATCTGATCCCCTTTGCATTTACGTTACCTTAGCACGAACCAAACACCATCTTAGTGTCTTTAGCTCATTTGTAGATTCGGTATGGCACAGGTGGGTTCTTGTGAGGTTTCAAAGTCAAAAGGCTTAAAGGCACAAAAAATTCCTCATATGATTAAAAGAAGATCAAATAAGCCTGTACCAATAACCAAAGTTCGTGTTTCTAGGCATTAACATCCTCGCTACTGGAGCTCTGTGTTCGCCGCCCAGCCAAACAATATTGGCGAGACGTTGAGTGGAAATTTTTGGAACTTGAAATTATGTTTCGACTTTGGACATTAGAAATGGGGAAGCACGAGGCGAAGAAGGGCATAAGCCTGCCTCTCTTGACCTGGGGTCAACCAGGAGTCCAGGACACTAATCGTTCACCTAATTGGTATAACTGATCCACGCGTGTTGCTGCATTCTCAGCTTCAAACTCTCCCGTTTAATTGCGTACTCTTGGGTAGGTGGTCGATCACATCTGTATGGACGCTACGGACTCTTGGGTAGCCGTACGTTTGGGTGAAAAGCAACGAATGGTCGCTTGTTGCTAGCAGAGCCTGATGGAGACTAGATTAATTGACGAAGAGAGGTTACCGTCCTGATTACTGTTTACTAGGACCCTTACGCTTTGTAACAGGTACCGCTATAGTAGTGCGGACCAGGAAATGGGAACAAGGTGACCGTGCACTGATCATTTTAGAATCCAGATATGTTCTCTGCCTGTTTTATTTGTCTGAATTATCATCTTTTGATCACTCCACTGGTATGTTTTTGTCCAGACATCTATGGTCAGAGATGCTATATGAGAATTTAAAGCAGTTTAATTTATTTTGAACAACATGTTTTTGTTATTAGCTTTCGAGTTACATCTTGCATATTTGTAGCTTTTGAGTTCAATTAGGTGGTGTTTGGTTGGCTCAAATGTAACGTAATCTGATTACTGAAGGTAAGGAATCCCATTACATATGTTTGGTTGCGGTGGTTTGTAATGTTTGGTTGTGGTGGTTTGTAATCAATTGATACTGTAATCGAATCCCTTACGTAAATAATACCTATACAAGCTTGTTACCCCTCCTCCTCGACCGTAATCAGATACAGCAATCCACACCGTAATCTGATTAGGTTAACAGAGTGCAACCAAACAAAGAGGGTAATCATTCATTCCACTGCTAAATACACTGTAATCTGATCCCCTTTGCATTTACGTTACCTTAGCACGAACCAAACACTATCTTAGTGTCTTTAGCTCATTTGTAGATTCGGTATGGCACAGGTGGGTTCTTGTGAGGTTTCAAAGTCAAAAGGCTTAAAGGCACAAAAAATTTCTCATATGATTAAAAGAAGATCAAATAAGCCTGTACCAATAACCAAAGTTCGTGTTTCTAGGCATTAACATCCTCGCTACTGGAGCTCTGTGTTCGCCGCCCAGCCAAACAATATTGGCGAGATGTTGAGTGGAAATTTTTGGAACTTGAAATTATGTTTCGACTTTGGACATTAGAAATGGGGAAGCACGAGGCGAAGAAGGGCATAAGACTGGCTCTCTTGACCTGGGGTCAACCAAGAGTCCAGGGCACTAATCGTTCACCTAATTGGTATAACTGATCCACGCGTGTTGCTACATTCTCAGCTTCAAACTCTCCCATTTAATTGCGGACTCTTGGGTAGGTGGTCGATCACATCTGTATGGACGCTACGGACTCTTGGGTAGCCGTACGTTTGGGTGAAAAGCAGCGAATGGCCGCTTGGTGCTAGCAGAGCCTGATGGAGACTAGATTAATTGATGAACAGAGGTTACCGTCCTGATTACTGTTTACTAGGACCCTTACGCTTTGTAACAGGTACCGCTATAGTAGTGCGGACCAGGAAATGGGAACAAGGTGACCGTGCACTGATCATTTTAGAATCCAGATATGTTCTCTGCCTGTTTTATTTGTCTGAATTATCATGTTTTGATCACTCCACTGGTATCTTTTTGTCCAGACATCTATGGTCAGAGATGCTATATGAGAATTTAAAGCAGTTTAATTTATTTTGAACAACATGTTTTTGTTATTAGCTTTCGAGTTACATCTTGCATATTTGTAGCTTTTGAGTTCAATTAGGTGGTGTTTGGTTGGCTCAAATGTAACGTAATCTGATTACTGAAGGTAAGGAATCCCATTACATATGTTTGGTTGCGGTGGTTTGTAATGTTTGGTTGTGGTGGTTTGTAATCAATTGATACTGTAATCGAATCCCTTACGTAAATAATACCTATACAAGCTTGTTACCCCTCCTCCTCGACCGTAATCAGATACAGCAATCCACACCGTAATCTGATTAGGTTAACAGAGTGCAACCAAACAAAGAGGGTAATCATTCATTCCACTGCTAAATACACTGTAATCTGATCCCCTTTGCATTTACGTTACCTTAGCACGAACCAAACACTATCTTAGTGTCTTTAGCTCATTTGTAGATTCGGTATGGCACAGGTGGGTTCTTGTGAGGTTTCAAAGTCAAAAGGCTTAAAGGCACAAAAAATTTCTCATATGATTAAAAGAAGATCAAATAAGCCTGTACCAATAACCAAAGTTCGTGTTTCTAGGCATTAACATCCTCGCTACTGGAGCTCTGTGTTCGCCGCCCAGCCAAACAATATTGGCGAGATGTTGAGTGGAAATTTTTGGAACTTGAAATTATGTTTCGACTTTGGACATTAGAAATGGGGAAGCACGAGGCGAAGAAGGGCATAAGACTGGCTCTCTTGACCTGGGGTCAACCAAGAGTCCAGGGCACTAATCGTTCACCTAATTGGTATAACTGATCCACGCGTGTTGCTACATTCTCAGCTTCAAACTCTCCCATTTAATTGCGGACTCTTGGGTAGGTGGTCGATCACATCTGTATGGACGCTACGGACTCTTGGGTAGCCGTACGTTTGGGTGAAAAGCAACGAATGGTCGCTTGTTGCTAGCAGAGCCTGATGGAGACTAGATTAATTGACGAAGAGAGGTTACCGTCCTGATTACTGTTTACTAGGACCCTTACGCTTTGTAACAGGTACCGCTATAGTAGTGCGGACCAGGAAATGGGAACAAGGTGACCGTGCACTGATCATTTTAGAATCCAGATATGTTCTCTGCCTGTTTTATTTGTCTGAATTATCATGTTTTGATCACTCCACTGGTATCTTTTTGTCCAGACATCTATGGTCAGAGATGCTATATGAGAATTTAAAGCAGTTTAATTTATTTTGAACAACATGTTTTTGTTATTAGCTTTCGAGTTACATCTTGCATATTTGTAGCTTTTGAGTTCAATTAGGTGGTGTTTGGTTGGCTCAAATGTAACGTAATCTGATTACTGAAGGTAAGGAACCCCATTACATATGTTTGGTTGCGGTGGTTTGTAATGTTTGGTTGCGGTGGTTTGTAATCAATTGATACTGTAATCGAATCCCTTACCTAAATAATATCTATACAAGCTTGTTACCCCTCCTCCTCCACCGTAATCAGATACAGCAACCCACATCGTAATCGTATTAGGTTAACAGAGTGCAACCAAACAAAGAGGGTAATCATGCATTCCACTGCTAAATACACTGTAATCTGATCCCCTTTGTGTTTACATTACCTTAGCACGAACCAAACACTATCTTAGTGTCTTTCGCTCATTTGTAGATTCGGTATGGCACAGGTGGGTTCTTGTGAGGTTTCGAAGTCAAAAGGCTTAAAGGCACAAAAAATTCCTCATATGATTAAAAGAAGATCAAATAAGCCTGTACCAATAACCAAAGTTCGTGTTTCTAGGCATTGACATCCTCGCTACTGGAGCTCTGTGTTCGCCGCCCACCCAAACAATATTGGCGAGACGTTGAGTGAAAATTTTTGGAACTTGAAATTATGTTTCGACTTTGGACATTAGATATGGGGAAGCACGAGGCGAAGAAGGGCAGAAGCTTGGCTCTCTTGACCTGGGGTCAACCAGGAGTCCAGGACACTAATCGTTCACCTAATTGGTATAACTGATCCACGCGTGTTGCTGCATTCTCAGCTTCAAACTCTCCCATTTAATTGCGTACTCTTGGGTAGGTGGTCGATCACATCTGTATGGACGCTACGGACTCTTGGGTAGCCGTACGTTTGGGTGAAAAGCTGCGAATGGCCGCTTGGTGCTAGCAGAGCCTGATGGAGACTAGATTAATTGATGAACAGAGGTTACCGTCCTGATTACTGTTTACTAGGACCCTTACGCTTTGTAACAGGTACCGCTATAGTAGTGTGGACCAGGAAATGGGAACAAGGTGACCGTGCACTGATCATTTTAGAATCCAGATATGTTCTCTTCCTGTTTTATTTGTCTGAATTATCATCTTTTGATCACTCCACTGGTATCTTTTTGTCCAGACATCTTTGGTCAAAGAGAGATGCTATATGAGAATTTAAAGCAGTTTAATTTATTCTTAACAACATGTTTTTGTTATTAGCTTTCAATTTACATCTTGCATATTTGTAGCTTTTGAGTTCAATGAGGTGGTGTTTGGTTGGCTCTAATGGAACGTAATCTGATTACTGAAGGTAACGAATCTCATTTCATATGTTTGGTTGTGGTGGTTTGTAATGTTTGGTTGCGGTGGTTTGTAATCAATTGACACTGTAATCGAATCCCTTACCTAAATAATATCTATACAAGCTTGTTACCCCTCCTCCTCCACCTAATCAGATACAGCACCCATACCGTGACGTTAACAGAGTGCAACCAAAAAAAGAGGGTAATCATTCATTCCGCTACTAAATACACTGTAATCTGATCCCCTTTGCGTTTACATTACCTTAGCACGAACCAAACACTATCTTCCTGTCTTTAGCTCATTTGTAGATTAGGTATGGCACCGGTGGGATCTTGTGAGGTTTCAAAGTCAAAAGGCTTAAAGGCACAAAAAATTCCTCAAATGATTAAAAGAAGATCAAATATGCCTGTACCAATAACCAAAGTTCACGTTTCTAGGCATTGACATTCGCTACTAGAGCTCGTGTTCGCGATCCACCCAAACAATATTGGCGAGACGTTGAGTGGAACTGGGGAAGCACAAGGCGAACAAGGGCAGAAGCCTGGCTCTCTTGACCTGGGGTCAACCAGGAGTCCAGGACACTAATCGTTCACCTGATTGGTATAACTGATCCACGCGTGTTGCTATATTGTCAGCTTCAAACTCTCCCGTAGGTTGTCGATCACATTTGTACAGACGCTGCCACGCTGGTACAGCTAGAAAAAACACCTCATCAATAGCATTGCAGGAAAATGCCATGTGAAACATGTGCAGGCTGTGCTGCCTAGTGCTGGGAAATTAATGCGGTACAGGTGTTGTACGAAAAGCAGTGAATGGCCACTTGGCGCTAGTAGAGCCATGGCAACAAATACTACTGGCCGCCAGACCACTCCCCTCCTCCATTCACATTGTATTATTTTTCAGTTCTCACACATCTTGTGAGCGTTTCCTCTGTGGCGAAGAGTGTTGGGGATCGCCCAAAAAAGATGGTCACCCTCAAGGTCGTTTTGTTTAGCATGATCAACTCAGCCCCACAGAATAAGTAGCCTCGGGTGAGGGTTCCTAACCTCGACGAACAAATCTAGCACGAAAGACAGTTCTAACCTCGTGACACTGCCGCGAGGTTATATATGGCCAATGGGCCAGCCCGGTCCGGCACGGCATGGGCCCGTGCTAGGCACGGCCTGATAGGGCACGGCACGGAAGGGCCCATTGGGCCACCGGGCCATGCCGCACCAGTCCATCGTGCCTGGCCGACGGCCCAAGCACGACCTATTGGGCCAATTTCCATGCCGGGCCGGCCCGATGAGCCCGGCCTTTTTAGCAGGTTGGGCTGGCCCGAGGCCTACCAAATGCGATAGAGAGGAGGGGGAGGCGAGGAGTGGAGGTGGCGGTGGCCGTGGCGGCCCCCCGAGTCGCTTGATGCCGGATCCGACGAAGTAGCTGGCGGAGGAGGCGAGTCCGGCGAAGTAGCTAGCGGATCCGCGGTGGTCCCGCCAGATCGAGGGCGTAGAAGGCCGGATCGAGGCCGCTCCGCTCGAAGCCGCTGCAGGGGCATGCGGAGGAGGTGGCCAGACGCGCGGGGGGTCGTGGAGGAGGCGGCCGTTGCCGTGCTCAACGCCGGCACTACTATCGCGCGGGGGCGCGGAGGTCGAGGGACGGGGAGGAGCCGAGGAGGAGGGGGTCGGCGCCGCGGATGGGATGGAGGCCGCTCCGCTCGAAGCCGTGAGCGGGGCGCGGAGGAGGCGGCCACAGCCAGACACGCAGGGGGCCATGGAGGCGGCGGCCGCCGCCGCACTCGACGCCGTCGCGTGGTGGAGGTGGAGCTCTGGAGGCTGCGGCATGGGGATGGGGGAGGCGGAGTGGAGTGGAGGTGGAGGCGGCGGCGTGGCCGAGGATGGGGGAGGCCGGATGGAGGGATTATGGAGGCTGAGTGGAGTGGA
The DNA here is from genome assembly GCA_904845875.1 of Miscanthus lutarioriparius. NCBI lineage: Eukaryota > Viridiplantae > Streptophyta > Magnoliopsida > Poales > Poaceae > Miscanthus > Miscanthus lutarioriparius. Next base: position 72,625,185 of record CAJGYO010000016.1, on the reverse strand, counting down.
AGTGGAGGTGGCCAGTGTGGCCTTTTTAGCAGGCCGGGCCGCTCCCGGGCCTGCCGCGTAATAGCGGGCCGGGCCATGCCGCCCGACGTGCCTGGGGAGCGGCCCAGGCACGGGCGGCTCCACCGGGCCGGGCTGGCACAGGCCCGCTGGCCACCGGTCCGGGCCAAAAAAATGGGCTTCGGGCCGGGCCAACGGGCTGCGGGCTGCATGGCCATATATACGCGAGGTCAGTCTCGAAGCCGGGAAACAATTACTGATCATCGAGCAGTAATGAAGCTTACCCTCTAGCGCTTGAAGCTGATTCGAGCGCCGAGTTGTCCACTATCTTGTGCAGGGTCGTTGAAACAAGCTGAGGGTCGTGGAGCGAAGGTGGTGTCTCTTTGGCCCGAGGCTAAGGTGGTCTCGGGCCCGAGGTCAGGGACATGGAGGTGCTGAAAATGTGGGAGCATGAGTCGCGGGGCTTGCTGAGAGCGTGATTCGCGTGACTGATTGAAGGCGTGGGAAGCGTGGTTCAAGGAGGAGACAAGTCATACAAGTTACCTCTTAAAAAGACCTCTATGTAAAGCATATTCTAGGAATGTAGTGGGTGAGTAAGGGTAATTGCGGAATGTAAAGTGTCCTCCGAGACACTATAAAAGGAGAGCCCTAGTTCTTGGAATCGAATCACAAGGACTGCTCTAATCCTATCGCACTCGAGCCTCCTGAAACTTGTTTCCCAACAAAGAGGATGAAGCTCTGCCTCTGCCTCGTTTGACTGATTATCATCTTCTTGTTGTTGTTGTTGCTGCTGCTGCTACTAGGACTATAAGGTACTCCGCTGTAATCTTTTTCTTCCGACCAATGCTGTTTTCCTGCTCCCTTCCGGTTCGTTCTCTTACAAAATGTTTCAGTGTTCGCCTGTTCTTGGGGTAGAATGAAATTTGCCGTTTGACATTATGATCGATAAGGCAGGAGCCCATGCCAAACTCAAATCCATAGTATCCTTTAGCCGAGATGTATGTACCGCCAAATATTCTTGGCATTGGCAGGCAGACGATGATGCAAGGAAAGGTTAAGCTAATGGAGAATCAATTGCTACTCCTTGCCTCTTTTTACTGGGCTGCAGTCCTTGCAGTATTAGTCAGTTCACTTACAGGGTGTGAGGAATGAGGTAGTCCATCTTCTCATCATTCCTCACTTTTTTGTTTGGTTTGCTGAATGGAATAAGTTGATCTATCACCGTCTTATTTCTCACAAGCTAATAGTTGGTAACAGTACGAGGAATGGAATCATTCTACCGAATTTGAGAAATTGACTCATGGCGCGTGCATCACCTCATATGGAATCTGGGAACCCTTGGCTGCATAGCATTTAAACCGTTTTTGTTTTCCAGAACTGATTATCCAAATATTGGTCTGTTTCTGTTTTTCAGAACCGATAATCAAGCATGGACCTTATTCCAAGTTTCCAACTACTTTGTTGCGGAACCTCTGTGGACTTGCCACTCAATACAAGACACCACCTGCTATTGGTTTGATCTTTGAGCCAAAGCTAGATGGAATCAAGAAAAGCCAACAACAGTTCATCTGGTGACCCGAGGAACCTGCCACAACCCGATTCAAGGTTTGTTTTCTCTGTTGGGTCCGAGATCACTCGCACGGGTAAGCCGACCGCTCACCGGCGCTCCCGCACACACACTACGGCTGGAGGTAGAAGAGGGAGGGAGAACAGTTCATCTGGTGACCCGATTCAATGTTTTGCGGATTCAAGCGAGCTGCTACAAGGGTTCATGAAGCTGCTACAAGGGATGCCACAAGCCGATTCAAGCGACGTCGATTCGGAGGGGGGGCACCAGATTTCACATCTCAACGACGACAATTCGGTACGAAATCTAAACAAAACATTCATGGATCCAAAAATATAATATTGAAGAACTAAAAATTGTTGAGAATCTAACTGGTGTTGAGGACAGATGGACTAGCGTCTCATGGAAGCAGCCATAACTGGTGACGCCGTATCTATGAAGCACCTGGCTTTACACGATCCGGACATTCTGCTTGGCACCACTCCTCAGGGGAACACCTGCCTCCACATCGCTTCCGTCCATGGCCACGAGGTGTTCTGCGAGGCCGTGCTGGCTCTGAACCCGTCACTCCTCGCTGGCAGCATCAATGCAGACGGCGAGACGCCGCTTCACAGCGCCGTGACAAACGGACGTGTTTCTGTAACCTCTGTTTTACTCGTGTGCTGCCGCGATCAGCAGCTGGACGAGGCGATCTTGAAGCAAGACAAGAACGGATTCAACGCACTGCACAACGCCATCCGTAGCGGATACAGGAAGCTCGCGCTCGAACTGATTGAAGCAGAGCCTGCCTTGTCGCGCGCTGTGAACAAGCACAACGACTCACCCATGTTCATGGCAGTGATGAGAGATTATGCTGATGTCTTCGAGAAACTGTTGGAGATTCCTGATTCAGCTCATGTGGGACCCAACGGCTGGAATGCTCTGCATGCTGCCGTGAGAAATGGTAACTCTGGTGAGAAATGCGTACTATCTGGCGGAACAAAAAATTTTAGTGTATTCTTTACCATTTCGTGGCTATTACATGTCTTTACTGCCTTTGTTTGCAGCCATCGCTAAAAAGATTATGGAGACACGTCCTGAGCTGGCAAGAGAAGAATGCAATGGCAATTCTCCAATGCACCTGGCTGTATAATGGGACAAGATTGACGTGCTAAGAGTATTGTTGGAACATGATCGGTCTTTAGGGTATTTAGTCAACTCAGTGAGTGCCCCTCTTCTTAATGCTGCTGCACAACGAGGACATGTTGGTGTTGCTCGAGAGCTTCTTAAACATTGTCCAGATGCTCCCTATTGCGATAAAAATGGCTGGACATGTCTGCACAAGGCTGTAGACTATGAAAAGACGGAGTTCGTAGAATTTGTACTCGGTTCGCCACAGCTTGGTAAGCTCATTAACATGCAAAATTCAGTCGGAGATACTGCTCTGTCTATGGCAGTCCTGAAGTGCAATCCGAAGATGGTCGCCTCTTTACTGCATCACCAAGATACGGACGTCACAGTGGTTAACAACGGAGGTGTCCCAGTAAAGGGGAATTTATATGGTGCCACTGATCATGCCAAGACTTTAAACTGGGTACGTATACATGTTTGCTCAGTTTGTTGTTGGTCCACTAAATCAGCATGTATGCCAGCCTTCATCACCGTCATATTATTGTTCCCCACCTAAGATGCGTTAAGCAACGGTTCTCATTTTTTCCAATCATTCTAAAATTTCTCTAACTAGTTTACGCAAACAACACCGATTTTAAAACTAATTTACTACTTTGATTTTAGCAACCGTGCCAACAAACGTTTTAGTTTGATTGGACACTTCATATTATTATGAAATGATTTTACATATTACTCTCTCTGTTTCAAATTGTAGGTTGTTTGAGATTTTCTAGATTCATGGATTTTGCTATGCATCTAGATACACACGAAGTCTATATACATAACAAAAACTGTGTATCTAGAAAAGTCAAACGACCTGTAATTTGAAATGGAGTGAGTACAAAAAATGGTTGCATCCCTTTGGTACCCATGCATAACGGATTGTGAAATCTAGATGGAATTCAATACCATTTAAGCACGCTGTAACAATGTAGGGTTTTTTTTTTATAGAAGGCCATTGCAGCAATGAAACCGAAGGGAACAGCACTAAAAAAAAGTCGTTGCACCAACCTAGCTTGTGATTGTAGATTTTCATTTTTTTTCCAAGAGTATTATATTAATTAAAAGTTCCATTTGCATGCTTCTTTGCACCGACCTCGTGATTGTAGATTTTCATTTGTCCAATAGTATTATATTAATTACTACAAGTTCTATTTGCATGCTTCTTTGGATTTTTGCAGAATGAAATATCCATGCTTTTGTTGAAAGCTGATCCTCAAGAGGCAGGATCTATTTATAATCTCCACAAGGATGCCAAGGATGAAATGACAAACTTATCAAGAACGGATATCAAGTCACTGACTCAAACGTACACAGGCAACACTTCCTTAGTGGCAATCCTCCTCGCGACAATTACCTTTGCTGCTGCTTTTACTTTGCCAGGAGGTTACAGCAGTGATGCCGGAAGCCAGGGACTTCCCATTATGGTCAGGAAGGCTGCGTTTCAAGCATTCTTGATCTCTGACACCTTAGCAATGTGCGCTTCACTTGCTGTGGCTTTCATATGCATCATAGCAAAGTGGGAGGATCTTGAGTTCTTGCTTTACTACAGATCTTTTACAAAGAAGCTTATGTGGTTTGCGTACGTGGCAACTACCACAGCATTCGCAACTGGTTTATACACAGTTCTGGCCCCTCGTCTCCTCTGGTTGTCTGTTACGGTTTGCGTTCTGACAGGTTTATTGCCCATCCTTACTAAACTTCTAGGTGAATGGCCCATCTTAAAACTGAGATTTCGGCTGGGTCGGAAATTCAAGTCTGAGCTCCTTGATATGGTCTAATATCTCTGTGCCTCTTGGTATTCCAGATACTTTCTCATTTTATGGAAGGAATAAGAAAAATGTGTGTAAGTATTATTTTGGTAATTCGGAATTCCATGTAATACCTGAACCATGTACTTTACGTCAAGCTTGAGCAGATGAGTAATGTTTCATTCTGTTGATGAGGAATATTACATGATGAATATTCTGGGGAAAATGAGCAGTAGTGCCATGAAACATGCTCATTGATACTTTTTAAATATAATTGTTTGTAATGAGGTTATGGAGCTTTGGATCTGAAATATTATTTCACCATGAAACAATAATACTGGGGAAGAAATATATTTTAATCAAAAGGATGCATGTCTCTATCGGCAAGATATAATAAGCGACATCTTTTGGGACTGAGCATTAGTTCAGTAGTGGAATGGCTTTTTTCTGAGAGTTAAACACAGTATAGCTCGCATAAATGAAATCAGAGATCCTGTTGCACATAATAACCACAAAAATGCTCCAAGAAACGGTGCCCACCAGCGTCATCTTGTTGTAGGGACTACGGAGTAGGGGAAGCATACACCTCAAAAAATAAATGTGCTCTAATTATATGATCCGGCACAAGTGTGCCCTGAGCTTCATTAAATGCAGAACTGACATCAAACTGGAAACTAAAATGCTTGCAACTCCAAAACCAATCAACATTGAACATTTGAAACTAGGAAGGAACATGAATGAAAACATAAACAAAAATGCAACATAAAAGGCCACAAAAACATCAACAGATCAACATTGTTTCACATTACTAAAGTTATCACTACAGCTAAAATTTGGACAAGGATACAGTTAATCCAGCAAACCATCTTACAACCAAGACATAGCAATCCTGAAGATACAAGGCAAAGGATATACAGAACATGAACAACACAAAATGGTACAGATGTTTCAACCAATGGCATATCCTAGAGCTTCCTAATTGTTGGTCGGTAGCGCAGGAAGCTGAAAAGATACAGAGCAATACTTTCAGACTGACCTGATTATTCAAGTTACAACAACTCCTACATTTTTTTGGTATCTGACACGCACCTACTCATCACAAAGTTCAACTAGTTTGCCACAATAAGCTCATCTTCAGGATCGGCATTTTGAGGTTGCATGGTCAATTCATCATCAGCTGCGCTGAAATGATATTTCTCTCCAACAGCTCTCAGAAGCTGGTAAACTTCAAACACTGTAGGTCTTTCCTTCGGAGAAGAAAGCACGCAACCTTCATGCATTGAAGCAGCTCAGCATCATTGTCCTTCCCAATCAAGGACTTGTCAACCGCATCCTGAAGTATAGAGTTGTTTGATAGGTAAGTCATCCAATCCACCAAACTGCCTTTGAAGTTCTCTGGGGCATTTGACACATGTGTTGGCTCTTCACCAGTGACGAGTTCAAGTAAGATGACTCCAAAACTATTGACATCTCCTTTAGGGGTGGCCACAAGGGTGCGTGTATACTCAGGAGCTACGTACCCCAAATCACCAAACTCACCATTGACAAATGTGCTCAGGTGGGTATCAATGGGATTCATGAGCCTTGCCAACCCAAAATCAGGGATCTTAGGCTCATAGTCATCATCAAGCAATATGCACTTCGAACTAATGTTCCTATGAAGAATCCGGGGGTTGCAACTGTGATGAAGCCATGCCAATCCCCTAGCAGTTCCAATGGCAATTTTTAGCCTCAGTGACCATTCTAAAGCCTTTTTTTCACTGCTTCGTTGGTGTAAATGATCGTAAAGAGAACCTTTGGGTATGTACTTATACCAAGAGTCTTTCATTCTTGGCAATGCAGTATCCCAAAAGAGGCACTAAGTTACGTTGCCTAACACTTCCTAGCGTTGACATCTCAGATGTGAATTGGTTATCTGAATGCTGAGTGTCCTGCAACCTCTCGATAGCAAGAAATGAACCATCTGGAAGTGTTGCTCTGTACATGGTTCCTGATCGACCAGTTCCAATAATGTTCTCCTTTGTAAAATCCCCTGTTGCTTTCATAAGATCATTCAACTTCATCTTTGAAACAGATTTCTCAAACATAGATACCTAAATGACAAAAAAATGTGAAAATGCAGCAAATCAAACCACTCATCTAAGCAAAGTTCAGAAATGGAAAGTTTAGCATGCACTATACTTCTTTTATTTGTTGGATACCTTTTAGTTCAAGACAATATAGCTTCAATGTTTCCTAGCACCGGTATATTAATATGGGTGTTGGATTTGGGTGGAAGAAGGAAAAAAAGAACGGCAAGATAAATGGGTTCACCATCCAAGGGCGCTCTAAATTATGCTTGATATCACAGATTGACCTACCCTTCATATATAATGTCACTCCTGTTACATACATTCAAGCTAACAACCAATCTCAAATCTCTAACCTGGCTTAACAACCTTCCTAACAATTTGCTAGCTTGATCAACAAGCCATAACCAAAACACTCTCCAAACTAACTCTATCTCCAATCTGTAGACAAACTCCTAAGCCCAACTATTCTTTTTCTTCCACTGCTAGTGACACCAATACTCGCACCTGTGTCCCTGTAACACTGGAGTGTGATGGGTGGGAGTAGAGTTTTGACATGACTGGGTAAGAAAGTAGGCGTCATATTTAAATAGTAAACATGTTAATATAATTAGTCAACTGCCCGATATACACAATTTACCCTTCATAAGTATGGTAATATCTTGAGATCCCAAACTAAAACTAATGATTCTTATGAGGCTATGAGACGCTGGAGAAACAAGGGAGCAAAGTCGCATTGTTAAGAATAATATCAAGGCTATTGAAAGAATTATACAAAAATACAAACTGATAAAGTATTACAAGTTCTGGAACAAAAAACAAACCTTCACTCCCTTTGCTCCCTTAATAGTCTTTGCCCACTTATTTTCTTCTACATCCTTTCCCTTCTTCTTCGCAGGCATTTTTCGTACGAGAATGAATAAAATAACAGCAACTATTATTAAAGTTATAACTGCACCACCAACAGCAGAACCAACAATTACCCCTGTACGACTGCTTGAAGTTGCAGTGCAATCATTGCTCAGAGGCTTCCCACAAAGGTCTTGATTTGCGAAATTGGAGGATGGAAATTTGCTCAAAGATGAAGGAATCTGTCCTGACAACTGATTGTCAGCAACATTAAACTGGTTTAGGCGACTAAGAGCAGCAAGCTGACCTGGGAGTATTCCAGTCAATTTATTATGCTGTAAGTTGACAGCATTGAGATATGTACAGTTAGCTAGCGCCTCTGGTATCTCTCCTGAGAAGCCATTATATGACAGATCAAGGTTTGTAATGTACTGCAGCCGCTTCGAGATATCAGCAGGGATCGTGCCGGAAAGGCTGTTGCTCGAGAGATCCAGTGAAGTCATGCTGCTACAATTCTCAAGTCCATCAGGGAACCCGCCCTTAAGACCCATGCTGCCAAGGTGAAGAGAAAGAACCTTGTTTTCATTGGGATTCCAGCAGTCCACGCCTCTAAATCCACATATGGATCCCTCAGTATGGTTGTTGAATGTTCAGTCTAACTTGTTGCTGGGATCAATCGATGCTTTCACCCTCTTCAGACATTCGATGTCACTTACTGCGCCATAGCAAATCTGACATAGCATAGAACAGAGGAGTACTGGGAGAAGAGCAGCACAGAAACGCCCAACAGCCATCTTGATGTTGTCTACTTCCCGAATGCTTTCACCATCCAGAGTTAGTCACAAAGCATAACGATTGCTCAGTGCCCAGAGGAATGAGATGAGTAACATCAGCAAGAAAACCTGCAGATGCCAAAGAGCATACCAAGTTCAGCAAATCTGTTTACAAATCAAAACATCTCCAATTATCTAAAACATTGAATGTCCCACACATCATTATCATCCAGAATTAGAAAACAAATACTAGGCCAGGAGACTGAATGCATCAGGAATGTCAAACATAAATCCTTGAATGATCCAAATATCTCGTTCCTCGAGAGCTAACGGACTAAGTTTGTCACTAAGAACGGCTAGAGAAGGCAACCACACAACGAATCTAGACCAGAGCATCGGATTCGTAAGATCAACTTGGGCGTTCGCCATGGTCAACTAGTAGAACACTCAAGTACCCCAACCAAACCGAGCTAGGGAACACAACCGGACTTCCCTAAAAATAGCAGTTTTCACACTGAAAGGACGGGATCCCACACCAACATTTCGACCCGACTGTTAGAAGCAGAGCGCAGAGCAGAGCAAATCAGCCGCGGCAGGTGGGACCACGAACCACACATGGAGTTTGACCGAGAAATGGTGAGGTGCCGGAATCCTACCTCCGCGTTCCGCCGCGCGCCGCGCCTCTCCGCCGCCGAATCCTACCTCAACTAAGATGCTCTCGCACCCGCCGCGCCGAGCGGAGCCCCGCCGTCGATCTCGCCGCCTCCCGCCCGGCCCTCGCCGCGGATCAGGTTAGCGGCTCGGGGTCGGGGTCGCGGGCTACCTCGCCGTGGATCCCCGCCGCTCGAGGTGGCCGGCGGGGAGGCGAGTGGGTCGTCGCCGTGGAGTGGGGTCGGGGCCTGAGAAAATGGGAATTTTGCCTTAAAAAAAACGGGGAGTGGCATTCGCCCTTAAGTTTTAAGTCCGTGGGCTTCGATAGAACGTGCTATCAAATGTGTGTTTTACGTTATTTTGTTATTTTATGTTTTTCTAACTTTTGTAAATTTCTGACCTATTTTTTTACTCGAGTGTGACCATTTTATCCTGTCTCCTCCTGCCTTATGCTCTGTTTCTCACGGTCACGACAATTTCTCCTCTCTCCCGTTCTCTCTCCATCTCGACCGATGTCCCTAGCTGGCCGCGTCCCCGGCTGGCAGCGCGCTCCGGTGGTCGCACCCCGTCTCTGCCCCAGCGAACGCGCCCTATCTCGTGTCCTCGGCAGCCGCGCCCCTGGCGACCACGCCCCCCGGTAGGCAGTGCCCTGGCGGCCGCGGCGTCTCGTCGCCCCTGTCGGCCCCGGTGGCGGTCCTCGCGGCTCCGGCTGGCCTCGGTGGCGGCCCTCACTAGCCCCAGTGGGCTGTGCCACTGTGACCGTGCCTCCGGCGGTCTGCACCCCGGCGAGCCACGCTCCCATCGGGCGTGACCCTGATGTCCGCACTAGGATTCAAGAGATTTGTGATTTTATTTTCGCAGCTCCGCGTTCTTGTGTTTTCTGTGTGTTTTTCTCCTCTCCTATTCGTCCTTCAATTGGTCGATTTAAGGGCATTTTTGTTCGTTCTTTTTGAGTCGATTCGAGCAAGGATATGTGCTGATCAAATCCTCCAAGTGATTCAACTAATTTGGTACGAGCTCGTAGATCGATCCAATTTTTGGTTTAGGGTGAAAACCCCCGTTCTTGCCCCAAATCTTGCATTTCCTAGAGTTTAAGCTGAAATTGGGCGATGATCTCTTAGAGTATACTCACCAACTCCCTTGTGATGGTCCTGTGCAATGTTTGGGAGCGATTCGTTTTGATTTTGACCGGTTTCGTCGATTTTTGTGCTCGCCCTTCTCTGTTCGTGCTCGTGTTCGTTCTGTTCTTGCGTTCGAGCTCCAGATGGCCGCATCGGTGTGGGCTTCGTTGGTCACCGATGTAGTCAGGCTCAGCGCCTAGCAGTGCCCCGCCGAAGCCTCTGTGGCTCCTTTGAGCGCCCCTCCACCGTGCCCCTGCAGCCGCGTCAGGCAGAGTGCCGACCGGTGGCTTCTTTGCGTTCGTCGGTCTCCTGTGTTCCAGCCCCGAGCAAACCAACACAGCAGCGTGCTCGCCCTTGGTGAGTTGGTGCACTGCTCGCCGAGCCGGAGCCCAGCACTGAGCGCATCAGCACCATGCGTGCTTGCACCGAGCTGTGCTCGCTCCTGGGCTCCTGGCCGTGCGTGGCCTTCTTGGTTCCTGTGCTTGCGTTCGTTCAACAGCAGGTTGGAGAGCAACCCCTCCGTTACTGTGCGTAAATTTCTAAAGGGCGGCGGCGGCTTCCCGCCCGAACACCGGTCGAGACGGAGAGAGAACGGGAGAGAAAGGAGAAATTGCCGTGACCGTGAGAAGCAGAGCAAGAGGATAACGTGGAAGGAGATATGGGTAAAACGGTCACGCCGGGTTAGAAAGATTGGGTCAGAAATTTATAAAGTTGGAAAAACACAAAATGACAAAATAGCGTGAAACACACCTTTCATAAGGGCATTCTGACGAAGCCTACAAATTTAAGGGCATTCTAGCGAAACCCACTCCCCGTAAGGTCAAAATTCCCATTTTCTCTGGGGCCTTGGGGAGCGGAGTGGCGGGGTCGGGTGGGTGGGGGTGTGGGGCGGCGGCGTGATTCGAGGTTTTGGGTCGCGGGGTGGACCGTGGACTGGACTGGGGAAGTGGGGAGTGGGGAGAACGGGGGGAGGGGCAGTTTCGTCACACTGTCTTAGATCATTGACCATTGGGAGATGGGTTTGAGTGTTTGACTACACTGTCCGCACAGAAAATGGGAAAGACTGAAATGCACCACGGGCTCTTAAACTTGTCGCGCCGTGCCAAATAATTTCATCAACTTTGAAAACGTATTTTTGAGTCCCCAAACTTGCTAATCGTGCCAAATAGGTCCAAATCTTGGCTAATTGTGCCGATTTGTTCTAATCCCTGCCGATTATCGAGTCAGTTTTGTTTTTTTTAAGCTTCACCCTTTATTAAACTGAATGAGAGTTACAAACCCAATCGGGTGGGGATAAAAACCACACATGTCTTCTAGCTATTCTGTGTGCATAAAACTGCACTTCTAGCTATTCTATGTGCATCAACGTTGTAATGCCTACCTTCGTGGATGAACTCTACCCTTTCGAAGCATCTTCTTCTAGAGTTAATCTCCTGTATTATAGGACCATATGGTCACATCCCCTTTCCCAGAATGCTGCTTACTACATTGGCGCAATCGCTTGCGACTCTAAGATTCTGCAACGAGAGATCACTTGCTAATGCAAGGTCTTCCCGACAGGCAATCGCTTCCACCATTTCGGCATCGACAATACCTTCCAACACTAGAGTTGAGGCGCCAAGGAAGTTGCCAGCTCCGTCACGCGGCACAGTTGCTGCTGCAGAGATATTGGAGTTCTTCAATGTTGCAGCATCCACATTTATCTTCGTGACCCTTGTGGAGGCGGAATCCACTTTGGTACTGTAACCTTGCCCATTTGCCGAACATTCCCCACTGGTTTAACTAGCTCTAGCTCAGCAACGAACCTTTCCACAAAGCAGTGAGTCGGCGGGGGGCTTTGGAACATATTCTCGTGAATCGCTTTGCGCTTGGCCCCCAGAGTCACACCAGTACACCACAACCCGGGTTAATCGTCATGTGCAAGATGCTTCATAACTGCCGCAAGCCACGCTCGTGCGTCTATCTCCTATATTTGGCATAAGAACTCTGTGATTTCTTCTTTTCCAATGTCCATACTCCTTTTTGCCACAAAGCAGTCTAGTAGCGAATGTTTCTACGAATCCGTGTCGTCGCAGATTGAACAAGAACTATTAGGCGACATGTTCCTTCGGTGGCGCACATCTCCAGTCGGGATAGATTGACGTGAAAGCCTCCACAAGAACACCCGCACGACTGGACCTCGTTGTGAGCCTGCAAGCGGTGCACCTGGGCCCGTGGAAGCGGGCATGTCGTGAAGCGGGCAGGTCCAAAAGTTGCACACGTGGGCTTTCTCCTCCAATCCGGCATGGGCCTAATTCGGCTTTTCTTTTCATTTTTTTTTTCCAAAACACAGAGACGCAAACAATCAAGGTTACCTTTTTTAAGTTTAAAATAAGTAAGTACTTTTTAAATGTGTATATAGAGAGGGAGAGTTTTGAGTTTGGAATTTATTTAGTCCAACTAAACTCCGGTCTAACCCAACTGAACTCTCTGGTTTTAAAAATGTAGCATTTTTAGCTTGTTCTCAACATCATATATTTAAAACTTAAAATATATTTAAAACTGAAGGGGTATGTACATTCCCTCCCAGACGGAGGTCTTCCTATAGCAATTTTTGCGAGATAAAGTTCAATTGGATATCTGCAGCTATATGAAGCACAATTATGAGGTCAACTAAAATGTTATTTGTTGGCTAACCACACATGTACACAACCCCACCTTGGCCCTTGTTGACTTTTGAACGATGTTTCCCTCCGCTTAACACGTATTGTAATATTTTTCTTGATGGACAAAATACTATTAAGAGCCAGTTTTGTGGAGCTCCTGCTAGCTCCGGCTTCTCCTAGTTTTTTTCGCATCGATTCGGTATATATTAGTCGGATTTTTGAACGTAATAATCGTCATCACTTAGGGTTTTATTCTATCCCTCAATATATGTATTATACAACCGTAGGATGATGCCAAGGCATAAAAAAGCTAGCAAACCTAGACGCATGTAGTTATGTTATGGATTCATTGTTGTACATCAAATGAGAAACCCTAGGTTTATGGTTTAATGTTAATTGCTTTCGGTTCTTAGAAAGAAATTGGTTGTATTATAGTTATGGTTCTCATTGACATTTATTTGTGATGTTTTGATTTATATTTGTTAAATTACATCCATTTTGTTAGATGCAAGAAATGTTTCGGGAGGAGTTTTGGCGAAAACGGGGTCGTCCTCGAGAATTATACCCCGACGCGTCTAGCAAAGATGCCCCCGTCCCTCCTGACCTCCCTGTCCCTAACTGTGACTGTGGTTTCCCAGCCCATATTTTTCAATCGACACATCCGGACACAGCGGCGTGTTGCTTCTACACATGTAGTCGTTTTAATGCGAGGGAGGGAGAGGAAGAGAGGAAGAGAGGCGCGGGGCCCATAGGTAATAAAGGCTTGGCGCCAGTCACTCTGACGCCGAGCTCGACGCCAGAGTGACTGGCGCCGAGCTCCCTGTCATGTCACCTACGGAGCACAGGAGCTCGGCGCCATGGACGCTGGCGCCGAGACATGTTAGCTCGGCGCCAGCATCAATAGCGCCGAGCTAAGGGTCCATTTTCTGAAATCTTTCTTCCAGTGGTCTATTTGTGAGAAACTTTCAAAAAAGTGCTAAAATGTAAAAAAATCAGGTGGCGGGGTCGGGTGGGTGGGGGCGTGGGGCGGCGGCGTGATTCGAGGGTTTGGGTCGAGGGGTGGACCGTGGACTGGACTGGAGAAGTGGGGTGTGGAGACCCAAGGCGGCCGGGGGGGGTAGGAGGGGCAGTTTCGTCACACCGTCTGAGATCATTGGCCATTGGGAGATGGGTTTGAGTGTTTGACTATACTGTCCGCACATAAATGGGAAAGACTGAAATGCACCGTGGGCTCTTAAACTTGCCGCGCGGTGCCAAATAAGTCCATCAACTTTGAAAACGTATTTTTGGGTTCCCAAACTTGCTAATCGTGCCAAATAGGTCCAAATCTTGGCTAATCGTGCCGATTTGTTCTAATCCCTGCCGATTATCGAGTCAGTTTTATTTTTTTAAGCTTCACCCTTTATTAAACTGAATAAGAGTTACAAACCCAATCGGGCGGGGATAAAAACCACACATGTCTTCTAGCTATTCTGTGTGCATAAAACTGCACTTCTAGCTATTCTATGTGCATCAACGTTGTAATGCCTACCTTCGTGGATGAACTCTACCCTTTCGAAGCATCTTCTTCTAGAGTTAATCTCCTGTATTATAGGACCATATGGTCCCATCCCCTTTCCCAGAATGCTTCTTACTACATTGGCGCAATCGCTTGCGACTCTAAGATTTGCAACGAGAGATCACTTGCTAATGCAAGGTCTTCCCGACAGGCAATCGCTTCCACCATTTCGGCATCGACAATACCTTCCAACACTAGAGTTGAGGCGCCAAGGAAGTTGCCAGCTCAGTCACGCGCCACAGTTGCTGCTGCAGAGATATTGGAGTTCTTCAATGTTGCAGCATCCACATTTATCTTCGTGACCCTTGTGGAGGCGGAATCCACTTTGGTACTGTAACCTTGCCCATTTGCCGAACATTCCCCACTGGTTTAACTAGCTCTAGCTCAGCAACGAACCTTTCCACAAAGCAGTGAGTCGGCGGGGGGCTTTGGAACATATTCTCGTGAATCGCTTTGCGCTTGGCCCCCAGAGTCACACCACAACCCGGGTTAATCGTCATGTGCAAGATGCTTCATAACTGCCGCAAGCCACGCTCGTGCGTCTATCTCCTGTATTTGGCATAAGAACTCTGTGATTTCTTCTTTTCCAATGTCCATACTCCTTTTGCCATAAAGCAGTCTAGTAGCGAATGTTTCTACGAATCCGTGTCGCCGCAGATTGAACAAGAACTATTAGGCGACATGTTCCTCCGGTGGTGCACATCTCCAGTCGGGATAGATTGACGTGAAAGCCTCCACAAGAACACCCCGCACGACCGGACCTCATTGTGAGCCTGCAAGCGGTGCGCCTGGACCCGTGGAAGCGGGCATGTCGTGAAGCGGGCAGGTCCAAAAGTTGCACACGTGGGCTTTCTCCTCCAATCCGGCATGGGCCTAATTCGGCTTTTCTTTTCATTTTTTCCAAAACACAGGGACGCAAACAATCAAGGTTACCTTTTTTTTAAGTTTAAAATAAGTAAGTACTTTTTAAATGTGTATATAGAGAGGGAGAGTTTTGAGTTTGGAATTTATTCGGTCCAACTAAACTCCGGTCTAACCCAACTGAACTCTCTGGTTTTAAAAATGTAGCATTTTTAGCTTGTTCTCAACATCATATATTTAAAACTGAAAATATATTTAAAACTGAAGGGGTATGTACATTCCCTCCCAGACGGAGGTCTTCCTATAGCAATTTTTTGCGAGATAAGTTCAATTGGATATCTGCAGCTATATGAAGCACAATCATGAGGTCAACTAAAATATTATTTGTTGGCTAACCACACATGTACACAACCCCACCTTGGCCCTTGTTGACTTTTGAACGATGTTTCCCTCTGCTTAACACGTATTGTAATATTTTTCTTGATGGACAAAATACTATTAAGAGCCAGTTTTGTGGAGCTCCTGCTAGCTCCGGCTCCTCCTAACAATGCATTGTAGCGGTGCTGTTCCGACATTGCTCACACAAGCCGTTTTTCTCTTTCCTCTCCTTCCTTCTCACAAACCAAGGAGGAGCCGGTGGAGCCATAAATTGCGGCTCCTCCGGCTCCTACTCCTCTGATGCTACAGTAGCACGTCAGTAGGAGGAGCTGGAGCCTCAAGCTCTACCAAACTGGCCCTAAGTCTGTGTATATATGCTTGTATGTGCATGATGATTTGTTGATACAGTCAATCAACACGGACAACAATGGTGAAGCCTTTTGTAGCATTTTGGATTACTCTAACCAACCAGAAAAGGAGTAAGGTAAACAATCAAACTCAAAATTCCAAAACAAGGATTTAATCTTGCACGTTTAACTTTTTATTCTCTTCTACCAATCTCTGCAACTAAATAGCCCATAAATATATAATACAAAATCCAAAGTGATGTCAGCAAATAATTTACCCCTTTTTGTTTGCGCTCAACTATAGCATATAACTGGAAATATGAGATGAACTTTTGTATTAACAAAAACTTGGGTTCCATCAAACCACACAAAAATTACCAAATTTAATTAATGCTAACAAATAAATATCGTTTCACCATGAAAAAAATCCCTCTTCCTAGCTAACTTCAATTATATCATTATTGTTGACAACTGTTATTTTAAATTTATTTATTTCAATATAAGTTATTGATGGCTCGTTATTTCAATATAATTATTAATCTCGTTACTTCAATATAATGTAAAAGACTACTGTAGCAGCACATGTGCTACAACAAAGTTTGGATCTCTGGCTAGAACCATTCTAGCCTTTCATGGCTAGGTATTGCAGTTGGATTTATCAAAAAAAATTCTAGCTTTTAGGAGCGAGCTAGCCTACTGCCTACACGGGCAAGCAAAACCTTACCAGCCCGGCAGAGCCAAAACGTCTCGCTCTCTCGTCGGCAAGGACGATGGCCACGAAGCAAACTGCAAACAACATTTGTAACTGCCTTCCTAGCTCGACGGAACCAAACACCGTGATAGAACCAGCCTGGCTTAGCTGAGAACGAGCTAGTTTGCCTAGTCAAGCAAGGCTTGTCAACAAGTTTTGGCTTAGCACGACCGTGTGCACAGTGCACCTGTTTGCCTTGTGTCCCCACATGGAGTGTACTCCGTATCTCGCTTGCTTGTACATGAAGTTGCATGGTTGGCGCTCTCTTAAGCATCACCGGCTCATCGTACGGTCCCTGATCACTCGAAACCTGCAATTGCCTGCCATCCCCTGATCTTCTAGCTGCACGCATTCCGAGGCAACGAACATGGCCCATCACCTCCGGCTTCGCTTCGGCCCAAGCCTCCAAGCCTCCCGGTGACGGGCCTCGCTTCGCTCTGACAGAAGTTAACATTTATCTTATACATAATTGAATTTGGATCCCAACTCAATAGGGAAGGCTCCGCACTGGCGTTCCTCGCCGAGTGCAACGACACGGGCAGGTCGGCGCCGGTGCTGCGCGTGACGGCGGGCACGTTCCTGGTCAGCCGGGCCTACTTCGGGGGGCCGTGCCGGATCGCCGCCGGCGTGGTCGTGCCGGCGGCTGTGGACAGCACGACGTGGATCCAGTTCCACTACGCCCACGGCCTCAAGATCCGCGGCGGGACGCTGGACGGGTACGGGATGGGCCACTGATGGGCGTGCAAGAAAGCCGGCCGGCGATGCCCGCTCGGCACCACAGTAAGCGATCTTAGATCATCATTGAATTGCAAAGAAACGAAATGGAATTCTTTCGTAACAATGTGACTGATGATCAAGATTCTGCATTTGTGATTGCAACGGAGCCAGACGCTGGACATCAGCCAGTCCAACAACGTGAGCCTGAGGCGCCTGACGCTGTTGAACAGCAAGAACGTCCACCTCGCCATCTTCGACCGCACCGGCGTGACGCTGCGGGCCGTCCGGATCGCCGCGCCGGCCGACAGCCCCAACACGGACGGCGTGCACATCCAGCTCTCCCGCGGCGTGCGCGTCCTCGGCTCGACAGTCGGCACCGGCGACGACTGAGTGTTCCTGGGCCCCGGAACCTCCCACGTGCTCGTCCGGAACATCCGGTGCGCCCCGGGCCACGGCATCAGCATCGGGAGCCTGGGCGGAGACGCCGCAGGCGAGGCGCCCGTGCGGAACGTGACGGTGGAGGGGGCGGCCCTGACCGGCACGCAGAACACGGCATGCGGATCAAGACGTGGGGAGGCCCAACCGCGGGCTCGTCGCCGGCGTGTCGTTCGAGCGCGTCACCATGCGCGGCGTGCGGAACCCCGTCGTCATCGTCGACCAGAACTACTGCCCCAGCAACGTCAACTGCCCCGGCGAGGTGAACGGAGATTCTCGCTCTCCGCAGCGGCAGGCGGCAGCGGCCTTTCGTCTTGACCAATCCTTTTGTGTTGTTGGTGATGATTGATCAGAGCTCGGGGGTGAAGATCAGTGGAGTGGAGTACGCGGACATCGAGGGGACGTCGGCGACGCCGGTGGCGGTGAGGTTCGACTGCAGCGGCATGCAGCAACCCGTGCACCGGGATCACGCTCAAGAACATCAACCTGACGTACGAGGGCAAGCTGGCGCAGTCCTTCTGCAAGTACGCCCACGGGTCGGCGGCCGGAGTCGTCAGACCGCCTAGCTGCCTCTCGAGTTAGGAGCGGGGGCCATCGCCGGACAGCGTGCGTGCGCGTGTCGCCGCCGGTGATCGTACTACCAGCCTGCCGTCTCCCCATCACCAGATTAATGGCTGCGTGCTGAGTACTTACGATTGTTTGGCACACACGCGTGGGGATTCACTTTGTATAGTTATATAATTTCGGAGTAAGAGGATAGTATTAAGTGTAATATTTAGCATTGGAAGTGCGGCAATTTTTAATCGAGGACGAGGTACATCTGTTTGGTGCATCTGATAAAATAGTCTTTTCTTAATGTGCTTAAAATGAAGAGACAATTCCTTACACGCCAATAAAAAAGTTCGCAATTCCATATGAACCAATGGAAAATTTGTTGTGCCTAATATACCACTAGTTCATTTTTTTGTTTCCCTCAAAACCACTTCCGTCTAATTTGTCTTCCACCTTCCTCTTTTCTTTTCCCATCTTCTCGTGGCTCAAGCACACGTTATCGGAGCTAATCCGGCAAGGCGGCAAGCACGACGATACCTTGGCCCTGGCCTCCGCATGCTTCTCTATTCAACTCGCCCGCCCCTCGTGCAGCGCCGCCGTGGCTTGGAGCTTGACGGAGCAAGCGCCGCCACCGGCCTTCGCCGCACCCGTCGCTCGCTGGACGAAGACGCCGCCACCTCCAGCTTCCTCTCACCAAGCCGCACCCAGCCTGCTAGTCCTCATCGCCTCTCCATAGCAGGACCTTCGCTGACCGCGTGAAGCCTGGATGCCACCCATCGGCTCCAACATCGAGCCGAGCCTCAACCACCTGAAGACATCGATGAATTTGATTTCCTCTAGAGCGCCGCCGTCGTTCTTGAACTCCGGCCGTTGCCGTCCAGCACTCCAGTGCCGCGGGCCATGAGAGCAAGCTCTCAGGCTTTTGCAGACAACGAGTACGGTGAGGGAGAGAAGCAAGACTGCAAGAGCAGCGCGGCGACGGCAGCGCAGAGCCACAAGCCCAGCTGCGCGGGCCGGGGAGCTTGGGGCTCCCAGCTGCACGTGCCCTCACCCCACCTGCAAGCAACCGGGGACCATCGCCATTGAAGACATCAGGAGCTGTTGGCTTGGAGCCAGGGGCACTTTGGCTATTCCCAAAAAATCTGACAAGTTCAATAGCACTAACGGTGAGTTTGAGTAACGGAAGTAACAACAGTGGCATAGGAGGGTATAAAATTTTCAAGTAGTGGCTCTTAAGGCTCAAGAAATTTTCTAGTGGTAAATATGGGATTGTGAACTTTTTAATGGTAAACAGGGAATTGCCTCTAAAATGAATGCTGACCATCGTTAGCTAGTTAGCATCCATCTAGTGTTAAAAGAAGTTACTATGTTTGCTGATATAGTTTTTTAACAAAGCCAAAACAGAGTTATAAACAGGTGTCACTGGACCCAATTCCATTCCAGCGAACAATCAGCTGCTGGATTCGACTTTCCTTATTTGAAAAAATAATATCCGTAACTTTCCGTTTTTTAAAAGTAATTGAGTTATACATATATATATATGTTACGGGACATAACTTATTTCTACAACTTATACTGACAACTTTAACAATATAACATTTTGCAGAACAAAACTCATCACCATAATTTTTTATCATAACTTTTTTATACAGTTTTTACGTAATTTAATAGACAAACAAGTTATACTACATAGTTACTTTTGTACGTAGTTTTCACATTTCACTAATATGTTATGATATTAATTTATACATCTAAGTTCTTGAATATAACTTATCCGTCTAACTTTTCATCTAAGTCATTTATCAAGTTATATATCTAAGTTATATAAATAAGTTATACATAAAAGTATTGTGTATGATTTTTGTAGCTTTCTAAGAAATTATGTTGATAAGTTTATTTCGTAAAATATTATACATAAAAGTTATGCGTATAATTTTTGTCACGTAGTAAGTTATATGTATAAGTTATGAAAGTAACTTTATCAACTTGAAAGTATACGTTGAAGTCATGTGTATAAGTTATAAGAAGTTTATTCCACAAGTTACACGTAAAAGTTATGCATATAACTTTATAACTTTCCAAAAAAAGAAAGTTGCGGATTTTTTTTTTCCAAAATAGAAAACTTTTCAAAAAAGAAAAGTTGCGGATTTTTTTTTGCCAAAATGGAAAGTCACTGGGCTGTCTGATTCGTTCGCCAGATTTAAACCCGGTGAACGTTCGCTATTTAGCGGAACCGGTTGGGGAATGCTTTACATCAAAGACAATGTTGATGATATCTCTCAAACGGCTAGAGTGCTTTGCCGTCCTTTTCGCGGCGGTTAGCTAATATTTCTCCCTGTCGGGCTTTAAAAGACTCCGCATTTGTGCCTTAACGAGCTCTGTTGAGGGTTTTTTGCATGCAACCTTGTCCCAGGGTATTACAGTCGGAGTTCGAGCTAGAACCCAATTCCAGCTGTGCTCATCCAAGCCTACAAATATATATCCGGTAAACCAGCTTTCTCCCGTTCTTCTTCTCTCTCCTCCATTCAGCAATCTTGCCGGCGTACCCACCCGTACCCAAGTGATGGGGGTTCTCGGCAGCTTTCATAGCCTTCACATAATTTTCTTCGCCCAGGGCTACTGTTTCTTCCATGTTCTTCTGTTGTTTAAACTCTTTCCAAATATCAACAGGAATCTTGCCGGAGTCATCCCTAGCATTCTTCCCTTTCTGGACATATTTTTTATTAAGAGTAGACCTCCAATTCGTGAAACATCTCCCAAGGAGGCCCATTGCAAAATGTCTTGCCAATTTCTCTTACCTTCAGGAAACTGAATGCTTTCTTTCAATGTGGTCCACAATACTGCCTTTGTAGTATGAGCTCCAGTTACCAGTAGTGATTCAGGCCTACAAATTTTCCCTCACAATGGCTCCACAGGTGGTCCAAAATCTAGCAGATATTCCTGTAGGTCATATGGGCACAACTTTTGTCACCAAGATCTTCTATTACAAGAGTACCTTTAGGCATATGGTTTCAGCTTCGCTCACATTTCCATTTTGGATTACTACTAGAAGCAGCAGTAACCGAAGGTTTTGGTGCAGAGGCAGATTCAGACTAGATGTTCTACGACGTTGCAGACGGGGAATGCACCGGGGATTGGTCATCGTTCTATAGAGACACAATGTTATAATTAGCCATAGCACTACTAATGTATGTACATGTGGTACCTGATGATCTGCGACCGGATCGTATTCAGGGTAATCTTCTTCTAGACGCTGGCGATGCCTTGGTGGGCTTGGTTCGTACTCAGGTGGAGTAGGGCCATGTTTAGGTGCCTGGCGCCGCCGGATTTAGTAGCATTTGTTTTATTTGGTACTAATTGTTCAATCATTGAATAATTAAGCTCAAAACGTTCGTATCGCAAAGTATAACCAAACTGTGCAATTAGTTTTTGATTTCATCAACATTTAGTACTCCATGCATGTACCGCAAGTTTGATGTGATGGGAAATCTTCTTTTTGCATAGTGCTAAAATTTGGATTTTGGATGAACTAAATGTGGCCTAGAATACCCGCCAAAATCGTCATCCTCCTCCTCCTCCGAGGATTCAACGTCATGTCAGAATTTGATGGCATCTGTTCTTCTTATTGTTGGTATCGTTGTTATTCATGGCTCCTAATATGCAAGCTGTAATACTCGCAATTAATAAATATTTCTATCACAATTTCTATCAACATAAAATCAACATGATTGTTATTTGGAGCACAATTTACAATACAACTTTAACTATCTCTACCACAATTTGGAATTGTAACATACTTATTATTCCTAAAAATTGCAAGCAATAAATATTTATTTACCAAATTTTTTCCATCACAATTTTTGTCAACATAAAGTTAATAAATTTAATATTTCTATCAACAGAAAGTTAACAAATTTTTTTGTTTCCACCAAAATTCCTATCAACATAAAGTTAACAATTTTTTTATTTCTATTATCATTCCTATCAACATAAAGTTAACAATATTTTTATTTCTATCATAATTTGCAATACATTAATTATAATTGCATGAAATAAAAAAAAAAAAAAGAAACTAACTACTTGGGCCAGGGAAGAGCGAAGCGCGGCGGTGCTCGGGGACGGGAGCAGGGCCAGCGGCTGTCTCACACACGAGGATGGGAGCGGTACGGGCCCAGAGACGGGCCCTCCAGCGCCCTTGGGTTGGGGAGGAGGTGGTCGCGGCGGTGCTCGGGGAAGCCAAGGGGGCCAGAGATGCGACAGTGCTTAGGGATTAGAGCGGGGCTGGCACTCAGGGGAAGCGGAGGGGGCGCTCGGGGAGGAGGGAGGTGCGACGGTACTCAGGGGAGCCGAGGGGGCCGGAGGCGTGAGGCTGGAGGCGCAGTGGTGCTCGGGGCGGGGCCAGAGATGAGTGAGACGCATGCCTGGCCGGTAGGAGGGGTGAGCCCCATTAAGAAGCAGAGGGCGCCAGTGATGATGGCGGTGCGCGGCCGAGAGCGGAGAGGATGAAGCGGCGACACACAGTCGGAGGCCCGTGCGGCCGAGGGCAGAGAGGATGAGGTGGCGGCACACGAGCGGTGGGGCTAAGCGGGGTCAAGCGCGGTCGCCGATGAAGGAGCGGCCAGAACGGTGGCAGAGGCATGAAATTTTTGCAGCCTCATGGCATGATTCAGTTTTCGCGCAGGGACTTGAAAATTTTGGTGCCTCCCCGGCGCCTTATGAGGGAGTGATCTGTGCTGGCGAGCGGTATTATAGCTTGCCAGCACATATTTTTCGTCAATCTCAAATGTTTTTAAAGAATTGCTAAACGAGTTCAAACATGTTTCAAACTTCTACGCATGAGCATACATGTTATTGTGCACCTAAAAATTATATTTTGATATAAAATATAAGTATTTTGACTAGTCAATTTACGTGTTACTCTACCTTGGAACTCCTCTTGAGTTATAGGGTTATGAGGAGGTGCGTGTCCATTTTGTGAAGCATGTGTTGTTCTACTATCTCAAAATATGTTGTTTTCTTAACTTCGGGTAATGACAAAATGATTCAATACCAATTATCATGATTTACGGACCAACTTTAAATATTATTATAATTTATTTAAACCGAAATGTAAATAGAATTACGGATAAACCTAGGAAACATGTGAATATTTCATCAATTTCCATGATTTGAGATGTGTCCTTACAACTCGTCCAATTTCTATCCATGAATGTGATTTTTTATGAATATAGTTCGATCATAAAAAATTTCTAATAACCATGTTTAAAATTACTTAATACCCTGGAAACATACAAATCACCTTGAAAAATTCAATATTAGTCGTTAATTATAAATCGCAACTATGGGATCTTGCAATTAAACTTCATGTTAATTAAAATAAAAATGCACTCACACAAGCACGGAATTCATTTGTCTGGATTGTTGACAGGTAGATTACCTAAGAGATGTCGGGATGAAAATTGTCAGAAAGTGTGATGGATTACCGCTTGCTGTCAAAGTAATGGGAGGATTGCTAAGCACGAGGTCCAGAAGTGAGCGTGAGTGGGAGGCTGTTTTGAACCATCATGCATGGTCAGTAGCTGGATTGCCCATGGAGCTGGACAGCCGAATCTATTTGAGTTATAGGATTTGTCTTCCCAGCAGAATCAGTGCTTCCTTTACTGTTCACTTTTCCCAAAAGGTACATGTATTTCGTGGCGTCATGTCATTCCCATGTGGATTAGTGAGGGATTCATCCAACCTCGCGCGGACAGAAGTAGTTCACATGATGACCAACTAGAAGAAATAGCAACCGAGTACTACCAGGAGTTAATCACCAGGAATCTTATAGAACGGCAAAATCCTTTAACTACATACAGATGCACAATGCATGATGTGGTGCGCTCCTTTGCTGAATTTATGGCAAGAGAAGAGTCGCTTGTGGTGCAGGACATGCAAGTTGCCAGTGGTAGTAATGATAGTCTTGTTCGTCGCTTGTCCAAAGCACCAACCAGTTTGGTACCTGGATTGGCTGCTCTACAAAAACAAGAGCCAGTAAGAACATTATTTATTATAAATTCCAAGATCGACTTTGACACTACGCCAGAAATGATTTGTGCTGGCACAGGCAAATTAGCGTGCTGGTGGGTGTGATTGGCACTCGCCAGCACAAAGCTTCGTCGGGCCGGCAGGGGAGCACCCGCGTGCCAAACACCCGCCAGCACAGATCGCCCCATCTCTGCTGGTGGTGGGCTTATGTGACCTGCCAGCACATAGGCCACTGTGCTGGCGATCGACCTAAGCCCACCGCCAACACAGATGGGGTGACCTGTGTTGGCGGTTGACTTATGTCGCCCACCATAAATACTCTTGTTCATCTTCTTCCATAGGCAACCTTCCATTTGGAGCTTGCCCAAGAGGAGCTTGGAAAAAGCTCCAAAAACACCAAATCTAAGGGGAAGGTTTTGCTCTTGATTTTCTTGGAGGAGGTGGCTATATGAAATGAGTTTGTGCCATTCCAACCTTCTTTTTGAACTTCTATCCATCATATCTAGCTTCATTAGCTTGTCATCTAGATCTAAATCTAGAACTAGGAGAGAGAGGAGGGAAGAGAGAAAAAAACTAGACCTGGATTATTTTTGTGAATAAAATTCTATGGTCTTATTATAAGCATTACAATGCTATGTTTGTCATTTTAATGTAATATAGAATTGAGTTTGATTATATGTTTCCTTCTTATTAATTATTACATCCATAGTTTTAATTAATGAAGTTGATTATCTTAATATTTAATTGAGTTTGATTTTTTCCTTCTTCTTATTAATTATTACATCCATGGTTCAATTGATTCTCATTTAGGGTAATATAGAATTAGTTTTTATTATATTTTCCCTACTTATTAATTATTACATCCATAGTTTCAATTAATGAATTTGATTGAATTAATATATAATTGAGTTTGATTTTTTTTCATTATTCTTATGAAATTGAATTATTATATCCTAGGTTTAGCTGCTCCGGAGAAACTCCAAAAACACCAAATCTAAGGGGGAAGGTTTTGCTCTTGATTTCTCTGGAGGAGGTGGCTACATAAGGTGAGTTTGTGACATTCCAACCTTCTTTTTCAACTTCTATCCATCATTTCTAGCTTCATTAGCGTTGGGGTAATATAGAATTGTTTAATTGAGTTTCATTTAGGGCAATATAGAATTGTTTTTTATTAAATTTCTTGCTACTTATTAGTTAATGCATCCATAATTCAATTTAGTTTATGGAATAGCTCATTAAATTAGTTAATATAACATAGAAATCTTGTCATAGGTTGTTAAAGATGGATCAAAGAGCATGGATGTATGGCATACGGAGGCATTCGCCTACTTTCATGTCAGAGGTAGCGAAGTTTGTGGAGGCTGCGAAGAAGCATGCTCGCATTTGCAAGACAAAGCAAATTCATTGTCCGTGTTTTGACTGTAGCAACAAAATTGTATGGGAGGATACTAATGTCATCAAGAGGCATTTGATAAAGCGAGGTTTTGTGGATGGCTACAAAATTTGGTCCCACCATGGAGAGGCAGGAGGTACTTCCAACAACACAGACATCAGTACAGGCTGTGATGAAGTGGGTGGTGGTGATGCAAACGACAATGATCAGGTTATGATGGATGATGATTACGACCGTGGAGATCAAACAGAAGTGCGTGTGGAACCACAGCTGGACGAGGAACGTGATGTTGATATGGAGGACATGTTGCGCCACATTGAACCGGAAGTGTTGCTAGGGAGTGCTAAAGGGTTAGAGAATTTCGAGACGCTCAAGAAGGCAGCAAAGGACCGTATGTATGTGGGATGTGGGAAGGAGTGGACTGTGTTGCGTTTCATCCATCATCTTTTGATCCTGAAGGCTAAATTCGGCTTGTCAGACAATAGTTTCAATGATCTCCTTACTCTGCTGGGCAATTTGCTCCCCAAGCCGAACTTTGTGCCAAAAGACACATATGAAGCAAAGAAGATTATCAATCCATTGAAGATGCGTGTGCAGAGAATACACGCGTGCAGTAACCAATGCATATTGTACCACGGTGAGTACGCGGCATTAGAAAAGTGTCCAAATTGCGATGCTAGCCGTTACAAAAGTAATGCTGATTTCTGTGAGGACCGTGTCGGTTCCTCCATCGGGAATAAGAGGAAGAAGGTTGAAAAGAAAAGTGATGGTGCTCAAGTGGAGGATGAGTCCTGTATACTTAGCGCAGAGTCCCTGCCTTGGTGATGTGGTACTTGCCAGTGGTGGACCATGTGAAGCATTTGTTCTCAAACCCAAAGACCACTGAAATGATGACTTGGCATGCTGATCGCCCAGTAAAGGATGATGGAAAGCTTCAACATCCTTTCGATGCTCGCCAGTGGAGGACCTTCGATGCCAATCATCTAGAGTTTTCAGTTGAAAAAAGTAATGTACGGTTCGCGTTGAGTATAGACGACATGAATCCGTTTGGTGAAAGAAGCAGCACACACAGCACATGCCCTGTGCTGATCACCATATACAACCTTCCCCCATGGCTATGTCACAAGAGGAAGTTCCTTTTGCTAACCATTCTCATACAAGGCTCGAAGCAGCCTGGCATCGACATAGATGTTTTAATTGAACCATTGATGGAAGATATGCAGAAGCTTTGTGAAGATGGGGTTCAGATGTGGGAGAAGTACAAACACAAGCACTTCACACTAAGGGCCATTATCTTTTTTACCATCAATGATTATCCCGCCCTGTTTGCCCTGACAGGTCAGGTAAAGGGTAAGACAACATGCGTAGTTTGCCTAGATGGAATATCATCTGTGTACCTTAAGGGATCTATGAAGACAGTGTTCATGCGGCATATACGCTTCTTATTGAAGACGCACAAATACTGCAGGATGAAGGACTTCTTCAATGGCACCAATGAGAATGACTTTGCTCCAAAACTAGCTACTGGTAAAATAGTATTTGAAATGTGCGAGAAGGTCAAGTTCAAACTCGGTAAGAAGTCATTAGGTGGTGCTGAAATGTCGAGAAGGGGAAGGAAGCAGGCTGAAACTACAGATGTCGTAGATGTGCCATTTAAGAAGATGTCTATCTTCTTTAAGTATTTGCCATACTAGCGAGAGCTAGCGATGGGCCATGCCATTGATGGGATGCATCTTCAGAAGAATGTGTTCGATAGCACCATCGGATTCTTGGGCTTATTAGGCAAGGCAAAGGACAGACTAAAATCATGAAAGGATCTTGTTGACCTTCAAATCAGGCCAGATCTCCACCCACAAGAACTACCTAATGGTAAGCATTACCTTCCCTCGGCTAGCTACAACTTAACACCAGCAGAGAGATCGACCATGTGCAAGTGCTTGCGCGGGTTGAAAGTGTCGACCGGATTCTCATCAAACATCCGATCACTAGTCTCATTGAAGGACATGACACTTGCTGGCTATAACTCTCATGATTGCCATGTGATAATTACATTTTTCTCACTATTGCGATCTGGGCTATCAAACCAGTATTCATGAAGATGGTTATCACACGGATGTGTTACTTCTTCAACGTGATTTCGCAGAAAGTGATTGATTGTGTCGAGTTGGCTAGGCTTCAACTGTTTGTGTCGGAAACTCAGGCCTAGCTCTAGATGTGCTTCCCTTCATCCTTTTTCAATATCATGGAACATCTCATGGTCCACATGGTCCAACAAATAACTGAACTAGGGCCTATGTACTTCCATCAGATGTAGACATACGAACGGTTCATGTGGACTCTCAATGGATACATGAGAAACAAGGCCTTTGCAGAGGGCAGCATGATCAAGAGCTACCATACAAAAGAGAGTGTTGATTGCTGCATAGATTACATAAAAGATAAGAGAGCTATTGGTTTGCTGAAATCTCAGCACGAGGGCAAATTGTTCGGGAGAGGTACCATTGGAATGAAAAGATTCATAGACAAGGACAACTAGCAATTAGAGAAAGCGCATTCAAGCATTCTACAACAGCTTGCAATAGTGGAGCCCTTCATCGAGCAACACCTAAATGAGGTCCGTGGACAAAGTAATGGTCGCTCGGAGGACTGGATCACCAAAGAGCAAAAGCGTCGATTCCCATCATGGTTGAAGGACCATGAGCATCTATTTCAAGGAAATTCCACAGAAGATGTAACATTGACCAGGTTGGCGTCTGGACCATCAAGCAATGTCACCTCATGGCAAGCATATGAAATTAATGGATACACATTTTATACCACCGCAAAGGACAACAAAAGCGTGGCTTACCAAAACAGAGGTGTTCGCATAGAGGTGATTGATACATCCGAAAAGAACATAACTTACTACGGTTTCATAGTGGAAATATGAGAACTTGACTACGGAGAGAATATCGGATCCTCGTCTTTTAGATGACAATTATGGGTTGACACTTTTAGACCTAGACAATGTAGGTTACAAAGATGACCCATGGGTACTCGCTGAGCGTGTCGCATAGGTATTCTACATAATAGACCCTATGAATTGAAAGAAGCACATTGCCGTCTCCGGAAAACAAAGGATCCTTGGAGTTGAAGGTGTAGTGGACATTGAGGATTACTGTGGGGGTCTAACCCTGGATACCCACGGTCAGACCACATGGGCTGCGCCCTCAGGGGCGGCCCTAGCCCACAAGACGAAGCCTTACGGGGCACGACTCTGCTCGGCGCCTCCCGCAAGACATATGGAAGATATCCTAAAGATACTACGAGATCTATTAGGATATGTATGATCCCAAGATTCATGTAATCAGTTATTACTTTTTGATTATCTCTCAGATCTAACCGACTTGTAACCCTGCTCCCCGGACTATAAAAGGCGGGCAGAGACCCCCTCCAAAGGCACGTAATATCATACGATAGCTAATACAAACCAACATACCACATGAGTAGGGTATTATGTCATACCGATGGCCTGAACCTGTCTAACTCGTGCGTCTCTGTTGCCTTCTTGTTCTTGATCTCACGCTCCTCTGCCGATCAATCTACCTTCGTGGGATACCCCTCGGAGGACTGCCGACGATATTCTATTGACAGTTGGCGCGCCAGATAGGGGATCATGTCTGCTTCCTTGTCGAACAAGATGGCTTTTTCCATGGGCTCTTCGTCCCTCCCGTAGCCCAGCCAGATCTTCACGGTTAGATCGATCTCGTGGATCATCAACACTGATGGAGTCGGAGAGCTCCTTGAGCCGGTGCAGATCGATTCTGTGCCGATCATCCCCGCACCTGCGACTGCAGATCCGATCTCGGAACCACTTCCGAGGTCTCCTTCATCAACAACTCGCCACCCGCTTCCTTGCTACCAGAGGAGGCAGATCAACAACGACGATCTGATCGAATCCATCGATCAGGTCGGTCAGAAGCTCGCCGATTGCCTCTCCATCGCCGAATCGGCTCTGGACACCTTGGTTCAGCACCGACCACCCTCTGATCTAGTTCTGTCGGAAGGCTGCTCGGAAGACTCCAGGAGTTGCGGCTCTGCCCTTCGGGCTCACCAACGTTCGCCGCTACTTACCAAGACGCCATGAGGGGAAAATTCGCTGACCAGGTGGGAGACGCCCATCCACTCATCGACCAGCTCACCGTCAGCCTCCGCTAGCCATCAACATGCTACATATAGGCCGATGCCCGGGCGTCCCTCCAGACCATCCCGGAGGAAAATCCGGGCTCCGAGTCTCAGGGCTCTACGGAGACCCTCGCCGAAACCTTCACCGAGCAACTCCTTCTCCCACCCTTCCGGGGTGGCGCGATCTTCAACGTCAGCATCGACAGCCCTCCTCGGAACGGCAAAACCAAGGAGGAGCGTGTCGCTCGTGAGAACCGGAACATCAACCACGCGCAGCGCCGAGAAAATGAAGCGGCCATTGCGAGGGCCGAGGCTATTCGTAATAATCGGCCCGACTCATAGGGAAGGCCGCTCCCGCTCCATAGCGACCTCGATGAAGAATTTCTCTGCGTTGACGGCCATGACGTCTTCAAGACTCCAAGCGCCAATCTGGCAGTGGCATCCAATGAGCTCGCCCATCTCCCGTAGACACCCAAGCTCGCCAAGGTCGCCGCCATGCTTAAAGCGGCACACTGTCAGGTTAATGAGATCCGCGAGGATCAGAGACCTTTGTGCTCTTTGAGTACGATCCGCCGATCAGATCCAATCGCCGCCAAGAAAGCTGTTTCGCCGACCAATCACTGCCTCTCCAGGGGGAGCCGGGGGCCACCGCGCTGAACACCATCGCCAACACGACTAGGAGGTTGAACAGGACGCTCGAGTGCACCTCAGCAACCTCTAGGATGCACGACGGCGTATCGAGCAACGTCATTTTGGTCGCCATGAAGATGAAGTACGCCACCGCTAGGAGTACGAGCAGGAGTACAGAAACCTGGACTCAGCCCTCGAGTCGATCGACGCCGGCAACGCTGCAGCCGACGCCAACCACAACCCCAAAGGGCCCCCATCGTTCATGAGGGCGCTCTAAACACTTCAGTGGCCTCGAGGTTTCCAAATCACAGGGGTCGAGCCCTACTAGGGAAGGATGAATCCAACACAGTGGCTATAGGCTTATGCCACCGCTGTTCATGCCGCCGGAGGAGACACCAGTGTCATGGTGAGCTATCTCCCCATCATGCTCACGCCACCCGCCATGAGCTGGTTTACTAGCCTTGCCCCGGACTCCATCGGATCCTGGGAAGAGCTAAAAATAGTCTTCACCGACAATTATATGGCTACGTGTACTCGGCCGGGCACCAAGCATGATCTCAATCGCATCAACTAGAAGCCGTCCGAGCTCCTCCGTAGCTACATTCGATGCTTTTCTAAGATGAGGAATTCTATTCCCAATATCACAGAAGCTGAGGTCATCACCGTATTCATCCGAGGACTCCACCATCGCGAGCTTCGCTCAAAATTCAATCGTAAGCCACCCACATGCATTGGCGAGATGATCACTAGTGCCAACCAGTACGCCGACGTCGAGGAAGCCGAGGTGCGCTTCAACGAGGATGCGGGCACTCATCGCCCACCTTGCCGCTACGACGACTACCCCGACGATCGATGCCACAACGACCGCCCCTTCGACGACCATAGTTACCATTGTGACAGCGGCCATGAACGAACAAAAGGACCCAAGTCAGCCAAATCGCCGCCGCTGGCCAGACCACATCATTGCCGCCATCAGTCAACCTCACGCCAAGCACAACTACGACGAGCAGTACCAAAAGATCCTCGATGGCCTATGCCTCGGCTTAGCTAAGGAGTTTCAGGATAGAAAGCTAGACGACGATGCCAACGATGGACGCTGGAGGTCGCCAACCACCTGGGGGCAACAACAATGCTTTCTAGGACCATGACAAGGTGGTTGCCACCATCTTCGGGGGCCTCGCCTCCACCGAGAGCAGAAGAGAACAGAAGCTTCGCCGCACGGCGGGTGCTCTCCGTCACTACGGAAGACGCCACCGCCAACCCCAGCTATCACCCATGGTCCGAGGTCCCCATCACCTTCAGCAGGGCTGACCAGTGGGTGAACATTCTCTACATAGGGCATTTTCCCCTCGTCCTCGACGCAACCGTCCAGAAGGTGCTTTTTAGAAAAGTGCTCGTCGACGGTGGGAGCGCTCTGAATCTCCTCTTCATCGGAGCCCTAAAGGAGCTGGGCCTCAGGTTTTCAGATCTCACACCCTCTAACTCCTCCTTTTGGGGTGTGGTACCTGGCAGGGCCTCCAAACCACTTGGAGAGATCACCCTACCAGTATAGTTTGGCACGGCAAGCAACTACCGCGTCGAACACATCAACTTCTACGTCACCGACTTCAACACCGCCTACCACGCCATACTTGGTCGGCTAGCTCTGGCCAAGTTCATGGCCGTACCGCACTATGCGTATCTAGTGCTAAAGATGCCTTCGCCTGTAGGAATTCTAGCTCTGCGGGCCAACCTCTCCATCGCCTACGCCTACGAGATGGAGAGTCTCGCTCTCGCCGAATCCACCGACCTCTCCATCGAGATGGCCAGTGTGGTCACCGAAGCCAAGACGTTGTCCACCGATGACATGGAGATCCTAGAGCTGGAGCCTCCCCATGCCTCCGCCAAGTCCAAGGAAATAAAGGAGGTTGGCCTCGGCCTCGACGACCCCTCCAAGACCGTAAAGAATGGGGCTCACCTTGACCCCAAATAGGAAAGCACGCTCGTCTCCTTCCTACGTGCTAATGCCGACATGTTTGCTTGGAAACCTATAGACATGCCGGGGGTACCACGGGAGAAGATCGAGCACTCCTTGAATGTCTCGCTGACCGCCAAACCGATCAAGCAGAAACTCCGCCGATTCGCGCCAGACAAGAAGGAGGCTATTAGGGTAGAAATAAAATGGCTCTTAGCAGTCGGATTCATAAAAGAAGTGTATCATCCTGAGTGGTTAGCAAACCCTGTTCTCGTTCAAAAAAAGAATAAAGAATGGAGAATATGTGTTGATTACATTAGTCTTAACAAACATTGCCCTAAAGACCCCTTCGGTTTGTCTCGGATAGACAAGGTTGTAGACTCTACCGCCGGCTGCGAACTACTCTCCTTCCTTGATTGTTACTCCGGCTATCACCATATCTCCCTCAAGGAAGAAGACCAGATCAAGACGTCGTTCATCACGCCCTTCGGAGCATACTACTACACCACCATGTCATTCGGACTCAAGAACGCTAGGGCGACCTATCAAAGGGCCATCCAGATGTGCCTCGATCAATAGATCGGCCGCAACGTCGAAGCTTACATCAACGATGTGGTCATCAAGTCTAGGACCGCCGACAATCTTATTGCCGACCTTGAAGAAATGTTCGTCAATCTAAAAAAGTACCGATGGAAATTGAACCCTTCAAAGTGCATTTTTGGAGTTCCATCTGGTATACTGCTGGGCTACATC
This sequence comes from Miscanthus lutarioriparius, assembly GCA_904845875.1. Lineage (NCBI taxonomy): Eukaryota > Viridiplantae > Streptophyta > Magnoliopsida > Poales > Poaceae > Miscanthus > Miscanthus lutarioriparius. Next base: position 72,592,093 of record CAJGYO010000016.1, on the reverse strand, counting down.
ATCAGCGCTCATGGCATCGAACCCAACCCCGACAAGGTCTCCGCCATCACCAACATGATACGGCCAACATGCGTCAAGGATATACAGAAACTTACGGGCTACATGGCTGCTTTAAGCCGCTTCATATCGCGCCTCGGTGAAAAAGGGCTACCGTTCTTCAAACTCCTCAAGGCCTCCGAGCACTTTTCCTGGTCGGAAGAGGCAGATACCGCTTTTGAGCAACTCAAGTTGTTCCTAACAAAGCCTCCAATCATGACGGTGCCACGGCCAGACAAAACTCTCCTGATTTACATCGCTGCTACTTGTCGCGTCGTCAGCACAGCAATCGTGGTCGAACGCGAGGAGGTCGGGCACGCCTATAAGGTGCAACGTCCGGTATACTTCATCAGCGACGTCCTTAACGAGCCCAAAACTCATTATCCTCAGGTCCAAAAGCTGCTATACGCCATCCTAATTACATCACGCAAGCTCCGCCACTACTTCGAGTATTACAAGATCGTCGTGGTCACCGAGTTCCCTCTGGGGGACATCCTCCGCAACAAAGAGGCCAACAACCATATCATCAAGTGGGCCGTCGAGCTCGGCACTTATTCCATTGAATCCAGAAGTAGGCCTGCGATCAAGTCTCAGGCGCTTGCTGATTTCATCGATGAGTGGACCGAGATCCAAGAGCCCATTGCCGCCACTTGCCCCGAGCACTGGGTGATGTACTTCGATGGCACCTTTAACATCAACGGTGCTGGTGCGGACATTTTGTACATTACGCCGACCAAGGATAAGCTCTGATACGTTCTTCGAATACACTTTCCGTCCTCCAACAACGCCGCCGAATATCAAGCATGCCTCCACGGACTCCGTATAGCCATTGAGCTTGGCGTCAAATGCCTCATGGCATACAGGGACTCCGCGCTGGTCATCAACCAGCTTAACAAAGACTGGTCTTGCTCCAGTGAGAAGATGGATGCATATTGCACCGAAATCAGGAAGCTTGAAGGAAAATTCTACGGCATCGAGTATCACCACATGGTACGCGACTAGAATTAGCTCGCCAACCATTTATCCAAGTTTGGCTCTTCTCGCGCGCGATCCCACCGGGGTCTTCGTTCAAGATCTCCTGGCGCCATCCATTAAAGAAGATAAGGAAGTTCCCCCCGCCGAGCAGCTGGTACTGGCGGTACCTTCGGCGGCTGCCGATTGGAGGGAACAATTCATCAAGTACCTCACCAGCGCTGAAGTACCCGCCGACAAGATTGAAACCGAACGCCTAATTCGTCGAAGCAAGCATTACGTGCTGGTGAACGGCAACTTGATGAGGAAAAATGCCAAGGAAGGAATACTGCAGAAATGCATCACCCAAGAAGAGGGAGTGAAGCTACTTCTCGAAATTCACTCTGGTTCCTACGGCAACCACGCGGCCTCGAGAACACTGGTCGGCAAGGCTTTTTGAGCTAGTTTTTACTGGCCCACGGCCATCTTTGATGTAGAAGACCTCGTTCGATGTTGTGAAGGATGCCAATTTTTTGCCAAGCAAATACACGTGCCGGCACAAGAGCATCAGACCATTCTAGCTTCCTGGCCTTTTGCATGCTAGGGACTGGACATGATTGGCCCTTTCAAGCTAGCGCCAGGTGGTTTCTAGTACGTATATGTCGCCATTAACAAGTTCTCCAAGTGGATTGAGTATAAACCGCTCGTCTCGGCTACTGCAAAGAAAGCAATCGAGCTCTTCGAAGATGTCATCCACAGATTCGGTCTCCCGAACAGCATCATCACCGACCTCGAAACTACATTTACTGGCCATCACTTTTCGGACTTCTGCGAAGACCGTTGCATCTCCGTCAAATACATCTCCGTTGCTCATCCTAGAGCCAACGGACAGGTCGAATGGGCGAACAGAATGATCCTTGATGCCCTCAAAAAGAGACTATATCAGAAAGAAGAAAAGCACCCGGGCAGATGGCTCAAGGAGCTACCAGTTGTAGTCTGGGGACTGCGTACTCAAGCTAGTTGCAGCACCGGTGTGTCTCCATACTTCTTGGTCTATGGCTCAGAAGCCATACTACCAGCGGACATTGTCTTCCGTGCACCTAGGGTGGAAAACCTTCATGAAGAGCAGGTCGTAGCTGTTCGGATAGACGACGTCAACAGGGCTGAGGAAGAATGCCTAATCACCTGTGTCCGCACAGCCAAATATCTAGAAGGCTTGTGGAGGTACTACAACTGCAATGTCAAGGGTCGTTCATTTGCTGTCGGCGACCTCGTTCTTCGCAGAAAGCAAAAAACCGAAGGGATGCACAAGCTCTCCTCTCCTTGGGAAGGGCCTTACGTCGTCAAGGAGGTCACCCGACCAGGGTCTTATCGCCTATGTGACTTAGACAGAATCGATGTTCCTAACTCATGGCACATCGAGCACCTTATACGTTTCTATCCTTGAAACACTCCAGATATGTACTCTCCACTTTATGATGAACAAAGTTTTAGTCTCCATAAATTGTTTCCACTTTTTCTCCATTATGGTCTACTCTCCACTTATGGTCACCGAGCTCCATGCTACTCCATTACGAACTCCAATACGAAATCGCCATGACTGCGCCGACCACGTTTTCTCCAAATCTCCAACGTTATCGCCGAACGGTTTCCTCCAAATCGCCGAACGATTTCTCCTAGTCGCCGACACGTTTTCGCCAAAAATCACAGAACGGTTTTTCTCCAACATCGCTGAACGGTTTCTCCAAATCGCCAAACACGACTTCTCTAAATTGCCAACGTATTTCGCCGTTCTCTCCAAATCGCCGAACACTTTTTCTCCAAATCTACAAGATATTTCACCGATCAGCGAGCAACATACTTTCTTTTCTGTTCTCTTCGGAGAAGACCCAGTCTTTGATCTCTCCCTACATGTGCCACGGGCTCCGCGCTCTGCGTTATGGGTGGTCGGCTGTGGTTCCTTGGTCATGCCTATTCATCCTACACATCTATGGGCTCCGCGCTCGATGTTATGGACTATGGGCTAGCCAAGCCCGAGAGCTCAACACATAATTAATTGCTCAGACGCCGCTTATACTACCTATATCTCCAAGTTATTTCGATAACCGCCGAGCAGCACGCGTTTCGTTCTTTTCTCTATGGAGAAGACCAAGTCTCTGATCTCTCCCTACACGTGCTACGGGCTCCGCGCTTTGCGTTATGGGTGGTCAGCTGCGGTTCCTTGGTCACGCCTATTCCTCCTACACGTGCACGGGCTCTGCGCTCGACGTTATTGACTATGGGCTAACTAAGGCCATAGGGGTCAGTAGAGAACTAACTGCTCGGACTCTACTTATACTCCGTATAAATACGTCATGGTCAACACTACGAGGATTTTTTCGCCGAAAATACAAGCAAACTGTATACACATGCACCTTGTAACATTCCTCACATACATAATTGTTTTTTGCGCTCTCGCGCGTTCTAACTACACTGTCAAGATATTACAGATGACAATCTCTGAGCAGATCACCGAGCTCCGCCATCACCGTCCGTCTCACCGAACAGGTCTATATTGCTGGCCAGCTTCTTCGCTACGTCCTCCACCTCATCCTCCAGCTGCTGGGTCTCCGCATTGCTCAGCCCTTCGGCGAACCCGCCCCCTATCGACTGAAGGTCGATGGCTGGGTAGTGGGACCGGACAACCACGAGAACATGAGTAGCGACAAACACAATGGCGTCGCGGTTGAAGCTCTTGAAGTTCTCCCACGCTGCCTTGCACCTCTGGATAATGGTGTCCGAACGTTCCCGCCTATCGTCGGGCTGAGTAGCCGGTTCCAGGTCAACGCAGTCGAGCACCGATTTAATTGGGGCGACTACAGCGTCGAAGTTATCCCTTTGGGTCCTGGCCTCCTGCACCAGCACATCAAACTGTGCCTTGGCTTTATGACGGTAGCCTGCAAGCATTACAATGTTCCATCATACAAGAAAATTACTTCAACAGTAATTCCGACCAGGAGGTATTCACCTTTTAGCTCCTCGGCCAGTTTGTCTGCTCGCTCAGACTCCTTCGCCTTCTCTTATCGAAGTTGTTCGATGGCCTAACGTAGTTGGCTGAGCTCCGCATCTTGTTCTACAAGCGCAACAGTTACCACCAAAAATATGGTTGTTCAGCAATACAAAGTACACTCGCTGATATACCGTACCTATTTTCTGCTCGGATACAATTCTGAGCTGTTTGGATTTTTGCTCCAACTGCTCGGAGGCACCGCTCAGTTGTCTAGAGATAGCGGCCAACTACTCGGACTGGCTCCGCAGCTACTGGGATGCAGCCGTCAACTGCTCGGATAGGACCCCCTCTGGTATTCCTGGTCCCGTGAGTTGGACTCTGCAAGGTCTCATTCATGCCAGGCCCTCTGGATGTTTCTCTCCGAGACGTTCACCGCCTCTTTGAGTTTTTCATTCTCCCCGGCGAGGGGCTCCATCCTCTTTATCATCTGGCGGCGCTGCTCGGCAGTCTGAGTTATCTCCTGCAAATGCACAATGACAATGTCGAAATCCAATTCCCAATGTCAAAGACGAGTATTCTAGATGCGGTTGTAACCTTGATCTGCTTTGTCACCCCGGCAAGGGCGGTCTCCAGTCTCCTGAACTCCCTAGTGGTGTCCTCCTCTTCGACAATTACTATGTCATCGCCGTGTTTTCGGAGGATTCAGACAGCTTGAGGTCGAGGTTCCTCGCGCTCGATCTCCTCCACCTCATCCTCCTCTACTGTAGCCAGAGGCACCACCTAGGGGCTCGGTGGCCGGATAGCGGGTCTGACCATGCCCTCCAACGCCTCGGGGAGCGACGTCTGCTCCTTCGGTACCACAAGATTCTCCGCTCCATATTCGGCGGCCGCTGGTAACTACAGCTTCTACTCCGGAGGACCCGGCGGCGCCCGCCACTGCCGAGGGTGCTGTCGCTGGCTCGTTCACCGTCGACGATAGCTGTTCGCCGCTGCCAAGTCCGCTAGTGGCGGCAATTGGCTCCCCCGCGTGCTGACGAGCACCCGGGGACTCCAGGATGGGGTCCACCAGCATCCCCTCCGTCCCGAAGCCAGCCTTCGGCTGCTCGTCAGTCTAGACGGGCGGGACTAGATCCATCATACGCCTTGCTCTGCATCAAGTCAGCTCGTCAGTCACCACAAAAGTTAAGAAACTACAGCAAAGTAACTCCAAGACAATGATACTTACGGTTTGGTCTACCGGTTCAATTTCTTGAACCGGCGGTGCCTGCCCGAGCCCCCAGGCATTGCCGTGGGGTTGACTCCCATGCTCTGCGGGGGAGGTCTCAACTCCTCCACAGTCGACCTCTGTTCTGCCTACCGCTCTAGGGCCCTCTCCGCCTGTTGCTCGGGGACTCCCATCGCTTGCCCCGCAGGGACTCCCATCATCTGCTGCGCGGGAACTTCCCTCACCCGCTACTCGGGGACTTCTTCACCTCCCCTTGATTGATTCCCCATGGGAGTGCTATGCGGAGGCTCCTTCGTGCTCGGTGGAGGATTTGTCGGAACTTCATCATCATCAAACCAGTCGAACACAGCGGTCCTTCACGTTCGAGTGGTCAGATCATCGCCAAGCGAGATGCCATCCGGTTTGATGGGAGCAGCAGCCGCCGTCTTCCTCCTCTTCTGGGCCGGCTCGTTCGCCGCTGCCCTCTTCCCCCGGGTTTTCTCTGACACCGGGGGAGAACTCTCCGTTCGACCAACATCCGTACCTCCAGAATCAGACGAAACACCGATGGCACTTCCATCAGGTTGAGTCGGTGGTCGTGCATCCACAGCTGGTGGCCAATTGCCCTTCGGCACACTTGAAAAGTACACTGCCCTATCCTGTGAGTGGATCTTTGCATAAGTAAATCAGTCCACTGCTCGGCAATGAAGAAGGATAAAAAGCATCAGGAATACACAACTGAGATATTTACCTGAGGAGGCAGATTTTTGCAGTTGAATGGCTTCGTATACCCTGACATGTCGAATGAGGAAAACAGAGCGAATAGCTCTGCAGCCCGCTCTTCACAAACGTTCCTCGACAGCATTTTCGGCCTCTCTCGGGTACCGTCGGTCTCCCCCTTGAACTCGAAGGCTGGATGCGCCCTCTCCTTACAGGGCTACACGCGGCGTACTATAAAGCTTGCCGCTACCAATCCACCGTTGGTTCTCACGCCTTTTATTAAGGCAAGAAGCTCCCTCACTTGCTCCATGTCAGCGTTGTTCGGCGTCTCCGACTAGCTCCTCTGGCTCTCTGGGATGTGGTCGGCATCGCAGCGGACGGATGGGTGGCTCTGTTTCATGTAGAACCACCTGGTGTTCCACCCTTTCCATGATGTGTTCAGCGGTATAGTAAGGTACTCGCCCGCCATCCCATCGCGCAGCTGAAGGTACACCCCGCCGACCACTTTGGAACCACCTCCGCCTCTCTTTTTCAACCAGAACAGGTAACGGAAGAGGTTGAAATGGGGAAGGATTCTGAGATATACCTCACAGAAATGGATGAAGATTGAGATGTGCAGAATGGTATTGGGATGGAGGTTGCACAGACTAACCGCCCAAAGATCCAACAGATCCCTCAAGAACGGATGAACAGGAAATCCCAACCCACGCCAGAAATAATCCTCAAATACCACCACTTCATTGGTATGAGGCATTGGGAAGGACTCACCAAGGGCCGGCCGCCATCCGGCGGTAGCACGGTCAGGAAGAACGCCGGCCTCCACCAATCTGTTAAGCTCCGCCCCTCCCGTTCACGACGGCACCCACTCTTCGTCCCGTCGGGCGCTGGTGCTCGCCTTCTTGGGGCTCGTTTTCTTCGATTTGGCAGCTCCTTTCTTGGCAGCCATCTCTCCGATGTGATTGGGGTTCGGCGGCAGAAGCAAATGTGGAAGCGAATCTAGAAACGCAAGGTTTGAGGATGAAGATGGAATGGCAGAGTGGCAAGGATGGGAACGTGGGATGCGGCGGCGCAATTATAAAGCACTTTCCCCACCCTTTCGCACTTGAGGGTTTTTGGGGAATCGTTCCCGCGATTTGCGCTCCTCTGAATTCTCTGGCGCGGCTTAATGGGCCGTAGCTCAGGCAACCGTAGCCCACGTCGCTCATTTATCGCTGCCGTCAGTTGTTACTCGCCGAATAATCACCGACTTTTCTGCAATTTATTGAGGCTCAGTAACCGTTACTGTACAACCATTCCTCCGGTTTTTTCTCCACGGTTGGATTTCTCCTGATATCTCCGCTTGCGGCTCGGGGACTGGCTGCCTGCTCGGCTGTTTTTTCACTATTTCTTTGTTTCTGACCCTGGCACCACGTGACTCCATCACCTACTGTCAGGCTCGGGGACTAAGTGGGCATGCTTCACCTTGCGGTGAATGTGCTTTTCGGGTTTACGCCCGGGGACTGGCTGCCTGCTCGGTTGGTTCTCTATTTTTTTGCTATGGACCCTGGCACCAAATGACTACGTCATCTACTGTCAGGCTCGGGGAACTAAGTGGGCACACTTCACCTCACGGTGAATGTGCTTGTTTTTTTTTTCTAGAAGACTCTGCGCCCCTTGAGGCTAAAGATGATTATCTCCTACTCTCGTGGTCGGACTCTAAGTGGGCACACTTGGTCCACTGCGAGGAAATTTTCGATTCTGAACTTGAGCTCCTTACACCCTTATGGCAAGCCGTGTTTGGATCATACTGCTCGGCTGTGGTCCTCGCTGCTCGCAACTGCTCGGCAACTCATCACGGTGGTCGGACCACGAGTTTGAATGCTCGGCTCTATTCGCACCTACTCGGACAAGCACAAGATGGCGTTGCACAACGGGTACAAGGCGCTCGGTGACTAGCTGTGGGGGTACGACTCCGGATACCCACGGCAGACCACATGGGTTATGCCCTCAGGGGCGGCCTAGCCCATCAAGACGAAGCCTTACGGGGCACGACTCTGCTCGGCGCTTCCCGCAAGACAAGACAAGAACAAGAGCCTTTTCTCTCCCTCTAACTCTCTAATATAATGCAAGCTCTCGGTCACAAATTAAATGAGCATATCAGCAAAAAGCTCATACCTGATTTTGTGTCCTAAACCGTCAAACTAACCCTCTTGGACGCACACCAACGCACGTGTGACCCTGCTAAAGCCTTGACACCTTCAAGTTTTTGCGTTCCCTCTACCTCTCCTAGACTATGTTATAATCACATAATAACCAACATGATCCATCGCATGCACCATACATGTAACTACACGCACAACATCAACCTATGCAAACATAATGCACGTACACACGAGCTCAAATGTATGCATTCCGAACGAAAGCTTGTAATCACAATGTGCACATCCGATGCATGCACGGTAAAAATCTTTAAACAAACTCAACTACAAGATCAATTGTTCATCATAGATAGAGGATGGTCCAAGGTACATCACACGTTGGTCTTGCATCGCCATATATAAAAAATGTCTCAAATATGTCTCAATAATACTCCTTGCTGATTTTTTTTTTGTAAATAAATGGACTCAATGATGTTTTTTTGGTGAAGGTCGTGGCCGTCCGACGAAATGTTCCCTGCCAGAGAAACATGTGTACCTTATCCCATGGCAACATCCAAGGTACCCACAGCTCCAACTCCTCCAACTAAAAAAAACAAATAAACCAAAGAAAAAGCATCCATCTGTGTTTGCACCGGGGGAGGTGAGGCACTCAGGCATGCATGAGTGAGGAGCAGGACGACCGAAAGCAACTAGCTGTGTATACATACATATAATTATATATAAATAATATAATAAATAAAGAAAAACAGAAACTTGAGAAGGAAAAACGAAAGGAGCAAGAAGGAACGACTTGTGTGCGTCCTCCTTTTGACCATGCGAGCTCGGCGACACCAGAAAACAACACAACCAACAATATAAAACCCCCCTCCTTTTCTCTCTCTACAAACAAAACAAACGATTGCGAAAGACACACCGGGGACACAGAGAGAGGAGAGATGACTCGACTGATGAGAGAGAGAGGTGAGGGAGAGAGAGTGACAGAGAGACCATCCGAGCTGCTTCGTGTCCTCCTCCTTCCTTATCTCTTTCACAGCCCCACCTCGCCCCACGCCCCGGCTTTTCTGCCCACCATCCTCCATTATTCTCCCCTCCCCGCCTCCCTCTACATATACCCCCTCTCATCAAAGCACGTTTAGAATAAGGAAAAGTACAGGGGCCTAGGTGCAAAGTGGGGCACACATGAGTCAATGACATGTGGGATAGGATGGCATATCTCCAATTTAGTAAAATTATAATGGCAGACTTCAAATTTTCCCTTCTTTTTATTCTTTAAATCGGCTGAAAATGGATAAATGCATAGTAATTTATAGAAAAATCCAAAAATGACAAAACGAATTTTGTTCAGCTCCACATATGTAGATCCATGCAGTAAACACAAAATATCACATATTTTAGTACAAAAATTTTTTCTGTAGACCTATGCTTTTTAGTGTAAAATTGATATTTGTAGAATTATTATGAAAATTTTATGGTAGCCTATTCATGTGATGCTTGATCTGTGGTAAAAATTTTAGATTTATGCTTGCCAAATAGTTTACAATCAATTTAAGTATGTAAAAATGAAAAAGATGCTTCCAATACCTTTGCATGATGTTGTTATGTCATATGAACACTTCATATGGCCATGTGTTCATAATCTACACACATTTTATTGATATATCACATTTTATAGACTACAATATTTGCTTTCTCATGAAAAAAAGAACCAGATAAAGATCCATAACATGATCACTATGAAAATATAACAGAAACTATAACCTACCTAAATCTTCACAAGACACAAAAGGCTTCTGATAAAAATCAAAATTTATTCACTCAATCAGAGAATGATTTCCCTTTATCTTCGAAAAATACAAATGCTGCACTTCTACCAAGAGACAATAAGCACAAAAAAAACTTAGTTTACAATTACCAGAATCTAATCGATACAATGCAACTCGTACTACTATGACCCATAAATTTACCCTTATAAAGTAACATTGCTAGGATACATAATGAACATATACTGGTCTAACAAAACGTGATTGATCCACCGGCACACAGTCCAACATGGGCGCAACACTTGAATTACAATCAATTTTGTTGCAACTCATGGTATCCATCATTTTCAGAAGGTCAGAATCACATCGATTAATCTTTTTTAGTTTCTATTTAAAACATTTTGCAAAAAATAATTGTTACTACAAAGTTACTAAATTTTTAATATAAAAAACTGACATTATCATACATAGCAGCTCATACTCCTTGTTTCAAAGACGCAACGGGCGCCACGAGAAATGAATTGGCCCGATCCAGTATGGCGCGGCAAGGCCGCGCCTATGTTTCTAGTAGATATACTATTTATGCATCGTAACTAGTATGTCATCACTAGCTCTCCAAAATTATTTTGCTTAGTTTAGCCTCCCAACATATATTCGGTACTCTATTTAGAGTATGGGATTCCTTTAGCTTTATAGCACAAAAATGATGGTTTGAATAAATAACAGGCATGATTATGAGAAATAAAACACTATAAAAATAAGATCTGGATAACTTCAAACCTAGCACCAATAGATATATTATACAATTCTAGGGGAAAACATAGTACTGATATCATATTTTTCTGATTTAAAATAATTTAGGTATGTATTTCTAGAGTGTAAATTATCTTTTCATTATAAACTATAATACTACTTATGGAATCAGCTAGATGGTCGAATTTATCTGATATTAAAGATTGTTAAATGGTCAAAGATTTTTTTTGTTTCGAGTTGCATGCTAAAAACAAACGTGAGCCATAATTGAGTATTGACGCCATGGGGCAATGGGACACAAGCCCAAGGTTGCATCCTGACTGGAAAATAAAAGTGGGGCCCAGGACTATACCATATGGCTACGGGCTTTTGGTGTGCTCGCTGTCTAGCTGTGGTGTCAAAGCCTTCCCAAGAATTTTCCGTCCGGCCCAGGCGCCCAGCTCCCGGCCGTGGGCCATGTCTAGCTAAATCCGAAGTACTTATCATTTAGAGCCAGTTTCATTATTGGGCCTTTTTAAAAATACCGGTACACTTTCTTTCCATTAATTACTAGCCAAAATAATTCCCTAAAAAAACTAGCCAAAATAAAATAATTCCGCCGTTTTAATAAAAAATGCAACAACCACCTCGAAAATAAATGTTAATTAACTGTAGCCACGAATATTTTCTTTCTCCTCCGGGATGAACTATCTTTTTTTCCTTGAAAGAAATTATGGTTTTTTTAATAACATGAGATAGATTATGGTTGTAACTATCAATAGCCGCATTCGTAACTGCTGATGCATTTGGATCTGTGGAAGGCAGAGAAAGGTAAGTACGCTGTGATAGTGCTTGCAGTTGCAATCAAAATGGAGCAGCAGATACCTAATTCCATCAGCTGGCGGTGGGGTGGGTCAGTCTCCACAAATCATCTCTGAAGTCTGAACTGATCATGTCAACGGGATGAGTAGCAGCAGAGCTGTGTGATGACCTAGACTGCTACCTGCTACTCGATTTGAAGAGTTGTGAAGTAGTCAACGCGGATCATATACATGTTTTGTTAGAATGTGTGAATATATGTATGTTTTGGTAATCGCTCAAAGCAAGGGCAGGAACGGCCGGTTCTGTAGTGGTTTCAGCCAACTTTTCTGCACTTTCCTCGGAACCTAATTCAATTCAGAAAGATGACATTATTTGCACCAATCAGTTTAACACCATCTCCCCCCAAAAAACTTAATAACCACCTAAAAGTGAAACAACCCCGATTTCCACGAAGGGAAATCCACAGAGTCAAAGTGTAATAAGACCGTTGTAGATCATATTACCCAAATTCTAGTCGAATATCACATCCATACAACGATAACATCAGAGTACAAATAGTGCGGAATTACATAATTTATTACATCGCCGCATTGGCGGAATCAAAAGTAGCATTCATTCAGAACAGCTTGAAGATAAGATCGCCAAACTCGAGCGTGAGGAACGAACCCTCAATCAATCAAACTCCTCGGAGCTATACTCCTCAGCAGAACCTGTGTGCCAAAATTTATCGATCGATTTGTCTTTCGCCACTCCCAACCCTATGAGCATTGCTTTGTGGAAATTGAATGCAAGTTGGTTATAATCAAGAGGAACCTAAAAGGCTGGGGTTTCCTATGCATTAACATACCAAGTATATAATAATAGTTGGTCAAGTTTTAACACCACTCACACACAATCCACCCCATTCCCATTCCAGAGCCAGGTTTCGATCCTGGGATCGATATACCACCATATCCACACCATCACCATACCACACCCATTCAATCGCTTAGTTGACAGGCCAACTCCCTCTCGGCACTGTCTCAAGGCCCGTAGCCCCTGGCTATGTTCGAACACTCACTCCCGGGGGAGAATAGAAAGACTCATCTCTCTATCTAGTTTAAGCGAAACCCAGGAAAGGTCCATAGCCGACAAGTCGGCATATGTATCGATCGATCAACCATGCACTCTCCTCATGGTCCAGATAACACCAGTTTCCACCATGCCTCCATATAGTGCAAGTGTAGTAGAAGTAGTAAGCAATGAAATATATTAGCAAGCGTGTGACTAGCCTAACAGCAGGGTGAGCAGGGGTAAGGTTGCGTCAAGGTAAAGGCCATCAAGAAAGCATACTACCATGCAAGTCATACCATAATGTGATCATGACAATAAAGTAAGCGCTAGCATTTCTATATTAGCCATGCGTAATAGGTGCTACGAGATTGGGTGGGATGTGGCACCTTCAGTGTAGTCGTCTCCGTACTCCTCACAGTACTTATGGTCCTCGTCCGTCCGGTTCTCCTCTGAGTCTGCAAACGATCGCATTATAGTCGCGTTAGCGACGTCTATGTAATAGCACAAAGAAGCAATGAAAATTCAAAAGAGCCAAATGCACTCAAACATGGGTTCATTGCGTAGAGCTCGATTTTAGATGAATTTTAGTCCTGGTTTCGTATTTTTCTGAGGTCGTATGAATTAGTTACGAATTTCTGAAGATTAAACTATTTACGAAAATGGAAAAAGGTGAGTTAATCCCGAGTCGACACGTGTCACCGTGGTTGGTCCACGTGTTTGGCTTGACGTCCGCATCACGGTTCCCGAAATGACAGAGGGTCTAGCTGACGTCATCAACGTCATGCTCACCGACAGGTGGGGCCAAAGGCTATTGGGTCACTGACAGGTGGGTCCGGTCAAGTCAACGTCGGTCAACGTCAGTCAACGGTCAACAGTCAGGGTCACTGACATGTGGGGCATGGGTTGCTGACGTCAAGAATTTCTGATGTCGGCGTGGACGTCAAACATGATGTCACCCATTGCGGCGGCTTCCAACATGTGGGTCCCGCGTGGCGTCGGCATGACGTCACCATCGGCGACGTGGGCCCGGAGTGTTTGTGCCAGCGACATGTGGGCGGAGTAAGCGGTCAACGTTGACCACCAACGGTCAATATAAATTTGGGTCCGAATCGGGCTCTAGTGGGCTCGGGTTGGGCGGTGCAGGCCGGGCCGACCCGGACGCGTGGCGGTTGTGGCTCGCCACGTCGTAGTCGTGGGCTCTTCTTCGGGCTGTGGTCCACAGGCGTGGTCCACGGTGGGCGCAAGTTCACGGTCCATGGACCTAAAGGCGGGGGTCCATGGTGGACCAAGTCCATCCTCTCTCTCTCTCTGTGGTCCACGGCACGGGTGCATGGGCATGTGGCGGGCGAGGGAGGTGTTCCCCTGCTTTCTTCTCATGGCGGTGCTCTGCCGCGGCGGTGAGCTCACAGTGAGCCCATGGTGGCGCTGGTGTCCGATTGGGGAGGGGAAAAGCATCCCTGGGCCACGGCGACTGTGTCAGTGGGGTCAAAGTGGCGGCCAGAGCTTCCCCAAGGTGCTGGCCACGGCAAGCGGTGGCTCGAGCTCCACCGGCGTGCGGGGATGGCGCGGGGCTGCGGCATAGGCCGGTTCTGTGGTGCGTGTGGGCGACACAACGCCCCAACGGGCATGTTGGGCAGGTCGAGGGGTCCTCCAGGGCCTTCGGTGGCTTTGGCCACGGTGGCGCCCTTCCGAGCTCGACGGCGGTATCGGTGAGGTGTCTACGGTCATGGTAAAACGTCTCGGCGGGGCGTGCACACTTCTACGGATTCGTGGGAACGCGGCGAGGTCATCCAGACTCAAGGTGAGGCTTGGTTCTCCTATGGCCGGTGGGGACATCCCAGCGGCCACGGCGACGGTGAAGACGATGGCGAGGCACGCGGGTGAACCACGGGACTCCAGCGGGGTGGTCACGGCGTGCGCGTGAGTTACCCGCGGCTTCAGCGAACGGGATGAGCGAGTCAAGGAGGCGCCAGGCGCTCCCAGCAGTACTGGCCACGGTGGTCGGGTGCTCGAACCGGTGGTCTGGTGCTCGGACCGGTGGTCGCGTGCTCGGACCGGTGGTCTGGTGCGCCATGGCGGCGGCGTTGACGGCGATGTGCACGCTGGTGCGCTATGGGCTCCGGTGGGGTGTCACGGTGATCCCGGTGTGCGCGTGGGTGCATGTGTTCCAAGTGGCTGAGGCAAGGCACTGGCCTACGCGCTCCAGGCATGGAGCGCCATGGCCGACGGTGAGGTTCGACGGCAGAGAGGGATCGGAAGGCTCACCGTAGGTGTTGTGGGAGATAGGACGGCGGTGCAGTGTCAATTCAAGGCCATGTAGCTCCGGAAGCCGTGTAGTGCCGTGCCGACCCGCGTCGGTGATGTAGCCGATGGCGTCGCTCCCGGCTCCGGCGATCTCCTCCCCTACGGCGGCTTTGGCGTTCTTTCCCCCCTTCTCCCTCTTCTCCCTCTTCTCTCTAGGTTTGCGTGCGTAGTGGATGGCCACCGAGGTGGCGGCGGGCAACGGGACGAGCGCTAGGGCTCCGAGGACCGTGGCCTTTATAGCCGAGCTCGGCCATGGAGCTCGGTGATCGGCGGACAGGGATCAAGGGCAATCGCGGCGCTTGCTTGCATCCTACGGTCACGAGGGGTTGCGTGGGCGTGGCGCCAAGGGGGAGACAGGACCATGCCCCGGGCATGACCCCCTAGCCCGCCCTGCCACCGTTGTCGGCGTTCTGTCGGAGGAGGGATTCGGCGTGGGCGTGGAGAAGATGCATGATGAGCGCTAACAAAGTGGGTCCGTTGGCGGGTCTGCATGTGAAGCCGATAAGCGCGCGGTGGTGGGCGTTGGTGACGTCTTGGGCCAATGTGGCGGCCGATGCTTTGGCGTCAATTTGTGGTCTTGTGGACGTGAGCGGCCCTCTTGGGCAGTGTCTTGACGCCGAGTGTTGGTGGTGGTGGCATGGGCCGAAAGCAGTCGAGCCCGCGAGGCCTTCTTCTTCCTTTTTCTTTTTCTGTTTTACATTTATTTTCCATTGTTTGAATTTCAAATTTGGTTTAGAATTTGAATTCAAAACTGAGGTAAATTATTCATTGGAGTTTAGAGAATTTTGTTTAATAATAACTTTATGATTTATTATTTTAATGGAATTGTTAGGCATAACATAAAGCAAATGGAAATCCAATTCACAACTTGAATTAACAATGTATGCAACATGTTATTTGTTGGAAATTTAATAATCATAATCAACAAATGATATGCCATGCTTATGTGTTGACTTAGGTTGGGTTACTTCTAATGCAACTCTTAGGGTTGGCTCCTACAATGTCACTCATCATCACATGGGAGTTTTAAGAAAAAATTTTGTAGTTGTGATTTTTGGTGTGTGGATTTCTGGGTTGTTACTGGTCCTACCCTCTTAATGTAATCTCGTCCCCGAGATAAAAAGCATAACGTACTCTTCAAGAGGTAAGGATATAAATGGCGGAGGTGAGACTCTTTCTCCCATGTTGCTTCTCTTTCAGTATGATTACTCCATTGGATCTTGCACATAGGAATAGTCTTGCTTCGGGTTTCTTTGGTATCTCTGTCCAGAATTCTGATAGGATGTTCTCTATACTCAAGTGTATCAGTCGGGATTACTTCGTCGGGCACTCTCAAGCATTTGCGTAGCTATGAGACATGGAATACGGGATGTACACCCACCAATTCCTCAGGTAGCTCAAGTTTGTAGGCGAGCTTTCCAATCCTTTTGCAAATCTTGTATGGGCCAACAAATCTAGGGGCAAGCTTTCCTTTCACATGGAATCTGATAGTCCCACGTAGCGGGGATACCTTGAGATAAACGAAGTCTCCCACATTAAACTCAAGTTCTCTTCTCCTTTTGTCAGCATAGCTCTTGTATCGACTTTGAGCAATTCTCAAATTCTCTCTTACTTGAGCAACTCCTCCTTCGGCATCTTGAATCTTAGCGGAATCAAAGAATGATCTTTCACCCGGTTGAGACCACATCAAAGGTGTCTTACAAGGTCTGCCATACAGGGCTTCAAACGGCGACATCTTGATACTGGCTTGGTAGCTGTTGTTGTAAGAGAACTCTGCATAGGGTAAGCATTTCTCCTAGTCAAAGCCATAATTCAGCACACTAGCATGTCTTCTAAGATCTGATTTACTCGTTCTGTCTGTCCATCTGTCTGTGGGTGGTAAGCGGTACTGAAATCAAGTTTGGTTCCAATGGACTTGTGCAGAGCTTTCCAGAATCAGGACACAAATTGAGGACCACGATCAGATACAATACTAGAGGGTGCTCCATGCAGTCTGAGAATATGCTCAATATATAGATCCGCTAATTTTTCTGCATTGGTCTCGGTCTTTACTAGTACGAAGTGAGCAATCTTGGTCAAACGATCAACAATCACCCAGATGGAATCATTGCCTTTCTGTGAACGGGGCAATCCAATTATGAAATCCATGGATATACTCTCTCATTTCCACTCGGGAACGTCAAGAGGCTTTAGCAATCTTGCAGGCCTTTGATGTTCAGCCTTGACTCTATTACAGGTGTCACACCGTGCCACATGTCCTGCAATGTCTGTCTTCATGCTTTTCCACCAAAAGTGTTTCTTCAAGTCTTGATACATCTTTGAATTTCCAGGGTGAATACAGTACTTAGAGTCATGGGCTTCTGACAGAATTTCCTCTCGTAGGGTTGGATCAAAAGGTACACAGATTCTGTCCTTGAACCAGATGGTCCCTTGTTCATCTTCATGGTGGTTGGTCTTGTAGCCTAGTTTCATCAGACCACGGAGATATTCAATCTCCTCACAATTTTTCTGAGCTTGATAGATGCAATCTATGAGATCATACTGTATGCGGAGCTCATTCAACAAGCCATGCGGTAGTATCTTAAGTTGGAAATCATCGATCTCTTCCTTGAGCTCAGGTGGTACAGATTCAGTGATCAAGGTGTGACAGTAACTCTTGCGACTGAGAGCATCTGCGACTACATTAGCTTTTCTCGGATGATAGTGAATTTCTAGGTCATAGTCCTTGATCAACTCTAGCCATCGGCGTTGCCTCATATTCAGATCTTCTTGAGTGAAAAAGTACTTCAAGCTCTTGTGATCGGTATAGATATCACACTTGTTACCTATCAAGTAGTGCCTCCAGATCTTCAAGGCATGCACAACTGCTGCTAACTCAAGATCATGAGTTGGATAACGGTTCTCTTGTTCTTTCAACTGTCGAGACGCATATGCTATCACTCTTCCATTTTGCATTAGTACACAACCAAGTCCTTGGCGGGATGCATCACAATAGACCATGAAATCTTTGCTGATATCAGGCAATGCTAACATAGGAGTCGTGGTAAGCTTCTGTTTCAATTCCTAGAAGCCTTGTTCGCACTCGGGCGTCCATTCAAACTCCTTAGTCTTCTTTAGAAGGTTAGTCATCGGACGGGCTATCTTGGAAAAGTTCTCGATGAATCGGCGATAATATCTAGCCAATCCCAAGAAACTTCTGACTTCTGTCACATTATGGGGTTGTTCCCATTCTTTCACAGCGTCAATCTTAGCTGGGTCAACTGCTACACCTTCAGCTGATAGTACATGGCCTAGGAAAGCAACTTCCTGTAGCCAAAACTCACATTTGCTGAACTTTGCATAGAGCTGATGTTGGGCTAGTTTCTCAAGTATAGTTCTCAGATGATGTTCGTGTTCTTCAGCGGTGGATGAATAGACAAGGATGTCATCAATGAATACTACCACGAACTTATCCAGATCATCCATGAAAACCTTATTCATCACGTTCATGAAGTATGCAGGTGCATTCGTGAGTCCAAAGGATACCACAGTGAACTCAAATTGTCCATACCTAGTCACGAAAGCTGTCTTCGGTATGTCACTCTCTCGAATCTTCATCTGATGATATCCAGATCTGAGATCAATCTTGGAGAAGTACTTGGCACCTCTAAGCTGATCAAGCAAATCATCAATCCTCGGCAGGGGGTACTTGTTCTTGATGGTGACTGCGTTCAAGTTCCGGTAATCAATGCACATTCTCATTGAGCCATCCTTCTTCTTAACAAACAGAACAGGGGATCCCCAGGGTGAAGCACTGGGTCTGATATACCCGTTCGAGATGAGCTCATCAAGCTATTTCTTGAGCTCGGCTAGTTCATCTACTGACATGCGATAGGGTCTCTTGGCAATGGGTCCTGTCCCCGGCAAAAGATCAATGATGAACTCTACATCACGGTCTGGTGGCATACCCGATAATTCTTCAGGGAATACATCGGGATAGTCTCTAACCACAGGCACATCATGAACTGTCTTTTCCTCTTCCCGTGATTCTGAACTTGCTTTAAGGGCACATAGGATAGAGGTGGACTTTCCAGACTGGGGTTCACATCTAATGATTTGGCCTGATGGATGGGTCACTTGGACGTATCTAGGTGAACATGATATGATACCTCGGTGAATGGTTAGCCAATCCATGCCTAAAATGACATCTAGGTTTGTGGAAGTTAACAGGGTTAGGTCGGCTTTAAAGGTAAGACCCTCAATGGTAAGACTCACTCCCTTACAGATGTGGGTGCATTTTAGGTCTCCTAAAGGTGAGCTGGTGATGATAGGCTTTTCACGTGGGGTTACAGGTAGATCATGCTCTCGTGCAAACTTGGATGATATGTATGAACAAGTTGCTCCAGAATCAAATAGAACTGATGCAGTATTGCCATTAACTAAAAACAT
Source organism: Miscanthus lutarioriparius (assembly GCA_904845875.1). Taxonomy (NCBI): domain Eukaryota; kingdom Viridiplantae; phylum Streptophyta; class Magnoliopsida; order Poales; family Poaceae; genus Miscanthus; species Miscanthus lutarioriparius. The sequence goes on along the minus strand of CAJGYO010000016.1, from coordinate 72,572,956 downwards.
ACCGTACACAACGTCAGGGGCAGTCTGTGCTTCCTCAGCGTCCAGATGGTTGAGACGTCCACGGGTAGCAGATCCCTTGAACTGAGACTTCTGAGCAGCTGAGTTCTGAGGACATTCAGTGGCTTTGTGACCTGGTTGGCCATAAGCGAAGCAGGTGAAAGGCGCACCGCCTGTAGGGGTTGGCGCGGGTGCCTTCCAGTTTCCAGTACCTGGTGCGGAGCGGTTCTGTCCTAGGCGTTCATTCACAGTACGGGGACGGTTGAAATGATCCTGAGCGTTGCGGTCCTGAGCATAACGGTCCCTGGTGTAACGATCCTGAGCAGGGCGGGAGTATTTGGCGGTGTAGCCACCACTTCCCTTACTCGATCCAGGGTTGTCATCCCTGTTGTGGCGTGAGCATTCCCTGGATGGTGCATCTCTGCGGAACCTCTTGCGATCACGGCCACGGAAGGACTCCTCAGGCTTACGCTTTCTCTCCCTGTACTCTTCTCCAGCTTCAGCACGGTCTTTCTCAATCTGGATGCAGCGATCCACCAGGGCACGCAGTGTGTTACTCTCAATACCGCCAAACTTCAGCTTGATGTGCGGGTTAAGTCCCTTGCGGTAATAGTACAGCTTCTCCTTCTCAGAGTTCACAACATAGGAAGGTGCATAGCGCAGAAGGTTGGTGAAACGAGTAGTGTACTCAGTCACCTTGTCCTTTCCCATCTTGATGTTGTGGAACTCCTCGGCTTTGGCCTCCATGATACCCTTGGGAATGTGATACTCAGTATATGCTTCGGCGAACTCATCCCACGAGATATTGGCAGGGTCCTCATGGGAATCACTAAAACTGTCCCACCAGGCGCGTGCTGCTCCTGTGAGCTGGTGTGCGGCAGCTCCAACACACTCATCGTCGGTGAAAGTGGTGAGGTCAAGCTTCTTCTCCATCTCCTTGAGCCAGTCATCGGCTACAAGCGGGTCAGGATCGGTGCCATCATAGGTAGGTGGCCTTAGCTTCAGGAATCCTTCTAGCTTCCTTTGGAAGTCATTCTGCTGACCTCCCTGGCGACGGTTTGCTCCTTCAACAAGAGCTACAAGAAGCTGGGTCTGCTGTGCCATCACTTCTGCCAGGTTCGGTGGTGGTGGTGGTGGAATGTTCTCCTCAACAGGCGGCGGGGTATTCTCTAGGTTGAAGGGTATTCCCCCACGTCCACGGCCATGGCCACGGCCATGGTTGTTGCCACCACGTCCCCCATTGGGTTCGGCTGGTTCGAGGATGGGTGCTCATCCACGATTCATTAGGCGAGCAGATCGGCAGTTCGGCATCTGCAACACGGACCATAAGAATTTTAGTGCTCGTGCCATAAGTGCTTATAATTCGATTATAATTATATGATTTCGACGATTTAAAGAAAATCATTATACTATCCAACACTCATTACAAAGAAGCAATAAGATTCCATAAGATGCAATAAGATTCAAATCATTCATTACATGGGTTTTATTACATAGCATCATCTCCAGTAGCTACACTTGAAGACGTGCGAGAATCGTACTACGCATAGTGTCTCATAATACATCTCATAAGGGGTACATCATGGGGTACAACTCATGGAAGCTACTGACATATCTCATGACCACGTAGGGTCATCTACTCTAACTCGTACACCGCAGCTGGGATACGACTGTTCTCGATCTCGATCTCCTCGTCAGACTTGTGAAGTCGGGACACGTACTTCAAGGCCTCGGCAAGCTCCTCAGTAGGTTTAGCTCTAGGTAGGGTAGGGCAGGCGTCTAGGTTGAGGCGAGTCGGGGCTAACTCAAACTCCTCCATCCTAGGCCTCGTCTTGCTACCAATCTCCTTGGGTAGCTGATCCCACATACCCTTCATCTCCCTAAGGCGCTTCTTGTCAGACTTCTGCCAAGCCTGCCATGTCCTCTCACACTTGTCATGTAAGTACTCGGTCAGCCTGAGTGCCTCGATCAGGTGACCCTGGTTGCGAACGGCCTTCTTCCTAAACTCCTCCAGCTCCTGGGTCAGGGTCTTGTTCCGAGATTGGATTTTCAGCATATTAATTCCCTTGGACCTCTCTCTGTCTCCTCTGCGGTTGAACTCGGCCTTCTTGTCGTCCAACTCCCTCTACAACTCCAAGACCTTGCTGTCGAGATAGCAGTTCCTGTTGCCTAGGTTGGCTGCTTTGTCCTGTAAGTCAGCGACCTCGGCTCTATGGACTTCCTCACGACGGTTGAGCTCATCCTGTAGCTTGGCAACTGCCTCGAGCAGACTAGCTCGCTCTAGTGCTCCCTGCGAGTCTCGCTCCTACCACTCCCACAGAAGAGCCCGGTCCTGACGTCTCTTCTGCTCGAGCTGGGTCACGTACCTGTCCTGCTCTAGTAGGTGGATAGCTGAGACACGAAGGCATTTATCCTCCTCTGCAAGGATAACTCTGCCGGCTGTGAAACTCTGTTCACTAGGGGTAAGGCTGAGGTCGAGGGCCTGGGGAAGTAGATGAAACTCTGTCGTCTTTAGGTGCTCGTAGTGATCCCTCATCACTCTGCGAAGTGCCTTGTGTGAGACAGCTCGCAGTCCCTCCTCAACTGTGTCCTCTATAGTCAACTCGGTGAGAGCTGGGATAGTCGGTAAGGTGGTGCTAGCTGGGAACTCGACTGAGGTGACAACTGGTCCTTCGATTCCTCCTCCCTGAGTTGACTTCCCGGTACAGGTGACATTGACAAGCTCGTCAGGGACTCCTAACGTGACGAGAACTCGGCAGAGGGTCTGTGCAAAACCCCCGAGCTCACGTAGGTCAAAGGTAAGCTTGGCGTGGTCCAGAGGTAGCGGTCCTAGAGGCGGCCATTCGACGTTCGTTGCCATCTGCATGTTTTAAGGAACAGGTGTTAGCAGGTCAATAAATAGATAAGCCTTGCATAAAAGTAAATGCAGGGTCGGTATATAACCGAAAGAAGGGTTGTCCACGTCCTATTCTATCGTCCATTTCTAAGGGTTTCGTCCTATGGTCAAGTATGGCTCTGATACCAACTGAAACAACCCCGATTTCCACGAAGGGAAATCCACAGAGTCAAAGTGTAATAAGACCGTTGTAGATCATATTACCCAAATTCCAGTCGAATATCACATCCATACAACGATAACATCAGAGTACAAATAGTGCGGAATTACATAATTTATTACATCGCCGCATTGGCGGAATCAAAAGTAGCATTCATTCAGAATAGCTTGAAGATAAGATCGCCAAACTCGAGCGTAGGAACGAACCCCTCAACCGTCAAACTCCTCGGAGCTATACTCCTCAGCAGAACCTGTGTGCCAAAATTTATCAGTACGATTTGTACTGGCCACTCCCAACCCTATGAGCATTGTTTTGTGGAAATTAGATGCAAGTTGGTTATAATCAAGAGGAACCTAAAAGGCTGGGGTTTCCTATGTATTAACATACCAAGTATATAATAATAGTTGGTCAAGTTTTAACACCACTCACACACATTCCACCCCATTCCCATTTGAAAGGTCCTAATATGGCTAGAGGGGGGGTGAATAGCCTATTTAAAAATCTACAAATCAACTAGAGCAATTTGATTAGTATGACAAATAGCGTAATGCAAACTTGCTCTAGCTCTACAAGGGTTGCAAGCCACCTATCCAACAATTCTAGTTGCAATGAATACTTAGGCACACCAACTAGCTATGTAATTACTCACTAAGAGCTCTCAACCTTGCTACTCTAAAGAGCTCAACTAGATGAATGTAAATAATAAAGCAAGCTCTCAATTCTAATTACACTAAAGAGCTTGTATCAACTAGTTTGCAAGAATGTAAATGAGCGAGTAGAGTGATTATACCAACGTGTAGGGGATGAACCAATCACAAGATGAATATATAGCCAATCACCGGGAGAATGACAAAGAAGAGAGACAATCGATTTTCTCCCGAGGTTCACGTGCTTGCCAACACGCTTACGCCCCTCACAGGTCGACCAACACTTGGTGGTTCGGTGGCTAAGAGGTGTTTCACAAACCTCGTCCCACACGATAGGACACCGCAAGAACTCGACCCACAAGTGAGGTAACTCAATGACACGAGCAATTTACTAGAGTTACCTTTCGGCACTCCGCCGGGGAAGGTACAACTCCCCTCACAATCACCGAAGGTGGCCACGAACAATCACCAACTCGTGCCGATCCTTCACCGCTGCTCCAACCGTCTCTAGGTGGTGGCAACCACCAAGAGAAACAAGCGAAATCCATAACAAGAACACGAATACCAAGTGCCACTAGATGCAATCACTCAAGCAATGCACTTGGATTCTCTCCCAATCTCACAATGATGATGGATCAATGATGGAGATGAGTGGGAGGGCTTTGGCTAAGCTCACAAGGTTGCTATGTCAATGAAAATGTGCAAGAGAGCTTCCTTGAGCGGCCATGGGGCTATAAATAGAGCCCCATCAAATAGAGCCGTTATACCCCTTCACTGGGCAAAACACGTTCTGACCGGACGCTCCGGTCAGACTGACCGGACGCTGGCTCTCAGTGTCCGGTCGCTCGATGTCAGCCACGTGTCCAGACTCAACGGTCATCAGCCTCGACCGACGCGCTGCTCCTTGAATCGACCGGACGCTGAAGCCCCAGCGTCCGGCCGTTTCAAAGAAGCTCCCCGAGGCATGTTTTTTGACGACGGACGCGTCCGGTCCACTCTTTGATCGACGCAGACTTGAGGTCGTCGGTGCTCAACCCTAGCCATCAGATCATTGAAAGTCAACAGCGCGACGGACCTTGACGATCGGCGTCCGGCAAGCTGATTCGTTGTCCGGTCCACAGGACCGACGCCAAAGAATATTTTCGATCAACTCCATTTCAACTCTTACTTCTTCACCCTTGCTCAAGTGTGCCAACCACCAAGAATTTTGCATCCGGCGCAATAGAAAATAGACATTTCATTTTTCCAAAAGCGCCGATCTCGCCTCATAAGCTCGACGGGAGGAGAGAGGGACCCAAACCCATCTCAACCCCGCAAACACCTTGTGCACATGTGTTAGCATATTTTCACAAATATTTTCAAGGGTGTTAGCACTCCACTAGATCCTAAATGCATATGCAATGAGTTAGAGCATCTAGTGGCACTTTGATAACCGCATTTCGATACGAGTTACACTCCTCTTAATAGTACGGCTATCTATCCTAAATGTGATCACACTCACTAAGTGTCTTGATCACTAAAACAAAATGGCTCCTACATTTTATACCTTTGCCTTGAGCCTTTTGTTTTTCTCTTTCTTCTTTTCCAAGTTCAAGCATTTGATCATCACCATGCTATCACCATTGTCATGATCTTCGTCATTGCTTCATCACTTGGAGTAGTGCTACCTATCTCATAATCATCTTGATAAACTAGGTTAGCACTTAGGGTTTCATCAATTAACCAAAACCAAACTAGAGCTTTCAAGTCTGCGAGTGCATGCCACACTATCAATTACCTCATTGGGATCTTCAAAGACTATCCGCAAATTTATCTCGCATAAAGATCAGTTGCAAGTGCAAATTCATTCTCTTCATCACTAACACTAGCATACCCACCATCATCAGTAGCAATATATGCGCGTTTGCTAGGGCATTCTTTAGCAATATGTCCCATGCCCTTGCAGCGGTGGCACACAACTTTAGAAGAGCAGCTAGAGGAAGGTGTAGCAGATCCACTGGAAGAAGGTGTGATAGGAGAACTCTTCTTTACAGGCGCTAGTGGTGTTTGCACATTAGAAAACTTACTCACCTCGGTTGGACGTGAAGGAATGGATGGAGTCGCGGACGGAGTTATGGATCGCCTAGGTTGTCGTCCCTGTACTTCCCTTTCAACTTTAATAGCATAATGATATAATTGGGAAAATCTAGTCCATTCTTTATAGTCAAGAACATCCTTTATTTCACGACACAAACCTCCAAAAAATCTAGAACACTTATCCATTTCATCCTCTTGTATGTTACTACGTGCTAGACCAATTAAAAGCTTCTGATAATATTCCTCAACAGTCTTACTACCTTAATTTAAACGTTGCAGTTTTAATCGCAGATCACGCTGATAGTATGGAGGAACAAGTCTCAATTTCATTCGTCGTTTAAGTACAGTCCAGGTTTGAGGTATTTGAGCATTAGCATTAGCATTAGCATTAACATTATTGCAAATATCATTCCACCAGAAAAGAGCAAAACTAGTAAACTCACTAGTAGCAAGTCTAACTCTATATTCTTCCGGTACTTGATGGGAGCTAAATTTTTGATCTACAACCATCTCCCAATCTAAATATGCTTCAGGATCAGCAGAACCAGAAAAAGGAGGTATCTTAAACTTGGTTTTAGAGAAAGAATCATTATTACCTTGGTTATTACCTCCCATACCGCGTCGGTTAAAGTTCAACCGATTACGGTTACGTGCATCCTCAGCACGTCGTTGAGCTTCGGCTTCAGCCTCTATGTCGCCATCATCCTCCTCAGAGAGATCATCCTCATCATCTTCAGTACGTGGTTTAGCATGTCGTTGTTCAACATCTTCAATCCTCTTGGCCAAATTGGTGATTTGTAGAAGGATCTCATTGAACTTGTTATCAAGAACGGCACGAAGCTCATTCTTAGAAACACAGTCATTGAAATCTGTAGGTGCATCCTCGTTTCCTTGGCCGCTGCCTCCAGCTTTTTCTAACATGGTTAGTAGAAAGGAGAAGACAACACAAATAGTATTATCCCTACCAACTACTTAGGTTGTGGACAAGGAAAAACAATGCACTCAACTCTCAAGCGTCTTACCACGGTCTTACAAGTGTTCTTACCAAAGCAACAGGCGGTGTAATCGGTCGGTGACTGTGATACCGTTGTAGCTCGAGTGTAACAGTTGCAAGGCAAACCTGTACTTGATTAGAAGAAAATGGAGCTTGGATAGGCACAATATAGTAGCAAGGAAAAATAATATTCGCAATTGAATAGCAAAGCTGAATAAGTATCCTAAGTACTTGTCTTAGTTGCTGGCCTACTCACGTTTCAGGTACCAGATGTATCAAGTGATGTGAACAGCAGGAATATGATTAGGAACAAGGTAAAAATCAGCACACGTAAACACAACTCAAATGGCGCTCTCTATGTGCTCCTCTAAATATTGTTTCTCTTTTGCCTCTTTTTTTTCTATTTTTTTGGGCTATCGTTGTTTTTTGGGGAAATTTTGACTTTTTCTTTTTTTTTTGATATTTTTCCTTCACTTAGGAGCACAAAAGAAGTAACCACATAAAATATGAGCTTAAACAAATGAAAGGCGTGGCCTGTGGAATTTTTAGAAGAAGTGTTCAAAATCGTCAAAGAGCTTGTAGATACCAACTGAAACAACCCCGATTTCCACGAAGGGAAATCCACAGAGTCAAAGTGTAATAAGACCGTTGTAGATCATATTACCCAAATTCCAGTCGAATATCACATCCATACAACGATAACATCAGAGTACAAATAGTGCGGAATTACATAATTTATTACATCGCCGCATTGGCGGAATCAAAAGTAGCATTCATTCAGAATAGCTTGAAGATAAGATCGCCAAACTCGAGCGTAGGAACGAACCCCTCAACCGTCAAACTCCTCGGAGCTATACTCCTCATTGAGAACTGTGTGCCAAAATTTATCAAGACGATTTGTACCGCCACTCCCAACCCTATGAGCATTGTTTTGTGGAAATTAGATGCAAGTTGGTTATAATCAAGAGGAACCTAAAAGGCTGGGGTTTCCTATGTATTAACATACCAAGTATATAATAATAGTTGGTCAAGTTTTAACACCACTCACACACATTCCACCCCATTCCCATTTGAAAGGTCCTAATATGGCTAGAGGGGGGGTGAATAGCCTATTTAAAAATCTACAAATCAACTAGAGCAATTTGATTAGTATGACAAATAGCGTAATGCAAACTTGCTCTAGCTCTACAAGGGTTGCAAGCCACCTATCCAACAATTCTAGTTGCAATGAATACTTAGGCACACCAACTAGCTATGTAATTACTCACTAAGAGCTCTCAACCTTGCTACTCTAAAGAGCTCAACTAGATGAATGTAAATAATAAAGCAAGCTCTCAATTCTAATTACACTAAAGAGCTTGTATCAACTAGTTTGCAAGAATGTAAATGAGCGAGTAGAGTGATTATACCAACGTGTAGGGGATGAACCAATCACAAGATGAATATATAGCCAATCACCGGAGAATGACAAAGAAGAGAGACAATCGATTTTCTCCCGAGGTTCACGTGCTTGCCAACACGCTTACGCCCCCCGTTGTGTCGACCAACACTTGGTGGTTCGGTGGCTAAGAGGTGTTTCACAAACCTCGTCCACACGATAGGACACCGCAAGAACCGACCCACAAGTGAGGTAACTCAATGACACGAGCAATTTACTAGAGTTACCTTTTCGGCACTCCCGGGAAGGTACAACTCCCCTCACAATCACCGAAGGTGGCCACGAACAATCACCAACTCGTGCCGATCCTTCACCGCTGCTCCAACCGTCTAGGTGGTGGCAACCACCAAGAGAAACAAAAGCGAAATCATGAACAAGAACACGAATACCAAGTGCCACTAGATGCAATCACTCAAGCAATGCACTTGGATTCTCTCCCAATCTCACAATGATGATGGATCAATGATGGAGATGAGTGGGAGGGCTTTGGCTAAGCTCACAAGGTTGCTATGTCAATGAAAATGTGCAAGAGAGCTTCCTTGAGCCGGCCATGGGGCTATAAATAGAGCCCCCATCAAATAGAGCCGTTATACCCCTTCACTGGGCAAAAGCAGCGTTCGACGGGGACGCTCGGTCAGACCGACCGACGCCGGCTCTCGGCGTCCGGCCGCATCGATGTCGCCCACGTGTCCAGACTCAGCGGTCATCGGCCTCGACCGGACGCTGCTCCTTTGAACCGACCGGACGAAGCCCCGGCGTCCGTCTGTTTCGAGAAGCTCTCCCGAGGCATGTTTTTTCGACCGGACGCGTCCGTCCACCTTGACCGGACGCAGACGGCGTCCGGTGCTCAACCCTAGCCATTTGTATCATTGAAGTCATAGCGACCGACGACGCAGCAGCGGTCGGCGTCGTTAGCTGATTCAGCGTCCGGTCACAGGACCGACGCCAGCAACATTTCGATCAACTCCATTTCAACTCTTACTTCTTCACCCTTGCTCAAGTGTGCCAACCACCAAGAATTTTGCATCCGGCGCAATAGAAAATAGACATTTCATTTTTCCAAAAGCGCCGAATCCTGCCTCGCAAGCTCGACGGGAGGGAGAGAGGGACCCAAACCCATCTCAACCCTGCAAACACCTTGTGCACATGTGTTAGCATATTTTCACAAATATTTTCAAGGGTGTTAGCACTCCACTAGATCCTAAATGCATATGCAATGAGTTAGAGCATCTAGTGGCACTTTGATAACCGTGATTTCGATACGAAGTTACACTCCTCTTAATAGTACGGCTATCTATCCTAAATGTGATCACACTCACTAAGTGTCTTGATCACTAAAACAAAATGGCTCCTACATTTTATACCTTTGCCTTGAGCCTTTTTTTTCTTTCTTCTTTTCCAAGTTCAAGCATTTGATCATCACCATGCTATCACCATTGTCATGATCTTCGTCATTGCTTCATCACTTGGAGTAGTGCTACCTATCTCATAATCATCTTGATAAACTAGGTTAGCACTTAGGGTTTCATCAATTAACCAAAACCAAACTAGAGCTTTCAAGTCTGCAGTGCATGCCACACTATCAATTACCTCATTGGGATCTTCAGCACTATCCGCAAATTTATCTGCATAAAGATCAGTTGCAAGTGCAAATTCATTCTCTTCATCACTAACACTAGCATACCCACCATCATCAGTAGCAATATATGCACGTTTGCTAGGGCATTCTTTAGCAATATGTCCCATGCCCTTGCAGCGGTGGCACACAACTTTAGAAGAGCAGCTAGAGGAAGGTGTAGCAGATCCACTGGAAGAAGGTGTGATAGGAGAACTCTTCTTTACAGGCGCTAGTGGTGTTTGCACATTAGAAAACTTACTCACCTCGGTTGGACGTGAAGGAATGGATGGAGTCGCGGACGGAGTTATGGATCGCCTAGGTTGTCGTCCCTGTACTTCCCTTTCAACTTTAATAGCATAATGATATAATTGGGAAAATCTAGTCCATTCTTTATAGTCAAGAACATCCTTTATTTCACGACACAAACCTCCAAAAAATCTAGAACACTTATCCATTTCATCCTCTTGTATGTTACTACGTGCTAGACCAATTAAAAGCTTCTGATAATATTCCTCAACAGTCTTACTACCTTAATTTAAACGTTGCAGTTTTAATCGCAGATCACGCTGATAGTATGGAGGAACAAGTCTCAATTTCATTCGTCGTTTAAGTACAGTCCAGGTTTGAGGTATTTGAGCATTAGCATTAGCATTAGCATTAACATTATTGCAAATATCATTCCACCAGAAAAGAGCAAAACTAGTAAACTCACTAGTAGCAAGTCTAACTCTGTATTCTTCCGGTACTTGATGGGAGCTAAATTTTTGTTCTACAACCATCTCCCAATCTAAATATGCTTCAGGATCGCCAGTAACCGTAAAAAGGAGGTATCTTAAACTTGGTTTTAGAGAAAGGATCATTATTACCTTGGTTATTACCTCCCATACCGCGTCGGTTAAAGTTCAACCGATTACGGTTACGTGCATCCTCAGCACGTCGTTGAGCTTCGGCTTCAGCCTCTATGTCGCCATCATCCTCCTCAGAGAGATCATCCTCATCATCTTCAGTACGTGGTTTAGCATGTCGTTGTTCAACATCTTCAATCCTCTTGGCCAAATTGGTGATTTGTAGAAGGATCTCATTGAACTTGTTATCAAGAACGGCACGAAGCTCATTCTTAGAAACACAGTCATTGAAATCTGTAGGTGCATCCTCGTTTCCTTGGCCGCTGCCTCCAGCTTTTTCTAACATGGTTAGTAGAAAGGAGAAGACAACACAAATAGTATTATCCCTACCAACTACTTAGGTTGTGGACAAGGAAAAACAATGCACTCAACTCTCAAGCGTCTTACCACGGTCTTACAAGTGTTCTTACCAAAGCAGCAACAAAGGTATAATCGGTCGGTGACTGTGATACCGTTGTAGCTCGAGTGTAACAGTTGCAAGGCAAACCTGTACTTGATTAGAAGAAAATGGAGCTTGGATAGGCACAATATAGTAGCAAGGAAAAATAATATTCGCAATTGAATAGCAAAGCTGAATAAGTATCCTAAGTACTTGTCTTAGTTGCTGGCCTACTCACGTTTCAGGTACCAGATGTATCAAGTGATGTGAACAGCAGGAATATGATTAGGAACAAGGTAAAAAAAATCAGCACACGTAAACACAACTCAAATGGCGCTCTCTATGTGCTCCTCTAAATATTGTTTCTCTTTGCCTCTTTTTTTTTTTCTTTTTTTTTGGGCTATCGTTGTTTTTTTGGGGAAATTTTGACTTTTTTTTTTTTTGATATTTTTCCTTCACTTAGGAGCACAAAAGAAGTAACCACATAAAATATGAGCTTAAACAAATGAAAGGCGTGGCCTGTGGAATTTTTAGAAGAAGTGTTCAAAATCGTCAAAGAGCTTGTAGATACCAACTGAAACAACCCCGATTTCCACGAAGGGAAATCCACAGAGTCAAAGTGTAATAAGACCGTTGTAGATCATATTACCCAAATTCCAGTCGAATATCACATCCATACAACGATAACATCAGAGTACAAATAGTGCGGAATTACATAATTTATTACATCGCCGCATTGGCGGAATCAAAAGTAGCATTCATTCAGAATAGCTTGAAGATAAGATCGCCAAACTCGAGCGTAGGAACGAACCCCTCAACCGTCAAACTCCTCGGAGCTATACTCCTCAGCAGAACCTGTGTGCCAAAATTTATCAGTACGATTTGTACTGGCCACTCCCAACCCTATGAGCATTGTTTTGTGGAAATTAGATGCAAGTTGGTTATAATCAAGAGGAACCTAAAAGGCTGGGGTTTCCTATGTATTAACATACCAAGTATATAATAATAGTTGGTCAAGTTTTAACACCACTCACACACATTCCACCCCATTCCCATTTGAAAGGTCCTAATATGGCTAGAGGGGGGGTGAATAGCCTATTTAAAAATCTACAAATCAACTAGAGCAATTTGATTAGTATGACAAATAGCGTAATGCAAACTTGCTCTAGCTCTACAAGGGTTGCAAGCCACCTATCCAACAATTCTAGTTGCAATGAATACTTAGGCACACCAACTAGCTATGTAATTACTCACTAAGAGCTCTCAACCTTGCTACTCTAAAGAGCTCAACTAGATGAATGTAAATAATAAAGCAAGCTCTCAATTCTAATTACACTAAAGAGCTTGTATCAACTAGTTTGCAAGAATGTAAATGAGCGAGTAGAGTGATTATACCAACGTGTAGGGGATGAACCAATCACAAGATGAATATATAGCCAATCACCGGGAGAATGACAAAGAAGAGAGACAATCGATTTTCTCCCGAGGTTCACGTGCTTGCCAACACGCTACGTCCCCGTTGTGTCGACCAACACTTGGTGGTTCGGCGGCTAAGAGGTGTTTCACAAACCTCGTCCACACGATAGGACACCGCAAGAACCGACCCACAAGTGAGGTAACTCAATGACACGAGCAATTTACTAGAGTTACCTTTCGGCACTCCGCCGGGGAAGGTACAACTCCCCTCACAATCACCGAAGGTGGCCACGAACAATCACCAACTCGTGCCGATCCTTCACCGCTGCTCCAACCGTCTAGGTGGTGGCAACCACCAAGAGAAACAAGCGAAATCATGAAATAAGAACACGAATACCAAGTGCCACTAGATGCAATCACTCAAGCAATGCACTTGGATTCTCTCCCAATCTCACAATGATGATGGATCAATGATGGAGATGAGTGGGAGGGCTTTGGCTAAGCTCACAAGGTTGCTATGTCAATGAAAATGTGCAAGAGAGCTTCCTTGAGCCGGCCATGGGGCTATAAATAGAGCCCCCATCAAATAGAGCCGTTATACCCCTTCTTTGGGCAAACGCGCGTTCGACCGGACGCCTTCGGTCGATCGACCGACCGCCTGGCTCTCGGCGTCCGGCCGCTTCGATGTCACCACGTGTCCAGACTCAACGGTCATCGGCCTCGACCGGACGCTGCTCCTTCGAACTGACCGGACGCTGAAGCCCCAGCGTCCGGTCGTTTCCAGTAAGCTCCCCGAGGCATGTTTTTTCGACCGGACGCGTCCGGTCCACCTTGACCGGACGCAGACAGCGTCCGGTGCTCAACCCCTAGCCATCATGTATCATTGAAATCACAATGACCGGACGCAGCAGCGGTCGGCGTCCGGTGCTACGGATTCAGCGTCCGGTCCACAGACCGACGCCAAAGAACATTTCGATCAACTCCATTTCAACTCTTACTTCTTCACCCTTGCTCAAGTGTGCCAACCACCAAGAATTTTGCATCCGGCGCAATAGAAAATAGACATTTCATTTTTCCAAAAGCGCCGAATCCTGCCTCGCAAGCTCGACGGGAGGGAGAGGGACCCAAACCCATCTCAACCCCCGCAAACACCTTGTGCACATGTGTTAGCATATTTTCACAAATATTTTCAAGGGTGTTAGCACTCCACTAGATCCTAAATGCATATGCAATGAGTTAGAGCATCTAGTGGCACTTTGATAACCGCATTTCGATACGAGTTACACTCCTCTTAATAGTACGGCTATCTATCCTAAATGTGATCACACTCACTAAGTGTCTTGATCACTAAAACAAAATGGCTCCTACATTTTATACCTTTGCCTTGAGCCTTTTGTTTTTCTCTTTCTTCTTTTCCAAGTTCAAGCATTTGATCATCACCATGCTATCACCATTGTCATGATCTTCGTCATTGCTTCATCACTTGGAGTAGTGCTACCTATCTCATAATCATCTTGATAAACTAGGTTAGCACTTAGGGTTTCATCAATTAACCAAAACCAAACTAGAGCTTTCAAGTCTGCAGTGCATGCCACACTATCAATTACCTCATTGGGATCTTCAGCACTATCCGCAAATTTATCTGCATAAAGATCAGTTGCAAGTGCAAATTCATTCTCTTCATCACTAACACTAGCATACCCACCATCATCAGTAGCAATATATGCGCGTTTGCTAGGGCATTCTTTAGCAATATGTCCCATGCCCTTGCAGCGGTGGCACACAACTTTAGAAGAGCAGCTAGAGGAAGGTGTAGCAGATCCACTGGAAGAAGGTGTGATAGGAGAACTCTTCTTTACAGGCGCTAGTGGTGTTTGCACATTAGAAAACTTACTCACCTCGGTTGGACGTGAAGGAATGGATGGAGTCGCGGACGGAGTTATGGATCGCCTAGGTTGTCGTCCCTGTACTTCCCTTTCAACTTTAATAGCATAATGATATAATTGGGAAAATCTAGTCCATTCTTTATAGTCAAGAACATCCTTTATTTCACGACACAAACCTCCAAAAAATCTAGAACACTTATCCATTTCATCCTCTTGTATGTTACTACGTGCTAGACCAATTAAAAGCTTCTGATAATATTCCTCAACAGTCTTACTACCTTAATTTAAACGTTGCAGTTTTAATCGCAGATCACGCTGATAGTATGGAGGAACAAGTCTCAATTTCATTCGTCGTTTAAGTACAGTCCAGGTTTGAGGTATTTGAGCATTAGCATTAGCATTAGCATTAACATTATTGCAAATATCATTCCACCAGAAAAGAGCAAAACTAGTAAACTCACTAGTAGCAAGTCTAACTCTGTATTCTTCCGGTACTTGATGGGAGCTAAATTTTTGTTCTACAACCATCTCCCAATCTAAATATGCTTCAGGATCAGCAGAACCAGAAAAAGGAGGTATCTTAAACTTGGTTTTAGAGAAAGGATCATTATTACCTTGGTTATTACCTCCCATACCGCGTCGGTTAAAGTTCAACCGATTACGGTTACGTGCATCCTCAGCACGTCGTTGAGCTTCGGCTTCAGCCTCTATGTCGCCATCATCCTCCTCAGAGAGATCATCCTCATCATCTTCAGTACGTGGTTTAGCATGTCGTTGTTCAACATCTTCAATCCTCTTGGCCAAATTGGTGATTTGTAGAAGGATCTCATTGAACTTGTTATCAAGAACGGCACGAAGCTCATTCTTAGAAACACAGTCATTGAAATCTGTAGGTGCATCCTCGTTTCCTTGGCCGCTGCCTCCAGCTTTTTCTAACATGGTTAGTAGAAAGGAGAAGACAACACAAATAGTATTATCCCTACCAACTACTTAGGTTGTGGACAAGGAAAAACAATGCACTCAACTCTCAAGCGTCTTACCACGGTCTTACAAGTGTTCTTACCAAAGCAACAGGCGGTGTAATCGGTCGGTGACTGTGATACCGTTGTAGCTCGAGTGTAACAGTTGCAAGGCAAACCTGTACTTGATTAGAAGAAAATGGAGCTTGGATAGGCACAATATAGTAGCAAGGAAAAATAATATTCGCAATTGAATAGCAAAGCTGAATAAGTATCCTAAGTACTTGTCTTAGTTGCTGGCCTACTCACGTTTCAGGTACCAGATGTATCAAGTGATGTGAACAGCAGGAATATGATTAGGAACAAGGTAAAAATCAGCACACGTAAACACAACTCAAATGGCGCTCTCTATGTGCTCCTCTAAATATTGTTTCTCTTTTGCCTCTTTTTTTTCTATTTTTTTGGGCTATCGTTGTTTTTTGGGGAAATTTTGACTTTTTCTTTTTTTTTTGATATTTTTCCTTCACTTAGGAGCACAAAAGAAGTAACCACATAAAATATGAGCTTAAACAAATGAAAGGCGTGGCCTGTGGAATTTTTAGAAGAAGTGTTCAAAATCGTCAAAGAGCTTGTAGATACCAACTGAAACAACCCCGATTTCCACGAAGGGAAATCCACAGAGTCAAAGTGTAATAAGACCATTGTAGATCATATTACCCAAATTCCAGTCGAATATCACATCCATACAACGATAACATCAGAGTACAAATAGTGCAGAATTACATAATTTATTACATCGCCGCATTGGCGGAATCAAAAGTAGCATTCATTCAGAATAGCTTGAAGATAAGATCGCCAAACTCGAGCGTAGGAACGAACCCCTCAACCGTCAAACTCCTCGGAGCTATACTCCTCAGCAGAACCTGTGTGCCAAAATTTATCAGTACGATTTGTACTGGCCACTCCCAACCCTATGAGCATTGTTTTGTGGAAATTAGATGCAAGTTGGTTATAATCAAGAGGAACCTAAAAGGCTGGGGTTTCCTATGTATTAACATACCAAGTATATAATAATAGTTGGTCAAGTTTTAACACCACTCACACACATTCCACCCCATTCCCATTTGAAAGGTCCTAATATGGCTAGAGGGGGGGTGAATAGCCTATTTAAAAATCTACAAATCAACTAGAGCAATTTGATTAGTATGACAAATAGCGTAATGCAAACTTGCTCTAGCTCTACAAGGGTTGCAAGCCACCTATCCAACAATTCTAGTTGCAATGAATACTTAGGCACACCAACTAGCTATGTAATTACTCACTAAGAGCTCTCAACCTTGCTACTCTAAAGAGCTCAACTAGATGAATGTAAATAATAAAGCAAGCTCTCAATTCTAATTACACTAAAGAGCTTGTATCAACTAGTTTGCAAGAATGTAAATGAGCGAGTAGAGTGATTATACCAACGTAGGGGATGAACCAATCACAAGATGAATATATAGCCAATCACCGGAGAATGACAAAGAAGAGAGACAATCGATTTTCTCCCGAGGTTCACGTGCTTGCCAACACGCTACGCCCCCGTTTGTGTCGACCAACACTTGGTGGTTCGGGCGGCTAAGAGGTGTTTCACAAACCTCGTCCCACACGATAGGACACCGCAAGAACCGACCCACAAGTGAGGTAACTCAATGACACGAGCAATTTACTAGAGTTACCTTTCGGCACTCACCGGGAAGGTACAACTCCTCACAATCACCGAAGGTGGCCACGAACAATCACCAACTCGTGCCGATCCTTCACCGCTGCTCCAACCGTCTAGGTGGTGGCAACCACCAAGAGAAACAAGCGAAATCCATGCAACAAGAACACGAATACCAAGTGCCACTAGATGCAATCACTCAAGCAATGCACTTGGATTCTCTCCCAATCTCACAATGATGATGGATCAATGATGGAGATGAGTGGGAGGGCTTTGGCTAAGCTCACAAGGTTGCTATGTCAATGAAAATGTGCAAGAGAGCTTCCTTGAGCCGGCCATGGGGCTATAAATAGAGCCCCCATCAAATAGAGCCGTTATACCCCTTCACTGGGCAAAACGCGTTCTGACCGGACGCTCCGGTCAGACTGACCGGACGCTGGCTCTCAGCGTCCGGTCGCTCGATGTCAGCCACGTGTCCAGACTCAACGGTCATCGCCTCGACCGGACGCTGCCTTCTTTGAACCGACCGGACGCCGAAGCCCCAGGCGTCCGGTCGTTTCAAGAAGCTCCCGAGGCATGTTTTTTCGACCGGACGCGTCTCGGTCCACCTTGATCGGACGCAGCACAGCGTCGGTGCTCAACCCCTAGCCATCTGTATCGCTGAAGTCATATGCGACGCCGGGCCTTGAGCGGTCGGCGTCCTGATTCGGATTCCCGTCCGGTCAGGGACGCCAGCAACATTTCGATCAACTCCATTTCAACTCTTACTTCTTCACCCTTGCTCAAGTGTGCCAACCACCAAGAATTTTGCATCCGGCGCAATAGAAAATAGACATTTCATTTTTTCAAAAGCGCCGAATCCCGCCTCGCAAGCTCGACGGGAGGGAGAGAGGGACCCAAACCCATCTCAACCCTGCAAACACCTTGTGCACATGTGTTAGCATATTTTCACAAATATTATCAAGGGTGTTAGCACTCCACTAGATCCTAAATGCATATGCAATGAGTTAGAGCATCTAGTGGCACTTTGATAACCGTATTCCGATACGAGTTTCACCCCTCTTAATAGTACGGCTATCAAACCTAAATGTGATCACACTCTCTAAGTGTCTTGATCACCAAAACAAAATAGCTCCTATGGTTTATACCTTTGTCTTGAGCTTTTTGTTTTTCTCTTTCTTCTCTTCAAGTGTAAGCCCTTGATCATCTCCATGCTATTACCATTGTCATGTTATGATCTTCATTTGCTTCTCTACTTGAAGTGTGCTACCTATCTCATGATCACTTGATGAACTAGGTTAGCACTTAGGGTTTCATCAATTCACCAAAACCAAACTAGAGCTTTCATCATTCCAGAGCCAGGTTTCGATCCTGGGATCGATATACCACCATATCCACACCATCACTATACCACACCCATTCCATCGCTTAGTCGACAGGCCAACTCCCTCTCGGCACTGTCTCAAGGCCCGTAGCCTCTGGCTACGTCCGAACACTCACTCCCAAGGGAGAATAAAAAGACTCATCTCTCTATCAAGTTTAAGCGAAACCCAGAAAAGGTCCATAGCCGACAAGTCGGCATATGTATCGATCGATCAACCATGCACTCTCCCCATGGTCGAGATAACACCAGTTTCCACCATGCCTCCATATAGTGCAAGCGTAGTAGAAGTAGTAAGCAATGAAATATATTAGCAAGCGTGTGACTAGCCTAACAGCAGGGTGAGCAGGGGTAAGGTTTCATCAAGGTAAAGGCCATCAAGAAAACATACTACCATGCAAGTCCTACCATAATGTGATCATGACAATAAAGTAAGCGCTAACATTTCTATATTAGCCATGCATAATAGGTGCTACGAGATTGGGTGGGATGTGGCACCTTCAGTGTAGTTGTCTCCGTACTCCTCACGGTACTCACGGTCCTCGTCCGTCCGGTTCTCCTCTGAGTCTGCAAACGATCGCATTATAGTCGCGTTAGCGACGTCTATGGAATAGCACAAAGAAGCAATGAAAATTCAAAAGAGCCAAATGCACTCAAACATGGGTTCATTGCGTAGAGCTCGATTTTAGATGAATTTTAGTCCTGGTTTCGTATTTTTCTGAGGTCGTATGAATTAGTTACGAATTTCCGAAGATTAAATCTATTTCTGAAAATGGAAAAAGGCTGAGTTAATCCTGAGCTGACACGTGTCACGCTGTGGTTGGTCCACGTGGCTTGCTGACGTCAGCATCACGGTTCCGAGCTTACAGGTGGGGTCTAGCGGACGTCAGCATGACGTCAGCATGACGTCATCAACGTCATGCTCACCGATAGGTGGGGCCAAAGGCTATTGGGTCACTGATAGGTGGGTCCGGTCAAGTCAACGTCGGTCAACGTTAGTCAATGGTCAACGGTCAACAGTCAGGGTCACTGACATGTGGGGCCTGGGCAGCTGATGTCAGCGTGACGTCAGCATGACGTCACCCCGGCTGCGCTGGCTTTCGACGTGTGGGTCCCGCGTGACGTCAGCATGACGTCACCATCTGACGTGTGGGCCCGGAGTGTTTGTGCCACTAACATGTGGGGCCAGGTCAACGGTCAACATTGACCAGTCAACGGTCAATACAGGCTGGGTCCGAACTGGGCTCTAGTGGGCTCGGGTTGGGCCGGTCTGGGCCGGGCCGACCCGAACACGTGGCGTGCTGTGGCTCTGCCACGTCGTAGTCGTGGGCTCTTACTGGGCTGTGGTCCACAAGCGTGGTCCACGGTGGACGCAAGTTCACGGTCCATGGACCTAAGGCAGGGTCCATGGTGGACCAAGTCCATCCCTCTCCTCTCTCTCTGTGGTCCACGTGCACTGGGTGCATGGGCATGTGGCCGGCGAGGGGAGGTGTTCCCCTGTTTCTTACCGCGACGGTGCTCCTGCCGGCGGTGAGCTCACGGTGAGCCCCCGCAGTGGCGCTGGTGTTCGATTGGGGAGGGGAAAAGCTTCCCTGGGCCACGACGACTGTGTTAGTGGGGTCAAAGTGGCGGCCAGAGCTTCCCCAAGGTGCTGGCCACGGCGAGCGGCGGCTCGAGCTCCACCGGCGTGTGGGGATGGCGCGGGGCTATGGCATAGGCCGGTTCTGTGGTGCGCGTGGGCGACACAACGCCCCATCGGGCATGTTGGGCAGGTCAAGGGGTCCTCCAGGGCCTCCGGTGGCTTTGGCCACGGCGGTGCCCTTCCGAGCTCGACGGCGGTATCGGTGAGGTGTCTACGGTCATGGTAAAACGTCTCGGCGGGGCGTGCATGCTTCTACGGATTCGTGGGAACACGGCGAGGTCATCCAGACTCAAGGCGAGGCTCGGTTCTCCTATGGCCGGTGGGGACATCCCGGCGGCCACGGCGACGGTGAAGACGACGGCGAGGCACGTGGGTGAACCACGGGACTCCAGCGGGGTGGTCACGGCGTGCGCGTGAGTTACCCGTGGCTTCAGCGAACAGGATGAGCGAGTCAAGGAGGCGCCAGGCGCTCCTAGCAGTACTAGCCACTGTGGTCGGTGCTCTGACCGGTGGTCGGGTGCTCGAACCGGTGGTCTGGTGCTCGGCACGGTGGTCTGGTGCTCGGACCGGTGGTCGCGTGCTCGGACCGGTGGTCGCGTGCTCGGACCGGTGGTCTGGTGCGCCATGGCAGCGGCATCGACAGCGATGCGCACGCTGGTGCGCTATGGGCTCCGGTGGGGTGTCAAGGTGATCTCGGTGTGCGCGTGGGTGCATGTGTTCCAAGTGGCTGAGGCAAGACACTGGCCTACGCGCTCCAAGCGTGGAGCGCCATGGCCGACGGTGAGGTTCGACGACAGAGAGGGGTCGGAAGGCTCACCGAAGGTGTTGTGGGAGATAGGATGGCGGTGCAGTGTCAATTCGAGGCCGTGTAGCTACGGAAGCCGTGCAGTGCCGTGCCGACCCGCGTCGGTGATGTAGTCGACGGCGTCGCTCCCGGCTCCGGCGATCTCCTCCCCTACGGTGGCTTCGGCGTTCTTTCCCCCCTTCTCCCTCTTCTCCCTCTTCTCTCTAGGTTTGGGTGCGTAGTGGATGGCCACCGAGGTGGCGGCGGGCAATGGGACAAGCGCTAGGGCTCCGAGGATCGTGGCCTTTATAGCCGAGCTCGGCCATAGAGCTCGGTGATCGGCGGACAGGGATCAAGGGCAATCGCGGCGCTTGCTTGCATCCTACGGTCACGAGGGGTTGCGTGGGCGCGGTGCCAAGGGGAGACGAGGACCATGCCGGGCATGACCCCCAGCCCGCCCCGCCCACCGTTTGTCGGCGTTCTGTCGGAGGAGGATTTGGCGTGGGCGTGGAGAAGATGCATGAGTGGCCGAGAAGGCGGGGTCCGTTAGCGGCGGGGCATGCGAAGCCGATAATGGTGGGGTAGTGCCGGCCGACGAGCGGGGCCAATGTGGCAGCGACTGCTGGCGGGCTGTGGTCTTGTGCTTGTGGCGTGAGCGGCCCATTGGGCCGGCTTGTTTGAAACAAGCATGCATCTTGAGGTTGAAGTTTGGTTGGCCAAGGGCCGAAAGCAGGTGTCGAGGTCATGAGGCCTTCTTCTTCCTTTTTCTTTTTCTGTTTTACATTTCTTTTCCATTGTTTGAATTTCAAATTTGGTTTAGAATTTGAATTCAAAACTGAGGTAAATTATTCATTGGAGTTTAGAGAATTTTGTTTAATAATAACTTTTTGATTTATTATTTTAATGGAATTGTTAGGCATAACATAAAGCAAATGGAAATCCAATTCACAACTTGAATTAACAATGTATGCAACATGTTATTTGTTGGAAATTTAATAATCATAATCAACAAATGATATGCCATGCTTATGTGTTGACTTAGGTTGGGTTACTTCTAATGCAACTCTTAGGGTTGGCTCCTACAATGTCACTCATCATCACATGGGAGTTTTAAGAAAAAAATTTGTAGTTGTGATTTTTGGTGTGTGGATTTCTGGGTTGTTACAAAAAAAAAGGGTAATAATGATTGTGCTATACTTGATGGAGCCAAGATATTCCATTCAACGAAATAAAAAGATTAGAGATTTTAACTACTGTCTGAATTTTCTTTTCTTTTTTTGGTTGGAGCCAAAACTCAACTTCTGGACAGGATCCTCCATGTTCCCCAAAAAACTTAATAACCACCTAAAAGGGTAATAATGATTGTGCTATACTTGATGGAGCCAAGATATTGACAAAGCGTGCATCCATGCCGCCGCCGTCCCACGTATTTCGATCTGGAATAGGTAGGGAAAAATCTCTGTCATTGCTTGTGAATCTAGAACACACTCTTCCTCGGAGCGAAAACATGGTGCTCCAATAATTTGTTAGTTGCCAAATAAAAACCAATTTAGCATGGTTTCTCTGTACTCTCTCTGTCATAGATGTATGTCTTTTTTCGGTTATGAGTCAAACTTCTCTAATTTTGATCAGCTTCACTAAAAAAATACACTAACATTTATAACATCAAAATCAGTCTTATTAAATCAGTAAAGAAATATATCTTGATAATGCACTTTTTTTTTAACATGGATGCTAATATTCCTATAACTTTAGTCAAAGTTAGAGAAATTTAACTTGGAATAGTAAAACGATCTAAATTTTGGAATGGAGGGTAACTACGTAAACCCTTCGCTTTTTAAATATATGACGTCTAGGGCAATCTAATTGATTAAAAATGGACAAACCAGCTTGTTCCAAACATCATATATATTTAGAAAAGGAGATTCAAATTAGGGGTGGGGAATATTTGGGAGGCAAATCGATAAAATATTCTCTCAAAATGACATGTTCAAACAACTTTAAAATAGCTTAGCTTAGGACAATACCGAAATGACCTATACTTTGGAACAGAGGAGGTAGAACTTAGAGAGAGCGAAGTGGTGTAGTCGTGTAGATAGTTAAGCTAACCAACAAAACTAAATGTTGTACAAAAAAAAACCCCAACAAAGCTACAAACAACATAAATCCAAAAACTGAGCATCACAAACAAGTACCAGGAAAAAAGTATTAATCCGGTAATTAGTGCAGCGTTTTTGTGTGTGTGTGTGGTTAGGAGTGAGTCCGGAGTCCGGACATTAGATGGCACCAGAAGATGGAATCACGTGTGGCACACAAACCTCCACTCCACGACGGTGGAACGAAGAAAAGGTCAAAAACGCAAGCAAGGGTGGTGACTGGGCGAAGAGAAAAGAAAAGCAGAAGCAGAAGCAGCTTTCACTTTCATCGATCACTGTTCGTCCGCCGAGCCGATCCAAGTGTGCGGTGCGATGGTGGTGGCGCGATCGCGACGCGGCTCCGGGCCACGCCACGCACTCACTCCGGCGCACCGCAAATAATCCGCGCCATTATCGCCGTCGCTAGCGAGCTACTCCTAGATGCCGGTGCCCGACGGTGCAGCTGTTGTGTGCTTGTTCCATCGCATCGCATGGCATATGCATGCATCCGCCATCTCTGTTTCGTTATCGGTGCCGGTCCCTTTCCACGGCCAGGAATTCTTGCGACGGGGATTGCCGACGATTCTGAGGACTCCATTGAAATAATATCAATATTTTTATTTTTAAATAGCGTTATTGTAATGTGTATTCCACGATTAATCTAATAATATATTTACAGGCCTTCTGACTTTATGAGGAGTTGATCAGAGTCGACCTTCCACCCGATTGGAAAACCCCTTCGGTCCCGTTTTCTAAGGAGCTGATCCAGCGTGCATTGAGACGACAATGCAAGGTCGCTGGTTGCGTTGACAGCGGATGTGCGTGTATGTGTATGTGCTCGCCATCAGTTGCTCGTGAGACCTTGCTGCTCTTTTATTCTGGCGGAGATCGCGACAGGACACGGCCGTGGCGCGTGTCGGCGTGTGCGATTTCGTTTGCTATATGGTGATGCATCAGGGGTCCACTGAAAGGGCCGGGGAGATAATTCAGAAATCTTTACAGCAGTGTGGTGTAAGGTGTGTGTGTGGGCCTTGTGATCTAGTGGTGTACATATTGTGTACTAGACTTACGATGGAGCACCCAATTTGACTTGGGCCTTGTGATCTGCCTCTCAACTAGAGGACAGTATTTTCCTATAGGCTAAACGTTAAGACGGTCGGTCACCCCTCCCTAATTATTTACTTCCTCCGTCCCATAAAAAAACGATCTACTACTCAAACTTGTTAAGTTTGACTAGGTTTATATAAAATATTACCAACATTTATTTCTTCAAATAAGTTTATTTTAAAAATATTTTTAATGATCTATCTAATGATACTAATTATATATGTGACTAAATATTTATTAATTTCTTGTATATATTTGGTTAAAATTAAACATGTTTTGTCTTCATGAGAAGCGAGAATGATATTTTTTATGGGATGGAGGGAGTAGTCAGTTTAGACGATAAATTTCTTGTGATCTTCCTCTCAACGGAGGACAATGTTTTCCTATAGGCTAAATGTTAAAGGTGGTCGGCCACTCTTCTTATTAGGGCTTCGTCGGTTTAGACGATGGATTAGATGATAAATGGTTGGCACTATAGCAGAAAGTATGTATACATCGCTCAAAAAGAAGAAAGTATGTGTACAGACACTATAGTTCCATACTAAAATCTCAAATGTGATCGAGACATGCACTGCTGCACAATATGTCATAGACAATAATTAGACAGACACAAAAAAAAACATAGATAGTAGACATGTAATTCTCACAAAGTTAAATGATTGGCTATAATTACGCAATAACATTAGACATTAAATTTTAATAATGACACAAATGCCAAATAGTTTTACCAATTCCGTTCTCTACCACCAAGACTATCATTTAAACGCTTCGACTAGCATTATTTAAAAGTATTTAGATCACATTTAAATGCGTTGTTTAAACCTTTTTAACTACTTTGACCATCTAAATGATTTTTTAAGTTACCATTTAGGGCCAAACCTATGACCATAGTTTAGTGTTAACAAGTGTTTAGACGAAGGTTTAACCAAGTTTAGGCAAACGCTGCTGCCGGAGGGCCTAACTGTACTTTGGATTATTTGATAACGAATAAAACTGTCTTGTACATAAAATTCTTTTATTTTAATTGGGTGGCAGAGCTCCTGCCTTTGTTTAGAAAAAAGGAACAAAACAGATAGTTGGTTTACGAAGGTTGGTTTTAGTTAAAAGGAAAAGGATCGGAATGGGTGAGGACAAATTGCAAGCCACATCCACGCACCCATAAACTAGCCAAACTAAATGAAACAAAGAGAGGAGAAGAAAAGGCCAATCATGTATAAGAAGCTTGTCACATATATATGCATGATTGTTGCTGATGGAACCACTAAAACACCACAGGTCGGCATATGCAATATATGCAGTAGCTGGTCATATATATAGGTCGGCACCAGAAAACGGAAGTGGTGTTGGCTCCATGTAATCATGCACCAGACAAGGACGGCCAGAAAACAAGCACACACAAACAAAAAGTTCCCAAAGACACCAAGAAATCCAAGCTAGGTCACGTGTAGGCCAGGTTTCGTTTCGTTTCACCTGGGCGGCGCGGGTAGCTCACTACTAGCTCGTTTCAAACCTTATAGCTAGCTTGTTTGGTTGCACCATAACTACGGATCATGCATGCATGATGGCATATTGGCATCGGTCGATCGCGATCAGTGAACAAAAGTGGCATCTGATGGCTGAAGCCAACTAGGCACTGCAATAGTAAGGATATGTTGGAATAATTTAGAGGGTGTTTAGATTCAGGAACTAAAGTTTAAGAGGTGTCACATCGGGTGTTCGGATAGTAATAATAAAATAAATTACAGAAGTCGTCAGTAATCCACGAGATAAATTTATTAAGCCTAATTAATCCGTCATTAGCACATGTTTACTGTAGCACCACATTGTCAAATCATAAACTAATTAGGCTTAATAGATTCGTCTCGTAAATTAGTCTCAATTTGTGCATTTAGTTTCGTAATTAGTCTATATTTAATACTCCAAATTACTGTCAAATATCCAATGTGATATAGGGACTAAAAATTAGGAGGGAAAACCAAAAACCCCCTTAGCTTCACTAGTAAAGTAGTTTTTGAGCGCAGAGCCAGTTACGACTCTTTTTGGAGTGCGGGAATTTTTTTCTGTTTTTTGTATTTTTTGTGTGGAAATAAACTGATTCATATGAAGTTTCACCATGATTCCTATAAAATTTCTATGTTGTAAAGAGGTCCTAAATCAGCTCTCCACAATAGGCAAGGGTTAGGCTCGCCTAGCCCGGCTAAGCGAAGCGACGCAAGCCGTGTGCTCGCGCGTGCTCAACGCATTTACATACTATACATACTCCATGACAGACCCGTGTATGTGCACATCTGGTGAGGGGATTGTTTGTTACCGGCCTCAATTCGCCACGCCCCAACTTTGGTAGTCGAAAAAAAAAAGTTGTTGTTTGGTTGGTATTTAATGTTTGGCACTCCACACAACAAGCTCTAGTTCATTTTAGCATCTTTTCTCCCCATAGCTGTGGCTCTGTTTTCCTCCACCATAGCCTATGGCAGCACCGCAATTGTGGTGTGGCAGTGTGTCACTACTGGATTCAGGTTCTTTGCCGAGTGTCTGAGGTACTCGGCAAAAACACATGGCAAAAATTTGATCGGCAAAGTCCTCTTTGTCGAGTGTTTTTTATCGGACACTCGGCACAGGCTTTGTCGAGAGCCCCGGGGGCACTCGGCAAAGAAAAGCGACCGTCATGGTGTTAGCCCCGTTGACGGTGGCTTTGTCGAGTGCCAACCCTGCAGGCACTCGGCAAAGATTTTTTATTTTTTTTAAAAAAAAAATTCTTTGCCGAGTGCCCACTGGCCGGCGCTCGGCAAAGTTTGAATTTTTTTAAAAAAAATTCTTTGCCGAGTGCCCTCTTGCCGGCACTCGGCAAAGTTTGAATTTTTTTTAAAAAAATTCTTTGCCGAGTGTCCTCTGGCCGGCACTCGGCAAAGTTTAATTTTTTTTTAAAAAAATTCTTTGCGAGTGCCCTCTTTCCAGCACTCGGCAAAGTCTGAATTTTTTTTAAAAAAAATCTTTGCCGAGTGCTCTGTGGCCGGCACTCGGCAAAGTTTGAATTTTTTTTTTAAAAAAAAATCTTTGCCGAGTGCTATGGCCATGGCACTCGGCAAAGCTGGAAAAATGATTTTCCGAGAGACCATTTTCCAGCTTTGCCGAGTGTTGTGACCATGGCACTCGGCAAAGGGGTCCTTTGCTGAGTGCAACACTCAGCAAAGTGACCCAAAACCGCAATTTTTAAATTTTTCTACATCCCATCATGACTAATAAATTCATACAATCATATATCTCATCCATCACATATATATCTCATCCATCACATATATATCTCATCCATCCACACATCCATCCGCACATATCACATCCATAACAATATATATCACATATATAATAATAAGTGCTCAAGTCCATCCAAATAAATCCACAAGTGCATCAAAGTCCACAAGTGCATCACAAGTATATCACAAGTCCATCACCAAGTGAACAACAAATGAAAAAATACAACGTGCACTCATCTCGCCCATTGCGACTGTGGTAAAGGCCCAATTTCATCATTCGGAGGTGCATAAGGTGGATTATTCGAACCATCGTCGGATAGAGACTACACAAAGAAGAAAAGATTGCATGTGAGACAAGATTATTTAGATAGCTAATCTAGGAAGATAGAGGCCATACAAGCAAAACACAAGCGAAAGTAAAAAACTTTCATACTCACTGGAGTAGCTAGAGCTACAGGACGCGGAGGCAGAGGCGGAGGTGGAACCAACAGCCTAGCTGGCAGAGAGAAGCCCACACGTTGCCCAAGCCCTTGTAGGAACTCCGTAATGTCCGTCAGCCTCTGCGCCTGGGCCTGCCGCTCGGCCCGCTCGGCCTCCCGCTCAGCCTCCAGCTGGGCCGCCATCCTCTAGTGCCCGGCCTCCAGCTCCTGACGTTGCCTCATTTCTTGTTCCAGCCGGGCCTGCAATATTTCACTTCAATGTTTCAGTCATGCAAAGCTAATTAAGGTGTGTAAAGATCAATATATGACGAGTAAAATAGGAATAACCTCGAGTGCGTCGACCCGGTGCTGTGCAGCGGTCGGCCATGTGCGAATGGCCGGGCTCTCGCTCGTGCTCCGTGCTCGGATCTGGGAGAGAGAGGGAGTAGAGGCCATGTCGATGACGTCATCGCCAAGCCAGAACCGTCCATGCTTCTTGCCTTGCCCCGCCCTCATGATGGCCTCTCCATCGAAGTCCTGGGTGCTCGGATCATGGTCTAACCCATGGAGCGACCTCGCCACCTCAGTGTACTCACTGATGTGGGAGTGGACGCTCGGGTTTGTGTATGCCTTGGGCGGGTCCTCCAGGTTGAAGGAGACGTCGGACGTCGCCTTGCCCTTGTGGGCCATACACCATGCCTGGAAGTCCGAGCAAGCCTAGCCAGTATGTGACGCCAACTGCGAGAAAGACAGCACGATGATTAGAAATCAGGTAGAACTGAGTGTCACAATAGATAAATGAATTCGCGTACCCATGCATGTTTGTATCCGGCGAGGCTGCGGCTGCCTTGATGGTGTGTTGGACCTTGCATCTGCAAACGACGGCTCCGAGCATCCCTGTGCATCTTGAGGTACTCCTCCATGAACCACCTCTCCACCATCATCGCCCAGCACTTGGGATACGCTTGGCACCACCAGGGAATCATCTACACATCATCAAGTATTGGACATATAAGATGATCAAATTAAACCAACTTAATCTCAAAATGAATCAATATTGATGTTCTTCATTTACCTCAAGGTACTGCTCCCGGGTCAGCTGCATCTCTCTTGCGTCTTTCTTGGTTTTCCTCTCTCTAAGCTTCGACCCATAGTAGGTTACGATGGCCTGGATGCGCACCTCATGATGCATGTCGGAGACGAGTTTTTTACAGGCTTTGGTAGTCACCTGCTCCACCCTGGCCTCAAATCCCTCCTCGCATCTGTAATAAGTCTGTATACAAAAGCGATGTATCCATTCATTATTTCAAGAAAAGTCCAATGAATGTGACATATTGAGCAATGTTGTACGAGGGAGACTTACCCAAAGCTCTGCCTTCACCCGCGCCGCCTTGTTGGGGTACTCCGCATCGGTGGCGACAGCGTAGTGGTCAAACGAGTAGGCCGGCTCCATCTTCGATGCGTACGTGACAATGCCGGAGAAGTGTTGCGTGCACAGAAGACCTAGGATGCCGTTGACTAGCCGTGCGCTACCACCCGACACAACCACCCAATTCCTGCGCAAGTGATTAAGAAAGATTATTAGTTTTTTTCATCATATCATATGAAGTAGTGGTAATAACATATAAAGTTACTTACTTTTGCCCTTCGGGGCGAATCACTGGGCGTTGGTGAGGAAGCGGAACATGTGGGAGGCTCACGGGACCTCGCAAGTAGACACTCGAAGAGGAGTCGGAGGAAGCGGAACCCATGGCTGCCGCCTCCAACTCATCGTCCTCGTGCGGCCCCTCCTCCTCGTCCGTCTACCGAACCAGCTCATCGTCCGACTCGTCCACGGGCGTCACCTCCTCCTCGGCTCCTCCTCACGCGGTGTGGGAGGAGACGGCCCCCTCCTACGTCTGGTGGTCCTCCTCCTCTTCCTTCTCCTATCTGATCCCTCCACCGCCCCCTCCGCCTCCTCCTGCAGCCGGCGTGGTCTTTGGTAAATCGAGTTCACGGACCTATAATGGTCGCCCGACATCTTTGTTCAATCACCTGCAATAAAAAAGAAAAACAAGACATAATTAGAAATAGGTGAAAAAATGAACAAAACATAATTACAAAAAACATAGTAATACATGTATTAGAAATATTTGTAAAAATAAACAAAACATAATTAAAAAAACATAATATTACATGTATTAGAAATAATCTTCATGATTGAGATTAGCTGGATTATAGGCAATATTTTCCTAAACCGTAAACGGACTTTACACGGTCGCCCTTCGTTTAGCGTTTAGCCTATTTCACACGGTGTTTAAACGAAGTTAAACGGTTAAACGGTTTTGTACTTTAAAAAAATACATATAATTATATATGTGTATGTAAAAATCAAGTATTCTAACATTTATATATATTTATTAGAGTAAAAATCAATTATTTTGGTATGTATATATATTCATGTATGTGAAAAGAACCAAATATAGATATTTATGTATGTAACATATCAAGTGTACATATTTATAAATATAATAAACTTAAGTATACAAATTTATCCATACAGAACTAAA
Source organism: Miscanthus lutarioriparius (assembly GCA_904845875.1). Classification (NCBI taxonomy): domain Eukaryota; kingdom Viridiplantae; phylum Streptophyta; class Magnoliopsida; order Poales; family Poaceae; genus Miscanthus; species Miscanthus lutarioriparius. The sequence continues at coordinate 72,542,615 of CAJGYO010000016.1, read as the reverse complement.
CTAAATTTACCTAAACGGCCGTTTAAACAGCTGTTTAGCCCGTTTAATGCTGTTTATCTCCGTTCCATTTAGGCCATTTTTTCCCGCTTTTTGACCGTTTAAACGGTCAACCGTTTAATTTCCGTTTACCCCCTAAACAAAATAGTTTATCATCGTTTACCGTTTACTGGTCGTTTAATCCGTTTAGGCGAACACTGATCATATGTCTCGTCATCACTATCAACATTGTCCAACTCATCAACACTATCCGAAGGAGGAATGTTGTCTTCATTGTCATTGTCTAAACGTAATCGCTCAAGCATTTATATGTCCTTTAGATTTTGCACCTCATCTCCAGTGTCCTCGTCATCACCCCTTTCATTGTCTACTTTCATTCCTATCTCTTTGGTTAAGTCTATGTCAAACCTCCCTTGTAGTCCCTCTTCTTGATAGAACTCTCCATCCTATGTGTTTGGGTTGAAGTTGTAATCTTCATCCACTACAAAAAATCAGGGCTTGTATGACAAACCGGAACTGTCATGTAAAGTACAGAAATTGTCATAAAAAGTACTTTATGAAAAAAGCAGCGTCACGCCGGTCGTCATATAACGACCGTCACATAATGTACCTCGTGACGATTTTATGGGCCACCGTCACAAAATGTCAAGACCTTTTGTGACGGTAACGTTCTATCGTCACCTATTGTTACCTTTTATGACAACTATAACTGTCACATATTGTTTAGTCAACGCATCACATAATGTACGAACCGTCACAAATGGTATGTGGGAGGACAGGTTATTATGACAATAGGGTAACGTCAAATATTGTGAGCCCAACATTTCCAGCCCAGGCCCATATTATGGGTTGACCCAATTGAAACAATAATAAACCATATAACCAATTCCATAATATCATAACGACCATACAAAGGCGCATGTTCCAGAATACATGTTTCCATACAAAATTACAACAAAAACATGAACACAAAATGATCCAGCCAACTAAACAAATTCTAGCAGCTAGCGTCAAGTTCCAGCCAGCACCTAGAGCCAAGTTCTTGCACCAATAAAGTTCCAGCCAGTAGCCAACAGCTAGCGCCAAGTTCCAGCCAACAGCCCAGCAAACAACGCCCATGACCCGATCTGTTATCTGAAAAGAAACAATGAAGAGGAAAAATGTACTATGCAAATGCTAACTAAAAGAATCACGCTTTCCAATTGTTGGCATATTCAATTGTGTTTGAATGATCTAGATAAAAAAAATTTAAGTGAATATTGATTAGCAAATTTCACTAAATAAATCACAGGACAGATCAAAACATGCAGGTATGTCATACGGACTTTTTATCCTGTTTGGCTAAGCAATAAGTTGCAGAAACACACAATACTATTATATTGTAAAGAAACAATTCTTTGCATCATTCGAGCAAGAGGCAAATTATCATGGCCAAAGCAGCATATCCTTCAATGGTATTATCAATCAATTTATTTGCATTTCTACATAACAAGCAGAGCCTGTCACTACAAGCAGAAAAACCCAACAATATTCAACATGACACTAGACATCTGTTACCACACAAATTTAGCAGACTTGGTGACTTACGAGCTAATTCCAGCTGTAATAGAATTTGGGAATAGACCTGAATCAATATACACATCTATTACCACACAAATTTGTAGTAAAGCAGCAAGACAAATGAAGGAAAATGTAAAATAATAGATGTAATGAAATTTGAGGAAATAACTAGATCCATAAAGTAACCGTTAAAACCACACAATTTATATTAAAACAGGAAGATATATGCAAGTACAGGGACAATGGACAGCAGTAGGCAATTGTGATTGACATAATAGAAGTACTCAGTAGGGAAATCTTTGAAGCTGCAAAGTTACACCCAACTAAATAATGCAAAGATAGAAAGTCACGGTGACACCACTTGCTTGATTCATTCTAGAATCATTTCTTTCTTTCTATTGTTCCTTGCAAAGTTCACCTAAATGGTTTCCCTATATTGGTTAGAAAAATTACTTCACTAAATATGAAAGAAACTAGCAGGTACCCCCGTGCTTCGCACGGGCCAGCAAGGCGGAATTATAGCACATCATATTATACACATGAAACAAAAAGATCAGTAACATTAGTTACATATATGGGTCATCATTTGAGCCCGTCGTAGGATAATGTTAGCATAGTACAGGGCTGTCTCAGTTGGACATGGATACTCATTTCAGCATGGGTGAAAGAACTTTCAATGTTTGGCGAAGTTGTGCACCTATCGAGCGATATGTTCCATCAAACTGATGAGTAGGTTGAGGAAGAAGACATCACTGAAGAGCTGGAACTGTGCAGGAAGATTTTGAAGTATGTAGTTTAGTTGACGAAAAATCGATGGATACATATATTTGCAAATCGAAGGACAATATAAGGAAGATTTTGAAGTATGTAGCATGTAACATTATATCAACATTTAGGAGTTAGTGTACCTATTGCAGCAAAAATAGGCTTTGTCATAGTGAAGTGTTATCATATAAGCAGTGAGCCATTTAGTAGGGTGGTTAGGATAATTCACAAACGTAATAGGGTGACAATGAATCTGTTATAAACCACTAAAAGATGCAGCGGCGTAATACATAGTGGGCAAGCATGGAAATGCAAAGTGTTTAGTTAGCAGGCATAATACAACAGCGGCAACAGATGGAAATTTTTTCTTATGTAACATGCATGATACAAAAGCGGGATCTGTAGAGACCTTTATTTTTTGTCAACATCAGTGTACGTGAGAAGTACGTTCCCTCACACATATCTCCACATTTCACCTAGAGCAATTGGCTGTTGTGTACTATGCAAAAGCTATTTAAAAATGCAAAGGGGAATTTGTAGAAGGCAAGACATTGAGGCTTGTTTTGATAAATGGTGCGGAAGATATTATGAACGAATCATGAGTCAACAAAATAACCTTGTAAGAGGAGTCACGCTGTCGCTGTGGATTATGGAACAATTATCTGGACAGACCATGTAGCCTATGCATGCCTTAGATTAACCTGAAATATAGCAAGCATTGTGTGAGGGACTAATTAATTGTGGCGAGGTCTTTTTGAAATCAAAGCTGTGCAATGGGGGTACTTGACTGAGAAGAATGGATGGACACATCTGGTGTTTACAGTTTGGTTCAGGCCAGAGCAGGGGAAACAATGAGATTATGGTGTTCAGTTAAGGATGCATATCCCCGTGATATGGAAATGACCTATTAGGGAAGTACCCAGGAATCTCTGTGTATGAATCTCTGTCAGGTGGAAGGCATCATCCTAGGAATCTCTGTGTATGAATCTTATGAACAATGGTTATCAGAAACTGCTTCCGCACGTCACTGAATGTTGAAGAAATTAAACAGAATCACTCTAATTTACAGGAGCCAAGTACAGGATCTTTTTCAAATGAGCTTTACTAACCTGTATAGAATTGGTATTGACACGGCACATTAATGAAAAGGGTTGCAGTACAGCTGCACGCACCTGGAAGCGTGGAAGGCCCCGGCGCCAGGATCTGGGGCTGAGAGGAATAGAGACTGGCAGGAGAGCCGCCAGCCGCCGTGCAGCGCAGCCGTCACCATCGCAAGGCAGCGGCGGAGCTGCTGAGGAAGTTGCGCTCGAACTCCGTCGCCTGGGAGCGGCCAAGGAAGATACGCCCGTACGCCGTCGTCTCAGAAGGGGTGGAGCAGCAGAAAGACTGCAGGGGTCCGCCCCACCCGATTACGGCAGGACATGGGCGAGCGCGGACGTCGGTGGTCGCTGGGTAAGCACGCAAACCAGCCATCGCTGCCGCTTCTGCTCCTAGGGCGACGACGCGCCATGGATCTCGTTGCTCCTGCATAGTGAGGATGAAAAAGGAGCAGGTGTTGGGGCCGGGCTACTCGGTGGGGAGGCTTCCCCAGGACCTCACGCACATGCTCCTCCGCGCCACCCATAACCGGATCAAGGCCAAACGTCCTCCTCCACGCAGATGATGGCGGATCGAGGTCGGGCGCCCTCCTCCATGCCGCCCTTGGCTGCACAGAGAGGGGGTTATCTTTGAGACCGTGGTCGTGGCGCGCATAGCTCATGGGTAGCCATGAGATGCAGGTGGCGGCGCTAGTGGGATGTGGGATCGAGGTGTGGTAGGGTTTGCTGATTGGGGACAGTCGGAGGAAGTGGAGGCGCAGGAGTAGGGTGCCGTGATGCAGGGAGTGGATATGAGGAGGGATGGGTAGGGTTTCTGGAGTGTTTTTATTTGGGACCTGATGTATCTTGGCCATCCGTTTTGATCTAATGGCCAAGCACGTGGGAGGGTTGGGTTTGGGCTAAATGTAATGCTTATTCTGGAGCCCTACGTGGCCCAATATTCATTTGTTTTTTTTTATTTTTCTATTTTCAAAGCAGATATGTTATATAAATATATTGAGTACCAAATGAATACAAATGAAAAAGCTGTAAATACAAAAATTGTAGGATAATAACAAATTTCAAATAAAAAATATGTCAACAATTTAACAATTGTTCACAAATGACACTTTGAAACTCTACTGTTTACTAACACTTTCTCAAATGGAAAAATGACATATATAACAATTGTAGATCTTGATTAGTTCTAACACCTTTGTATTCAAAAGTTTTTCATATAAGGTCATTTAGGGTCTCATTTGACAAAGTTTGACCAAGTCAAATTTTAAATTTAAAAAAATGACACTTTGACACCAGTTTTTGAAACTCTAAATGATTTCAAATAGAAAAAGTCATGAATACCAAGTTTGTTAAGCTCATCAAGATCTACATTTGTTGTTTTGGTCAACTTTTCATTTGACAAAGTTTGAACCATTGAAATTTTGGATTTTTAAATTTTGACTGCTCCAAACCAGTTTTCGAAACCCTAGATGGTCTCAACTAGAAAAGTCATGAATACCAAGTTTGTACAACTCATCAAGATCTACAATTGTTATATGGGTCATTTTTGCATTTGAGAAAGTGTTAGGAAAGTTTAGTTCTAAATTGACAAGTCTCTCGTATAGTTTCATAAACTCTATGTGAGATTCATGATTTTGTGACTAGTGTTTACTAACACTTTCTCAAATGGAAAAATGACCTATATAACAATTGTAGATATTGATGAGTTATAACACCTTTGTATTCAAAAGTTTTTCATCTGAGGTCATTTAGTGTCTCGTTTGACAAAGTTTGACCAAGTCAAATTTTAAATTTAAAAAAATGACACTTTGACACCAGTTTTTGAAACTCTAAATGATTTCAAATAGAAAAGTCATGAATACCAAGTTTGTTAATATCATCAAGATCTACATTTGTTGTTTTGGTCAACTTTTTATTTGACAAAGTTTGAACGATTCAAATTTTGGATTTTTAAATTTTGACTGCTCCAAACCAGTTTTCGAAACCCTAGATGGTCTCAACTAGAAAAGTCATGAATACCAAGTTTGTATAACTCATCAAGATATACAATTGTTATATAGGTTATTTTTGCATTTGAGAAAGTGTTAAGAAAGTTTAGTTCTAAATTGACAAGTCTTTCGTATAGTTTCATAAACTCTGTGAGATTCATGATTTTGTAACTAGTGTTTACTAACACTTTTTCAAATGGAAAAATAACCTATATAACAATTGTATATATTGATGAGTTCTAACACCTTTGTATTCAAAAGTTTTTCATCTGAGGTCATTTAGTGTCTCGTTTGACAAAGTTTGACCAAGTCAAATTTTAAATTTTAAAAAAATGACACTTTGACACCAGTTTTTGAGACTCTAAATGGTTTCAAATAGAAAAGTCATGAATACCAAGTTTGTTAAGCTCATCAAGATCTACATTTGTTGTTTTGGTCAACTTTTCATTTGACAAAGTTTGAATGATTCAAATTTTGGATTTTTAAATTTTGACAGCCCCAAACCAGTTTTCGAAACCCTAGATGGTCTCAACTAGAAAAGTTATGAATACCAAGTCTGTACAACTCATCAAGATCTATCTTCTTTGTTTTGGTTATTTTTTCATATGACTTTGTTTGAACAGTTTGAATTTTAAATTTCAAAATATTAGAATTTCGAACATAATTTTAGGGTAATAAGTAATTTCAAATGAAAAAGTCATCAACAAGAAGATTGTAAAGCTCATTGAGATCTACAAACTTTGTTTTGGTCATTTGTTCATTCGACAAAGTGATAGTAACATTGTTCACAAATTTTACAGATCTCTCTTATAGTTTCATAAACTATGAGAGAGATGTGTAAAATTTGTGAACAACGTTACTATAACTTTATCGGATGAACAAATGACCAAAATAAAAAGTATAGATCTTGATGAATTATACAACCTTTATGTTTATGACTTTTTCATTTGAAATCATGTCGGGTTTCAAAATCTAGTTTGAAGTCATTATTTTTTTAAAATTTAAAATTCGAATCGGTCAAACTTTGTCACATGAAAAGATGACCAAAATCAATACATTAACTTGATAGATAATGATTTTAGAAAAATTTAGGAAAAAATCATCACATTTGGAGTTAATATGTGGGAGAAAGACTAGTTACAAGTTTTAATCAGAAATTAAAAAGAGAAATCGTTCTTGTTCATGATGAACAAGTGATTTATAAATTAAAAAAAAAAGAAAGAAAAAGAAAAAGACATCTCTCGGGCCTTCTATTTTAGGCTTGGCCTGCCTCCTTCCACCTGGGCCCCCTCTAGATTTTTACATGGGCCTAGGTCAAGCTCCGAGCCCAACTGTCATGAGTCAAGGCTCCACCTCGTACTGGGGTATTTTATGACATTGGGGGTCGTCAAATTTGATAAAACATTCAGTGACGGTCTACTATCGTCATATAAAAACTGTCTAAATCATCAAAAATTCACAACCGTCAACCGACTCCTGTCGCTTGACAATTTGTGACGAAACTTGCTACCTTTATGTGACACAAGAAATGATGTCGTCATAAATACTTTTGGGTCTCATAATTTTATGACGACACATAACTTTTCGTCATATTATGTTACATTATATGACGAAAACAGGCCTCGTCATGAGGGATTTTGTCATAAAACGAAGAATTTCTTGTAGTGATCGTTTAGGACAGGTAGTTTACCGTGTGGCGATACCTTGTGCACAATGGACCAACCCTTAAGATGTTCGGCGTCTTTGCACGCGTATGACGTATAATAAACCTGGACGGCCTGCTGAGCCACAATGTAGACATCTTTTCCTGGATAGACGGAATCCTATCAAATCTCGACTAGCCCAAGCTTAGGGGTTCGTCTCGTTACTCCAGGATGAAACTAGTGGCACTTGAATATGATAGAAGTAAGAGGTTTAGAACCATAGAATGATAGTTCATAGATTTCTTCAATTCTTCCATAATAGTTGAGTCCATCAGTGCCGGGCGTAACAACTCTGTTGTTTGTAGTTTTTTAATTGGGCCGACTCTGCTCGTAGCCTGCTGTGTGAAAACGATATCCATTCACATCATAACCGGTAAATGACTTGACCCTAACGGCACAGCCGTTTGCAACCTGTCTTAGCTCGTCACTTATAGACACATCAGTTTGGGCTTTCTGTTTGAACCAACAAATGAAATCGGGGCTCCCTAGTCCCGCACCCCGTGAAAGAAGGGTATCATTTTCTTGCAGGGTAGGTTGCCTTGATCCATGCCAGGATTGATGAAGAAATTTCCTGTACCAATGAGAAACAAGGGGGTTGGACGAAGAAACAAGGACATACGGCGAAATGAAACAAGTTCGTTCAGAACTTACCCAATGAACGGCTACACCTCGACAAGGTTGGTCAACACATATAGCATGATACTGCACCCCTCTTCATTTTTCAATTGCTTAGTGGTCGATGCACTTGCGCTTCCGAGTTGCCCTTGGAAAAGGCTGAGGTTTGATTTATTTTTGCCAGCATTGTAACAAGGGTTGGATTATAAACGCTAGGAAGTTTCTTAGTGTAGTATTTCTCCGCGAAGTTCAACACCTCCTCTAGAATATATGCCACTGCAATGGAAGCCTCAATTTTGGCTTTATTTCTACATTTTTTGCAAAGAGTCTTCAGACATCTCTCTATTGGATAGCACCAACGGTTCTGCACGGCCCCCCCCATCCGTGCCTCATACGGGAGGTGCACAATCAAATGTTGCATCGGCAAGAAGAAGCTGGGTGGAAAGATCGTTTCCAACTTACAGAGCAACATGGGTGCCGCTTTTTCCAAGTCATCAATGATGGTCCGAGAGAGCTCCTTGGCACAAAGCTGGCGGAATAAGTAGCTCAACTCTGCCAGCACTTGCCATACATGCTCCGGGACATAGCCTCGAACCATCGCCGGAAGAAGACACTCAATCCATATGTGGTAGTCATGACTCTTCATCCCGTTTACTCACAGAGTGCCTAAGTTCACTCCCCTCTTTAGGTTCACTGCATACCCATCAGGGAACCTTAGTGTCTTGATCCATTCAAATACTTCCCTCCTTTGGTCCTTTTTCAAGACGAAATCGGCCTTAGGCCTTCTCCAGGTCTTGCCACGATTAGGAGGCTGCATCTCTTGATTCGGTTTATCGCACAACGTTGCCAGGTCCACTCTAGCCTTAGGGTTGTCCTTAGACTTTTCAGTGTCCATAAGTGTTGCCCAAAGTGCCTCGGCGATATTCTTTTTAGTGTGCATTACATCAATGTTATGTGGAAGAAGAAGGTCATCGAAATAGGGGAGCCTTGTCATGCCCGAGATATGAGTCCACATATGTTGCTCGCCATATCCCACAAAACTACCTTCTTCATTGGGCACGAGAGCATCTATCTGAGCATGAACCTCGGCACTAGTCATCATCCGTGGTGCAGGGTTTGTCACTTTGACACCTTTCATAAAGTTTTTGATGTCTTGTCTGAATGGATGGTCAAGAGGTAGGAATTGACGATGTCTGTCGAACGATGAATACTTGCCACCGTTCTGCAACCAAATGAACCTCACACCTTCCTTGCATATTGGGCATGAGAACTTCCTGTGAACACACCAGACGCAGAATATCTCATACGCCAGGAAGTCATGCAGGGAGTAGTGGTACCAAACGTGCATTTTAAAGGTTGTCTTTGTAGCTCGATCGTATGTCCATACCCCTTCGTCCCAAGCACGGACCAATTCATCAAACATGGGCTCCATGAACACACCCATATTACTTCCTGGGTGTCCAGGAATTATCAACGACAAGAATACGTTATGTCGTTGAAAGGAGACGGGGGGGAGATTAAGGGGGATAACGAAGACGGGCCAACATGTGTATGGGGCAGCCATCATTCCATAAGGATTGAACCCATCTATTGCCAGCGTGACACGTACATTACGAGCCTCATCTGCTTTATCATGATGTTTGTCATTAAAGTGGATCCAAGCTTCACCATCGGATGGATGTACCATCTTGTCAGGATTGTACCATTTGCTATTTTTGTGCCATGTCATATGTTTCGTGGATTCCTTGGTCATGTATAGCCGTTGGATCCTCGGTAGGAACGGAAGGTACCGTAGGATTTTCACGGGGATCGTAAGTTGCCTCTTCTGGCCATCATCAGAGTCTACCTCCAGGTACCTGGAGGATTTACACTTTGGACAGAACTTTGCATACTCGCGTTCTTTCCTAAATAGGACGCACCCCTTCGGACAAGCATGCATCTCCTCATATGGCATCTTAAGTGCATGAAGAAGTTTTTGTGACTCGTACATGCTCTTTGGCAGAATGTGGCCCTCCGGAAGTAGGGTGCCAATCACGACCAACATCTTTTCGAAGCCAGGTCGACTCAAGTTTATCTCGGACTTCAACTCCATTAAGCGTCCAATGGCATCCAGTTGAGACACCGTTGACCGATCGTGAAGGGGTTTCTATGCCGAGTCCATCATGTCGTAGAACGTCTGTGCGGCTGCCTCTATCTCCTCCTTCTCACGTCCCTCATCAAACTGTCCTTGGTGAAAGTCATCTAACATGTCCGCTATCCCGGCATCAGCATCAAAAGCCTCCACCCGTGGTCTCACCACCTCCTCTCTCATACGATGGGCTTCACCATGGTGGACCCACCGGGTGTAGTTCGGCGTAAATCCATTATTCACAAGATGTTTATCCATTTCCACCTTATTTACCCTTCTCCTGTTTCCACATTTGCTGCAGGGACACAAAACTAGGCAATGTCCTTTAGCAGCCTTGCCAAATACACTGTTCAAGAAAGCATCAGTCTTGTTCATCCATTCCGTGGTGTAATCACTCAGACTTCTCCAGCCCGTGTACATCCACTGACGGCCATCCATCCTCTAACATATGTATCAGCGAGTAATGTAACCATCAATTGCATCTACATGGTGTTCCTACTGTCTAATAGGTGAGGATAGGTTCTAATTCCACCCGCGGATGCGTATATAAGGTTAGTTTCCATGCTCTACTCCTATCCGAGATAGAATTTCGGCAGCACCTCCCCGCTGTTCTCCAGATACACGTCCTGCCAAAGAAGAGTGCGTATCCGAAGAACAACAGGGAGGTGATACCAAAACCCTATCTCAGACCAGAGCAGACCATGGAAACTAACCCATCTATGCATTCGTAGGCTGTCCAAAAAACGTGGACAATCCGAAACAGATACGGTCATAGATATGCAAAGATCTGCATATCTCCGACCGTGTATCACATGTGGAGATGTCCTGGTTTGTAAGCATCGTACGTGACAACGTGAACCAAATCTTCTCAAATTTTTATCATAGCCTCCACATACGATATCACGACATCTCAACAAGTTTCATGATTTTTAGACTTTGTTTGCTTTTTATAAAATTTAAAAACGCTTCGCACGCAAGTTCGCGGTAATGTTTCGTGAACAAGATGTCCAAAATTTCAGGTCCGTTCCTGGATACGGCCTCACACTGCACTCAGTAACATGACTATCATTTTTTGAATCATTAAATTCCATTATTCGTACCACGTGCAGTTCAAATTTATACTTTTCGGAAAAAATTCAAGTAAACGAAATAAAGTAACTAAATATATCAAAAAGCCGTAAAAAATCCCTAAATTCTAACTATGAGTTCCTGGTACTTTAAAAGGGCTGCACAAAAAATTTGGAGGCCAAAAAAAAAAAAAAAATTTGCCGAGTGCCGGGGCATGTCACTCGACAAAGGGGGTCTTTGCCAAGTGCCAAGAATAAGGCACTCGGTAAAGATGGTTTTAAATTTTATTTAAAAAAATTTCTCTTTGCCGAGTGTCCTTCAACGGGGCACTCGGCAAAGACATTTCGAAAAAAAATTCTTTGTCGAGCGCCGTGTCAAGGGCACTCGGCAAAGTATTTTTCAAAACAAAATATTTACCGAGTGCCAGATCTGGGACACTCGGCAAAGAATTTTTTTTTTAAAAAAAACCTTCTTTGCCGAGTGGCTAACATCAGCATACACTCGGCAAAGGAGGACATGGCCGAACACCGTTACACCGGCCAGCCTATGCCGAGTGCCGTGTTTTTGTCGAGAGCCTGGCACTCGGCAAAGAAGTCCTTTGCCGAGAGCCTTTTTTTACCGAGTGTCCGGCACTCGGCAAAGAACTCTTTACCGAGTGCGGCACTCGGCAAAGACCTTTGTTCGCTCGATTTTTGACACTCGACAAAGATCCCGTTTCCAGTAATGTGTGGCCGGAATCAAGCAGCCCCGATCAGTAACAACATGTTTGGTTGGCAGGTTCTTGGGCAGTCCGGCTCCCTAGATGTAAGTTTGAGGTGTTTGGTTGTCCATATTAGAGTCGAAACCTAGCTTCCCAGATGTAAGAGGTCCCCGATACATTTTTTGGCGAGCCTGGCTCGCGTGGTGGAGCACAGAGTTTTTTAAATGATGTTGTTAACATATATGATTAATGTGAGAGGTGGATCGTCGAGCGTGTGTGTTGAACACGTGGACAGCAGTATTTGTCGACTAGCATTGGTGGGCCCACCCCACTACGCATGAGCCATGAGGTGGTTTTCAGGCTGTTCGTTTCGGCTGAATTGGTTTATAAGTCATGACTGAAAATACTGCTGACTGGTTTGGTATGAGAGAAAAATATTGTTCAAGCTATGGATTATAAGCCAGATACGAACGAATAAACCGAAACGAGCAGACTGTTTCAGTGGCAAACTTTCTGTGTGTTCATGGCACAGGTTAAAGCCAGCTGAAAGTGTGCGGATGCAATGCACGCGCATGAGCTTAGCCATGACGGGGAGGTGCACTATAATCAGATCAGTTAGGTACTGCTATCTTATTATCCAGAAGCTAGAGGGAAGAGCTTAGGTAATTACCAAGAATATATTATATACTTTTTTCATCCTAAATTATAAGTCATTATAACTTTTTAAAGAGCCAAAACATCTTAAGTTTAACTAAATTTATATATAATATAAAAAATAATAGCATTTACGATACCAAATAAGTATCATTAGATTCTTCAATAATTATACTTTTATAGTATAACTATTTGATGTCATAAATATTTATAATTTTTTTTATAATTTTAATCAACTTGAGATAATTTGTCTCATCAAGAAAATTAGGATAACGTATAATTTGGAATGGTGGAGTATCAATTAAATCCAGTAGTAGAGTAGTGCAGTGCGAGGCGTGTGCTGACTCTGACCTCTGCCGTGTGACGGGCTTGACTGCTTGACTGCTGCTTGCCTTTGCCTTTGCCTTGCATGCAAATCCTCATCCGTCTCCATCCGCTCGCTAGCTTCGCGTTGCTTGCCTAGCGCTCTACTCGTACTCGTGGATCAGACCTGCAGCCTGCCCGCACACGCACACGCACGCACCCGTGCCGGGAGTGCGTGTGGGGCCACCAGTCCCGGTCCCACGCGCAGGGAAGAACAGGAGGAAGACTCGTTCGCCCGTGACGTGGCGATAGCGTTGCTTGGTCCGCCCGCCCACCCTTGAGTCCTTGACCGTTGACCGGTCGTCGATCTATCTGCAGACTGCACTGCAGGCGCCAGGCATGGAGCCCGGAGGGGGAGGACGAGCAGGCAGCAGGGGCAAGGGCAAACCGGCCCGCGGCGACCGTTGACCGGTTGACTAGCGAGCCCGGCCTCGGCCATCGAGACGACGACGTCCCTGCATCTGCATGCATACTCTGCGCCAAAGGAAGACGCAGCCGCCAAATTTTACTAGCACACACGTGACACGTCACCGGACACCCTGGTGCAGTGCAGTGCAGGGCAGTAGCTCTGCTGCATGATGATAGTACGTGCAGTACTTCACGAAGTATGATCCTTTTCCTTGCTGGCCCCCTCTGATCAACGTCGAATCCACCCATCGGATGCATATACTCCTACGTCTAGTAGCTAGGGCCAGCCAATCATGCGTAGTATGGCTATGGCCGGTCTGTGGATCGAGACTTTCAGTCTGAGGGGGCGCGCGCTTTGGATCAGACAACTTATGCTGCTGTAGTGGCCCTTATTGTTTCGCTTAAATTTTAGCTTATGCTGTTGCTTATGTTGAAATATGTGAGAGAAAAATACTATTCATTAGCTATATGTACCACTGAAGTAGAAGTATTTATTAGCAAGGCTATTAGCGAAATCTAATTATATCCTTCGTCTAATATTTAGTACCCATTAACTAGTAAATCAGTTAACGACTTTTCGTTGCCTAGGGCTCTATTTGGGTCTCCTAAGAAAAATAAGAATTAGTAAAAAATAAATACACTGACAGCTCTTAAACTTGTGGCTCTGTGCCACTTAGGTCCACAAACTCTCAAAATCGAAATTCGTCTCTCTAAACTTGTTAAGCTGTGCATGGTAGGTCAATACCCCTTGGGAGCATGGTGACTAGGATAAAAAATTTATAAAAAAACACCCTGCCAAGGTCATCTTCTACCTTAACACTCCTTCCCTGCCGTGCTCAACATGCTGGCCAACGCCCCGCACACCACGCGGCTGCTGCTCCCGGGGAAGGTGCGCATTCTCACCGCCGGCGTGCCGCCGCTGGCCGCCGTGCTGCACCGCACCGAGTCCATCGGCTTCGAGGTCACCCACGGGTATGGGCTGACCGAGACGACGGTGCTGGTGGTGCGTTGCACGTGGAAGCGGGAGTGGAACAAGCTGCTGTAAGGTCGAGATGGCGACTAGAGGGGGGTGAATAGTCGTTTCTAAAACTTAATCACGTCGGCTAACCAAAACAAGTGCGGAATTAAAACTATCGGTCTAGCTAAGACTTCACCCATCTATCTATGTTCTCTAGCACCTTCCAAAGATACTAATTAAGCAACAAAGGTGCCGGGCTAGCTAAAGCTCACCTAACCAATTCTAGGAGCAATGTCACATAAATCTATGCCACTAGTATTTCAAGCAATGAGGGAGCTCCTACACATGCTAGTAAGCAAAAGCACAAAGCCAACTAAGCTCACTAGCAATGCTCAATGACAACGCAACCAATGCCGAATTAGAGAGCACAATTACTTAGCTACACGATCTAAGCAATGTGACTAACAAGGTTACACAAACCAAATTAGCCACGTAAGGGAACTACTTCTATGCTACACAAGCAAGAAGGTAACTAGTGAGCTACACAAGCTTAACTAGATACAAGAGCAACTACACAAGCACAATGTATATGAAAGTAATTACAAGCTTGTGTAATGAGGATGCAAACCAACGGGAAGAACAAGGTTGACACGATGATTTTTCTCCCGAGGTTCACGTGCTAGCCAACATGCTAGTCCTCGTTGTGTCGACCGCTCACTTGGTGGTTCGGCGGCTAATTGGCATCACCCGCCAAGCCCGCACGTCGGGCACCACAAGAACCTACCCAAAAAGTAAGGGTAGCTCAATGACATGCTCAACTAGAGTTGCTCTTCGTGACACCCACGGGGCGAGCACAATACCCCTCACAAAGCTCTTCTCCGGAGCACCGCACAAGCTTCTTGCGAGCTTCGACGGAGACCACCACCAAGCCATCTAGGAGGTGGCAACCTCCAAGAGTAACAAGCACCACCGGCTTACAACTCGATCACCTAATGCCACTCGATGCAACCTCATGATGCAATCGCACTAGAATCGCTCTCTCACACAATCAGATGATCACTATCAAGCATATGTGAGATGGAGGGCTCCCAAGCACTACCACACAAGCCACCAAGGCTCTAGTGTGCTCAGCTACCGGCCCAAGGCCAACCATGGCTTCTATTTATAACGCCACGAACAAATAGAGCCGTTACCCCTTCACTGGGAAAAAGTCAGGCCGACCAGACGATCCGGTCATGTTGACCGGACGCTGGACCTCAGCGTCCGATCGCTCGATGACAGCCATGTGTCACCTGTTTTAAATACAGTACGCCCGATCTCAACGGTCATATGACGACCGGACGCTGCAGCATGAACTGACCGGACGCAGCAACCCCAGCGTCCGGTCATTTCCAGTAAGGTACCGAACATGACCGGACGCGTCTAGTCGGTCGTAATCGGATGCAGCACCAGCGTCCGGTCACCCTCCAGCTTCTCTGCTCTGCCTGCGTCATCACACATCACCCTGACCGGACGCACACAGCCAGCGTCCGGTCACTTTCAGCGCCAGCGTCTGGTCGAAGATCGACGCCTGCACGTTCTCTACCGCCACTGACCGAACGCAGGACCCCAGCGTCCGGTCCACTATGTGAGACCCTGTCTTTTCTGTATAGGGCGCCGGTGGAGTTCCTAACCCTTCTCGCCTCCATTTCATCACCGAGTTCATCCACATCAACTCCAACTTCGATTACTTGTGCTAATACCTCCAAGTGTACACCACCATGTGTATGTGTGTTAGCATTTTCATAATTATTTTCCAAATGATTAGCCACTCAACTTGCCACGCCACTCAAACCTAGCGACGATGTAAAGTTAGATTACTTGAGTGGCACTAGATGACCGATATGCAAACAAGTTTGCCCCTCTTGATAGTATGGCCATTTATCCTAAACCCGGTCATCAATTTCTCTGCACACCTATGACCGGTGAAATGAAATGTCCTAGGTTATACCTTTGCCTTGCGCATTCCATTCCATCTCCTCCAATGTCGATGCAACACATGCACCAACATGATCAACAATGATATGATCCACTTCATATCATCACATGATCATATTGGTTCATCGATCTTGACTTCACTTGCTTTTCACCGTTGCCTTCGTCCATCGGCGCCAAGTCTTGCTCAAGCTTCACCGCCATGCGGTCCATCGCTCCAAAGCCTCCGACTTTCCCTTCACGCTTGCAACCGGTCCATCAAGCCAAGTCTTGTCTTGATCTTCTCCACCTTGATCACATGACTCAATGTCATGTCTCATATGCAATAAGCTCCTTCATCATCATATGTGTGAGCTTTGCAACATCTTCAAGCCATTTTCACCTTCATGGCATATGTTGCTCACACATATGTACCTATGGACTAATCACCTATATATCTCACATAAACATAATTAGTCCACCTAGGGTTGTCACTCAATTACCTAAACCACACAAGGACCTTTCAATCTCCCCCTTTTTGGTAATTGATGACAACTCTACAAAGATATGGAAATTAAGCTCTTTTGGATTCATGTTGCTTACCCAAGCAGTTTTACCATGTGTAAATGATTTTGGACAAGTACCACAAAACCGAAATGGTAGTATTAGCTCCTCCTACATATGTGCTAGAGTGTTTGTTTTGAAGCTCGCACGTATGCATAGATTGAAATTATGGGAGGGTAATTACTACTAAATGATGCTAAGGTGTATAGAATAAACCTTTGAAGCGTGATACCAATCGGAGTTGTACCTTTAAGTTCATCCTTAGCACCATGGTTAGCTAGATATCACTTAGAAATAAAATCACTAGATAACTCGTGAGATCAACATTAAAAGCAAGGTACTAGTATTACTTGAAGAACATACCAAGTGTCTAGCTATCATCCTATTCATGCTAGTTTTTATTTCATCAAACAAATTCTACAACTAGCATACACCACACAAGCATGCATATTGAATTTAAAAACTTATGCGATGCAAGCAAGCACATGAATATGCACATATCAAATACAATCAATCAAAGTTCATAAGCTTGCTCCCCCTACTTGTGTGCTTCTCTTGTCTAAGAATTTTGATCTATCGCTTTTCTTCAATGTTGCTCATCTCTTTTCTTCAATGTTGCTCCCTCTTTATCCATGTCTATGTCCAACCTCTACTTCTTTGTTTCAATCTCTCCCAAAGCTTTCATATCTTTGTACAATCTCTCCCCCTTTGTCATTAATTTCCATAAAATGTGTGCTTCTCATTGATGCAAAGGTATGCATTTGGGTTAGATGGTTGAGACTTGAATCTTGCATTTTTTATGGACATCACTTGATTGTTGGAATGACACCACTTGTAAATTGTACCACTTGTATCTTGTGTAGGGCTTCTTGAGATACCACACATTGGATCTTTGATCTTAATATAAATTTGTGGGACACCTCTCCCTATGTGATAGCATGGGTCATCCATTTGATACACTTTTGCTCTTTGTAGGTGAGGGATGCATACTTCATTTGATGATCACTTAAAGTTGAGGATCACTTATGGAACCATCGTCTTACATCATTGATACCATGTGTAGATGTGATATCACTTGAAAGAATCTTCTAGTATGGAACCGCTTGTAAGATTTAACAATAAAAACAATTTCTTAAACATTTGCTATCTTCATGAGTACCACTTATAGGATATTACTTGTGAGTTGATCTAGACGTCACTTGTGAATTTGATGAAATACTTGAGTCTAGATACCATTTGAAA
Organism: Miscanthus lutarioriparius; assembly: GCA_904845875.1. Classification (NCBI taxonomy): domain Eukaryota; kingdom Viridiplantae; phylum Streptophyta; class Magnoliopsida; order Poales; family Poaceae; genus Miscanthus; species Miscanthus lutarioriparius. Next base: position 72,524,852 of record CAJGYO010000016.1, on the reverse strand, counting down.
CAAACAAACTAGATATCCATTTGCATTGTTGTCTTGTGCTTGTATTCTTATCACTATTATGAGCTTCTATGGTTGACTTAAACTAAATTGATTTGCCCAAGTTTTGAAGTCCGGTTTGAACCAATGTCAAGCTTCTTCACACCTCTTACAAGGGTTATCTTGCCAATGTTGTACTTGTCACTTGTTGACAATCCAAATTAAATCAAGTACTTGGGTTCACTAGCTCATGAACAAATTCATATACTAACCACTAGATCAACTAATCATTCAAGCAATAGTGGTAGGTTATGAATTTTAACATTTCACTTGTTATGCATGATCCTATGAAGTATGAACTATATGCACTAATCGCATACTAGTAAGGGATGAAATGATCATGCACATTACAATGATACCTTTTCTATGTTGAAGTAGAGGATAGTCACATACATTCCAATTCATCACTCCAATAGCAATGCGAAGTCCAATTATAAGCTTGGTGAAGACCAATAGATACTATTTTAAATTCCATTCTTCACCCATATGAAATGAATACCACTTATGATCAAGTGCACTTTTTTGTTGTGGTTGGCTTGCTTCATCTTTTGATCAATGCTTGCATGAGAGCATCAACGTGAGAATACCACTTGAAATATTATGATTAGCTCTCTTTTGGGTGTTGCTTGCTTTTTTTGGTCAACCTTTTGATTGCTTTAACTAAGCATCTCCAATAATTCTTAGATCACCACTTTCATGTTAGCCTTCCAAGTACCACACTTGATTTATCTACTCATAGGCGACAAGCCCCTACAATAGGGAGAAGTGACCTCTCTCCAAGAACTATTATTGATACTCACTTGAAATAACTTGATTGATTGATCCAAGTGATGGACTTAACTTGATGAGTAACCTTGATTCCTTATTTAAGTCATTTTCTTTCTACTTGTTTAAGTCATTTTTTTCTACTTATTTAAGTCCTTTTTTTCTACCAAATGATCTCCAATCATCACTTGAACTTAAACTTCATCTTCAACTCGAGTTTGATCTTGATTTTCATCTTGAGTACCAAAAGTGTGCAAAGTACACTCCACAATCAAATAGCCTTATACTCTTTTCTTGTCATGCTTCTAGATCATCTCAAAACAAAACTTAGGTGCCTCGATTACTTATAAACATATTTCCAACTTGAGGACCTTTCAATCAAAAGTGACTCTAGATCAATCCAACATTTATCACTTTTCTGGCAGATTATGTACTCTTCAAAGAAAAATGCATATCTCCCAAAGTACACATCTAAATACCATGAAATTTAGTGGAGGTGTGCATCACTAAATTATATATCAGCTGTAAAAAATTGAGATTCATTTGACTTCTAGATTGCTACCAGATTTTAAATCTTTTACCACTGCTACATGCTGAAAACTACTGCACTATAGCTGATAAGATCCACTCCAAAACTGAAGCATCTCTTATCCAATTCTAATGAAATTTGTACAGAATCTTATACCATAAGTCTAGAGCATGTACATAAATTTTTATGCCATTCCAATAAGTGTAGATCACACAAATATGGCTAAGATCACAGCTAGCTCAGATTTTGCAGTATAGGACAGATTTCAATAATTGAGCTATATTTCATCAACTATGAATCAATCTTGAAACCAACTTGTTTGAATACTTTCACAAGACATATATCAATTCAAACCACTTACTAAAATTCATCTCATGACTTTATCCAACACAAATCAATCCAAATTTGATTACTAAGCAATTCTCTATTCAATCAAATTATAGCAAGCAACATTGCATATTTATCCAATTCAATCAACTCATATGCACCCAAATGAAATGATCAACAAGAGATATACCTTGGTTAGCTCATGATCATCCAATTAGCAAGTTTTAACTCAAATATTTTTGCAAGCCATCAGATATTCCGATAAATCACCCCAACTTGAATATGACACTTGTATGTTGATAGCACTTAGACTTTACTCAATTTGTCATGGCATTAGGATAATGATCATCACTTATTAATACTTGGCTCTACCACATAATCAACAAGATGAACACCATTTGAACCAAGCCTCCAATGCCAATGGTACCTATAAACAATCATCCACTTTTTGATGGTAACCAAACAATTTTGGGTCCTCTCAAGTTAGGTGCAATATACTTAGGCATAGCCTTAGTATGAATAGCGGGATGTTTTGCAATATCAACCATAGAGGTACCATTACCACCCTTTCTAAGCACATTATTATCAACAATTGAACTAGGCTTAGAAATGTTACTTAGGGGACATGAATGTGCCATGTGTCCTCTTTTCCGGCATGAGTAGCACTTTCTCTTTGATTAAGACTTCTCTTCCTTGCTCATGTGGTGCTTCCCATTGCCTTGCCTCTCATGGATTGCTTGAGTCTTCTTCTCAAGTTTGGTAGGACACTTAGAGGCAAAGTGTCCTGTACTTCCACACTTGAAGCACTTGATGTGAGCATAATCTTTCTTCTCATCTTCATTCTTGCTCATCATCTTGGCATCTTGAGTTTGCATTGGATGCCTTGCCTTTCCACCCATTCTTGTTTTCTTCTTCTTTATCATCAAATCACCACCATCTTCATGGTTGATCTTGATTTGCTCTTGGGGTGTCTTCTCTTGCTCAACCTGTGGCTTTGGTTGAGGCTCTTCTAGTTGCTTCACCAATTTCTTGGTTGGGCACATTGAGGTAAGATGACCCCTTGTGCGACACTTGAAGCACTTCACATGCTTTAGCATCTCTTCTTCCTTCATCTTCTTGAGCTTCTCAATGTTAGGGCAACCATTTACAAGGTGTCCCGCTTCATGACACCGGTAGCACATGGTATGAGAGAGCTTTCTTTGTTATAGCTTCTTCATCTTTCTTTCTCTCTTTCTTTTGTCCTTTGTCATCTTCTTGAAGCCAAGACCACACTTGTCACCATAGTTTCTTTGAGTCTTCAACATGTGCTCAAAGGTAACTTTTGAGTTATAGCATCTCTCTAACTTATTACTCAATTTCTTCACTTCATTTTTTAGCTCATTGTTCTCCTTGGTGTCACCTTGTGACATGAGACAATGTGGTGTAGTTGGAGAGCTCGTAGTAGCATCATCATCATGGCTTGAGCATGAACCAACATTGTAAAGATCACCACCAAGTGTGCTTGAGGTAGAATCTTCATGTGCAACACTTGTGGCATCATCATCAACCTTGTCAAGTGAACTTGTAGTGGATCTATCATTATCATCATCACTTGACCATGAGGTGGAGCAATCTTCCACAATCACTAAATTATGGTTATGCTCAACACACTCATGTGCCTCCACCTTGTGATCATCCTCCTTCTTGAATTTGCCATCATCCCATGTGGAGGAGTCACCGTAGAAGGCTTGGAGTGCCATCCACATATCATGGGCACTCTCCAAGTCCCACATACATCTAAAAACATCATCATGTAAAGCACACGTTAGATAATAAAGAGCACGATGATCAAGTTGTAAGCAATCCTCTTGTGCTTGGGTGAGGTTATCCTTATCCAAAGCATCACGAGAAAAACCAACAACAATGATCCACCATGCCTTGGGACCCAAATCACAGAAATGATCAAGCATATGATGTTTCCATCGTGCATAGTGTGTGCCATAAAAAATGTGTGTCACAAACAACTTCTAGCCCCATCCTCTCGGGTCGGTGAAGACCACAAATGAGAGAACGGGCTCTGATACCACTTGTAAGGTCGAGATGGCGACTAGAGGGGGGTGAATAGTCGTTTCTAAAACTTAATCACGTCGGCTAACCAAAACAAGTGCGGAATTAAAACTATCGGTCTAGCCAAGACTACACCCCTCTATCTATGTTCTCTAGCACCTTCCAAAGATACTAATTAAGCAACAAAGGTGCCGGGCTAGCTAGAGCTCACCTAACCAATTCTAGGAGCAAGATCACACAAACCTATGCCACTAGTATTTCAAGCAATGAGGGAGCTCCTACACATGCTAGTAAGCAAAAGCACAAAGCCAACTAAGCTCACTAGCAATGCTCAATAACAAGACAACCAATGCCAAATTAGAGAGCGCAATTACTTAGCTACACAATCTAAGCAATGTGACTAACAAGGTTACACAAACCAAATTAGCCACGCAAGGGAGCTACTTCTATGCTACACAAGCAAGAAGGTAACTAGTGAGCTACACAAGCTTAACTAGATACAAGAGCAACTACACAAGCACAATGTATATGAAAGTAATTACAAGCTTGTGTAATAAGGATGCAAACCAACGGGAAGAACAACGTTGACACGATGATTTTTCTCCCAAGGTTCACGTGCTTGCCAACATGCTAGTCCCCGTTGTGTCGACCGCTCAATGACACGCTCAACTAGAGTTGCTCTTCGCGGCTCCCGCGGGGTGAGCACAATACCCCTCACAAAGCTCTTCTCCGGAGCACCACACAAGCTTCTTGCGGGCTTCGACAGAGACCACCACCAAGCCGTCTAGGAGGTAAAGAGTAACAAGCACCACTGGCTTGCAACTCGATCATCTAGTGCCACTCAATGCAACCTCATGATGCAATCGCACTAGAATCGCTCTCTCACACAATCGGATGATCACTATCAAGCATATGTGAGATGGAGGGCTCCCAAGCACTACCACACAAGCCACCAAGGCTCTAGTGTGCTCAGCTACCGGCCCAAGGCCAACCATGGCTTCTATTTATAACCCCACGAACAAATAGAGCCGTTACCCCTTCACTGGGAAAAAGTCAGGCCGACCGGACGATCCGGTCATGTTGACCGGACGCTGGACCTTAGCGTCCGGTCGCTCGATGACAGCCATGTGTCACCTGCTTAAAATACAGTATGCCCGATCTCAACGGTCATATGACAACCGGACGCTGCAGCATAAACTGACCGGACACGGCAACCGCAGCGTCTGGTCGTTTCCAGTAAGGTACCGAACATGATCAGACGCGTCCAGTCGGTCGCAATCGGACGCAGCACCAGCGTCCGGTCATGCTCCAGCTTCTCTGCTCTGCCTGCGTCATCACACGTCACCCTGATCGGACGCACACAACCAGCGTCCGGTCACTTTCAGCGCCAGCCACCGGTCGAAGACCGACGCCTGCACGCTCTCTGCCGCCACTGACCGAACCCAGGACCCCAGCGTCCGGTCCACTCTGTGAGACCCTGTCTTTTTTGTATAGGGCGCCGGTGGAGTTTCTAACCCTTCTCGCCTCCATTTCATCACCGAGTTCATCCACATCAACTCCAACTTCATCTCCTTTGTAAATGTGCCAACACCTGCAAGTGTACACCACCATATGTATGTGTGTTAGCATTTTCACAATCATTTTCTGAAGGATTAGCCACTCAACTTGCCACGCCACTCAATCCTAGCCATGTCTTGTCTTGATCTTCTCTACCTTGATCACATGACTCAATGTCATGTCTCATGTGCAATAAGCTCCTTCATCATCACATGTGTGAGCTTTGCAACATCTCGAAGCCATTTTCACCTTCATGGCATATGTTGCTCACACATATGTACATGTGGATTAATCATCTGTGTATCTCACATAAACATAATTAGTCCACCTAGGGTTGTCACTCAATTATCAAAACCACACAAGGACCTTTCAGCTGCCCATGTTGGAGCGTGCACGGCTCAAGGCGAGGCAGGGCGTGCGCACTCCCGGCATGGTCGAGGTCGGCATCGTCGACGGTGAGACCGGTCACAGCATGCCCCACGAAGGGTCCACGATTAGCGAGATCGTGCTTCGCGGCGGGTTGCGTCATGCTTGGCTACCTCAACGATGAGAAGGCCACCAGGGCATGATCATCAGTGGCGGGGAGAACATCAACAGAGTCGAGGTGGGGCCCATGCTCTACAACCACCAAGCGGTGAACGAGGCGGGCGGTGGTGGCGAGGCCGGACGAGTTCTGGGGTAGTGCGCGTTCGTGGGTCGGGTCCATGCCGAGCTGCCAAAGACCTCCACCGGGAAGATCCAGAAGTACGTGCTTCGGAACCTTGCCAAGGAGATAGGGCCAACCCGCAAGGGCGCTAGCAGCAGCAGCAGGTTGTAGTGCTAGTCCTATGTCGTCATCTTGCTTGGCAAGGACATGCCAACATGGACATGTGCTCTGCTCTGCTGCAGCTTTGCCGTTGCAGCATGACGTTGGCAGACATACATTTTCTTGACATCATCAGCAAGCACTCTTACCGATCCTTGGAAAGGATTTTTTATAGTGATAGCATTGGTTCTTGGCATGGTGGCGCCTGTGGTGTTTGACGCGGAGGTGCTGAACCAGGAGGAGCGCATCCCGTTGCAGACTTGCAGTTCTTGTGGCCCGCTGAGGAGTGGACTCCGTGGTCGACCTCAATGCGAGCTTGTCCATCGTGAGGGGCTCTAGTGCAGCGGAGGCGTCCATCCAGCCAATCAGTCAAGCACAGCGGGCTGACCGTGCGCACACCAAAAGGCCATGTCCGCCAGCGTGGCCTCCAAGTACCTCTCCCTCGAGGCGGTGGAACGTGTTGAGCACGAACCCGGAGCCATTGAGGTTTCTAGAGGTAGTTCTGCCAGAGGCCCTCAGAGATGTCAGAGAGGTAGTTCCATTAGAGGGCGGAGGCCGCTAGCAGCTGCATCTAGCCACAGAAGAAGTCGGAGAGCAGGCGAAGGCGACGATGAGCGCCGAGGGTAGGTGCTTGGTGCTCTCGATGCCTGTAGATAGGGTGTGGTGGGAGGGGAACAAGAGCGTGAGCGTGCAGACGGCATCGGTGGGGGTGTGCGGACAGGAGCTGTGGCGGGCGTGGCGACGATGGTCAGGCAGAAGTCAGTGAGGCCGAGGAGCGTGAGCATGTGGACTGCGACTGTCTGTGCCCGTGCGCATGCGGCGGGCTTGCCTCTTGTACCTCGCCATCACTGCTGCAGTGCCAACTCTTCAAGGATGGCCATCACGGCGTCCACGTCGTACTCGTACAGCGTCTCCCAAGGGGTGGGGAGGGAGTGCTAATGTAGAAGTTGACCATGGCAAGGTGTTTTTTATAAAATGTTATCTTAAGTTAGCATGCTCCCAAAGGGTATGGACCTACCATGCACAACTTAATAAGTTTAGGGAGGTGAATTTCGATTTTTAGAGTTTGTGGACCTAAGTGACACAGAGCCATAAGTTTAAGGGCCGTCACTGTATTTAACTCATTTTAAAATCTACCTGAAACCTACTATTTTGAAATTTTCACTATGCAAAAAGCCAACAATAACTATCAGTCTTGTTTGAATTTGTCGGATTCACGCCTCAATCTACATGTGTTGGAGTGGATTAGGGTGGAATTTAGTTCAAGTTCTACTGCAATCCAACCTAATACATATGGATGGATGCGAATCCAACTGTTGGGGTATGGACCCCGGTATCCACAAGACAAGACATGGGCCGCACCATCAGAGGTGGCCCAGCCCACAAGATCAAGGCGTGCACGGCGCTGCTCGGCGTGCACGGCAAGATATTGTATAATACCAAATCGGATACTTTTCTTATAACCCTGCTCCTCCAGAGTATATAAGGAGAGGTAGCAGTCCCTTAGTCGACAGATCCATACATCTCATATTCAATACAATACACCAAAGACACAGGACGTAGGGTATTACGTCGATCAGATGACCCGAACCTATCTAAATCGCTGTCTCTACGCCTTGTGTCACCATCCGGTTTCTGATCACGCCCACCTCCACCGACAAATCTACCTTCGTGGTCTACCCCTCGGAGGACTACCGAGCATATTTTGTCAACATTTGGCGTGCCAGGTAGGGGCCCGTGCGTGCTAATCCATGGCGAACTAGATGGGAACTCAATGAAAGCATCTAGGCCCCAAGTTGGGTTTCGGTGATTAATGACAATACGTGATTACTGTGACTAACGTGTGTTTCGCAGAGGCAATTAAGTTAGGTCACGGTAATGGAGATCGATTGGGCTATCATGATGGTCATGCCCCTACGATGGAAATTGTTTCGGTTTTCAAAGGATGGACGACAAGGTTAAGGATGGACTAGTTCCAAGTGTCGATTGGAGTTGGAGTGACACTTAGAGTAGTTTAGGACTTTGTTTTTTCCTTTGGCCATACTATTAAGAGGGGTACAGATGGGTAGCTTGACCTAGGTGAGTCTAGTGGGTTATGTGTGGTGCACACTTGCTAAAACTAGCACTAGGTAGCTCCTACATAGCCTTTAGATCCAATGAAGCAAACTTCATTCACGTATGATCGAGAGTTGGAAGTGAATGGAGGGTCAAATACTGATCGGACGCTGGTTTCGGTGTGACCAAATGCTGGCGCAGAGTCCGGTCAGTTCATTTGATCAAGGTAAAATCGTCTGGTGCGACCGGACGCTGAGAGGTCAAGTGACCGGACGCTGAGAGCGTTTCTAGTAAGGTTCCAGAGAGGGAAAATCACGACCGGACGCATCCGGTCAGTGCTGACTGGCCAATGTCCGGTCACACTGTAATCACTGGAGTTTGGGGTGAACTGACCAGAGCATCCGGTCACCCCGCAGAGGCACATAACGGTTTGTTTTCCAGTCGGTGTTATAAATACCACCTTCATTCGTGTGTGGGGGTACTTTTGCTCATTCCAACAGCTGAGAAACACCTTAGAGAGTGCCAAAAAGAGTAAGGTCCTAGTGAGGTGACTGAGATTTGAGAATCCCAAAGAGAGCCCTCATTAGTGAGATCAAGAGTAGCAAAGTGTGCATCCACCCTTCTCATTAGGCTTGTCGTGGTCAAGCGAGAGTTCGTGCTTGTTACTCTTGGTGATCGCCATCACCTAGACGGCTTGGTGGTGATTGGGAGCTTGGTGATCATCTAGAGAGCTTGTGGATGACCCAACTCAAGTTGTGAGCGGTTGTGGGTGATTCACCGTGACGGAGAGTCAAAGAATCAACCCGCAGAGAGCACTTGATCCTTGCGCGGATCAAGGGGGAGCTACACCCTTGAGCGGGTGCTCCAACGAGGACTAGTGGGGAGTGGCGACTCTCCAATACCTCGGCAAAACATTGCCGTCTTCCTCCTTCTCTCTTTACTTTGATCAATTCAATTCTTGTCATTTATATTTCTAGAATTGCCATGCTAGAGTAGGATTAGAACTTAGGGTGCTAAACTTTTGTGCGTTAGTTCAATAGAAATACTTTCTAGGCACAAGAGGTTAATTAGGCTAACCGTAGGGTTTAATTATTGCAAAGAAATTTAGAATTAGCCTAATTCACCCCCTCTTGGACATCTTGATCCTTTCACTCAAGATCAACATCCTTCGCGGCAACCCGGTTGATCGCTTCGACATCCTTCAACAACCACGGCGCACATCTTCGTACGTGGATTGGCACAGCCAAGCTCCGACTACGTCCATCCTACTCCAACACGAGATCAACTTCGTTCCAGCTGTCCAGCGAGCCGCTCAGCGAGCTTCCCACGCCGCTGACCAGACATTCTATCTAAAGCTAAGTCACGCTTTAATATTTTTCTAAATATTCTCTAATCTTCGTATATCGCCATAATGTTTCCCTGAGCTGTTTTCTCCATGTTTGCTGTCCAAACGATTTTCTAAACCCCCGAATAGTCAGGTTGACGCTCGGATGTCCCCAGAGACGGCCCTATCTTCGGCTCCTCTCTACATGTGTGAAAGGTCCTAATATGGCTAGAGGGGGGTTAATATCCTATTTAAAAATTTATAAACCAACTAGAGCAATTTGATTAGTATAACAAATAGCAAAATGCAAACTTGCTCTAGCTCTACAAGGGTTGCAAGCCACCTATCCAACAATTCTATTTGCTATGATCACTAGACACACAATTTGCTAGGTTACTACTCACTAAGAACTCTCACACTTGCTACACTAAAGAGCTCCACTAGATGAACTTAAAACAACAAAGCAAGCTCTCAATTCTAATTACACTAAAGAGCTTGCTATAACTAGTTTGTAAGAATATAAATAAGTGAGTAGGGTGATTATACCACCGTGTAGAGTAGTGAACCAATCACAAGATGAATACTTGATCAATCACTGAGAGAATACCAAAGGACAAGAGACAATCGATTTTCTCCTAAGGTTCACGTGCTTGATAACAAGCTACGTCCCCGTTGTGTCGACCAACACTTAGTGGTTCGGCGGCTAAGAGGTGTTGCATGAACCTCGTCCACACAATTAGACACCACAAGAACCTACCCACAAGTGAGGTAACTCAATGACACAAGCAATCCACTAGAGTTACCTTTCGGTGCTCCGCTGGGGAAGGTACAAATCCCCTCACAATCACCGAAGATGGCCACGAACAATCACCAACTCGTGCCAATCCTCCTCCATTGCACCAAGCTGTCTAGGTGGTGGCAACCACCAAGAGCAACAAGTGAATCCCGCAGCAAAACACGAATACCAAGTGCCTCTAGATGCAATCACTCAAGCAATGCACTTGGATTCTCTCCCAATCTCACAATGATGATGGATCAATGATAGAGATGAGTGGGAGGGCTTTGGCTAAGCTCACAAGGTTGCTATGTCAATGAAAATAGCCAAGAGAGTGAGCTTGAGCTAGCCATGGGGCCTAAATAGAAGCCCCCATGAAATAGAGCCGTTGTACCCCTTCACTGGGCACAACACGGGGTGACCGGATTCTCTGATCATATTGACCGGATGCTGGACCTCAGCGTTCGGTCGTGCGATGCGCGCCACGTGTCCCCTCTCTTCAAATATCGATCGCTCGATCTCAACGGTCAAGTGATGACCGGACGCGCTGCTAGAAAGTGATCGGACGCTGGACCTCAGTGTCCGGTCGTTTCTAGTAAGGTTCCAAATGTGAAATTTCATGACCCAACCGGACTCTCCCAGCGTCCGGTCACTCAATGTCTTCTCTATGCGCCCCATGTCAGTGTACGTCAGCACTGACCAAACTCAGATCCTGACCAGTCAGATTTCGTGCCAGCGTCTAGTCAGCACTGACCGGACCAAGACACGAGCTCACTACTGTCACTGATTGGATGCTGAACCCAGCGTCCGGTCACTGTGTGACCAGCGTCCGGTCACTCTGTGAAATCATGTCTTCTCTGTATAGGGCACCGGTGGCACCGTCGGACTGTCCGTACTCCGCCGGTGAAGTTTCTAACCCTTGCTCAAATGTGCCAACCACCAAGTGTATCACCTTGTGCACATGTGTTAGCATATTTTCATAAACATTTTCATGGGTGTTAGCACTCCACTAGATCCTAAACGCATATGCAATGAGTTAGAGCATCTAGCGACACTTTGATAACCGCATTTCGATATGAGTTTCACTCCTCTTAATAGTACGACTATCAATCCTAAACGTGATCACACTCTCTAAGTGTCTTGATCACCAAAACAAAAAGGCTCCTACCATTTATACCTTTGTCTTAAGCCTTTTGCATTTCTTTTACTTCTTTTCCAAGTCCAAGCACTTGATCATCAACATGCCATCATCATCATCATGTCATGATCTTCATTTTCTTCATCACTTGGAGTAGTGCTACCTATCTCATAATCACTTTGATAAACTAGGTTAGCACTAAGGGTTTCATCAATTCACCAAAACCAAACTAGAGCTTTCAACGTGCACGAGCGTCTGTCCTATGCGTTATGGGTGGTCGGCAGTGGCTCCTTAGCGACACTTTGTTCTTCCTACACGCACACTGGCTCCGCGCTCCGCGTTATGGTTAACAGGCTAGCTAGGGCTGGAGACTCAGCTACACACTAACTGGTCGGGCGGTTTGTATTAAATATAAATACATCTTCACATCAACTGATCACTGAACTGCATACGTTATTTCATCACCGTTGATGATTCTTCTCTGGAGTTCATATATTTTTATATCATGTACTACCCGTTCTACATATTTGTATTCCAGGATCATCGTCTAGGTGAACGGACCACCCGGTGCTCGGACTTCTCCACCGATCAACCGGTCGGACCGCTAGGTCAGGGACTTCGTCACCGACTAGTTGATCGGACTGTTCATCGGTCGCTTCTACTCAATGCTCAATTCACCGCCGATCAGTTGATCAGACTGTTCGACGCTTGTGTTTCATCATCAGCTACGCCGGGGCTCCTCGGTGCTCAGACATCGAAAGCTACGCCGGGGACTCCTCGGCGCTCGGATTCTTCGTGCTCGAGGACTAAGTGGACACACTTCACATCGAGAACTCCTCGGTGCTCGGACATGGCTAGCTACGTCGGAGACTCCTCGGTGCTCGGACATCGCTAGCTACACCGGGAACTCATCGGTGCTCGGACATCGCCAGCTATGTCGTGGACTCCTCGGTGCTTGGACATCGCCAGCTATGCTGGGGACTCCCTTGGTGGTCGGACATCGCCAGCTATGTCGGGGACTCCTCGGTGCTCGGACATCGCCAGCTACGCCGGGGACTCCCTTGGTGGTCGGATCTTGCTACGTCTCATCGGTGTGCTATCAAGCTGCTCCATGCTGTTCGAATCAGGGTGCTGATCTTGGGCAGCACGTCTAGGGTCTTGATATGCGCATGTCAAACGACGTCGGTAAGCTTTTAGACTTCTTTTTCTTTGACCCTGCTACAAGATTCATTCTTCATCTTCCAGCAGGCTCGGGTACTAAGTGGGCACACTTCACCTTGCGGTGAATGTGCGCTTTTTAATTCAGGGCTCCGCTCATGGACTGGTTGCATGCTCGGCCGGTCTTCTGCCTTTATTCTACTTTCTAACCCTAGTACCATGTGACTACGTCACCTACTGTCAGGCTCGGGGACTAGCTATGGGGGTATGGCCCCCGGTATCCATAAAACAAGACAAGGGCCACACCATCAGAGGTGGCCTAGCCCACAAGATCAAGGCATGCACGGCGCTGCCCGGCATGCACCGCAAGATATTGTATAGTACCAAATATGATAGTTTCCTTATAACCCTGCCTCTCCAAAGTATATAAGGAGAGGCAGGGGTCCCTTAGTCGATAGATCCATACATCTCATATTTAATACAATACACCAAAGATACAGGACGTAGGGTATTACGTCGATCAGACGGTCGGAACCTGTCTAAATCGCTGTCTCTGCACCTTGTGTCACCATCCAGATCCTGATCACGCGCACCTCCATCGATAAATCTACCTTCATGATCTACCCCTCGGAGGACTGCCGAGCATCTTTTGTCAACACCAACTATATCTAAACAAGGCCTCCAGATGAGATCCAAACACCCCTATATATTCAATCTAGATTCTACATTCACTGTCTAGAATCCAAAATGTCACTACAAGAACGAGATCCAAGCGGACCCTACATGGTTTATTTTAAGCTATCGGTTGGGCTATTTGCTAAGGTGTTTATAGAACACCTAAAGCTAATTTCAGCAGCTAACTATTAACTCATGGTGCGATCGAAACGGGTATACGTGCGCACTGCTTGCACTGCGTGGACCGAAGGACCTGTTTGGCTAGCCGCCGACTACTACGCCCTTCGCTTCTCTTATAATATGTATTTTTCAACTTGTTTTTTTAGCCAGAACAGTGTTTTTCTCTCACAATAAATTAGCCGGAACAGTGTTTCGACTTATTTTTTTAACGAAGCGAACGGAGACTAACTTCGGAACATTTGCATTGGACCGCGATCGTGTCAACGTTTCTACTGCACACGTACGGTAAGTCCGCACGTTTCCAAGAGGGAGTATACTAGCTAGTGTAAATATTTCTTCGACAAAACATCCATTTGTATTTGTAATTTATTTTCAGGAAGGAAAATAAGATCCTATTTGAATCCATAGAGCTAATAATTAGCTTTTTGGATCAAACAGATTTAACTATAATACTTTAGCTAATTGTTAGCTGGATACCCTACTAATAACAATTTTACCGTAATGGTCAGATGCCTGAGTTTTCAGGTGATACCGTATCCACTTCTGTCTTGATTTTTCCGCCATCTAGATAAATCTCAGCATTACATGCTCATGAGCCAACGGTGAAGATCGTTGCCTAAAAACATACTACATTTCAGACACCTGAAATATAGCAAGTTCCATTATTTTACTAGTTGAGCCGAATTAGCTAATAACAGCTTATATTAACTATGAACTATTAGCCAACTAACTATCAATAGCTAATGGGTCCAAATAGGACCTAAGAGCACCAGGCTCGAGTACTCATGCGTATTTTGTTTGACTCAGTTACTTTTAGCCTCCTATATATTATCCACATCTAAAAAGTACAATAGATACATTCTCAGTTAATGTGCTTAAAATTTGACCAAATGTATAGTTAAAAATATTATTGTTTATGATACCAAATAAGTATATATTATAGAAATTAAATATCTTTCGTGACGAATGTAATGGTACCTATTTAGTACGATACATATTAGTAGTTTTTTTATAAACTTGATTGACATACTTTAACAGTACTTTCTTCATTCTTAAAAGAACGTAATTGTATGAATTTTGTCAAGATTCATACCAAGAATTACGGGGTTTTTTTCCTAGACGATGATAGTACTGTTCTAGGACTGTATCTTTTTTAAAGGACGGAGGGAGTACTACCTATACCTCCACTTACTTATAGGTGAAGCTGCTGGACAACTGTAAGAGAGCGATTGCCAAGAACATCTCGCGTACACACACACACACAGAGGGAGAGAGAGGAACATCTCGCGTACACACACACACACACACAGAGAGGAACATCTCGCGTACACACACACACACAGAGAGAGAGAGAGAGGAACATCTCGCGTACACACACAGAGAGAGAGAGAGACCAGTTTTCAGCTCCTTCCACGGACACATCACGGATGGTTGGGGAGATCGACCATGACTTGGTCTGTCTGTGTGACTGACTGTCCGTGCTCACTTGGTCAGGCCCCGTTTAGAATCAAAAAATTTTGCGCAGTACCCGTCACATCGAATCTTGCGGCACATGCATGGAGTATTAAATGTAGATGAAAAAAAAAACTAATTGCACAGTTCGCCGAGAAATTATGAGACGAAACTTTCAAACCTAATTAGTCCATAATTAGACACTAATTGACAAATAAAAACGAAAGTGTTACAGTAGCCAAAACCCAAAATTTTTTGGATCTAAACGCGCCCTCAATCGTCGTCTGCCACACAAAATTTATGAACTGCTGACCTTCTACGTACTGCTACTGCACGAATATTTTCCATCGGTCCAACCGTGCGCCGCAGCTTTCTTCGTCCAACAACACGGCTCATGGCGTGTGTGTGCCGTGCACGGGATGCAGCATAGAAATGATGCACCCGTTAGTTAGGACTTTGGACGCAATTACTCTAATAAGCTAGGGTTCCTGCTCAAACCGTTTTCAGAATCTTAGGCTGTGTTTAGCTTGTGAAATTTAGAAATTTGACTATTGTAGCACTTTCGTTTTTATTTGTCAATTAATGTTCAATTATAGACTAATTAAGCTTAAAACGTTCATCTCACGATTTCCAACCAAACTGTGTAATTAATTTTTTTTCGTCTATATTTAATGCTTTATGCACGTATCGTAAGATTCGATATAATGGCTCCTGTATCACTTTTTGGGAAACTTTTTGGGAACTAAACATGGCCTTAATTTGCAGACTATTTATCGCCATGACATGGACACTACATACGTCTGTCGTCCATCCATAAATACAATCCCTGAGTAATCACGTCCAATTCTATATGATCTATCTCTGGTGTAGTTTGCTTCCAACCTCTCTTTTTCTTCTTTTCTTTTTTCCTTTCTTTTCTCTGGCAAAAGATGTCCTAGGGCATCTTATATCTGGATGATAACAAGGAAAACAAGAACCAATACCACAAAGTCCATGCCAAAAAAGAAAGAAAGTTACAATCAAATTTGGCAAGTCTTTGCCGGTAGCATCCTTATGCCTTAGAGCATCTCCATTAGGCGATCTAAACAGACCCTTTCTCTACATTTGAGTAGTAGAGCAAACGAACATAAATTCACATCCAATAGGCTACCTACTTGGCCTCCTAGAGATTTGTTGCCTACCCAAATTCTCACCCTCGCTATTCCCATGGGTCAAGTAGGGGGCTCTACTTTTGTGTTGCGACGGTTTTTTTCCCACCACGCTCGACGCCTCTCCGCTCTCCACCTACTCCATGACCGTCGACCTAGCTCCTCCCTGCTCAACCTCAACTCGCCGCGCTCGATGCCTCCTCTTCGTCGCCTCACCCTTTCTTCTCCATGCTCGGCGCCACCGCCTCCCACCGACCCCATCTACTCCTCGTTGGGTGTTGTCGTACCATCACTTGTCCCCATATCCTCCCCGCATCCTAGCTTGCACGCACCGCACCTCCTGGCACACCCGATGCCTCCTCTTCGCTCGATGTCGTCTGCTCCGCGCCTAGCGCTACTGCATCACCGCCCGACTCCGTCACATACTCGCTTCATCTTCGGGGGATGTGCGAGCCTGGCGTAGCTCGCCGAAGTGGGCGGCATTGGCCAAATCGGATGTTTCTTCTTCGTGCCAGTGTTGTGCATACGTGAAGGAGGAACTAAGGAAAGAAATAGAAAGAAGACAGGGTTCTAGGTGGAAAAGTGCAAGAGAGAAGGAAAGTTTTAGAAGCCATGAGGTGATTTAGAAATAGCTTGGGATTCCAATTAAAAGAACAGGAACTTTGTTTTAGTTAGTATTGCTGGAGACAACGGTAGAAAGCACCCCCTCCCTAGAAAATAGGGTGGCTATGTAAACATATAAGGAGGGGATTTATTTGAGGTAATACTGCCGGAGATGCTCTTATGCGGCGCGGTCGGGACAAATTATTTTTTTGTTACTTTATTTTTCCATGAAAAGGTGCATCCTATCAGTCCGCTAGTGGGGAGGCTATTCAAAGAGCTCTTGGAGCAGTTTTCATGGTTAATCTTCTAGAGGGACTGAGTTCTGTCTTGGGTCTGTTCGGCTGGTACATAAGCCGGCTGGTTTTAACTGATTCAATAGTGTTCTGTGAGAAAGAATAAGCTGAAATAAGCTGACCCGACTGAAAAGTAGTCCAAGCAAACAGAAGACTACAAGCACTATCTTCTCCTAATCAATATTTTTTACAGAAGTGATTTGTGTAAACTGATTCTCTAGAACGGCCTAAAAGACTGCAAACACTATCTTCTCCTAGATCAATTCCCACATAGAACTACTACCACTACTACTACTTAGAATTTATCCTAAAGAATCACTCCTATCCTAAAATCGTCAGATAACATACTCTCCCAAGCAACACAAAGTTTTGAGCTCCTACGTGCTCTACTCCTTGACATATGTTCATGTGAGTTGTAGGACCAATTCAGATCCATAGGTGCACTTCGGTCTTTTCTTGGTGGAATGACAGGGGTCCTACCGCAGCATGGTTAATCCTGACTACTACCACCGGTGGTTAATATAGTATAAACTGGTTTCCCTTAAAAAGCTGGTTTCAGATAAATAAATAAATCTCTTGACCCGTGGTCCTCATCGTAATTTGAGTACAACAAAAGGCTGCACCACCTGTAGATGCACGTTCAATCGCAGTACACAGCTGGGGAGGGATAGTAGTACGGAGTAGAGACAGAGTGTAGCTGGCTGGACCCTGCCTCCTGCTGCGCTCATGCAAATCGGCCTACTAGCTCGGATCGCGAGTTCCGCACGTGGAATCCATTTCTCCCACGTGCACGCTTTGCTTCATGATAGTATTGTTTGCCACCGGCAACCACCATTCGTACCAATGCAAGTGCTGTCTGTTTGCTCTAGACAATTTGCAGACCATGCATGTGTATCGATACTGCGATACAGACACAGGGTACCCCAGGAGGCCAGGACACAGACCAATTCCTGGATCTAGTAGTCTACTAGTGCCTAATCGCGGCAAAGTGACCGCGCTACCTGAGCTATCATACATGTTGGCAACAAGAGACACAACACTGTAATCGTCATCATTCCCCGGCTTTCCGTGTTACTCGATGCCCACGAAAGAAAATCACTCTAGGTTGGGTTACTCCCAGTGTACTGTATCATGTCACTATTTTCAGTTTTATTTTATTGTAACAATTGATACGTATAACTCAGCAGATGCATAGTATCATGGGCCATGGGGTACGATTGACTGTCCAACGGTTGCTGCAGCGGCATATACACCGCTAGAGAACAGACTTTAGAACAATATCCTAATTTGGTATTAGCCTCGATATTTTTTTATTCTCGAGACTAAAGGACCTTTTCAACCGGGACTAAAGGACCCTTTAGTCCCGGTTGGTAATACCAACCGGGACTAAAAGTCCCTGCCCAACGGTCGTCCGCGGGGCAGGGATCTTTAGTCCTGACTGGTATTACCAAGGTCCCGGTTGGTAATACCAGCCGGGACTAACGCTTTTAGTCCCGGTTTAGGTGATGCCTCGAGAATAAATATTAATCTTTAGTCCCGGTTTGGCTGCCTAACCGGGACTAATTATCCTGGCCTATACACCAGCTCATTTCTTCCTCCCCGAGTCCGAGCCCATTCAAACTCACTGCCTCTGTTCTTCAGCTTGCTGTTGTTCTTGCTCTCTCCCCCTCCATTGGTGTTGCTCTTCGATTTTGGAGGTAACAAACTTAATCCTCTTATGTTTTATCAGTAGCTTATCTCATTTTGCGATGTAGATGCATATGTAACTTTATATGTTGGACTTTATTATGATTTTATATGCCATTTTTAACTCAAAATCACATGATGATTTGCATATATGTTTGGATAAACAAAAGTTAAATTAGTTCATCAAAATCACGCCTCGCTCGTCCTCGCTGGAGCACGCGCCATCCTCGTCCCCGGCGGCTTACGTGATCTTAGAATTAATTTTTTTATGAAATGAAAAAATTAGAAAATAGTTAAAAATTTATAGAAAATCCGTACTAGTTGAACTTGCGGACCGTGTTCATTTCGGCGAGCATGTTCTCTACCGAGCGGTAACGGACGTCAAGGAGGAGCTTTGATTCTACGAGGGAGAGCGGCAACGGTCGTGGAAGACCGTGTTGCCTTCCTCGTAGAATCGAAGCTCTTCCTTGACCAAATACGGTGCCGTCCGGTGAAGAAATGCTCGCCGAGATGATCACGTAAGCAAGGTCAACTAGTACGGATGATTATTTATTGAAACATGTTTTGAGCTATGTGATTTCTATGTCATTTTTAGCTCAAAATCACATGATGATTTACAATAGTAAAATCACTTGATAGTTTGGTATTTTACTATTATACATAGTACATATTTCATGGTTTAGTTAGATAAATAAATGATTTTAGTTTTGTTTAAATATATTATTTTAGAAAATGTGAAATTTACACTAGTTTGCAAAAATAAGTATAGAAAGTAGATGACAACTGGTACCGGATCCTCGGCCTCTCGTTCGGTTGCGAAACGACTGAGGCAAGAACTCCCTCTCATTATCTGCGGCAAGTGTAAGCAGAAGATTATGATGGAGTACCGAGTCAAGAGACAGGGACCCAACAAGGGTCGTGTTTTCTACAAGTGCCCGGATCGCGATGTGAGTTTCTTACGCATTTGATTATTATGGCTAATTGACCTGCTTTTCTTGAATATTTTTGACTAAATAATTTTTTGCTTTAATTTCAGTGGGAGGGCAATGGATGCGATGGTTGGTACTGGAAGGAAGATTATGCTACATACGTGCAGAATTCGGGTGCGCTTGAGGTAGCGGCTTCTGATGATGAGGCAGTGAGCCAGCAGGAGAAGTTTATTGATATTCAACAGAAGAATGATTTATCTATTTTAGTTGCGTACGGTCATGAAATAATTATGTTACTGAAGTGAATTGTAGTTTTAGTTTGTTTAGTGATAGTTGGGATTGCTTATGTTGTAGTCAGGCTTAGTTAATTAATCAACCGTGTGTGTGTCATCTATGTTGTGTAATAAAATACTTAATTATGTTCAAGGTTTTCATAATTTGTCGTGTAATACAGATTATGTCACGCCATTGGATGTACAATGCCGATCGCCGCTCCCAAGACTTTATTGAGGGCGTACACTATTTCTTAGGTGTGGCCGAGGCAAATAAGCGGGATGGTTACATGTGCTGTCCATGTGCTATATGTAAGAATTTAAAGGAATATTTAAGCTCAATGAGTCTTTATTCACATTTGCTTAAATCAGGTTTCATGTCAAACTATATATGTTGGACTAAGCATGGAGAAAGCGGGGTCATGATGGAAGAAGATGAAGGAGAAGATTTAGACATTTATGACATTATTGCTCAGTATGGTGCCTTTGATGATACTACAATGGGGGGAGATGAAGAAGAGGTAGCGGCAGAAGATGATCTCGGTGATGCTCTTGGCGATGCCATTCGTGATGCACAACAAGAACGCGAAAGTGAAAAAGAGAAAGTTAAGTTCGAGCACATGCTTGAGGATCATAAGAAGTTGCTATACCCGACGGCCGAAGAGGGGCAAAAAAGCTGGGTACAACACTGGAATTGCTACAGTAGAAGGCAAAGAATGGTGTATCCGACAAGGCATTTGGGAATTTATTGAACCTCATAAAGAAGATGCTTCCGAAGCCAAATGAATTGTCCACCACTACGTACGAAGCAAAAAAGGTTGTCTGCCCTTTGGGATTAAAAATCTAGAAGATACATGCATGTCCTAATGACTGCATCCTCTACCATGGCAATGAATACGAGAATTTGGATGAATGCCCGATATGTAAAGCAGCGCGGTATAAGATCAGGCGCGATGATCATGGTGACGTCGAGGGTGAACAACGTCCTAGAAAGAAAATCCCTACCAAGGTTATGTGGTATGCTCCTATAATACCACGCTTAAAACGTTTGTTCAGAAATAAAGACCATGCAAAGTTGTTGCGGTGGCATAAAGAAGACCGTAAGGTAGACAATATGCTGAGACACCCAGCTGATGGGTCCCAGTGAAGAGCGATAGACAGGGAATTTCTAGAGTTTGCAAATAAGGCTAGAAACTTAAGGTTCGCCTTAAGTACAGATGGTATGAATCCTTTTGGGGAGCAGAGCACTAGTCATAGCACTTGGCCAGTTACTCTATGTATCTACAACCTTTCTCCATGGTTATGCATGAAGCGGAAGTCCATTATGATGCCGATCCTCATCTAAGGTCCGAGGCAACCTGGCAACGACATTGATGTCTATCTGAAGCCATTAGTTGAAGAACTTCTAGTTTTATGGAACAAACCAGGTGTACGTGTCTGGGATGAGTACAAACAATAACACTTTGACCTACGAGCAATGTTGTTCGTAACAATCAATGATTGGCCTGCTTTAAGTAATCTTTCAGGTCAGACAAACAAAGGATATAATGCATGCACACATTGTTTTGATGACCTTGATAGTATATATTTGAAAAGATGTCGAAAGGTCGTGTACCTTGGCCATCGTCGATTCCTTTGAATCACCAAGTAAGAAAGAAAGGTAAGCATTTTAAAGGTAAGCTAGACCACCGGAAGAAGCCTCATAACAGAACCGGGGAAGATGTACTCGTAATGGTCAATGATGTGAAAGTAGTATTTGGAAAGGGACAAGGCAGCGAATCTGTTTCCAAAGATGCTAAGGGACACGCACCCATGTGGAAGAAGAAGTCCATCTTTTGGGAGCTACCCTATTGGCAAGTCCTAGAGGTCTGCAACGCAATCGACGTGATGCACCTGACAAAGAATCTTTGTGTGAACCTGTTAGGATTCATGGGTGTGTACGGAAAGCCAAAGGATTCACTTGAAGCACGCCAGGACTTGCAGGGCATGAAAGAACGAGACAACCTTCATCCAGAGAAGACAGATGATGGACGTTATTACTTAAGTCCTGCTAGCTACACGCTTAGCAAAGAAGAGAGGGACATCATGTTCAAATGTCTAAGCAGCATCAAGGTCCCATCGGGATTCTCCTCCAATATAAAGGGTATAATAAATGTGCTAGAGAAGAAATTCCTAAACTTAAAGTCCCACGACTGCCACGTGCTTATGACACAATTGCTTCTAGTTGCTTTAAGAGGAATTCTACCTCCACATGTACGTCTAGCCACCGTGAAGCTATGTGCATTCCTCAATGCAATTTCTCAGAAGGCAATCAATCCAGTGGAACTAGCTACTCTATAGAATGATGTGGTTCAATGTCTTGTCAGCTTTGAGTTGGTGTTCCCTCCATCCTTCTTTAATATCATGACACACCTCCTAGTTCATTTGGTGAAGGAGATTAGTATTCTTGGACCTGTGTTCTTACATAACATGTTCCCCTTCGAGAGGTTTATGGGAGTCTTGAAGAAATATGTGAAAGTCCGTTCTAAGCCTGAAGGAAGCATTGCCCAGGGCTATGGAACAGAGGAGGTCATTGAGTTCTATGTTGACTTTATTCCTGACCTTGCCCCGATTGGCGTTCCTGAATCGCGACACGAGGGGAGACTCAGTGGTAAAGGAACTTTAGGGAAGAAAACATATATTGGCATGGAAGACGATTATTTCAATAAAGCACACTACACAGTTCTTCAGAACTCGTCATTGGTGCATTCGTACATCGAGATACATAAGGAGTTCTTACGATCCAAGTTTCTAGGGAAGACTGAATCTTGGATTAGGCGTCAGCACATGGAAAGTTTCAGTGGTTGGTTGCGAAAAGAATGTCAAGGCGATGACAATATTGATGAGCAACTGTATTTGTTGGCTAGGCAACCATCATGGCATATCCTCACGTACCAAGGGTACGAGATAAATGGAAATACATTTTACACAGTTGCCCAAGATAAAAGGAGCACCAATCAAAATAGTGGTGTTCGCATAGATGGCACAGATCCAAATGAGAATATACAAACATATTATGGCCGCATAGAAGATATTTGGGAACTAGACTACGCACCTGATTTTAAAGTCCCTTTATTTCGGTGCCAATGGGTGAAGCTGACCGGAGGAGGGGTAACAGTCGACAAAGAGTATGGAATGACAACAGTGGACCTCAACAATATTGGGTACAAAGACGAACCATTCGTCCTTGCTGCCGATGTGAGTCAGATGTTCTATGTGAAAGACATGTCTACAAAATCAAAGAGAGGAAAAAACGAAGACATCAACTCAATGATCAATGAGCCAAAGCGCCACATAGTTCTTTCTGGGAAAATAAATATAGTGAGAATTGAAGACAAGTGAGACATGTCAGAAGATTATGAAAGAAATGTCCGAATTCCACCCTTCATAGTGAAGAAAGATCCAAGCATCATGTTAAATGATGAAGACACTCCATGGTTACGACAAGATCATAACCAAGGGTCATACGTCAAGAAGAAATTCATTGTTGTGCCCGCATGATACAACGATGCACTGTTGTGACATAGTTTTAGAAAGTCTATATGAGATTCAAGAATTTATGACTAGTGTTTGATAAAACTTTCTTAAATGGGAAAATGAGCTATGTAACAATTGTAGATCTTGCTGAGATGATCAAACTTGGTATTCAGAGATTTGTCATCTGAGGTCATTTAGTGTCTCATTTGAGCAAGTTTGACAAAGTCAAATTTGGTCAAATGAAAAAACAACACTTTGACTCTAGTATTATGAACTCTAAATGACTTTAAATTGAAAAGTTTTGAATACCAAGTTTGCTAAAATCATCAAGATCTACAATTGTTGTTTTGGTCAACTTTCCATTTGAGATAGTTTGGACGGTTCAAATTTGTGATTTTTAAATTTCGACGCCTACAAACTAGTTTTCGGAACCCTAGATTTTCTCAAATTGAAAAGTTTTAAATGCCAAGTTTGTTTAGCTCATCAAGATCTACAATCCTTATATAGACCATTTTTTTATTTGAGAAAGTTTGAACAAAATGTAGTTCAAATTTCATAAGTGTGTGACATAGTTTTAGAAAGTCTATATGAGATTCAAGAATTTATTACTAGTGTTTGATAAAACTTTCTTAAATGGGAAAATGAGCTATGTAACAATTATAGATATTGCTGAGATGATCAAACTTGGTATTTAGATATTTTTCATCTGAGGTCATTTAGTGTCTCATTTGAGTAAGTTTGACCAAGTCAAATTTGGTCAAATGAAAAAACAACACTTTGACTCTAGTATTATTAACTCTAAATGACTTCAAATTGAAAAGTTTTGAATACCAAGTCTGTTAAAATCATCAAGATCTACAATTGTTGTTTTGGTCAACTTTCCATTTGAGATAATTTGGACGGTTCAAATTTGTGATTTTTAAATTTCGACGCCTACAAACTAGTTTTCGGAACCCTAGATTGTCTCAAATTGAAAAGTTTTGAATACCAAGTTTGTTCAGCTCATCAATATCTACAATCCTTATATAGGTCATTTTTCATTTGAGAAAGTTTGAACAAAATGTAGTTCAAATTTCACAAGTGTGTGACATAGTTTTAGAAAGTCTATATGAGATTCAAGAATTTATGACTAGTATTTGATAAAACTTTCTTAAATGGGAAAATAAGCTATGTAACAATTGTAGATCTTGCTGAGATTATCAAACTTGGTATTCAGAGATTTTTCATCTGAGGTCATGTAGTGTCTCATTTGAGTAAGTTTGACCAAGTCAAATTTGGTCAAATGAAAAAACAACACTTTGACTCCAGTATTATGAACTCTAAATGACTTCAAATTGAAAAGTTTTGAATACCAAGTTTGTTAAAATCATCAAGATCTACAATTGTTGTTTTCGTCAACTTTCCATTGGAGATAGTTTCGATGGTTCAAATTTGTGATTTTTAAATTTTGACGCCACAAACTAGTTTTTGGAACCCTAGATTATCTCAAATTGAAAAGTTTTGAATACCAAGTTTGTTCAACTCATCAAGATCTACAATCCTTATATAGTCCATTCTTTCATTTGAGAAAGTTTAAACAAAATGTAGTTCAAATTTCACAAGCGTGTGACATAGTTTTAGAAAGTCTATATGAGTTTTAAGAATTTGTGACTAGTGTTTGATAAAACTTTCTCAAATGGGAAAATAAGCTATGTAACAATTGTAGATCTTGTTGAGATGATCAAACTTGGTATTCAGAGTTTTTTCATCTGAGGTCATTTAGTGTCTCATTTGAGCAAGTTTGACCAAGTCAAATTTGGTCAAATGAAAAAACAACACTTTGGCGGGCTGCAAAAATTTTAGGCCTTCAGTCCCGGCCCAGGCCAGGAACCGGGACTAAAGGGTGGGCGGAATTGCCCGCCCGAAAATACCTTTAGTCCCGGCTGGTAACACCAACCGGGACTAAAGGGTCCCAACCTATATATATCGAACGGTTTCCTCTGTTCATCTTCTACTTTTCGATCTACAACGTCGATCTCGTCGTCGAGCCACGACCGGCGGCTGTCGAGATCGTCTCCGCCGTACGTCGTCCTCGCGCGGCTCAGCTCGGCCCCGTGGCCAGCCAGCACTCCCGGCCGCCATGGCCATCCGCCCCTAGCCTGTTGCTAGCTATAGCGCTCGGCCATATTTTTTTAGATACTTTCTTAGATAGTTTTTTTAGATAGTTTTTTAGGTAGTGTTTGATATATATGTTAGATTAAAATATATTAAAATTTAATTAGTAGTTTATTCTTAGTTTTTAGATAGTTTTTTATATATGTTAATTAGATTTAAATGTATTAAAATTTAATTAGTACTTTATTTAGATGGTTTTTTAGATAGTTTTTATTATAGTTTTTGATATATTTAGTAATTATTATTCTATCTCTCTCTATATATGTGTTAGATTTAATTTTGATTTAGTAATTCTATCTATGTATATATGTTAGGTTTAATTAGATTTAGTAATTAATTCTATCTAGAGATTCTATATGTATACATATATATATACTTAATTATTTCTATGTGTATATATACATGTACTTAATTATTTCCATGTGTTGAGAGAGAGAGAAAATTGTATCTAGAGAGACATTCTATGTGTTATTACATGCATATCTAGAGATATATACATATGCACTTATTCTATGTGTTGAGAGAGAGAGAGAGAAAATTGTATCATTCTATGTGTATATATACATGTACTTATTTCCATGTTTTTGGATCGAAAGTGTTTTTTATTCGATTCCAAAGCCTATACCTTATTATTGTTTATCCTTATGAAATATTATGTGTTATTATATTTAATTGGATTTAGTAATTCTATATGTGTTATCACATGTACTTATGTTATGTGCCATAGTAATTCTATCTATGTGTTATCTTGAAGATACAAATGGCTGCTCCGGATGATAACTTGAATGATGACATAATGGCGAATATTATCAACGCCGGCACCAATGCGGATGTAGATGACACGAGTCAGTACTTTGCTGATTATGAGGATATCCTAAATATCCCGGTGGTCGAAGATCAACAAATTGTCACGCAAGAAAATACTGGTGAGATATATTCGATTATCTATCATCTCTTATAGATGCATGCGTACGTATATTTGTTGTTAATCGTTGTGTTTCTACTCATATAGCCGGTCTCTGGATCTACATCAACCATCGGCAAGAGTAGGAAAGTCCGAGGGCCAAAAAAGCCATTAGAGGGCCGTTTCATAATATCAGAATTCGACACCGACACCGGCAAACCATTGGGACCACATGCTCAGACATATGTCAATCAATGTGGGTTCATTATAAGGGATAGGATCCCAGTTAGTGCTCGTGAATGGAAGCAGAAGATATCCGCTCCTAATGTTAGTTTTGTATCTGATCGTGACAAGAACCTAGCTTGGAGAGATATCACTCAGCATTTCACATTACAAGCAGATGATGCTTTGAAGGAGCTAGTGAGGGATTGGACAATGAAGAAGATGGCAACATTGTTCCAGAGTTGGAAGAAGACATTGTATAAAAAGTTTATCTTGAAGAATGAAATGCCGGATTTCAATGCTAAGGCGTTTGTCAAGTTGGAGTCCCATTGGGATGACTTCGTACAGTACAAGACATCTCAAGAGAGTGAGGAACATGTGATGAGGAATCAGCATAATGTCCGACAGAAGCAATACCATCATCGCATGGGATCAGGTGGTTATAGGAGTGCTATTCCCAAGTGGCAGAACCTAGAAGCAGAGATTACTGCCAAAGGAATCATACCTAAAACAATAGAGAAGAACTGGCCTCAACGCGCGAAGAATTGGTTCTACGCTCATGGGAGAAGCCTAGACCCAGACACTGGCAAGCTAATTTTTGGCCAAAAAATTGAGAGAGCAACACAGAGACTAGCTCGTGCTAGGGAAGAAGCTGATAGTGGTGTTTTCAAGCCAACAGAGAAAAGGATGAATTGACATATGCCCTAGAGAATCCCGAACATGGTGGTCGAACAAGAGGCTAATGGGCGGTTCCGTGGCTACAAGCATTCCTAGCAGACAAGGATACCTACAGAAGCCGCCAGAGAAAGAAGGATGAGGAGGCAGACCGAATCCGTGTATTAGAGCAATTTGTTAATGAGTCACGACAAGCATTGCTTGAATCACGTGAACGAGAAAAATCTCTTGAGGCAAGAATGCAGGAGGAGATCAAGAGGCAAGTGCAGCTAGCAATGAGTCAAATGCAATCGCAATCAACACCGGGAGTCACCATTAGCCCCGTTGGTCAGATGAAAAGCAGTTGTGCTTCCACGGAGCTGCCAGTTATTCAAGGTGACGCTAGGTTGCGCTTCCCTGTTGATGACATTACCGAGCCTCTAATAACATATGAGCTGCACATTCCAGATGGTAATAATGCATCAATCATGATAGCTGTCGGGGTTGTATCTCCAATAGACCGAACGAAGACACCAAGAATCCATGGGTCAGTTATTCAACCTGGATATGCTAGCGTCTCGGTCGATAGAATGCTCAAAGGTTACAGCAATGTTCCTCTTGACATTGAAGGTGGTGATGGAGAGAAGACACTAGGAGAAGCAGATAAGACATTTATTCAATGGTGCAAACGCTTCATCATCATTCCTGGGGCGCCACCGCTTCCCCTACCACACCCTAGGTACGAATGAAAGTGAATGAAATATTATTTTCCATTAATTTTATATTGGCTTCAAAAATAATTAACCCACAACTTGTTTTTGTAGCAGGGTCTCCCCCCAGCCTAGGCCAATCATTCATTCCCCATCTCATCACAGCGTCGTGGGGGGCGAGACGACTTCATCCCCACGGCAATCTCCAACTCCTACGCCGGCCCCATCGCCTCCACAATGATCTCCAACTCCTACACCGGCCCCACCGCCTCCACAACGATCTCCAACGCCTCCACGCCGGACTCCAACACCGGCCTCATCGCCTCCACGCCGGTCTCCAACACCGCCCCCACCCCCTCCACAGCGACGCACTACAAAGACGTCTAAGGTCCCGGTGGCAAAGAAGACAAAAAAAAAGAGTTATGTCTCAAGAAATACTTTCTAAAAAGACTGATGAGCAAATAGCAGCTGAAGAAGACAAAAAAGTGAAAGATTTTTTATAGATATCCAAAAGCAGAGACAAGCGAAGCTTAAGGAGAAGTCGTACTTTTACATACCACGAGATCAGCTGAGGCAGAAGGTCGAAGCTCACAAGAAAAGGATGCTTGAAGTTCGTAAGCCTCCGCCACTATTAGACTATGACCGCTCCCTCGTGAAGTCACATGATGCACATAAGAAAAGGAAAAGAGCATCAGGGAAGGATGTCCCACAGCTCGGACAACAGAAGCAACCAATGCAAAATCTTGTTGTTGCTAATGAATATGGTTCCAACATAGAAGTCTATCGACCGCATAACTCGGAGAAGTGTCGGTTCAAGACCTTAATGCTTTTTTTTGAACAAACTGGTTTAACCTTGGATCAAGTGACGGGCAAAGCTCCAATCCGTAACACGGAAGTTGATACCGGAAGACTTATAAATTTGGCAAAGTCCATACAACCCTGCTGACTCACGAATGAATTGGGTACGCAAATGTACTTGCTCAACAAGTGGTACATGCAGGCGTGTGGCAGTGGATCTTTGTCAGATTTAGAGACCATCATTACTTCCGTGGCGATGATACATATTAGTTTCGAAGAATTGCATCAACTATACCACTTGGACGCTCTGGACAAATCAATCATTAGCTTCTTTTATTTGTAAGTGATTCTTACTTTTATTTAATAAACTCATTTCTATGCGTACGTGTATATAATTATCCTCACATGTAACTTATATTTATATACAGATTCCAGATGTCAGAGCTCCAAAGAATACAAGACACCAGTGTTGGCTTCATTGATCCTTATATCGTATTCAAAACCGATATTATTGTCAAGGAGCTTTGGGTATCGAAGCTACATGATTTAATATCATGAAGTTCTTCGTGAAGCAGCACGACAAGACAACAATACTTTTCCCGTACAACTTTGAGTAAGTGTTAATAATAATGTAGTCTACACATTTTATGTAATATCAATACAACTTATATGTATGTACGTGTGTGTATAAACCAATGCAGGTTTCACTAGATACTCATTGTCATTGAGTTAAACTCAAGTCGGTTAGTAATCTTGGACTCATTGAGAAAAGAGCGAGCACTATACCAATATATGATAGACATTATCCAGGGGTAATTTCGATCTCTCGCGCACAACTATTATTGAATGGACTTTACCATAATTTATTAACGATCGTACATTATTGGTCGCACAGGGTTTGGAAAGAGTTTATTCAGCAACACCACAAGGATTGCAAGGCACCACTTAATGTAGTTGAAATACCTGTAAGTTGTACTATATATACTTCCCCACGTGTTTAATTACTATATCGTACTTCAATTTACGTGTGAGATGATGAGAATAATCTTCTTCTCGTACAGTGGTGTTTGCGGCAGCAACCAGGTGATAACTTGTGTGGATACTACGTTTATGAATTTATCACTGCACACATAAGAAAAACTCCTGAAGATGTCCTCAGAGTACATATATATCAATTTTTATTTATTTTTAAATGAATATATATATATATATGTATTAATACTTTTCCTTTTGTTTCAAATGCAAGACTGAATGGTTGAAACGAAGGGTCATGCAAAAAGACCATCTGAAAGCAGTTTAAGAGTCAATAGCAGGATATCTTCTAGAAAAAGTGCTAAATCCCAACAGCGAGTTCTACTTTGATCCTAAGGAACTAATGATGTAGATTAAATGTTTATTGATATCATTATTTTCGAGAACAAGATTATGAAAGTGTTGTATATATACATATATATCTATAATATATATAGTTTCATACTTTATTCGAATATAATAATGCTCGAGATGAGAATTAGATGTAATTATATGCGTGAGTGTATTTATATTAGCAGCGTAGAATACGTACATAAAAACATATTATATATTAAACAAATATGTGTAACTGATCTAAAAACAAATTAAACAAAAAAAAGAAAAAGAAAAGGAACATTTAGTCCCGGTTGGCGTTACCAACCGGGACTAAAGGGTGCGGCCACGTTTGCTCGGCTGGAGGGCCTTTAGTCCCGGTTGGTAACACCAACCGGGACTAAAGGTCCCTCTTTAGTCCCGGCTCGATGACCCGGGACTGAAGGTTCCACCTTTAGTCCCGGAATCGTTGTCCCGAGATCGTTGTCCCGGCACGGTAACCGGGACTAAAGGCCGTTACCGCCCGGGACAACAAGTCCATCCTGTAGTAGTGATAGCAGTGAACCAACACACAACAGTAGCCTAAGAATACGTTTTCAGTCATGGAACAATGTTTTTCTCTCACAACAAATTAGTCCTACAGATCAGCCGCAGCAGCAATAAGTCTTGCCGAATAGAGCCAAAAAAAGTCAGTCAATTAGGCTGATGCTGTTTTCTTAGGAGCATCTGAACAATTAATTATTGTATATGGGTAATGGACCAAATATTATACACGGTTTTCTGACCTCGGGTATTGTTCTTCAGGGTGATGCAACTTATTATCTCTCATGCCATCAGCCAAAAATTCTACGTGACATT
The DNA here is from genome assembly GCA_904845875.1 of Miscanthus lutarioriparius. Lineage (NCBI taxonomy): Eukaryota > Viridiplantae > Streptophyta > Magnoliopsida > Poales > Poaceae > Miscanthus > Miscanthus lutarioriparius. The sequence goes on along the minus strand of CAJGYO010000016.1, from coordinate 72,493,939 downwards.
TCATTAATGGATGCTCTCTCTATCCCACAAAGAATATCATTCTCACTTCCTGAGATATCAAATATTTTTAACTTTGACTAATTATATATAGAAGAACATTAATATTTGTAATGCATAATTAGTATCATTAGATAAATAATGAAATATATTTTTATAATATATTTATTTATAGTGATATAAATATTGCTAGTAAAACTTGAGAAAGTTTGACCAGCACGCATCCTAACATGAGCCTGGTCAAACTTTAGCTCAATTTTAAGATCTAAGACTCTAACGTGAGGTGAGCTAAAGTTTAGAACTAATTTTAGACAACTTGTTTGGAGACTTTAGCTTTAAACTTTAGAGGAGGGAATCTAAACAGGCCCTTACTTTAGTGAAAGAGCCTTTAACTGAGTTGGTTACATGGTTCTAGTAGCATGCCTTGGGTTCTGGGTTCGACTTTTCATGGGAACAAATTTTATGTTGGGGCTAAAACCTCATAAAAGTAGTAAAACATTACACTCGACACGGTGGCGTGACGGTGTACCAACATGTGTAGATTAAATGTGATTACTGTATTTTCATCATTGTTTTGCTTGTCAAAGTCAGGCTATCGTATGTTTGATCAAGTTTATAGAAAACAATAGTAATATTTACATTATCAAATGAGGTCCATTAAACATATTATTTTCATAGTTTATCTCTTTGATTGATGTGGTAGATATTTCATAAAAATGAATTGAGGTCTTGCTCGATTCCTACCAACACGTATAGATTGAACGGGATTGCTACATTTTCATCAATAGCTTTAGAGGCGTACTCTCTGAACCCTAAAATATAACAAAATTATAGTTGTTCTAAATCAAACCATCCTATATTGGGCCGAGTTTACAGAAAGGAATAATAATACCATGATATCGGATGAGTTCTGTCAGATGATAAAATGTATTTTTATAATCTACGAGCCTGTTTGGTTGATGTCCAAAATTGCTACGCTAAACTTTTGGCAAATTGTGGCAGCCACAGAAAGTGTGGCGGGCAAAAACGAAGCCACACTGTGGCAAAGTTTAGCAAAAAAATGAGTCTATAACGTGTGGGACATGGTGCTAAAAAAGTATGGAGTGCTATAGTTCAGTGAACCAAACAAGTGCCTCAGAAACTGTGGCACGACTGACTTGCGGCATGGCAAGTTGTGGTCATTGTAAGAAAAATGGACCCTAGGTCCATTTACTTTGGAATTTGGTGTTTGATGACCAACACAACTAAATTGGACTAATGAATTTGCAAGTCGTTGTTTTGTAGTTCAATAGGGTGCAAGACGTGACTTGGATAAAGGCGACATGATGATCCGACGATCAACACCTTAAGCAAGACCCTAGAAGCACAAGAGAAGACCCAAGATATCAAGCAAAGTCAAAGCATGAAGATGAGAACCAAACCGGATGCAAGATCACGAAGAAACAAGCCAAACAGTGATGACCGGACGCGGCCCTTGCAAGGACCGGACGCGTCCGATGTCCCATCTAGACAGCGGCAAGCGTCAACACGCGACCGGACGCTGATGAAGATGATGACCCGACGCTGGAGATGCAGGTGACCGGACGCTGAGGTGTTACTGTTCATCACACGGCAACAACTCGGTGAGGACCAGACGCACAAGGTGCAGTGTCCGATCGCATCCAGAGAGGTTCCAGAACCGCACTATAGCGACCGGACACGTCTGGTCGTTAGTGACTAGACTCAAGGGAGATTTCGATCTATACGCGCGCGCTCAACGGTCGGGAGGACCGGACGCGTCCGATCAAGGCGTGACTCACGTCCAGTCGCTAGCTGAAAGCTGGGTTTTTGCCCCCAACGGCAAGTTTCGACTTGGAGCTTATAAATAGACCTCCAACTATCCATTTGAGGAGTGGAGAGCTAAGGAAACATACCAAGGGTGTTGATACACCAATTTAGTGATCTCCACTTGCATAGTACTCAGTGATTCATTAGGTGATTAGTGTAGGTGCTTTGCGAATTGCTTAGGTTGATTAGGCCACTGCTTATGCGCTTGCTCTAGGTTTAGACCCAGTGTTTAGTGAGGTTCGCACACCTCTTATCACTCGGTGCTTGCGCGCACCATTGTTGTACATCGGAAGGACTTGTAGTCTTGCGAGATCACACCAACCGTATTTGTGGTGTGGCCGCCACCATGTACCGAAGGGAACAAGGCCAGCGGCGGTTTGGCTGGAAGCTTGATAGTGAAGACGGCGGGAAGCGGTCCGAGAGAGGCTTGCTGAAAGGTACACCGGAGACCCACTTGCGCGTGGAGAAGGCCCGGGGCTATCCATAGAGTTACTTGACCGGAAACTTAGCCCTTACGAGGGGCTCCAACGAAGACTAGGGAGAAGCTTGAGCGCTTCTCGATACCTCGGTAAAAATATCGGAGTCGTCGATGGGAGTTTGCATCTCTACATCATCTTTACCTTCCGTATTTATATTGCTACTTTGGCGTGTACTTTACTTTCCTAGCTTAGTTGATACGCTAGTTGATAGGATTAAAACCTAGATTACATAACTCTTATGCGGTAGATATAGCCACACTTAATAAAACCATAGTTGCACATTTAGATAGATTACTTTCTTGTATATGTTTTGCTAAGGTGGAAATTAGAGGCTTTAGTTAGAAGTATAATTTGAAGTTATCTAATTCACCTCCCCCTCTTAGACATCATGGTCCATTACAGTTATGAACCAAATGGGGCCTACGTCTTTTGACGGGTAGATGTTACATAGTACTCCCTCTGTCTAAAAAGAATACAATTCTAGCACAGTGTCGCGTTTTAGTACCTTAAGTTTGACTATTTATAGATAAAAAACTATCAATATTTACGATACCAAATAAAAGCTATTAGATTATTACTAGATGTATTTTATAATAAATTAATTTAGAGCCATAAATGTGAATATCATTCACAAACTTGGTGAACGTGAACCATTCTACGTGACACGTAACCCATAGCTGCATTCTTTATGGACGGAGGTAGTAATATATTCTTTTCTATAAAGGATCTGTTCGTTTTGCTAAAATTTAGCTATTGCTGATTTGTTGTGAGAGAAAAATACTGTTGCTTCACTGAAAATACGGCTGAAGTAGCGTTGGAAAACAGAAGCAAACTTAAAAAAACATAGAATATTTTGACTCGGGAGATATGAATATACACATGGACAGAGTCACGGATAGAGTAGCGTGCAGTACCGGCCAATTTCTGCCCCATGTTAAATCATACCCTTTTCTTTTATTTACGTAGCTCATACTAATAAAAAACACTGTCATCATCAGCTAAACCGAGCTTGACCGTGGAAACAGCACGCGCGGATTCGGTCCTTTCCCCCAGAACGGATATGATCCAGAGCAGAGCACAGCCGGAGGCAGCATCGTCTCTTCTGTCATACTCGTGCAGCAGGAGGAGGAGCGCGTGCGTTGACGCGGTCGCCGCGTGGAAAGGCGAAGGCCCCTTTTATCTAACGCCGTAGGAGTAGTACAGGCAGTGGAAGGCTGACTCGGAAACCAACCGCATGGAGGTCCCCACAGAAATCCCTCAGCACTCACTCTCCCGCACCTCACGCGGTCCCTACCGGTCAAAAAAAAAAAAAGTGCTGCGGTAGTAATCACATCGAATCTTGCAATGTGTATGAAATATTAAATGTAGACGAAAAAAATTAATTGCACGGTTTGATTGGGCATCACGAGACGAACGTTTTGAGCCTAATTAGTTTATAATTAAACACTAATTACTAAATAAAAACGAAAATGCTACGATAGCGAAATTCAAACTTACTCTACCTCCCAAAACAAGGGTAGGTGCGGCAACGAGGGAGGGGTAATACAGGCACAGAACGTTGTACCGCCTCAAAAGTCAAGGGCCCAGTGGAGCGCGCCACGTGTGCCCTCTGTCGCGGGGCGCCCGATATTTGCCGGCAAAGGGCGGTGACGTGGCGGCCCATGATTCCGCTGCCGGCGTCGGCCCCGGGCCCCTCGCCCCCTCCTGTGGGGCGGCGTCAGCGGTGACGGCGTGAGGTACTGCGGGACCCGCCTGCGCACAGTAGCGCACGCGTGAACCTCGTTGGCCTTGGGCTGGCGGACCTGGCGACCTGGCGTCAGGCGTCGCGTCCTTCCTGCCTGCTCTGCTCACTGCGCTGCTGCAGCCTGCACCACAGATCTCTTCAGCATACTGTATTTCTGCCAGGACAAGCAGTCAAGGAGGCGCCGCCGTCACGTGCTGCGCGCACGGACTCCGCACGCTACTGCTAGTAGAGGGCAAGGCAGGGACTGCACCCGCACGCTAATAAGAGCTTGAGTCAACCACAACTACTGTAGGTTCTCCTCTTCCCGCAACGTTGTGTATTAACATATTTTCGTAAGCCTATCAATTTATGGGTAAGACGCAACAGTGCCTCTCATCAAACTCTGAAAGGCATCTTATTTTGCATTCATCATCGTCATGGGTTATGTTACACTTTTAAACTTGTGCTAAACTCTTATACTAGTAGTAGTCAATGGTGGTGCTTCAAAAGAAGTAAATATGTGGATTTTTTTTGAAAGCAAGGTTTGTACTTTATTAATTCTGGGGAGGTTCGTTTACATCACGAACTCCCAAAGTTGTTACAAACTCTGGGAGGGGATCGATGCAAACATGGATTGATCCGGGTCCCAATTCAAACCAACATGAGCAAGATCATGTGCACCCTTATTACAAGATCGTGGTACATGGACAATGTCAGCCCGACTAAAATTCAAAGACATAAGGAACTTAGCTTCTCTAAATGGGACACCATTAGCCGAAAAATCATAAGAACAGGACTGGAGAGCCTCTACTAGAATTGATGAATCGGTCTCCAAAAGGATATGAGATATGCCTTGGTCAATTGTTCCAAAAGGATATGAGATATGTGGATTTGGTATGGGATTGCCCTACTAGAGGTGTTCTCGCATGTCCTAGCATGAAGCTCTACCGTAGAAATTGCACCCAAGGCACACCAAACAAGAGGAAAGACAACTTTGGAACTAACTTTAGGTCTAGCCCAAAATTTGACACAATCTTCGACAAGTTTTATGTTTGAGAACTTTGTCCTTAATGTATAAACTTTTAAATGAGCAAAAAACATCTTAAATATTTTGAGGGAAATCCCAAAACTAAAAAGACTACCCCACCCGAATTTGATGAATTTTAACCATAGCTTCGCCAATATATGGTGAGTATATTTCCCAAGAGATGATATCAATACTACACCTCTGATTTCATGGCTCTAGGAAATCCTCAAAAAATAGAAATTCAAAGAAAATATCCTAATTAGAGATGCTTTGTGGTGGATTTGGTAGGGGATCACCATATAGATGTTCTCACATGTCATACCATCACATTCCACCACAAAAATTGCATCCAAACACGAGGATAAAAGTACATGAAAATAGCTATGAAAACCACATAGTAGATTGCAAATGCATGAGAGTAGAAGGAGGGGAACAACCTTACATGGAATTGATCCTTGGAATAGCTCAAGATGGGATATACCACAAAACTCAAATCTAGTATGGCAAAAAAAGACAAGAACAAGAGCCTTTATCTCCCACTAACTCTATAATATAACGCGAGGTCTTAATCACAAATGAGAGTCCCATCCCCAATGGTTGGTTCAAAAGTGTTTTTTGGTTAAAACACCGGAGGAGAGAGCCCCCAACCCAAAAACTTTACCATAGACTCAGTAATGGAGGGTACTGTGGCAGAACCGTCCGAAATAACATACCTTCGGAGGCGCTTGTCTTTCGCTAGACACTAAGCACCCTGAAAGTTGGCTACATCGAACAATTCCGTCGAGCACACCCCAAGGGAGACCTCGAACAATCCACGTTTTTCATCCAGAATCCAATAATGAGAACGAGTTTATAATACTTAGGCCATTTCATACAAAAAAGTTCTCAAAATACATTATTACAATACCAAGTTCAGAGTGCGCAATTTAAATAGTGGAATTGAAATAAACATCTAACGATAAGATACAAGGATCCGTTTGTACCCACTAGAAGAATCATCCACACAACAGCCACTCCTCAAGCTGCACCTACAACAGGGGTAAATAAACCCTAAGTACACAATGTACTCGTAAGACTTACCCGACTAGTGGGAATAATTTTCTGACTCCAAAGGATATGATAAGCTTTATGGTTTGCTGGGTTCCCTTTTAGCGAAAAGCATTACTGGTAGTGAATCCTTATGCATGTGTTTTACTAGCAGTCATTATTAGTTCATTAGCTAACCATTCTATGTAAGCACCTATTATACTTTCAAGCAAGAGTTGAGCAATCAGATCCATTCATCCCCTTTCATCTTCTAGTTCTTACTACGGTGCTAGACCATAGCCAAGTCGTACCGTATCACACGGTGATTCGTGAACCAATGTATCCCAGCTGGGTATCCCAAAACACACGCCCCACTTGTACCCTAGGCACAAGCAAGACCAACCCACCACTCTCTTGTCAAGGGGTCCAGGTCCCCGTCCAAACTTGGACTCTAAGCCCCCACTCCTGAGTCCCGGACTCAGTGTGGTGCTTAGACCTCCACCATCCCCGCCTCCAATCAGTCGGCCCGGAAAGAGGCGGAACCCACGATCAAGAGAGCAACGAGCCTTCATGCTCCCATAAGCAAGTATGTGCTCAGGATAATAAGTCTGTGACTTGACTACCATCCATAGCAACGGACAATCCTTAACCACATGGACAGAGAAAATAGTGTAACCAAGCTATGCCCCATTGGCCGTGGGACACAACCTATTACACCCAACAATACCCGTACCATATCCCTGCCCGATCTCATTTTCTTTCACCATTTTATCATGAGAGTAATAATAATAATCACCTATTATGAGTAATGGCAGGTTACTCACGTTACCGATAGCCTAAGCATAGTAGCTACTCAACCTATGCTAGTAGGTCTCATAGGTAGATTTATCTATGCATGTAGTTTCAATATAAATCTTATAACGTAAATGCACATCACACATATATATATCTAGTGATTATTCAAAATAAGTGTTATGCACCAGGGCTTGCCTTGGGCAGGTGGATTGTCAGCTATGTCAGTTATCGGTGGCTCCGAGGCTTCCTCCTATACGAGGACCTCCTCCTCATACTCCTGCTCTTCGGTGGTCACGAACTCCACCAACTCATTCTCTATAAGCATGCGATGATGATGCAACACTTAGCATTTATGCAATAGCAACTCTTCAAATAAGAATACGCATACTAAGCTACTAAGCTAGCTCTAATGATTAAGGCACTAAGCTAACTATCATCTTTACCAAGCAAAGTGTTGGGTTCAACTAACAAACACCTAGCTTTACAAATGAAAGATATATCTTTATTTCTACTAATGATTTAATGTATGTTTAAAACAAAGAACATTTAACTACCCTTATGTTTAGTCTATTCTAAAGCTACAAAATTATAGAAAGCATATAATAATACCACGATGTTGCTATAAAATTTTAAGGGCTAAAGCTATCACCAATTTATCTCAAAATTCCTACAATAATTCTCCTAACAATATTAAACATTTTCAAATGATTTAATAGCTCTTGGTATCAACATGTATATATATGAACTAAGTACACTAACAGATAGAGCACAATTTTAGGAACTTAACAAAATTTATTTCATAATTTTTGGACACCTACATGATTTTATATGATTTACCAAAGATCAGCTCAAAAATTATATTAGAAAACTATTTCTAATTCCTTATGAAAAAGAAAAATGAATTCTCCCGCGCGGTGGCCCGCGGTGCGACCCACGCGGCGTCGGCCCACGTCCAGACGGCTCACGACGAGGAAACCCCGCGCGCACTGACATTTTTGCAAAATAGACCTCGCACTTCTCCCGAATTACAACTAAGTACTAACATTATTTCCCCCTCTCTCATAACTTCTCACTTAACCCCCTGGCCTTTCCCTAATTCACCCGCGTGCACCCCCGACGACTCAGTGCACGGTGGCACGACGAGCGATGGCACTGAGCGCCTACGCAGGCCACCTGGGACCTACATGGGCCCACCTAACGGGTCGATCACCATCTCTGACCCGAGCGACTATGTTAAGAGGCGGTGCAGGGTGACACGACTGGATGGGGAAGGCTGCAGCGGCGTGCGGCCATCCACGACGGCGGCGCCACTGTTCCGGTGGGCTGGGGTAGCTACAGGCCTAATTGATTAGCGCGTGAGCGTCAGGAGGCTACCATGGACCAGGTCGAGGTGATAGTTGGGGTGAAAGATGACGAAGGAAGGCTGGCCACGTGCGGTCGAGCCGTGCGGTGGCGCACCGCGGCGGCACGGTCGTGTCAGCGACGAAGGGGAGGCGGTAGCAGTTTGACTAAGGCACACAAGGTGGAGAGGGAGTCAAGGCGATGCTAGTGATGCAGGTGAATTGGCTCGGGAGAGACGATGGGAGAGCTGCCCACACCCGTGGTCGGACACGGCCTTATTGGCACGGCGACGGGGAAACTCCAAAATTGGAGCTCGACCAGGCGCCATTCAAGGCGAGGTGGGGACGGGTAGCCTAGGCAGCTATGCGATGGAGCCAACAACGAGACAAATCGACTTGAGATGATCTCTCTCTGACAAATTTAATGGCATGGCTCGACGGCGGCAGCAGAGAGAGAACATAGAGAGAGCAAGGGAGTGGTGGGGAAGGGGCATCCGTAGTGGCGGAGCTGGTGAAAATCAACGCCTAGGGCCACCAAGCCGCCTAAGCAATTCATAATAGGCCCTACTGATAATTCACACAAGCAACAAATAAAATAATAACTTATTCCGGCAAGCCTATTTTATTTGCAAAGTCACATTCAGGAAAGCCTATTTTGGCGCATCAAATAACTTGAGCAAATTGCAAAAATATCATGTTCTAGCATACAGAAAGGTGAACTTATTCAGATCCGCATTTTAGTACCACCTTAAACAGGCGAAGATCGATGAATAACAATAGGAACATTTAAAAAAAGGATTATCTTCCAATGATCAATGGAGCAATCACCGTCTACTAACGAGTAATCAAGAAAACTAGAATGGGTCATGCCTTAAAAAGGAGATTGGGAAAATTAGGAGCATGGAGTACCAGGCCTAAACACTAACATGCTTGCTTGCTTCTCCCATGGACACGAACGGAGTCAACACCGATTGCCGCCACCGGGACACCCAATTGCACGCAGACGACACGAGGATTGGAGAAATTTAGTCGCGCCTGCTCGCTTAAAATCCAAGCATTGCACCAGCTCACCTCCAATCCAAGGATACGCCGCTCTGAATTCCGCGACGCCGTCATTGAGGCGCAAGCCGTGGCGGCTATTTGGACTTGGGTGAATGGCCGAGCCGCAGAGCAAGGCAGCGGGCAAGGGGTGCGACAAGACTATGAGAGGCGTAAACCGGGGCTGTGAGCGTGCGAGCTCAGTGATTTAATGATTGCGGCGCATTTCGTTGTGGGCCAACAGACTAGGGCCTCTCATTTCTGGAACGGATTGGGTCAGAAAAAATAAGAGCGGTATAAGGAGTTCCTTGGGCCACGCCTAGGGCCACGGCCCTAGTGGCCCTAGGCCCAAATCCATGGCATGGCGGCAATGGCGACTCGATGCAAGGCGTGCCTTGATGGGGACTTGTTGGCGCTGGCGGCGCAGCCCGTGGCGAGCACTAGCCGACAAACACACACGCCAGAACGGCAGGCGTGGTTCGCGCTGATCGCGATGCCATAAATGGCAAGCGGCGACAAGGCCATGCAACAGAGCCAATGGCCAGCAGTAGGCGGCGGCGGCAGTGTGGTAATGCGACGGTGGCATGAGAAGCGGCGTACGCCGCGGAGGCAAAAGAAGACCAGCGGCAGTGGCAGCGGTGGCAGGGCTACGGAAGCGCAGAGCCGGTGGCCTAGCGGTGCAACCAGAGCGGCCAAGCCATGGCAAGACCACAATACACGGACCGTATGCGTGTCGCATGCGCACAAGACCACAACCCAGCTGGCGAGCGGGTCGGCCACGCATGGTGACCACGCGCACGGCGCCAGACAACACAAAGCTGTGACGTGCACGAATTTTAAAGCGCTGATCACGACCAAACCGTTGCTTCTAAACCTAAACCGGTTTTACTACACTCAAGATGGCATATGGAACTACTAAATCGAATCATAGCACTACACCACTCCTCACCCCAATGTCTTCAAATAAAATTGCTAAACATAACAGCGTCTAGCTGTCCACAAGCTTAGAAATTTTCTAAGTGTTTGAGATAATCTTAATTTCATATTGCATTTCTAAACTACTGAAAATATTACTTAGCAATATTCTTTTTCAATACCAAGTATTTCATTGTTATATATAAAGTTCTCATTTCAAACTTCATTTAAGTGTCACATACATGTTTTATAGCATTTTTCTTAATAAAAATTGGTTTTAAACCCTACTTGATATACCTGAACTATTGAATCAATTTTCGTTTAACATTTTATTGATAATTTTAAGTTACAAGAAATTGATCTACATATTTTATCACATGCATTAACACATAAACATGATGCTTATGACATGTTTTAGTAAATGATTTATGGTGTAACACCGAAGGTGTTACCGGTACCTAGCACCAGACAATGTCCCAAAAGACGAACAAAGGGAGAAGTCAGGGATTAAGCCGTTACAAACATATCACACCATTTGGCCACAACCCATCTATTTTGCTGAGGGAGGTGGTGGTCTTGCCGATAGGAACGAAGCAATCTTGAGAGGCCAGGGGCCTGGCCGCGGAATGGCGCGTCATGTCAATGCTTCCATATGTCCCAGCAATAGAGGGCCATTGTTGGTTCAAAAAGTAGTCACTTCTAATATATATAGACACTCGAATTTTCTAAAATGTCCTTCATGAAGCCCACACTCTAAATAACACGCAAGAGTGGAACTATCCCACTATTTTCTCGGGCATCAAATGAGTCCAATGCATTTTTTCATAAATTTGCTTCACCTCGACACAACCTTCACAAATGGTGCCACACATACTCTAATTCGCTACCCATGGTTTTGAGGTTCCCACCAAACAAATCAACACCTGGCTTAAATACCAGATCAACAAACTATCAATGTTGGCTTCGATGCCCAAATCAGCAAAAGCATACACCTACAGGGTTTGTGTCTCAAACCATCAAACCCTCTTGCACGCATATCAACATGTGACCCTGCTAAACCCTTGACACCTTCAAGTTTTTGCACTCCCTCTCCCTCTCGCAGACTATGTTAATCACGTAATAACCAACATGAATGACAAAATATCCGATGCACCATACATGTGACTACACGCACAAATCAACATATGCAATATAATGCACATACACACGAGCTCAAATGTATGCACTCCGAAAGAAAGCTTGTAATCACAATGTGCACAACCTATGCATGCATGGTAAAAATCTTTAAACAAATTCAACTACAAGATCAATTGTTCATCATACATAGAGGATACTCAAAGGTACATCACACGTTGGTCTTGCATGGCCATATATAAAAATTGTCTCAAATAGATTCACAAAAAATGTGTCAATAATACGCCTTGCTGATTTTTTTTTTTTTGTAAATAAAAGGACTCCATGATGATTTTTGGTGAAGGTCGTGGCCGTCCGACGAAATGTTCCCTGCCAGAGAAACATGTGTACCTTATCCCATGGCAACATCCAAGGTACCCACAGCTCCAACTCCTCCAACTTAAAAATTAACAAATAAACCAAAGAAAAATCATCCATCCGTGTTTGCACACGGCGGGAGGTGAGGCACTCAGACTCAGCCATGAGTGAGGAGCAGGACGACCGAAAGCAACTACGCGCACAAGTAAGTGTATAATAAAAAAAGAAAAAGAAAAACTTGAGAAGGAAAAACGAAAGGAGCAAGAAGGAACGACTTGTGCGCGTCCTCTTTTTTTGACCACGCGAGCTCGGCGACGCCAGAAAACAACACCACCAACAATATAAAATCCCCTTCCTCTCTCTCTCTACAAACAAAACAAACGATTGCGAAAGACACACACGGGGACACGGAGAGAGATGAGAGAGAGAGTGATGACTCGACTGATGAGAGAGAGAGAGAGGGGTGAGGGGGGAGAGTGAGAGAGAGAACATCCGAGCTGCTTCGTGTCCTCCTCCTTCCTTATCTCTTTCACAGCCCCACCTCCCCCCGCGCCCCGGCTTTTCTGCCCGCCATCATCCATTATTCTCCCTCTACATATACCCCCTCTCACCTCACCTCTTCCTCCTCAACCCACCCAACTCCCACCCCCTCACCACCGTGTGGTCCGCCCGCCGCCTCCCCCCCTCCCCCCAGCAAAGCTGAACGAGAACGCGCTGATTACTACTACTACTAGTACCCCAGCATGTGCTCAGGACCTCGCAAGCCGTCCACCCCTCCTCTGCCGGCGGCGACGGCCAAGGACTCCTCGGTGATGACGGCGGCGGCGGCGCTCCTGCTGGAGCTGGCGGCGGCGGACGACGTGGTGGCGTTCAGGCGCGCCGCGGAGGACGACAAAGCCCCGGCCTTGGACGCCGTGGCCCACTGGTACGGCCCGTCCGCCGCGGCCGCCGGCGGCCGCCTGCGCCTCGAGGCGCGCACGCCGGCCATGGTCGCCGCGCTCTACGGCAGCACTTCGGTGCTGGCGTACGTGCTGTCGTCCGCGCCGGCAGAGGCTGCGCGCGCGTCGCCCACGGACGGCGCCACGCCGCTTCACCTCGCGGCGGCCGGCGGCGCCCCGGCCGCCGTCGCGGCCACGCACCTCCTCCTCGCCGCGGGCGCGTCCGCAGACGCGCTCGCCTTCTCGGGGCTCCGAGCCGGGGACCTCCTCCCGCGTGCCAACGCCGCCGCCGACAGGGACCGGGCGCTCCGCGTGCTCCTCAAGTCCCCTGCCGCGTCTTCGTCGTCCTCGCCCAAGAAGTCCGCCTCACCGCCGCCCCTCGCGGCGGCCGCGGCGCTGCCGGCGGAGCCGAGGAAGGAGTACCCGCCCGACCTCACGCTCCCGGACCTCAAGAGCGGGCTCTTCAGCACCGACGAGTTCCGCATGTACAGTTTCAAGGTGAAGCCCTGCTCCCGCGCCTACTCCCACGACTGGACCGAGTGCCCCTTCGTGCACCCCGGCGAGAACGCGCGCCGCCGCGACCCGCGCCGCTACTCCTACAGCTGCGTCCCCTGCCCGGAGTTCCGCAAGGGCGGCGCCTGCCGCAAGGGCGACAACTGCGAGTACGCGCACGGCGTCTTCGAGTGCTGGCTCCACCCGGCGCAGTACCGGACGCGCCTCTGCAAGGACGAGGTCGGCTGCGCGAGGCGCATCTGCTTCTTCGCGCACAAGCCTGAGGAGCTCCGTGCCGTGAACCCCTCCGCGGTCTCCGTCGGGATGCAGCCCACCGTGTCGTCACCGCGCTCCTCGCCGCCCAACGGCCTCGACATGGGCGGCGGTATGCTCAACCCGGCCTGGCCCTCCTCCCCGGCCAGCAGGCTGAAGACCGCGCTCGCCGGCCGGGAGCTGGACTTCGACCTCGAGCTGCTCGCGCTCGACCAGTACCAGCAGAAGCTCTTCGACAAGGTGTCGTCTCCCAGGGCCAGCTGGGGCTCGGCCGGCGGGATCGGCTCGCCGCTGCCCGCCGCGGCGCCCGCCAGGACCGTGCCGGACTACACGGACCTGCTCGGCTCCGTCGACCCGGCTATGCTGTCCCAGCTGCACGCGCTGTCGCTCAAGCAGGCCGGCGACATGCCGGCGTACAGCTCCATGGCGGACACGCAGCTGCACATGCCGACGTCGCCCATGGTCGGCCCCAACACCGCGTTCGGGCTCGACCACTCCGCCATGGCCAAGGCCATCATGAGCTCCCGCGCCTCGGCGTTCGCCAAGCGCAGCCAGAGCTTCATCGACCGCGGCGGCCGCGCGCCGGCCACGCGCTCGCTCATGTCGCAGCAGTCCACCACCGGCGCGCCGTCTATGCTCTCCGACTGGGGATCGCCGGGCGGCAAGCTGGACTGGGGCGTCCAGGGCGACGAGCTGCACAAGTTCCGCAAGTCCGCGTCTTTCGCGTTCCGCGGGCAATCCCCGCCGCCCGTGCCGACCCCCGCCGAGCCAGACGTCTCGTGGGTGAACTCTCTTGTCAGGGACGGCCACGCCGGCGACATATTTGCGCAGTGGCCGGAGCAGGAGCAGATGGTGGCCTAATTCACCGATCATCACTGGCTCATAGCATCTAGCTGACCAAAGTTCTTTCCTTCAATTATTTTTTCCCCTTTGTTTGCTTAATTTGATTCATATGAGATGTTTTTTACTAGTACATATATAGGCTGTTCACAATAATATTTGTTCATCAAACAAGAAGCATGGATGCCCAAAGGGAGCTCTATATTGATGATGAAGGAACAGCCAATATTGTACTACTTCCATCGGTTTATATATAAATAGTTGTACACACGAATTCCTACATACAAAGAGTTTATATTTATATTACTTGATGAGATATATATAAGATATCGGGAGGACAGTAAGATTTGATTCATGTGCTTTCCGCCTTACGATAATTGACAAACACTATGAGAAATTCCATGCTTATCTGCTTGCTGTACTCTTCTCATGGATGTGATTATCAGTATATATTCTTGATCCTTCTATGAGCATATCTTCCTTTGCTTGATTCTTCTTCTATTTAATAAATGTTTTCAGAAAACAAGTGGAATATAAGCAACATGCAAATTTTCTATCTCTACTCCTTGCCAAGTGGATGGTGGTAGGCCATAGGAGGTAGACTGCAGGGCAATCACAGGGTAGTTTAGTGGAGATGGTGGCGTCATGCTCCAGATCAAAATAAGTAAAGTAATTCTGTTAGAAAGCAAGCAAGCATTCATGCATGAACCTAAAGCAAAAACAAGGTTAACGAATTATTGCTGTGTTGGTGGGTTAGGCACAAAACACAATGGCCCCAAAATCTGGGCATATGTGCCACCAAGACACTAGAGAAGAAAATGACAATATTCAACTATCTACTAGGAGTAATATATATTTTTTGGTGTTGCCAATGTTGATTTCGCTTTGACAAAAATTGCACTTCTAGAACATTGGACTTCTTCCTCCACCCATGAACAGAACAGGGCAGATTTTCTCTCCTTTTGTCCTCCTGCTCCTTTCACTTTCTTGTATTTGCATAGTTTTTTTCTATGGTGATAAAACCAGGATCGTCGCCCATGCTGTCTCTGGCTTTTATATGCATGGTGCAGCTGTTATGTTTGGATACTCCGAATTATTGCTTCTAAAAAGTATTCGGTTCTTTAATCAGGCTCAATTATTGTTCTTGTGCAGTTGGAGCAGATTTTGGAGTATTGTAAGGCTATCCAGGTATTCAATCATTAATGATGTTCTGTCCTCCAGCCAGCCTCTCATCCTCGATGAAATTTTAGTTAATTTGTGCATCATGAAACATGCTGATATTGCTGTTACCTTGCTTTAATTTATCCGTGCACTTATATAGTGGAGTTGCTTCTACTTGCCTCCTCTATCTCTGCTCATCCTTTCTGCCCAATTTCTTCCAATCTACTACTACTTGGCTACTTCTCAGCCGGCAATCTACTACTATGTAACAGAAATGATTCACCAATTAAGGACAATAACTTGCTTATATTTATATTATGATATGATTATTAAGGTTGCTTACGGGGTTAATCTGGATGCAGTCAAACAATACTCTGCAAGACAAGGCAACTGCTTGAGTAATGACATCGATATCCGGTAAACTAAAACCTACTTGCGTCAGAAGCAGGTTAGCAGCTGTGTGAACGATTGGTGAGCTTGGTCTTCGTTTCATGGTGAGCCATTCAAACCTTGCTGCGAAAGCAATCCGCATTTAATTATTTTGTTTTATCGGCTCGACGACTCGCGACAAATCCTGTTGCCGATAGATAGGTTTGCAGTTTCACATCATGTGATGGCCTGTTAAGCCTGCGTTGATGTCCCATCTAAACGTCAAGTTCTTATCTTCCAAACACTGAATGAATAAGAAATGCAGCATCTTTCTTCCTTTCTTGCCCTGGTTAGAAAACTGAACATTTCTTCGTCTTCATTCATTCATTTCCAACTAAACGTGTAATTATATGGAAATGCGGCTAATGCAGTTGTCATGGACGTTGACATCAAGTTAGAAAGACATTTCTTCGTCTTCATTCACAGGACAAATTATATGGAAATGCTAATGCAGTTGTCATGGACATTGACATCAAGAGACCTTTCTTATGCAAGGGACACATCATGGACCTCATCTTCGTTGAAACTTCCCGACAAATTATTCGCTCCTTCATTTGTCTGAAGAAAAGAAATCCAAGAGCCCAACCAACCAACCTTACCTCCCTCCCTGGCTGAAAGTTTCCTTCCATGTTGCAACTTCGAAATCACATAAGATTCAGGACCCTCCAAAAACCTCTCACTCACCAATCTTATCTCTAGAGCTTGTTCGTTGAAGATGATGTGCTTGTCTAATCCATAGCGTGTGCGACAAATCTTGCAGTATCGGGGAACGGATAGTTTATTATCCTGATTAAAGACTTGGTTTACTGCACCTGGTCAGAATGTTATGTCATCCAAATACCAATTTATTTATATAAACCACCAGCATGCACCTTGGAGGCAGGATCTGCAATAATTTGCACGTACCACACCTACTCACATTCCGTTTAGTTAATCAGGTGCAAGTACACGGAGTTGAAGTTTGAATTGGTAAGGCACGTGCAGTTCCTGCAGTCAATCTCTGAACCCATCTTAGCTGCGATGTTTACAGTTGTGCTAGGTTTTAGACAACTTCATCAACCCTAGTCTGTAGCCTCCAATTGCTTATCCTGCACCAACATTTCTTGCTGGTACACATCTAGTCTAGGGATGAGAGCAGAAAGCAAAGCACACACAGCATCAACGCTTAGCTACAAAAGTTGATCATTGACCTCACATATGAGATGACCAAATATGTTGCTTCCTCCTTGAGCTGTCCTGTTGCTCCACTGTAAACCGAGCTTTTCCTACGGTTATTATTACTATGTACTACAGTAACTCCCCTCCAGTAGCGAGTTCTCCCAGAAGAAACACGTCACATAGGAGCAACTACTCTACTAACAGAATTGATGTCTGACAGGAGATCACTGAAATTTTGCGGTCCATACGTTGCCTGAATTCTAGACAGCGTCTAGATCGGGCAACTGTTTGCAACAGCGTCTGCAGTACTAGATTTCAGTGACATGTTTCAATCATGAGGAAACGCTGGCCACTGATTACAAGAAGGAGATGCTGCAGAACAGCTTGGCGAGTCTGTCTGAGACATGCATGGACCAAGAAACGTCCTTAGTGAATTGGATCCGTTTTTTTTTAGGTAAAGGACCTATATTTTAGATAGAAATATTAATCACGTTCCAATTATTTTTATAAATAACCCCTCCTTTGGATCAATGTTTTGCCAAAGAAAAATACCTCAAATTTACAAATGAGTCCTCGACGAGCGTTGATATTGAGTGCAGACTCGTCTGGGAAGTCTCGCTCGCCGACCCGAGGAGGTAACGGCCCGTTACGAAGCGTGGGGGATAGATACTGGGCCGCTGGTGAACGAGATGCATGGGCCGGGCGGCCTTCTTGACTCTCTTTTCCATCCGGTTGTTGACGAGCGAGCAAAATCCACTTCCACTCGACGCGGTGGAAGCTGGTATATGATTTTAGTCCTGCATCGGAGATTTCCTAACACGTTGACTCTTCCTAAAGATTAGCGCGTGAGCTCCGTAATCGTGTGATCAAAGTGTGAATTACTTTCAAGGGTGTAGCAGAGCGACTTCGTGGCAGTGGGGAGTCTGATGAGCAGGTAATGGACAGTGCCAAGGCTTTCTATGAGGAAGAGTCTGATGATGGTGAGTTTAAACTTGAAGCTTGTTGGAAGGTTCTTCGAGATCAACCAAAGTGGCATGCATACAATGAGGACCTTAATGGATCTCACAAAAGAAAGTATTCTGAGGCAGAAACTATTGACCTGACAGCCTCTGCTGATGCGGTCACTGATCTGCAGCGTCCAATTGGGTGTAAGAAAGCTAAGGAGGAACTCAACAGGAAGGGAAAGGGGAAGGTTTCTTCATCAATTATGGATGAGATTGACAAACTAATAGAAGGTAAACAGATACTGGACAGACACCAACAAATTGCCGCTGACAAGAAGGAATCAGCAAGGCTGACCCACCTTGCACCCCAAGAGAATAAGGAGGCAAAACTACTTGAAAAAGAAGGAAAAAAGCATGATAAGGAATCCAAATTGTTGGAGACATAAAGCCCTTCTGATGACTGACACAAGTCAGATGCATGAGGACATGAGAACTGAGCATATGTTAGCTCTTAAGGGTATGAGGGAGATGATTTTTCCCCACCGTGCTTCTGGACAGTAGTAGGCCTTGTTTACTTCCGTTTGTTTAAAGTCTTGATAGGATATTTGAGAACGTTTTTTATATAGTTTATTTATTTATGAAGCCTCATCTAATCGTCATGTGTCAGTCCAATATACATAAATATTTTGTTTAATATATGTTTTTCTGCAATCCAATTGGTTTCGTCCAATGCAAGTTCTGTACAAATCAAGTCCAAGACGGACTCTTCTTTCCCAAGTTGAGTCATTTTCGGTTTGGTAGGTAGTTGGAGTTGGACTTTGGCATATATCTGTAGGACTTGAAATATCTTTCTGTTGTGCTGACGCCTATAAATCATGCCGGTTCATCTGCCTCATCTAGTTGAAATATCTTTCTGTTGTGCCACGAACAAGAGCAAAATGCCCAAGATATAGCCATAAAAAATATGTCGCATCAAGTAGGATCATCTGCCTCAGATGAATTCGATGATTCGGACGATTCATTGCAATCATCAGACCTCGACAAGGAGTACGAAGGTTTTATGGCCGAGCAAGAAGCCTTTGATTCTTTTGCTGCAAGTATCGTGGCAAAGTTGAAGGAGCAACATGAAGCAGGATCATCTTGTCGTCGAAGCAAACCCAGGCTGTACATATTCAGGGATCATGAACATGCCCATGAGGAGCTTGTGTCCCAGTACTTCTCAGAGTCCCCTGTGTACACAGACTTAATGTTTCGCACAAGATTTCGGATGAGAAAGTCACTCTTTCTACAAATCGTGACTGCCCTAGGTGCATGGTCTCCATATTTCACTCAAAGGACAGATGCCACTAACCGAGAAGGACTCTCACCACTGATCAAGTGTACAGCAGCAATGCGTATGTTAGCATACGGCACCCCTGCAGATTCACTTGATGAGAACCTAAAGATTGGCAAAAGTACGACACTGGAGTGCTTAGGAATGTTTGCTCGAGGAGTGATTCAAACATTTGGACCAGAGTTTCTACGCCCGCCTACAGTTGAGGAAACAGAGCGCATAATACAACTCAATGAGGCTCGGGGCTTCCCTGGTATGCTAGGAAAAATTGTCTGGTTGCATGGAGAGGACAATACACCAGCGGTCACAAGCATGCTCCTACTATGATTCTTGAGGTTGTTGCTACATATGATCTTCGGATATGGCATAGTTATTTTGGTGTTGCTGGTGCTAACAATAACATCAATGTACTGAACCACTCGCCTTTGTTCATACAAGCATTGAAAGGTGAAGCACCTCAAGTGCATTTTTCTGTCAATGGAAAACAATATAATAATGGTTACTATCTCACTAACGGAATATATCTACAGTGGGCTGCCTTTGTGAAGTCGATAGCAGCCCCCCAAAGTGACAAGGACACAGTTTATGCACAAGCGCAAGAAAGTGCAAGGAAAGATATTGAGCGTGTATTTGGGGTGTTGCAATCTCGATTTAACATTGTTGATCGTCCAGCACGTAAGTGGAAAATGGTAGATGTTGGTCAAATCATGCAAACTTGTATTATTCTTCACAATATGATTATTGAAGACCAAAGACAGTCAGGTGCAATGTCTTTTGATTTAAATTCAACTCCAGGATTATTATATGCTCTACCACAGCAGTTTGTATAGGGAACAACATGTGCTTTTCTAGAGTACAACAAAGAAATGCTGCAATCCGTGATCGAGAGACACATACCCAACTTAGGAATTATTTAGTTGAACATATATGGCATCATCGTCTTTAGAATAGGCACAATAGCTGAACTTTGAATTATGTGATCTTTTAGTGCTTTGCAATAAATATCATCCCATTTGATTATCTCTTGCATAATTTGCACGGTTATATCAGATTTGTAATGAATAGCATATTTTATATTCCTATGGTAATGTCTACACGACTCAATGACATAAATAAGCTACATAGTTATGATTGTATACGATCCTATCATTCATTTGGTCCATGCATAATTTTAGGAATTATATATTACTACCAGACAACTTAAAAGTTGAATCGTCTTAAGATTACGTGGCAATTTATGAGATCGTCTATTAGACAGCACAAATGTACCTGCCTTAAAGGAGGTTGATAGGAGGTTGATAGGTGGCGCGTAATGTTGCATCCGTGAGACACGCTATGCGCCTTTTAATGTTATTCATCTCTTTTTAAAATTTGCATTAGAGATGTCTCGCCCTATCAACGCGTATTTTGTCTTTATTTATTAATCATGTCTCTTTTTATTCAATCTTTTAAATTAGTTAGAAAAACTACGTAAAGCTCATTTCCACCTTTATTACGTATAAGCCTCTATTCCACCTCTATTTATTAATCAACTCCTTTTGTCTTTTTTGTTCATGTCTCTTTTTAAAATTTACATTAGAAAATATTATGAAAGCTCTTTTCCACCTTTATTACGTAAGCCTCTGTTCCACCTCTATTTATTAATTAATTCTTTATACTCTTAGGAGTATATATATAGCACAAACACTTAAAGGTGTGTTTTTTTTTTTTTGTCTCTAACTCTAAATTTTATTTATTATTAATTATTTATACTCATGTACTAAATAATGCCCGTGTGTTACATCGGATCATGCATTTTTGTACACGCCAGTGACAATAGATTTAATCACAGTCAACCTGTTCGCTGGTTGGTTTCTGGACTGATAAGTCCGGCTAGCGCTGGTTTGTTGTGAGAAAAAAACACTGTATCATGGCTGATAAATCTGACTGAAATCAACAATCCAACAGACACCAGCAGTTAAGTAGTGTCCTTGTACCTGCCGCTGACACATGCTTCATCCTGGCACGGGCCTCCATGTCATGTGGTCACGGTACACGGGCGGCTGCCGTGGCGGACCTCATCATGCCGACGGATATGTACGCTGACCCGTCGGCCTCCATGTCGAACTTCTGGGGCCGCGGGACATCGGACTTCGTATGTGTCTGGTGGACCGAATACGATACGGGTAGACAGGACTTAGTATCACCAGGTAGATAATGATTTTATAGTTTTTTTAGGTGTAGATAGAGGTAGAGACTCAGTCTACTATTCTGGTCAGATTGTTATGTTATCCAAATACCTGATTAAAGACTCGGTTTATGTTATCCAAATACCAATTTATATTTTTATATAAACCATCATCCACCACCTTAGAGGAAGCATCTGCAATGATAGTTTGTAATTACCAAACCTACTCACATTCCATTTAGTTAATCAGGTGCAAGTACATAGAGTTGAAGTTTGAATTGGTAGGGCACGTGCAGTTTCTGTAATCAATCCGTGAACCCATCTTAGCTGCGATGTTTGTCATTTTGTTATGTTTTTGACAACTTCATCGACCCTTATATAGTAGAAGCCTCCAATTGCTTGCTATCTAAACACACGGGAGCTTCGCCACCAAGAGGTTAAAGCAGTTCACCGAAAAGATCTTGCATAAGGTGTCGTTGCCACCGCTGCCTCAGCCAAATGTGGAGGCACAACCAAAGTTGCCAACTCGCAGCAGGAGGATTGCCGCTCAGGTGCTTTCACGCGTCTCGGCTTCTAAGCGGGGAGAGGTGCTGGTGATGAAGTGGATGGGCTACCTCGAAGGGCAGACGAAGCCTTCTACGGCGTCCAAGGACGCCTACGACAACATCTTCGTCGACCAGCTCAACCCCTCGCATACTGAGGCAATGCAGCTCTTCCTGAACCACAAGGAGAGCGACCGAGTCGTTGCGCACGCCAGAGCGTCTGATCGCCAATGATGGCTACATAGTATGATTAGCGAATAATAGTCCATGATCTTCTTATGCTAGGGAGGGCAGAGTCGATTGTATAACACTAACACCCCGCCCTATTGTGCTATGTTCGTGGCGCTTCGTTGTAACTTTCACTATTTATCGATCTAAATACTAAGATGCGTAAATCTTTTGCGTATTCGAGAAAAATATCTTGCACGAACATTTTTTGCGGGTACATCTAGGGATGAGATGACCTATAGGATGCCTGACTGCCCATCTCAGTAACAACAAACTACTCCTATGTAGCTTCATCTCTCTCTTTTTTTTTTGAAGGGAAACTGGAGGGGGTGCCCCTACTGTGCTTTTATTTAAAATCAAATAAAAAGAAGCTTTTCCTACAATCGGCGTGTTCGTTGGTTGGTTTCTGGACTGATTTGGGCTGGCTGGTGCTGGTTTGTTGTGAGAGAAAAACACTGTTGGCTGGTTGAATAAGCCTGGCTGAAACCAACAAGCGAATAAGGTGAAAGGAGGTTCAGGAAACAAAGAAAGTTACAAAGAAAATCAGTAAAATGACACATATGCATCTAGCCATTGGGTAAACAAAGGTGCTAAGCTGTTCTTACATATGCAGCTTCATTTCCACCTTAAGCTCTTCTGATCCACTGTAAACTGAGCACTTACCGCCAGATACAGTAACTTCCCTCCAGTATCAGCTGGCAAGTTCCCCAAGAAGAAACACATCACGTAGAAGCACAGCACGGACTGTTGACAGAATTGATGACTGACAGAACAATTGACAGATTACTGAAATTTTGCCGTCCATACGTACGTTTGCCTGAATTCGTTCTAGGCCCAGCCCAGATCGAGCAACTGTTGGCAACAGCGTCTGGCTGCTACCTGCCAGTGCTAGACTTCAGTGCTATGGTCTTGTTTAGATTGGTAAGTTTTTTCACTCTCTCTTCATCACATCAAATCTTTTGACATATGTATAAAGTATTAAATGTAGATAAAAAAAAACTAATTATATAGTTTGATTGTAAATTACGAGACGAATCTTTTAAGCCTAATTAGATCATGATTGGATAATAATTATTAAATACAAACGAAAGTGCTACAGTGCCAAATATTAATTTCTAACACCAATCTAAACGAGGCCTTTGTTGCAATCATGAAACCGCTGGCTCCAAAGCAGAGCGCTTACGGAGCAGGTAAAGGCATGCAGAAAATGACTGGAAGGCAAATGAAACCTTGGATTACGCCGTGCTAGACTGCCCTGACCACTGATTACAAGGAGAAGGAGATGCTGCGGAACAGCTTGGCGAGTCTGAGTCTGAGACATGCATGGACCAAGAAACGTCCTTGTGACAGTTATGACAGGTTGGAATTTTTCAGTTGGCTGATGACTAGTTTAAATGTTCCTGAATTAGTGAATTGGATGCGTGTTTTTTCTTTGTAAAGGACACCTATTTTAGACAGAAAATATTAATCGCGCTCCGGTTATTTTTATAAATAACCGCTGCTTTTGCTTTGGATCAAAAATATTTGCAAAGAAAAAAAAACCCTCAAGTTTACGAATACTAGGACACTGAGTGCAGACTACTAGTACTAGTCGAAGAAAGGAAGGTCTCGCCGACCGGAGGAGCCGTTAGGAAGCGTGGGGATGGATAATGGGCCGCCGGTGAACGAGATACATGGGCCAAGCGGCCTTCTTGACTCTCTCTTTGATTCTGTTGACGCGCGAGCAAAATCCACTCGACGCGGTGGAAGGGGAACCAATTTTTAGTCCCGCATGGGGATTTCCTAACACGCTTCTCTGGCTAAAAAAGTAGCGGCGTTACCTCCCTAATCGCCGGGTCTGATGGCGCGGACCTGTTACCCTAATCGCCGGGGTAAAGGAGCTCTGATATCAACTCCATTTGTCTTTTTTATTCATGTTTCTTTTTAAATTTTGCATTAAAATATTACGTAAGCCTCTTTTATTTCCAACTTTATTTATTAATAATTGATTCCTTATACTCATGTATTGTTTTTCAACTTTATTTATTACTAGCATATATGTCCGTGCACTGTAATGGGAGAATAAAATAAAATTATCAATGGGCCGGAAGGCCGTCAATATGCATCCATTATACATGAAATTTTTACCATAGATTCTACACATTAATATAAGATTACCATAAAAACTTCACTGCAAAAGGACTACGGAAACATCATTTATCAGTTTATCAAAGAAAAACATAGATCTACAACTAAACCAAATATGTTTATTGTGTAGGTCTAATCAAGAGAAATTAAAAAATAGTTTTGCTATTTTATGATTTTTCTGTAATTTTACACATAATTTACAAATTTGTTGTTTTACCAGAAAAATAGAAAAACAAAAAGAAAAAGAAAAGGAGCTGGCACTTGGGCCACGGCTCGGCCCAGTCCACTAGCGCAAAAGGCCCATGCTGCGGATTCCATCCCAGGAGCAGGAGGCCCAACGTGGGTTGCACTTTTACATAAGGAATCTCTAACTTTCTCGAATTCAGTTTAGATCCTCCCACTTCTCTCTTGCACTTTTCCTCCTAGAATCCTTCCTTCTCTTGTATTTCTTTTTTCTCATCCTTTTCCCCAAACCACCGAATAGAGGCGCCCGATTTCGGGCCATTCCCTGCAGGGGGTGGCCTAATCGGCGATAAGGAGGGACCCTAGGTGAGCCCCAACCACGTGCGCATCTAGGGTGTCCCTATTGCAACCAGAGGTAGAAGGAGACCCGCCCGCCATGTGTACATGCGGCCATGCCAACGGCAGCACGACAGATGCAGCCCTGTGATGGTGCTTGGGTGGTCGAGTGGCCTAGGAAAAGGGAGTTCCGGATGCGCGCGGTCATGGGAGGGAGGGAGAGGTGGTCGGCCGGGCTGTGGCGGACGAGGAGCAAGCGAGCGAGGCAGCAGGCCACAGGAGCATGCGGCTATTCAAGGAGAAGGCGAGCGGTCGTGCGGGTAGGACCATAGAAGACGAATGGGGATGGAGCGAGTGGGCCGGACGGTTGGGCCAGATTAGAAGGGGCTGGATAAAAAAAAAGGCCTGAAATTTTGACTTTTTATTATTAGATATAGATATAGATATTAATTATTTATACTCATGTATATAACATATAAATTTGCAGGTGTGTTTATTTTTTTTCTCCAGCTCTTCTTATGCAGATCAAATACCAGAAAACTCAAACAGGGACACCGAGAGCTCAAACAGAGACACTGAGAGGTTCTATTACACAATGACCAGCAGCGTCCCAACCAGACTAAGAGAGATACCGGGCTCAGACTCAAGGGAGTTGCCACCGAAGAACTAGCAGCAACCTTAGCTGTTTGAAGCCTTGCCAAAGCGGTAATGCTCTTGTTCGGTTGTCCATCCGGATGGACGGATCCCGTCCGAGTTGCCCGCTCACTCTGCGGCGTCTGCGCGCTACGTGCCCCTGCTCGGGAGATGGATCCCCCCTCACCGCGCCGCCCCCGCTCACGCCGCGTGCCCCTGCTCGAGGGACGGATCTCGCCCTCCCCGCGCCGCCTCCGCCCGTACTCGCACCTCCCGTTGCAGCCGCGCTCTATCCACCTACCACGGCCCCTGCCGAGGTCTATGCCACCAACGAGCTCTGCGTCGACGAGCCTCTATTTTCGTCCAAGTGGCAAGTAGATGTTGCGCTTGAAAGTGCATGTTGCAAGAGTCTGTTTCAAGTGTTTTAAATGTTTCAGAGGCATGTTGCAAGTGTTTCATATAAATGTTGTAAAAGTAGATCGAGATGTTGCATATATATTGCAATGGTTGTACACGTATGTTGTAAGCTTTTGTTCCCAATGTTTCATTTCATATGTTTCACATATATGTTTGCAAGTGTTTCATCTGGATGTTGCGTATGTTTTTGCAATGGTTTCAAGTGTTTTTCAGGCGTTTTTGCATGTGTTTCAGATGCATGTTTCAAGTGTTTCATTTGCCTTTAGACGTATGTTGCAAGTGTTGCATCTGAATGTTTCAAAAGTAGATCGGGTGTTGCATCTCCCTCCTTGTCTTGTGCTGCCTCGTCTCGGTGTCTCCACCTCCCGGCTCCGGCTGGGCATCCGTCGCCTCTTCCCTGTCATCTCGACGTTGGTGACGTTCGGGGCGGCACAGGCCCGATGTAGGCGTGCGAAACGACGTGGAAAAATGACTGCAGGCACGGACGTCCGGACGCCTCGTCTGTCCGGACGTCCGGCCGCTAGCAAGCCTGTAGGCGTCCGGACGTCCGGCCGCTAGCAAGCCTGTTGCCAAAGACCACACATCTGCTTCATCTATAATCTGGCGAAGCAAAACTGCTGGCGAAGTGTTGCTCCTTCCATATACCAACCGATCGATGAGCAACAACCAGGGAATCGAAACCCGACCACGGTGAGTTGGGGACCCCTTTGCTCTCACGAAGCCACCAGAGGAAAACATTCTCGTTAGGAACAAAAACTGAGCCATCGACATGCAACTTTCTTAGGGCAGCTCCAACAGTCTTCTAAGAGCTATCTTATAGAATATTTTATTTATAAGAAAGAAGAGAGAATGATAATCTTGCTCTTCATGAAAAGCTAAACTCATACACTTCACTCTATTTTTATATCCTCTAGGACATGTGAGCTAGTAAGCTGACCCTATTGTTGAGGATGCCCTTAGGATCACAGTCCATATTTCACGACTCAAGACGCATCCCAAAAGAAGGTGATCCATTGTCTCCGGGGCCTAGCCACAAAGGATGCAATCGTCTGAAGGTTGTAGCCCATGCCGACTTCGCCTGGCCGCCGTCCAACAACGGTCATGCATCACAAGCTAGTAGAAGAACTTGATACTCGGAGGAGCTCCAGTTTTCCGAAGCCATCTCATCATATTGTTGTATGCTGAGAACTTGAAATCATCATGACGTCATCCAAAAAAAAACTTTGGAGTTTGCATGGTCACATTTCTATAAAACAAGCTTTGGTAGCACCCAACCGCTCGTCTTTTGCCTCAACCTTTTCCTCACATATAGAAAAAAAAAAGATGTACGGCTCCTGAAACTTTGCTGCACAAGCTCAAGGACACAGATATGCATTAGGAAATTAAACAGATCGCAAATGGGTTGCCAAATGGCCGGCACGTTTGGATGATCTCCTCGGACTTGTCCACGATTTCCTCTCGCTGTCTGAACACCGCGAGCAACGGCTTCTTGCTGAGCACAGTGTATCTAACTACTTCCGGAAAAGAGGAACAGTTTGTCTGCAGGAGCTTTGCTGCAACCAAGCTTTTTCAATAGTCATGGGAAACAGTAACGATGATGTCAGTAGCCAGAAGAAATTAAACGCATACGCGGCTGAATTGATGTCTAACTGAGGCCTGGGTTAGATTGCAAGTTTTTTCGCTCTCTCTTCGTCACATCAAATCTTTTGATACACGCATGGAGTATTAAATGTAGATAAAAAATAACTAATTACACAGTTTGATTGTAAATTACGAGACGAATCTTTTGAGCCTAGTTAGGCCATGATTGAACAATAATTGTCAAATACAAACGAAAGTGCTATAATGCCAAATACTGATTTCTAACCCTAATCTAAACATGGCCTGAACAACTGATAGGTGATAGGACACTGCAATTTCGCGTTCATACGTCGTCTGAATTTTCGGACCCTATGATAGTCAGGTGCCTATTAGCCGATGGAACTAGAACTCAATGAAGGGTTACTGTCATGTGCTATCATGAGATGCCCCAAGAAACGACCAACTGTACATTTTCAGTTGGCTGATGCTGATGTTGCAGGGTCCGTGTCTGATGGAGCCGGGCTTGGGCTCCAAGAAGCATAGCCATGGAGGATTGGAGCCTTGGAGATGGAGCAGAGCAGGACAACAATGGTGAGTATTAATTGTGATACATTTTCCAACATGTTGTCTCTTTTCCTAATAAAGACTTGTTTTTCCTGAAGTTGCTGAATCTCCAATTTGATGAGAATACCAATTAATCTGTCAATATGGCCTCACCCAGAGCAATTATCTTCAGTGATTTATATTAACAACTCAGATGTGTCCTTCAGCTATTTTTAATTGCTAAGGCTATGTTTGTTTCAAGTGGCAAAACTTAAGCCCCGCACATTTAGCTCTTTTTTGGGCAAATGGATCCAAACATGTGGGCTAAAGATGAGCAAATCCAGGAATGTAAGGAGTAGTCCATTTGCCACCCAAGAGACCCAAAACTGGGCTAAAACGCCTGGGGGCGCGAGCTGGACGTCCAATACCCCCACCACCCACCCATCCACCCGTGCGCTAGACCCTATCCACTCATCACTCGGTCACTCCCACCCCCGCCGCTCTCGCCCTCTCTCCCTCCCCGCCGCTCTAGACCAGCTACCCAACCCTAGCTCCTCCCGCCGCCGCCGCCCATATCTAGATCCCCACGGCGTAGATGGACGGCTTCGGCGGCGATAGAACCATGGACTTCTTCTCGCAGCCGGATCCGTTTTCCCCCGCCGGCGGCTACGACTTGTTCGCCGACGCGGCGGATCCCTTTCCGGGCTTGAGCGGCGTCCATGCTCCTCGGATGGGCATGGAGGCACTCGACCTCAACTCGCAGGGCGAAGGGTGGCCCGGAATGCCAGTGTATCAGGACATCCTTAAGTCCGACGCCGACGATGGAGGCATCGGCGGCAGCATGGGCCCCCTCCCGTTCGCGTCTGCAGCGGCAAAGGAAGCTCTAGTCGTACCCTTGGCTTACGCGCGTGGCTCGCAGTGGCGGTGGAGGAGGTGCCATGGCCGGCCGCGCCGTGTCGTCATCTTCCGATGGTGGCCGTGTCCCTCCCTTGCCACCCGGGGCCACCGGCTTTCATGGCATGCGTGGATCTACGTCCTTCGCGCCTGCGGGATCGAGTAGCCACGGTGGACGTCGAGGAGCGACGAGTGCTGTTGCAGAAGACAACTTCAACCTCGACGTCTAGGACGATGCTCAAGACAACGTCATCGAAGAGATCTTTCCGAATGCTCAAGGCCCGATACATTCTCAAACCCACAAAACTATGCAATTTGTTGGATGTTGACATGTTCTTAATTTATCTGCGTACTCTTGTGATGCATGTACTAGTCTAAAAATGATAAGGCAAATTGGTTAGAACAACATAACAAACTATTGTGTAATTTGGTCGTTGAGCAAATTAACTTGGGTAACTGCATTAAAGGAACCATGTCAAAGAGAGGGTACAAGGACATTATAAGCAAGTATTATTACGCAACCAATTTGCTGCATGATCAGAAGCAGATTAGTAATAGAATTAGGCAGCTGAAGGGGTACTGGAACTTCATAAAAGAAACGCAGAGTAACACCGGCTTAGGTCGTAGAGAGGATGGCACTATTGATGCCCCCAGCATTGGTGGGATGAAGCCACTAAGGTACTTGGATAGCTGTCCTGGTTCTGTTCATTGAAGATTTAGTTTTGTCAATCACTTACTCACTTTAATATTCACATGTTGTGCAGGGCCACCCAGAATGGAAGAAATATAGGTGGGGGTGGCTAGAGTACATGGATTAGATGGAACAAATGTTTCATGGTGTAGCTGTTGATGGATAAACCTCATTTGTTGCTGGGCACAACAGTTTGCAGGGTCAAAGAGGCACTGTGGAGCAGGAAGAGGAGGATCCAACTAAAGACATTGACCTCCAGAGTCCTATGAGTACCAACAGCTGCAAGAGAACAAGCAGTACTAGCACCACAGGCTTAAGTCCTAGAAAGAAAAAGAGCCCAACACTTAGGATGATGAAGGAATACATGTCTGACATGGCTAAGAATCAAGCTGAGAGAAATGAGTACTTCAACCAAGCTTGTAGTGAGAAGCAACAGAGGAAGGCTGTCATAGGTGAGAAAATTAGGCAAGTTCAGTAGTTGGCTAAAAAGTGTGTGGGGTAACTAAGACTGATCTTGAGTTTTATGCTGTACACACTCTCTGCGAGGATGAAAATAGCATAGAGTTCTTCATTGAAATGTCTACACCAGAAGGAAGACTGGACTTCTTGCAGAGATATGTCAGGCTCCATAACCTGATCTAGATCCTGTTATCTTCATTTAGTTGTCTGTCATTTGAACTGCTATGTCTGTCATTTGCACTATGTCTGTCATTTGAACTATGTCTTTCATTTGAAGTATGCTTGTCATTTGAACTATGTCTGTGATTTGAATTATGAATGTGATGTGGACCATGTCTGCCATTTGTGCCTCTTATGTGATGAATTTGAATCTATGATCCTGATTGTCATTTGAACTACAACATCTGAATTTGAAACTGAGTTTGTGATGATTTATGTGTCAGGCTGGGGAGGTTGCTGGTCAAGCAAGTGAAGATAGGGATACTGGCAGTGATTCAAGTGAAGATGAACTGTTAAGACTTCTAGTTGAGCAGGATGATGATGACAAAGAGGTCCTAGAAGGTATGATCCGGTTTGGTATTCACTATGACACATACTGTAATAAGGCTAAGAGAAGGAAACCCATTGAAACTAGATTAGAATGGGTAGAGAGAAATCTTAAAGATAGAAACAAATGCCACAACATGTTTAGGATGAGCCCACAAATATTTGATCGACTTCATGATCTGTTAGTGGAGTCATATGGCCTCAAGTCAACTACAAAGAGTACCTTGGTAGAGGCATTAGGCATGTTCCTATGGATGCTTGGAGCACTTTAGTCAGTTAGGCAAGCTGAAAATAGATTTGAGAGATCATTAGACACAGTTCACCGCAACTTTGACAAAGTTTTGAAATGTGTTGTAAAGCTAGCCGCAGACATAATTAAGCCAATGGACCTTGAATTCAGAACAATGCACCGTAGATTGAGAAATCTTAGGTTCTATCCATACTTCAACAATTGTATAGGAGCACTAGATGGCACTCATATACCAGTTGTGGTGCCAATTAATAAGGTGGTTCAACACATATACCGCAAGGGCTTCACAACCCAGAATGTGCTGGCTGTTTGTGACTTTGACATGAGGTTGACATTTGTTCTTGCTGAATGGCCTGGTTTTGTACATGACATGAGAGTGTTCAATGATGCCATGTCCAAGTATGACATGTTTCCACATCCACCATGTAGCAGAACCGTCCAATTTATAAGAGCACAAGTACAATGGCAGCCCGCAAGCGGTCACACTATCATACTTGAGCCCATATAAACCCGATAGTCCATTGAGTACCACGAAGGGTCTCGATTAACCATAAACATATAACCAAGATCGTACATGATTCAACATACATGTCACACGTTACATAAAGTTCACAAATATAGTTCCATACATCAGAGTAGATTAAAGTTATTACAAACCAAGTTCAGATAAAATAGTAGTGGAAGCAATTAAAGTTTGAAACCAACATCTCCATCGTTGTTCAAATACTGTGCCAGCTCATGATCATAATCCCACAAAAGCATAAGAGAGGGATTAGCAAGAGATGCCTTGCCCATGGTCCTACTCCTCGTCCACGACAGGACAGAAGCAGTTCTTACGGTAGCCATGATACATCGTATTATCTGCAACAATGGGAAATAAATCCTGAGTACAAAAAGGTACTCAGCTAGACTTACCCATCATAAACTAAAAATAAAGTGACTCTAAGGATCATGTAAGGCTACTAATTCAACATTTTACATAAAAACCACTAATTCAACTATATCTTTCATAATTCGGTCATCAAGTTAATTATAGCAATTCATGTCTAAATTAGCGACTAACTTGTGCCAAACATGTAGTATATTGTTAATGATAGCACAATAATAACCATAGCCATTTAATATTTCATTCTCAGAACCATTCCACTTGCCATTAACACTACGATAGAAGGAAGCTTAGTCAAGTTTCTCACTATCCGGGAGAGACGACGATTCGAATCGATTTCAACCAGCTAGGAATTTATTCCTAACACAAACCCAGGCAGATCAGATCAACGGTCACCTTTGGTACAACTCAGGTTCACATTTCGTGGGTTCGATCAGCGCCGCACAATCAGGGACAACTAGCTGCTAGGACGTTCAGGCCTGGTCTACCCTTGGGCTCACGTCTGGCTCCCCGCACATCCTTACTATCATCCAGAGTGCACACTCTTATAGAACAGGGCCCATCCTGAGTTGAGCTACTCGGCTTCACGGTCGGAATGAGTTATCTGGCTAGCTAAGTGAGAGGCATGCGTTCAAAATGACCAAGGACCAACAACGGTACGGTCCTTAATCGGCGCAGACAGAATCACATGAGTCAACCTACAACATAGACTCCATCCTGCCTCAATTTACAACATCCATGGTTCTTTTACACGATAGCAAATATAGCCAACCGTGGTTCAATGCCCACCTATATCTCGCAGGTGACAGGAAATCCCCCGACTTCTACAGGTTTAAGCATAGCTAAGCATATATTTGATCCTAGACCTACACAAGGTTAAAGGTATATATCTGAACAAGGTAGTTCTATGCAGCCAGTGTTTCCAACCAACTCTTATAACCTAATGCGTCAAACATAAAAGACTCAAGTGATATTTTATAAAATATGGGAGACTTAGAATGCTCCGGGGCTTACCTTTGATAAAGGAAGTTGGCCTGTGATCCGGGCACTCGGGTAGGTGTTCAAGAATTTGCTCCTCACCTTCTAGAGCTATGGGCTGAGGTGCCTCCTGTTGTTCCTCTGGCTCTTTGTCGAATTCCAATAGAGTTATCCCCTCGGACGATCCTATATGCATGAGCAGGAAAAAATATCATGGATGCATATATAATGACATATATAATATGATATGATGTGATGAATGCATCCTCATAAGTGTTCTTAGCAGCATTGCATTAAGGTGATAACAAGTTACATTTTCTTTTACTGAGTAGTGCATATCTCTTCTCTAGTAACTTAAATAAACACATGTAAATCATTTTCTGGACTACAAGACAACAGCCACTTGTTTTGACCATAACTGGAGTTATACATATCAAAATAATATAGTTGCAAATATTCTAGAAAGCTTATGAAATTGTCTACAACTTTCTTTTAATCATCTTAATGTAATTCAGCAGTTATCTAGGTCAAACAATTCAATCTTTCCGATATGTCCAGAGAGCAAGCATTTCAGATAGTAGACTTTCAACCACCATAATTCTCAAACCATAAGGCCTATGACTATGAAAATTTAACACAATATAGATAAGTAAGTTATTTACAACTTTGTTATTAACTATATTTACAGAAAATATTATTATCATCATGAAATCATCGTCACAACAGAAACTACACATGTAGTCATCTAGTTGAATTATAAAGCAATAATTAACTAGTTGCCTATAAACAAATACTTCTAAGCTTTACTAATAGTATCAATAGATTATATGTATCACATACACCATAGAAAACATCATGGTTAAATCTAACTAATTTATTTATATTCATTTATTAATTTCCTTTGATAATAAGATGATTTACAGAGTAAATATTTCTAGTGCTCAATAAATTCTGAGAAACTTACAGTAGGCTACACATAACCCTATTAGTCTAATGTACAAATTTCATACCATTTGGATAAGTATAGCTACCTCTACAAAAATGACAAGTTACATATACTTATTTTAGCAAAAATAGTTTAGCATAGTGAAAAGTGTCAAGCAATAGATTTAATATTTTTATTACTTTCCTCCTAGCATGAGAATACTGTGTAAAAATTTATATGATCATATGTTATGTATTTTTACCCCAATTAATTTCACTAGAATCTAGCAATTAATTAAGATTAAATAGAAAGACCATATTACAAGTATGTCTAATATAGGTTTAGTATTTTTCCTAGCTAGAGCCTGTCAACACAAGGCCAGCAAAATTGGAATCATAATTTTATCACTTTTCTAGCTCAAGTTATGCGTTTTACAAGATATAAACTACTTTAAAAGCACTTATCTTGCTTAATTTAATTCTCCTAGAAAATACCCTAAGCAGTAGATTTTATATTTTTATCAAATAGTACTCTTCATGATGAATCCAACAAAATTTGGTTCACCTCATTTGGATACTCCTAGCTCTAGATATAATTTTTGCAATTTAGTATTCAAATCTATGAAAAATAAACAAAAACAACTAAGCCCTAAATGCTAGGTGCGCCCGGTCTATACACCCTTAGGCGCTGACATGCGGGTCTCGCAGTCAACCCTGGTCCCATGCTCTAGTGAGTCAGAGGCAGGGCGTCGGCTTTGACCGGCGAGAACTCACCGTCGATGAGGTCACCGGTGACGAGGTTACCACCGACGTGTTCCCTCCTCGTTTCGCGCACCTAGTGAGCTAAGTGGGTGAAGCTTGGTTAGGTTGGAGCGGCGGTGAAGCTTGGTCACGTGTGTGGCATGGCGGCGAAAGCACGGTGGTGCGGAGCCGTGTTTCGACGCTGGTGTGCCGGCGTTGGCTCAACGGCCAGCGACGTGACCTAGACCTGACCCTAGGCTAACCCTAACGAGAGAAAGGCGTGCGTGAGATGGCTCGTTGGAGCACGGCCACGGCGAACGCGAGCTCGGCGGAGCTCCGGCGATGGCGCGGCGGCGGTGAACTCGAACAACGGCTTTACCTGAGCACGATTGGTACAGCTAGCGACTCGGGAAGGTGAAGGAGGGGATGGCGGAGCAGTGTGCGTGAGCAATCGGACAATGGCGCTGCAGTGACAGCGAGCAAGCGCGGTGGAGGTCAGCGGCGACGGCGTGGCGCTATGGTTCCGCTCTGGAGCGGCACGCAGGCGAGAGAGGAGTCGAGAGCGAGAGTGAGCGTGTGTGAGCGGGTCCGCGCGACGCGGCGCTCTTTACTACCTGGTCTGGCCTGACGGGTGGGGCCGGCGCCGGCGTACGGCCACCACGCGGTGCGCGCGGCCTGTGCCGGTCGACCACGACGACTGCTGCCCCGGCTGATTCATACAGGTGAAGGACCCGACTGATAGCATGTTTTTGAACCTCCAAATCTCCCAAAATGTGGCAAATTTTTGAAAACTTCATTAATATAAAGTGTAGAGCTACATGAGTACTACAAGATTGCTTAAAGGAGTTTGGCCTAATTCCCAACATTTTTCAAACTACAGTGCTCCAAAGCAAGGTACTTTGAAACTGAAAACCAGTTTAGGACTTAACAAAATTTTCTAAGTTACACACAATATTTTGTTGATTTTTGTGAGCTTTGTTTGACTAAGTTAGACACTGATTTAGCTCATGACCTTTAAATAAAGTTTGTTACCCTTGATGTGAACTACAACTTTTATTTAGGTGACACAGCCATGCAAATAATCTAAGCTACTATTCAACTTTGGTCAAACTAGCATCATGAAAATGGCATTACAAAGTAAATCAACACTTAGAAGCAAAATTGGCTGAAGTCATGAATATAAATATTGTTCCAAATATCATTCTAGATGTGTCTAAGGTATTTTGGTGACCTCACAACCATCTCATGCATTGGTCACATATGATCACAAGCATAATTAAGTATATTAGCAACATCACATGTGATAAAGAGAAGGTAAATGAAATGAAACTTCATATGCTCATGCTCATGAATGCTTGGATGATGCTTGTGCTCATGAAATACAAATGTCAAATGCAATGCTTAACACTGAGGGTGTTACACACCGCTAGGCAAATTACTTCCTATAATTTAATTGAAGCTACTGTAATGTTGCAACTAGTTGAAACTAACACAACTGTTCCCATTTGTACGGAAATTTTACCTAGTGGACTCGGGAAACCTGAACCGTCCGGGTTATGTTGCACCGTACAAGGGAACAAAGTACCATCTTCTGGAGTATTGAGAAGGGCCGCCGCCAGAAGGTAAAAAAGAGATCTTCAACTTCACACATTCATTCCTTAGAAATGTCATCGAGAGGTCATCTGGAGTTTTAAAGATGAAGTGGAGGATTTTGTTGCATATGCCAAGTTATCCAACACATAAGCAAAGCCAAACAATCGTAGCATGCATGTCACTTCATAACTTTATTCGAGCAAGTGGAATAGTGGATAGGGACTTTGAACGTTGTGATCGTGATGAGAACTATGTTCTACCCGAGGCATCCAACTCTCAACCACGTTCGCGTCAGGCGCCAGCAAGGGACGAATCTGCGTACATGAATGTTTTCCGTGATCAAATAGCAAATGGTTTGTCAATAGATCATGACAATTGTGTTGTGTACTTGAATTGTAATGTGTGTGATTGATTTGTATGGTTGAGGACAATTGAATTGTGTACTTGAACTACTGAATAATTGTGCAATAAAGTGTAATTTTTTATTATTTGGAGACCGAGCGAGCAGCACCGTCGAGCATAGCAAGGAGCATCAGCCCCGCGCGATCAGCAGCAAGGAGCAGCAGCATGGTTGTGCATGGCTCAATTAAATGAAGCGAATCAGTTATTAAATGAGGGCAAATTAATCTTTTTTTTTTGTTAGAGTGCTAAACTTTTGTCATGGATCCAAACACCCCACTCAGGACTAAAGTTTAGCAGCTAAACTTTTGTCATGGCAAATGCATCCAAACAGGGTCTAAATACATGAGGTTGAAGTAGAGACAAAAACCACACACAGTTTTCGAGATTGGCAATGCAGGGAGAGTGCTGGTCCTGGAATCTTTTTATTTTAGAGCACAAAAGATTCCTGGTATCTTTAGGTTCATTTGTCTGCTAAGTCTGCTGAAGCTATATTTACAAACTCACTTGTTTCAGAGATCTTGATATCATCTTAAACTTAAACCAGATTTTTTTTAGATAAAAAGTTTTATTCCGGCCTCTGTTTTATTCCGGCCTCTGCAAGAGTTTGCACCCAACCATTCATTATTACAACGTTTGAGCCACCAGCTGATGAAGAAAAGCTCTAAAAAAACTTAAACTAGACTGTTATCTTATTTCATGAACATGTTTCATATCTGGAGAACGATGGTCAATGTATGACTACATCAATGCACACTTGTTCAGTACCATCCAATTGCTCATCTTTGCTTGACGTGCTGTGTACAAGTGATGCATGCTGACATTTCTAGGTTGTGAACACGCGCACACGGAGATACACACAAGGGGAATGGAGAAAATTCGGCATTGAGCCATATCAAAATGGCGAATAGTTGGGCATGCAATTGCCATTAATTACAATATTTGCGACTTGTGAGCTTGTTCCTGATGTGTGGGGATGCGCGCAGGTGGCGGTGAGGGTGCGGCCGACGGTGAGCTGGTCGGTGGACGGCAAGGATCTGTGGTTCGTCCGTAGGACCGCCCCGGACTCGGTTGCTGTCGGCAACCGGTCCTTCGCGGTGGATGGCGTCCTCGACGGCAGGGCCTCTCAGCAGGTTTAGAACCCAATACACCGAGTAGCATGCCCAGTCGTGCGCGACTCTGAACGGATTCTGCGAATTGGTGATTGTTTGCAGGTCGATGCGTTCGATCTGGTGGGATTGCCCATGATCGAGAACGCCCTGGCCGGATTCAACACACCCCTCGTCCGCTATAGCCAGGTACTACTACTAATCCAAGTAGTCTGTTTCGTGTTCTCTGCTCCTCGGTTCCTGTTGCTAATGCTTGTATGTGTCCGATGCTACTAGAGTGGCATGGGGAAGACGTGCACCATGTGGGGCCCTCTCGGCGCCATGGGGCGTCGTTCCTTGGGTTTTCCAGAACCTGTTCTCTCGAATCCAAAGAGTAAGGAGATTCTTCATCCACACTTTCTTGTTTGGTAAATTGTGAGGAGATTCTTCATAAACTTTGGTTTTTTTGTTTGGTAAACCAACAACGGTGTTTTCCTCTCACAAAAATCTTATTGAATCCAAAAACCAAAGACCAACCAAGTAAGGAGAATCCAAAGAGTAAGGAGATTCTTCGTCCACACTTTCTTTTTTGGTAAATTGTGAGTGATCTTGTTGACTTGACGTTGCTCCTTCCCTGTGTAGACGCGAGAGAGTTCTCCTGAGAAGCAGACGAGCTACCAATGCCGTTGCTCGTTCCTCGAGGTGTGCAGTAATTTGGTTGTTTTCAACTGAACCGTGTCAAGGAATTTGGAAATGGTTTCTAGAGCTCAAACCAGAAATAACATATATGATTCGTTTTTCCAACTTGTTGCTGGTACATAACGACCAGATCAATGATCTGTTGGAACCATCCTACGTAACTTGTAGGTACATTTTCAACAAGAAATTGCAGTTGCTATTGGTTTATGCAGATATCTCATCCAACTTCACTCTTTTAGATCAGAGAAAATGCTAGGAATGGCATCCATCAATCGAATCTTGATGAAGGTACAAGATAACATCCGGTTCATGTTGTTTTCTCTATGTTCCCGGACAGTGGATTCTCTGAGTTTGCCAAACTATTATTGTTATATGTAAAAAACAGGAAAATTGTGTATGTATCCAGTATATTATGATATTATTGTTGTCATGCAAGTAACCTTTATTTGGTATATCAGGTTGTCATCATAATCATGTTTTTATTCTAATATTATAATATGTGAACCATGATTTTTCAAAATCACCAAAGCCTATACATCATTTTGGTTGTTTAATTTGTCTTGTCCTAAATGTCACTGTAGCGTTAGCACGAGCAATACACTAGTTACAATATATTTGCAAAAAAAGATCCTAGAGAAAACCTTTACTTAATAATTATTAGACTTTGTTTTCGTTGTTCACAAAAAAATCATCTCTCCCTCCATGCATTGGATCCATGTGTGTGTGTGTTGTAAAGGACCTCTATTTAGATAAAAGGTACGTTTAGCGCCCAGACGTCCAGCCCTAGGCCCGCGTCCGGACGCAGCTCCGACGCCTACAACCGCTTCGCATCGGACGCCTCCCGTGCTCGCATCAGATCCCGCGCTAGCGAATCGCGTCCGGTCGCCCGCGACCGATCCCGCGTCAGTGACCGTGTCCGACCATCCGCGACTTGGTCCCCATCCCGGTTGCGCCCCGGACGTCAAGCCCGCCACGCTCCACCCCTCGCCGCGCCCCCGTCCTCCGCCGCACCCCTTCCCCCGTCCTAACGTCCCATCTCCTCTGCAACATCCGTTCGACAGTTGCAACATATGCAGTATACTATTGAAACATACTTGTATAGTCATTGCAACATCTAGATAAAACACATGAAACATGCATTTGAAACAAGTGAAACGTTTGGAACATACATTTGCAATATACGTCTAAAACAGATGAAACATGTGGAACATACACTTAAAACATATGTGTAGCCATTGCAACAAATGCAACATCAAGATGAAACACATGAAACATATAGATGAAACACGTGAAACATACGTCTGAAACAACTTAAACACTTTAAACATATACTTGCAATATACGTATATAGCCATTGCAACATACGCAATATACAGATGAAACACTTGAAACTTCTGAAACATACCTGAAACAAAATATAGCGCCACCGGCAGCCATGGCCTAACTAGTGGGGAACTGCGGTAGCCAGCAAGCAATGCTCGGGTGTAGTGGAGAGGGAGGATGGCGGCAGGCAAGCGGCTGGGCGTGGTGAAGAACGCTGCGCCGGAGCAGTCGCCGTGGGCCACGCCGCGTCGGCTCGAAGAACTCGGTGGCGAGTGGTGAGTGGTAGTGGGGAGACAGGAAAGCAGGCGGCGCCACTCGGGCGCGGTGCAGCACGCCACGGCATTGCGGGCGCGGCAGCGTCGTCGCGGTGGAGCAAGCCGCGGCGATTCGAGAAGAAGGTGAGAGCGACAATTTTTATTTTTATTTCCGTGCGGACTGCAGTA
The DNA here is from genome assembly GCA_904845875.1 of Miscanthus lutarioriparius. Taxonomy (NCBI): domain Eukaryota; kingdom Viridiplantae; phylum Streptophyta; class Magnoliopsida; order Poales; family Poaceae; genus Miscanthus; species Miscanthus lutarioriparius. The sequence continues at coordinate 72,454,042 of CAJGYO010000016.1, read as the reverse complement.
TTGCCTGTTGGACCTATCGGCGTCGAGGCACACCAATGCGTGTCCGGATGAAACGGACGACCCACGACATTATCGTCCCTCTCCTTTCGATCAATGTTTTGCAAAAAAAAAAATCACTACCTCAAATTTACAAATGAGTCCTCGTCGAACGTTGATATTGGGTGCAGAACTGCCGACTGGTCTGGAAAAAGGAGGGTCTCGGCAACGCGACCCGAGGAGAGAACGGCCCCCGTTGCGAAGTGTGGGTATAGATAGTGGGCTGCCAGTGAACGAGATGCATGGGCCGGGCGGCCTTGTTTACTCTCTTTCCGATTCGGTTGATGTGTGCCCAAAATCCACTCGACGCGGTGGAGTGGAAGCAAATAAATTTAGTCCCGCATAGGAAATTTTCTAACCTGCTGGCTCTGGCTAAAAATTAGCGCGTGAGCTCCCTAATCGCGGGGTCTGGTGGCGCGGACCTGTTACCCTAGGAATAAGGGGGTAAAGAGATGCCTTACCCGATCATCATCTCCTTTTGGTTTTTTGTGTTTTTATTTCTTTTTATTATGTGTTTTCGGTGTTTTTAGATTTACAATTTTTGTGCTTTTATTTATTTAGGGTGTTTCCAGATTTACATTAGAAAAGTTATGTGAGCCTCTTTTCCGACTTCATTTATTATTAATTCTTGTACTCATGTAACACGTGAATTATACTCCATCCGTCCTAAAATAATTACAATTATAAGGTTCAAAATTTGTCCTAGAAAAAATACAGAATGTAAGGAAGCGTGGGACCCATCCGTACAAATCTACCGTACCTCATATGTGCATGCTTCTGTGCACAAACCACAAGCCACCGCACTGTAAAAAAATAATAAAAATCAGCCACAATTGACTCGCCTCGTCTCATCCACTAGTTTCTCTCCCCCGTTGTTTCTTCCGCGTAGTACACTTGCACCGGTCGTACCCCATCGAAGGTCCTTGCGTCTCTGATTTTTACAGAAGTATGGGCATTTTCATAATTTCACACCTTGTATTGGTTTGTGTGCCCAACTCTTGAATTGCAGTTATTTTGGGACCGAGGGAGTAAATCAAATATCGGAAAACTTTTGAATCTGACGTGTTGTTCAAATGGCATCCAATCAAATCTAATCTATTTTCCTGCAGTTTTGCTACTTACCAACACGCAGTCGGCAATGCTACAACGTGGAGTGGAGATCTTCAGCTCCAACAATCCCTGTCTTGCCACATTTGAATATTCTCATCATGTTGTTGAATGTTGAGACTTGATATCGTCGTCCCATAAAAAACTTTGGAGCTTGCCTGCGGTCCATTTTTATGACACAAGGAACTTGCCTTAACGTTTTACTCGCAGATGGAAAAGATGTGCAGTTCCTGAAACTTTTATGCACAAGCTCAAGAGTACAAATATGCAATATGAAACAAACAAACTCGAACTGTTCGCAAATGGCTTCCAAATGCCCTTAACGTTAGTTTGGATGATCTCCTCGGACTTGTCCACGATTTCTCTGTTCTTCCTCTCACTATCTGAACATTGCGAGAAACAGCGTATCTGACTAACTGGTCGAAGTCGGATTTCAGTAGTAATGGGAAAACAGTAACAGTTTGTCTGCAGGAGCTAATTTGCTGCACGGGTGTAAACCAAGCTTATTCAACAATAATAGGAAACAGAAGCAGACCTGATGGCGTGATGTCAGGAGGACAGTAGCCATAAGAAATTAAACGCATACGCGGCTGAATTGATGTCTAACTGAACGACTGACATCACAGGTCACCGCAATTTCTTGCCCATACGTTGTTGTCTGAATTTTGGGACCATGTTAGGTGACTATTAGCCGATGGAAGGAACTGGACCTCAATGACTCAATGAAGGGTTACTGTCATGCTATCATGGAAGGCCCCAAGAAACAACGATCTGTACTCCCTCTGTTTCAAACTGTATGTCGTTGTCTTTTATAAACATAATGTATATCTAGATACATAGCAAAAGCTATGTAACTAAAAAAACTAGAACGACTTCCAATTTGAAACGGAGGGAGTACCATCTTCAGTTAGCTGATGCTGATGGCCTACCATGATATTGCAGGGTCTGTGTTTGATGGAGTCGAGCTTAGGCTCCAAGAAGCACAACCACGGAGCATTGGAGCCTTGGAGGTCGAGTGTTCTCAGCTTAATCAAGGCATCCTTTTCGATGACTTTGATAAATTTGTTGACATCTTATAAAAGAGAGAGAGAGAGATATCAGGTCTTCTTATCGCGTATACACCCATGAAATGTCCATCTTTACCCTCAACCAAAACATACCATTTCATATCTAAAAAAAACATACCATTGCATCAAAATATTATTCCCATTTAAAGTAAAAAATTAAATTATAAATTTGTTAATAAATGATTCATTGTCTTCAAATAGCTCACAAACCACAAGATAACATGGCAACTATTTCGAGTGGATTAAAAAACATTTACAATGGACCTTCCTAATTAAACAACAAAAATAGGAGACAATATTGGTATACAATAATTAACATGAGAATCATGTGATCCTACTCCATGCAAGTAAGCGGAATGGAAAAAATCGGTATTAATCGACCATATCAGAATGGCCAAAATTTCTACATATAATTAATTACAATATATACTCTATGTAATTAAATTTGCAAAAATCCTAGAGAAAATCCTTATTTATTACACTTTCATTTCATTGTTCACAAAAAAACATCTCTCTCTCCGTCCATGCATGGCTTGATCTAGAAACATCCCTATTATATTAATTAATTGACAATCTCCCGTAAATCCTATAAGAAGAAACATATCAAGACAAATCAACTATTGAATAACGTGAGCCTACTCAACGCTAGTAAGTTGGGCACAAATTTTTGCATTAATTTATATAAAAATGGGAAATAACCATCATGTCTCTCTTTAGATGAAAACTGTAATTATGAAACAAATATATAAGCAAACTTAAAAAATGCATTAGGGATGACATAATCTTAACTCCTAAAGCCAACTCCTTAAAAGATCTGTAGAGCAAAACCTTCCCTTTTATTTTTGCCATTTTCCCATCCCAGGAAGAAGATGGCTTTATAGGGGAGTATTTTTAGAGGCGGTTCTCACTTACCAACCTGCCTCTATTAATCTATTACCAAGGGCGGTTCACTAGAGACTGCCACCCCTAGGGAGCATTGGCCTAACACTAGTATAGAAACACCATCACAGTTGGGTTGGAACCCCACGTCACCGTTGATTTTGGCCATCGTTGGTGAAATATCAACGGTGATAGCCATGGTTATCACCGTCGGTTCAAAACTAGCAGAGGATCTCTTGTGCCTCTTTGCTGGAGGCTCATCGTCGTCGTCATCCTCCTCCTCCTCCTCCTCCTCGTCGCCGCCGCCCGCCGCCTCACCATAGAACCGCTCGCCTTTTGTCGTCCAGGGAGAACTAGGCGCACTGTCTTCATTTGAGCCCACCTAGCCGTCACTCTCCCATACTTCTGATCCTTCATCGCTTGAGGAGTCGTTGTTGGGCAGCTTGAATGTCGTGGTTCGAGTGGCATTTTGGTTCTATGTATACAAATTTGGAGTGGAGAAAGAAGAGTGCACGCTTTCAGACAGTAGATCACTTCTATTTGTACAGAATTGTGATTGCCTCTTTGGTTTCCCGGTGTCAAGGAGGATAAATGCTTGAGACACTCCACGGGCACAAAGTTTCGGGCATGTGAGACCGAATAGTCACGTTGCCTCACGAACACAAATGAGGAGAAATCAAAGAAGAGTCGATAAGGCCATGTGGACATCAATGCATCCTTCATCTCTTTCCTAGGCCGACACAAAAGGCCCCCACAATGCCCACAAACGGCGCCCACAGACCAACCCTGTTTACACCGCCAGTTCATCCTATGATTTGGCAATACAAACAATGTTCACCGCTGGGTAGAACAATGAATTTTCATCAGGCGCTGACATGTTCTTTCACAACCGGTCCAATACGAAGTGGTGCATAGGTTGTTCCAACCGGCGATGTACCCTACTTTCACCCCTGCTCGGCATATGGTCTAGCTGTGAAATCGACTCCGGTTATCAACGCCGGGTCATACACTGAGCTGGTGGTGATAACACTTTTCAGCACCGGTTGAAGAACTGGCTACTGTGCCCCTCGACCGTGGAACTGGTGGTGAAATATTATCACTGCTGGTTCTAGAAAAAAACTGCGATGATAAGGATACGAAGATGACCATTTCTGTAGCAGTGTAAGTGATCACCCTCCTAAAAATGGACTTCTAGAGATGGTTTGTGAGCTATAGTGTTCTCAGTCCTAGCTAAAGGTGGTTTGCTAAGTGAACCAACCCTAAGAAAAAGGGAGGTGATTGTAAAAATTATCTGTACTCTAGAGGTGGGGCAACACCTCATGTTTCATATAAAAAACTACATGATATGACATGTGCGTGCTCCGAAATTTGCTCCTATACAACACTAAGTATGCCAAAGTGTCTATCAGATATGACACAAACCTCCAGTCACGGATTTAGAACTACAACAAGCATCATGTTGTTCGTCGAAAGTCGGTGTGTGGATCTCCGGTGACTCGACCACTCAAAACACTCAGGGACATGGGTGATTTATCATGGTTCGGGCTTCTGAGCCCTACATCCAGCAATATGGTGTTCTTCGTGTTAGGAATGCTCAATCGAGAGTTCTTACAATGCAGAGAGAGATAGTGTGGTAGGGGATAGCGCGGTGCTATTCTATGGTTCTAGGTGAGATCGTCCGATCAATGAGTCTCGGGCTGATAGTCCCCTTCTATGGGAGCTCATTCCACCCGTTATATATACACAGAGGAGGGTGATAAGGACATGACACCTATGGATACGCCAATGAAAGTTAAAGACAAGGTGTGCTCGTTCCTATGTTTGCATAACGATAAAATTAAGAATTTGTTACTACCTAATATCGGTATTTCAAATGTGTTTAGGAATGATGGTGATGATGATAGAGTATGGATATGCCATGAACAAGACTGATCTTGGAATGTAAGCTCATCAAAGTCTAACATTCGGTTCGTCGGCAGCCCGACAGTGCTTCATTGTGAAGGCTATAACTCATCCATACGTTGTGCGATTGAGGTCAATGAGCACTTGATGGAAAGCTTATTTGACAAGATTTCAAATAGATCTGGTCCCACCTCAATATCACATTGGTAAGGTCTTCAAATCATCCATACATGCTGTCGCTGTTTTTGTCGGGTGCTACGACGTGGTCGCGGGCTTATTATTTACACTTGGGACCCAGGCTCAAGTCGGAGCATGCCCCAAGGAGATGGAGAACACACCAAGAAAGATTTTGGACGTCCTCCTCCTTGCCCACCACTTTAGGAGGCCAGCAAGGGCGTCCAAGCCAAGCCGGAGGCCAAGTCCAACTTCAGTTCGAGTCTGCCTCGGCCTTCCGGAACAGTCTGTAATAAAACGGACTCTCAAGACGCATACGGACTCCATTTTCGACGATCCACATATGGATGAAAACATAATTTCATAATCTAATCAATGGCTTTGGTTTGAGATCCAAATTCCACCGGAGTCAACGGGAATCATCGAAACAATTTAGCGTCCAGAATCTGTCAGGGTGTTGCATCATTGTCTTTGGTCCGTTGGCCATGTATCGTCTTTGAACCCGTTAGGGCGCGTTTAGGGGGTGTGATGACCCTAACACCTTATAATCAGTAGTCTCCGCCCTCATTAAGGTTTGGGTTTTGCTTTAGATCAATCTGTTATTGAACAGTCGCCGTTATCGGTTGTGAAACCCCAACTTCGAGTGCTTAATCATTCATCTGCAATTGTCACTTCAATTGAGTTGCGCTTTATCTTGTTCTTGCTTGTGTTCTTCGATTCGCAGCATAGATTAGCCTTCTTGGCGAGGTCAACCGGATTGTGACACGGTTGATAATCAGGGGAGACGTGGTGCTAAGGTTGCAGGGTTTGGGTCTTTGTGATCTGAAGCCGGATCAGTGTGTCGCTCCTGACCAAATCGATAGTTATTTTAAACCTGAGAAGATCGGGAAACCCGTCCCCATTAGAGGGCATATAGGAGTACAAAATCAGGTGGTTTCTCTAGGGTTTCTCGCCTTATGCTCCTGTCTCCTTCCGCTTGACATCATCGGATACTTTTTTGTCGTGTAGAAGGGGGGCGACAATGTCGCAAGCACTCCCTGACATCCCTGCTGCAGTCTGACGCTTGACCGCCAGGCGCTAACTGCCACAGCGGAGCCTTCCCTGAGTGAGCCTTCTCCTGGCTTCCTTGGTATGCAAGGATCCTCCCGCTGTCTGGAGGGGCTGTTGAGCGTGCCTAGGACACCCCCCCCCCCGTTCCGCAGGTTTGGGGGGCTCCTTTGTCTTGATGCGTCATGTTCCGTGGGTGACCCTGCCGCGGAATGCTGCTTTAGCGCCTGTCAGGCCCTGAGCGCCTAATAGACTATGGAGCTAGCTTCTAGCCTTTGCTAGGGACAGTTGTTGGCCCCGAGCCAAGGTTGGGATGGTGTAAGTGTTATGGCTCGGCTGGGGCTCCCCTTAGGCCAAGAATCCTCGCGTCCTAGCCGAGCCCCCGAGCTCCGAGCGATGGCGATGACTACCTTCTCAGGCTCACTTCTCAGATATCAAGGACTTCCTCAGGGGAGGGCCATTTAAAAAAAAACTCGACCTGCGAGGGGCAAGCCGCCCCCCGGGCATTAAACGTAAGAAGAAGGCCTTCTCACACAGGCCGAGAAAAACCCCGACACTGGGAGACGTAACCCGTGAGATGGATCGTCTCCTTTAAACCAGTGCTTTGGCACTCGGGACCGGCGAGGGGATTTTTTTAACCCCCAGCCTGAAATTCGCTCCACTGGGAGTCGAACTCAGGACCTGGAGGGTGCCGCCGGAGTGACTAGCATATCTCAGTTAACCAACTAGACTAGCCATCCTTTGGCGGGGAGGGCAATTTACGGGCTACCAAGCTATCCCTTTCCTATCAGTGGTTGCATGCAAACGCACCCGATGGGTGTAGCTCCCGAGCCCCTGGCCAATTCAGAGAGCCCTTCATGGCCTGTCGTGGGTCACACGACTCGGCTCGGTGCTTGGCTCGGTGCTAGTTCATCGCTCGGTGACCCACCCCCTCATGCTGCACGTTACGACGGCCAGGGCGCTCCGCACGCTCGGGCTAAAGACCACCGGTGGTCCCATCGCGCAAGACGACATAGTGTCAACGGAAGCACCACATCTCTCTCTTTAGTCTTAACATAAATCGTGTGTGTAGGGTAACTAAGAGAATATATTACTCCCTGACAAAACAAGGAAAGAAAAAGGTTTAGCACGCTAAGAGGCAAGGCATCGGCACGCAAGGTGGTTATCAGCTTCGCTTTGCCTTTGAGGTGCATGCTTGTACAGCTAGCGCACCGGATACGTTGTGACATTGTCTGTCCTAGCTTAGCCTCTCCTTATTATATATATAAACCTGTGTTCCTGAGCTGCTGTATAGTAACAATTAGTGGCTGAGTTCGATCGATCGATGGGTGATGCCCACGGTGACCTTCAAATCGGTGGAGCCCAAGCGAGGGCCCGACTAGTCCTTCGGGGCCCGCCGGCTCTAGGCCTCTGTGAGGCGCCCTTCTTACCTAGCCTGTCGTGGGTCACGTGACTCGGCTCGGTGCTAGTTCATCGCTCGGTGACCCACCCCCTCATGCTGCACGTTACGACGGCCAGGGCGCTCCGCGCGCTCGGGCTAAAGACCGCCGGTGGTCCCATCGCGCAAGATGACATAGTGTCCACGGAAGCACCACATCTCTCTCTTTAGTCTTAACATAAATCGTGTGTGTAGGGTAACTAAGAGAATATATTACTCCCTGACGAAACAAGGAAAGAAAAAGGTTTAGCACGCTAAGAGGCAAAGCATCGGCACGCAAGGTGGGAATCAGCTTCGCTTTGCCTTTGAGGTGAATGCTTGTACAGCTAGCGCACCGGATACGTTGTGACATTGTCTGTCCTAGCTTAGCCTTTCCTTATTATATATATAAACCTGTGTTCCTGAGTTGTTGTATGGTAACAATTAGTGGCTGAGTTCGATCGATCGATCGAGATCGAGCTCAAACATTCCCAGGCCCAGCCAGGCAGCCATGGAGTTCGCATTTGGGCTGACCAAGACGGTGGTTGAGGCGACCGTGAGCAAGGCCAAGTCGGCGATAGAGGAGGAGGAGAGGCTCAAGGAAGAGGTGCAGCACGACCTGGAGTTCATCACGGCCGAGTTCCAGATGATGCAGTCCTTCCTCAACAATGCCGGCAACAGGGATCGTGCCGGCGAAAGTGAAGTGGCGCGGACCTGGCTGAGGCTGCTCCGCGACCTAGCCTTCGACGTGGAGGATTGGGTCGAGTTCGTCGCCCACATGGACAAGGTGGGGTCGACGGGGGCGTTGTGCCGCCGCCTGATGCAGGCCTGCCCGTGCCTGGCACAGTCGCAGGACCTGGACGTGGCGGCCGCCGCCGCCGAAATAAAGCTGCTCAAGGCCAGGGTCGAGAATGTAAGCCAGAGGAGCAAGCGCTATAACATCATCCCCAGCAGCGATTCCTCCTCGTCCGGCGCCGGCGGCTCCCGCTCCATCTCCAACAAGCCTGCTGCCACTGCCACTGCCATGCCGGCAGAGCAGATGGTGGCCGGCGCCGCCGTCAGCCCGTTGGCGTTCGGCATCCTTCGCAAGGCGTGGGAGGCCGCTGGGAAGCCATGTGCCATGCTCAACCTCCAGAAGATCATCGCCACTGACGGCGGCCATGAGCTCCAGGTCATCTCGGTTTGGGGAAGTACAGGAGGTGACCTTGGGATGACCAGCACTATCAGGGAGGCATACTGCGACACACACATCGGCCAAGAATTCAGAGCTCGCGCCTGGGTGAAGCTGGCGCATCCATTTAACCTCCACGACTTCCTCGACAGCTTGCTGACACAGCTTCTTCGCAAGAGCTCTCACCACCACGGAGATGGAGATGCAGCCGGAGTGGGCTTCCGGCCGGCAAGGGTAAGCACGGAAGACGACGACGACGGCCTCATGGGCCCTGTTCGCTTCTTGTCTAATCCGTCTTTTCGGCTCGTTTTTTTAATCGAAATAGTATTTTTCTCTCACAACAAATCAGTCATAACAATATTTTGACTTATTTTTTCAGCGAAACGAACGAACCATGAAGCAACTACTCATGAAAGAAGTATCTCGTCGTCCTCGAAGATGTGTCCACTGTGGTACAGTGGGATGCCATCAAAATGTACCTGCCGGACTGTAAGAACGGCAGCCGGATCATCGTATCTACCCATGACATAGGGATGGCATTTATGTGCACCGGCAAGCCCTACCTAGTGTCGGAGCTCAGGCGGTTTCCTGATGGCCATTCTCTCTGCGCCTTCTTCAGAAAGGTAAACCTGCAGGCACAATATACATAAATTGCTAATATATTATACTACTCTCTCTGCCATTGTTTACTCTTTTTTTTTGCGATATCCAGACACTCACAAGTCACGAGACACGCACACTCACCACTATGAACACACATATACAAACAGGGACAGAGCCGGCATTTGACCATAGGGGAGGGGGGGCATTTTGGTATACCAATGATAACCACATATGATAAAATATGCGTGCATTCATACACATATAAGTATATTGAGTTAGGAAGAGTATAAATAATAACCAAATCAATATTTGTTTTGCGATACAAAAGAAAGTTAAAAGTCTAAAATGATAATGAAAATTATAGCAAAAAAAAAAAAAAACCCTAAGTCTCTAATCTCTACCCAACTAATATAATTCATAGAAAAAAATCATTGTAATAACTGGAATAAAAGAGAGGGGAAAGATAAAGCACTAATAATTAACGTCATAACTAGCTAATTGCTCGTATATTATGCAGATCAACTAAGATATTGTGTAGGAAAAACTATAACAATAATAACAAGAATAAAATAGAGGGAGAAGATAACATAAATATTAGACATAAATCATATAGATATCAATAAAGACTAACACAAAGAAGAGATGATAAATAAATACAACACTAATTAGTAATTTTTATTAGCTAATTAAGGGGTTATGTAGTGGGGCACTAGGGAGGTTGGGGTGTGTGGGCCCCCCTGGCCCCCCTTCCCTCCATCCCTGCATACAAACCCCACCTCTATGAGCATCTTCGAAGACTGGGCCGATAAATCCTTAAAAATCATAGCATGAGCCTCTTTTTATATATATATTACATATGCAGTATTTTTTACTGTATTTTTAGACAAGAAAACAAAATTTCAGCCTCTACCATCCAAAAATGGTACACTATTTTTTGACTGTATAAGTTGATAGTTTGATAACAAATAATTAGTAGTTGAATTACTTGTGTTTGTTTCTCCATCGATCGACTTGTCCTCCTACACGGATTAGAATCTTAGAACGTATAAGTCTGTGGATATGTTTAGTACCTACCACTAATTAAAACTGCTTCTCTCTACCCTAGTACCTAACACTAATTAAAACTGCTTCTCTCTACCCCCTCCCCTCTTTCTAACACAATATCATCAAGTCAGATGATCTATAATGTCTGTTCGCTTGTGATAAATTTATAAATATTTAACTTATATGCTTTTATAACCTATATCCATTCGTTTGCATTGCACATCCTATTTGTCCAGTGAAAACATTAGACTAAGTTATATCAGCTCTTGTTGCAAGCCATATGTTGTACATGACGTCACATATCCAAATTTAGGCTTTGAATTTTTTAATATTATTAGTACAGTAACTTTTTTATTCAAATGTTAAGTTGAAACTATATGAATTGTTTATTGTACCATACATTCAAGACTGTCATTTTGTATTTATTAAATAAAAAATATTATGGGCCCTAAATTGCACTCTTAGCTACTACTTTGGCATCAGTAGCCATCAGTAGCTAAGAGTAACAAGAGCTCCGCGCAACAACGAAGTAATGCTACTGGATGCAAACTCACAAAGAAAATGCACTACGTCTCTCCAATCTCACTTTAGATTAATAACAAGTCAAGCAAGGTGAGTGGAGTGCGTTTTGAACTTTTGATCACTAAGGATGCACAAGTATCAGCCAAGGGTGCCAAAAAGTCGTCACAAAATGGCTGGCCACCCTTCTATTTATAAGCCACTCAAAGAGACTAGGTGGGGTTTCTGCAGGGTCACCGGAAAACTCGGTGACCACCAAAGAATGGATTTTGCTATCCAATGGTTATCCAACAGATATATTCAAACGGTCATATAGCCGTTGGAGTACCCTTTACTCTAGTGCCTCTCCACTCCACCTCAGCGCTCTCGGGAAATCAATAGCAAAGGAACACCCCATGAGTACTTCCTCCAGTGCTCCCCAGAGACACCACCAGAGAAATTCAGTGGGTCTGGGAGCTTACTGGATAGAAGTCCAGTAAGGTTCTGGACACCACCGGAAAAGTCTGGAATCCCAACCTCTACACCGAAGAATGTGTTGCTTCTGTTTGAATTTTCCTACATCACTCCGATCGCCACCACATGTCCATCCAACCTGGGAGCCTAAGCTCCGGTGGTACTGCCCTAGGGGCACCCGAGAAATCCGATGACCCACCAGCCAATACATTAAGTCATTTTTTCGCGGGGCCTATAGTGGGGAGCCTTTGCTCCGGTGCTTCCCCACCAGGGGCAACGGATAAATCTGATGAGTGCAGAGGCCCTATGCTAAGCCCTTCTCTCAAATGCTTTCCAAACTTTGTTAACTCTAAATGTGTTCCACAAGAACACTAACACCTTAAGTATTTGAGTTAGTATTTTCAGAATATTTCCAAACCACTTGCTTCATCACCATGTCACTAGGTTGACTAATGTATATGCAAAGTTAGTTCAAACCTAGTGGCACAAGATAACTGTAGTTACTTTAGAGATCCCCTTTTAGTAGTATGGTTATTTATATTTAAACCCGACCGTACACTCTATTGCACATTGGCCGGTGAAGCAAAACCCCTATTATTGCATATACCTTTTGCTTCGGGCTTGTTTCCATCTCCTCTTCTCTCCAATGTTGAGCTCTTGCTTGTTGTAGTAAGCATCATCTTCACCATCTCCTAGTCTTGCTCAATTCCATGTGTTTGACCTTGCATAATTATCTCATTGAAAACATTAGTCCATTAGTTATCACTCAATTACCAAAACCAAACTAAGGCTTTCAACATGTCTCAGAAAGATTAATGCGGATCGTTTGAGATTATTTTCTAACCGCAAAGGTTACGCTATATTATTTTTCATAATGGCATATGGGTAACTTAGATGAAGATAATGGGGTTTGCTTTGTTATTTTTATAATGACATATGTGAGACACCGATTTATGGGTTTACTTTAATTTAGATTTTTTCTAGTGTGTATTGTGAGGATTAACGTCGATGCTCCAAAAAGATTCTCCAATTAGTAATAGTATGGTATGGATTTATCATCACTAAAAATTGGATCCTATATGTGTTACCTCTGCCCAAAGATTGGGTTACATGAAATTTACTCTGCGAAAAACACACGTTCATTATTCTAAAAAATTATCAAAACAGTTCTAGTAACAGGAAAAGGCATGTTGTAGTATATAAAAACACAATTAATTGAGTGTACTTGGAGAGATAAAAAAGAAGTGAGATTGTTGGTTTTGAGTAATGCAGTTCTGATTGTACATGTAAGTTTAGATAAATAATTTCTAGCTGAACTTGGTCCATGTACATCCATTTTTTGAAATCAATATGGCCATTTGGAAAAAGGAAAGAAAATATTTGCACATGCCAAAGTCTTTTTGGAGTGTGTGTGTGTGGGGGGGGGGGTGTTTAAAAAGTAGAACTTTGAGCATATAAATACATGCATATAGGCATACTTTTTTATTTGAGTTGGTCCATTATATCATGTATTCATGTGAAATTGGGTGTGTGTGATGTTATGTTATTAATTCAAGGCACTCCTTGCAGATTTACTTTCTTTGCTATGCATCATCTCGGGTTACTTTCTTACTTGCAGGCACGGGAGAGTCCCATTGACATCAACAAATTTATACAGGCAATAACATGTCCAAGTGTAGTCTCTGTGTGGGGTAGATCTCGCACCAAATCTATCGTTGTCGACACAGTTTACCGCGACATAATAATGCTGCATAATAATAAGCAGGAAGAAGAACACGATGGCAGACTGATGAAATTCAAATTTGAAACGTATGGATGGGTCCACGTGCCGGATTATTGGTTCGATTTGAGGCTCATATCTCGGCAGTTATATCTTGATCTTTGTTCATATGGTGGTTCAGCATACAATGATGAAACCAAGCATGCTAATGAGACAGTCGATGCTATAGAAGAGGCAGCCCTAATTCAGAAGTGCTGTGAGTTTCTGCGTGAAAAGGACTGCCTCGTTGTTATTGACGGTCTGCGGTACACAAAGGACTGGGATTTGTTCAGAAAGACGTTCTTATCTAAGCCTATAAAAGGCTGCATCATTATCATTACAAATGAAGAAAATGTTGCAAAACATTGTGCAGATTCTAAAGATCGAGTATTCAACATCAAAGACGATCCAGAAGCCAGCGCGGCCCAGGTAAATATATTGCCTGTCATCCCAATGTTTATTAATTTTTCCTAATACACACGTACAGTAAAAGTATGATGATTCCATCCTGGATTGCACTCTAACTCTCTAAATAAACTCTCTAGATTTTCTCCATCAGAAAGGAAAAGGCACGTACCTGGACTAAGACAGCTGAAATTGTTGAGAGCAATCAACGACTGGCTTTAGACTTTTCCTTGCTTCTACAAGATCCTGGTGGAGTTGTGTCCATCAAAGACGATCCAGAAGCCAGCGCGGCCGAGGTAAATATATTGCCTGTCATCCCAATGTTTATTAATTTTTCCTAATACACACGTACAGTATAAGTATGATGATTCCATCCTGGATTGCACTCTAACTCTCTAAATAAACTCTCTAGATTTTCTCCATCAGAAAGGAAAAGGCACGTACCTGGACTAAGACAGCTGAAATTGTTGAGAGCCATCAACAATTGGCTTTAGGCTTTTCCATGCTTCTACAAGAACCTGGTGGAGTTGTGTCGGTTTGGGGTTTTACTGGTGTTGGCAAGAAATACCTGGTCAGAACAAGCTACTACCATCATATGCTTCGTTCATGGGGGCAGCTGTTCACAGTCAACAGCCAACCTATATGGTTGAACATTCGAAAGGAAGAAAATCATGGAGACGAATTCACCGCATTCAGCTGGGTCCATGTACCGTGTCCATTCAGTTTGATGACATTCTCTCGGCGCTTACTGATGGATTTCTATTCAGATGACCTTCAAGCCATGGAAGCTGCTGCAGTTGGCATCATGCAAGGCCAAGACCTATATGAAGAGTGTCGCAAGATTCTGCGCGCGAAGAAATATTTCATTGTCATTGACGGGCTACAGTCCACGGATGAATGGGACACGATAAAGCAGGAATTCTTCCCCCGACGCGTTGATGGTTGTGTTGTTGTCATTACACATGAAGCAAAGGTGGCCAGGCATTGTCAAGTTGATGAAACACGACGAGTCAACGTCAGAGCCTTTCAAGCTGATGAAGCCCGTAATCTCTTCATGAAGGTTCGTTGTTTACCATCCTGGCTTATTGTAGTTATCTATAGTAGTTCTAGCAGTCGAGCTAATAATTTCCTTGCCTTTTTGCATCCATGCATGTGAGTAAAAAATATAAGTCTCTCTTAACATTTTATAGATGTATATATGTCAGCTAATTATTTATTTTGACATTTTATAATAATAAGTGATTCTGCCAATTGAAAAAAAAAATTATACATGTTTCTCTCTGAGAACGGGAGAATCACTACCAAATGGTCTAGGGACGATTCAGAAACAGAAACAAAATCGTTTTATGGATTCTACTAGAAACCATTGAAATCTATTTGCTGTTTAGAACCAAATCCTAGAAACATTTCTTCGAGAAACTGAATCCCCATCAACAAGCTGAGCTAGCGCATCCAACGTTTTTGATATAGGAAATATACTATTTTACAATTTAATTCACTCCAGTTTTCAATCTTCAACTAGAAAATTGTTCCTTTTCGCTGGCAACTAGTAAAACCATCAACATTTCAACCTTTGCTCAAATTTAGGGTTGTTTTGGGTAGTGTGGCGCTAATATGGCGACATGGCTAAGGATAAAAAAGTTTTTCATAGTTAATCCACATATGTCTAAGAAACATATAAAAATTGCACACACATTAAAGAGTATGTATAACCTGAATATAATTTTATATTTAAGATAAAGTATATGTTTCTTACAAAAAAATAAACTAAGATAAAAGATAATGTCTATTACTCAAACTTTAATTACCTCTAGAAAAATTGATTTATGTTTTTATTACTCATATATGCATTTGTTAGTCTTTTTAGAATTGTTTAAAGAATTATGCTAATTTTCTAAATTAAGCCATGGTTTCCTACATTTGGTAGTAATTAGTATTCACTTTAAAGTGTTTCATAAATGTTCGGTTTCATTTAGGATTATTCAGAACCTAATAAATTTGGTATATAGAGTAGATTAAAGTTCCATTAGCATGATAAAAGAGTATAGTTTAGGGTTTACATGCTCACATTTTGTTCTACATCATTTTACATATAAAAATTTTACTTGGGTTACAAAATGGACTATCTTATTTTTTTTCCTTATATGAATTTTTAAAATTTAAATACTAATTCAGTCGTTGGTCACATGTCACCAAATTTCTTTAAATTTGAGAGAATGGTGAAAAATTAATGTCACATGCTATGCTACCTAAAATATGTTATGTCTGAGAGTGCTTAACCATCTAGCATTCGCTAAGATCGTAACATGTAGATCGAATATCTAGGTACATAAATGATAAGCATCCCCAAAACGTTATCATTTATCATGTCCCCCAAGTGTAAGGTACTTCCTCCGGTTCTATAAAGCAAGTCGTTTTGAGGTTGTCTTAAGTCAAACATTTTAAACTTTGACTACAAATAACTTCTTTTGGGTTGAGTTTGGATGATAAAGGACCCATAAAAAATATTTACTATAAAGGCAAAAAGATACGATCAAAGTTGAGGCAGGTTAAATTTTAATATTTGTTACAGTGTGGCCCCACTTGATCTAGACTACTCCCTCTATTTATAAATATATAATGTTTAGGTCAACCTAATTACCTTGCCATAAACATCATATATTAAAAAATACTTCATCCATTTCAAATTATAAGTCATTCCAACTTTCTTGGAGAGTCAAAGCATCTCAAGTTTGATAAATTTATATATTAAAATAATAATATTTATGATATCAACTAAGTATCATTAGATTATTCATTAATTATATTTTCATAGTATACCTATTGATGTCATAAATGTTTGTAATTATTTCTATAATTTTAGTAAACTTGAGATATTTTGACTCTCCAAAAAAGTTAGAATGACTTATAATTTGGAATGGATGGAGTATATAAGAGGGCAAGGGGTATGACAAATAGGGGCAAATCTAGGGTGGGGGCTGCGTGGTCCAGCCACCTACTACTTTACTTTGGCATTTTTCTATAAAATATAACATATGTGAGTAATTTAGATGCAAATTTAGAGGTTACTTTATCTTATTTTGATAATGACAAATGTGGGTATTTTAGACCTCGATTTGATAATTTCTTTATGTTACTTTTGTAATGGCATATGATTGTGATCCAAATGTAAATTTATTTGTTATTTTTAAATTATCTTTCAAAAATGGCATTGTGGGTTTGGATGCTAATTTATGGGTTCTTTAAGTTACTTTTATAATGGGAGTGATTTTGTTCCTAGTTTAAGGGATTACCTTAAATTGTTTTCATAATGGTGGGTGGTTGTAATTTAGATGCCAATTTTTTCATGTTAAAATGCTAGATTAAGTTCTTACAATGGGAGAGACGATGGTAGGAGAGAGCTAGCAAAGTGATCTAGGGTTTCGTCGACCCCCTCCCCCCTCTACATGAGCCCCTGGCCAACCTTGTGCACCGGAAGGCCCTGGGGAGTAGAAGGAGAGTGGGTTCGTAGAGGTTTTCTAGGGTTTCACGTCCTTAATCCTCGGTTGGTGGTGGCAGCGAGCGTCGTTCCTCGTCTTTGGTTATGGCCGACGGTAAACACCCTACTCCAAAATCTACTTAAATGGTGGTGACGGCGAGCGTCGTTCCTCGTCTTTGGTTATGGCCGACGGTAAACACCCTACTCCAAAATCTACTTAAATGGCCTAGCTCCGCACATGGAACGGGACCGCATACGCATAGCACCTCTCTTACACTTCCGTCCATGCTTCGTGTAAAAGGGTTAACCCGGAGGTGCTACATTTGAAACGACAAGGATTATAAGTTAACTCTAACCCTCATAAACTTCCAAGATGGTACTAAACCCACCAACAACACATATGCAACATGGGCCAACAACACAACTACTAGAAGCTTTTAAATGGTCTGGGGTGTTACATTGATCCTCTTAAGGGCTGACGCCCTCGGCAGCTCACCACATACGCAGCAGATGCTCAAAACCACTTCTTGGTACACCCCTCCATATAGATGTCTAAACAGGCTAGGCCCGCTCGTGCCCCGGCTCGGGCCCGGACCGAAAAAGCATGGCCCAGGACCAGTGTGGCATGGTCGGCCTCGTGCCCATGCCTGGGCAACCACACCGACACATAGTGCCAGCCTAGGCATGGCACGGTTTTGGGTCGACACAATGCGACCCGGTTATTTCTAACTGTTGGATTTCCTTTGGATGAATCGCAGCCGTTGGGTTACAAACCCTAGCTATAAAACCAATTCCCAAACACCTATGAGTTCCCCGTCTCACAACGTCACTCCCCTATCTGACTCCCTCCTTCCCTCCTGCGGCTTCGACCGCCGCTCCCGTTTTTCCACTCCCTCCTGATGCATCTCCTCGCGGCTTCCTTCAACAGCGATGGCACAGAGCATTGCAGTGGTTCGGGACCGGCGAGACGCAGTGGTTGCGGTGCCGATGGCGCAGCACAACAACGATTCATTTGCTCCCCAGGTCGACGGCAACGTGGAGCGCGACGACAACGCGCGGTGGGCCAGAGCGAGACGGGCACTGTGGACCGCCGTGCCCAGTGGCATGGCACAACATGGTTCAAAGTGTCGTGCCTATGCATGACCTAGGCACGGTGGCATAACACAACACGACAACGTCGCCGTGCCTGGTAGTATCGTGCCTTGTCGTGCCATGCCAAACCGTGCCAGGGCCGGGCCACTTGTTTGGACATCTATACCTCTCTGCGGACACATGCAACAAGGGTTGATGCTCTGAATACCATATGTAAACACCCCATGTCCAAAATCTACTTATATGGCCCAGCTCCGCACATGGAACGGGTCTGCATACGCGTAGCACCTCTCTTACACTTTCATCCTCGCTTTCGAACCTCTTTTACAATTTTATCCTCGCTTCATGTAAAAGGGTTAACCCAGATGTGCTACATTTGAAATGACAAGGATTATAAGCCGACCCTCAACCTACTAAACTTCCAAGCTGGTATTAAACCCACCAATCACACTCCACATGGGCCAACAACACAACTACTATAGGCTTCTAACGGGCTGGGGTGTTACACAACGTTAAACCATTTTTGACACCCTTTGTAGGAGCCTGGAGGTCATTGTTAGAAACCGGAGTTGTTGTTGTGCCTTACCTAGGCTCCTCATCCTCGTGGCATCCGTTGCACAGCAAGGACGTGGCAGCATGTAGGGAGAGGTTGACCATCGGGCTCGGGGCACACCGATGAAGTGGCCACGCACCGTCCTTGTCGCATTGCATAGTGCCCCGGGCATGACATAGCCTCGCAAGGGCGGGGACAAAGCTCCGATAGGGCCCGACGCCCTGCGACTCAGCCCGCGTGTCGAGGAAGATTCCTCACATCAGTCAAGGCGAGAAGCTCGGCTAGGGTAGTACAGCGGTGGTCATGGACATCCTTGGCCTGCTGCCACCTTCCAAGATCGGGAACTTCCTGGGTTTCACCAAGCCCCTAGACGCGGGAGACTTGGTCGTGGCCCTGCTCCTTAAGCCTACTTCTCGGAGGCCTGGGCCTCTTATCGGGGTGGGCCATCTCAGGCCCAGCAAGCTTTTGCAATAGTCCATAGTGTGCGCGCGAGAGCACATGATGGGTGTAGCCCCCCGAGCCCCTGGCTGATTAGGATTGTCAGTGAGGGGGTTAATCGCACTGTCATGGAGCTAATTCAAGGATTTTGGTAACCTCCTGTTAGGTACTCAAAAGTAAGGCAGTAGCCATTATTATTTATATGCACCATCTAAAAATCTGGACGTTGAGACTAGGGCCACACTATGCTTATAAGATCCTAAAGATTATTATACTAGCTAGAAAAAAAGAGGAGTTACCTTAATTCTAGAAATAATTTCAATATTGAAGTTACCATCATTTCCAAATTGAATTTGTACATATCTGCAAAGTGATTTATTTCTGAATTGTAGGTTGTGTGGAAGAATAAGCAACTGAATCGGGATGAGATGAAACTTTCTAAACGTATCTTGTCC
This sequence comes from Miscanthus lutarioriparius, assembly GCA_904845875.1. Classification (NCBI taxonomy): domain Eukaryota; kingdom Viridiplantae; phylum Streptophyta; class Magnoliopsida; order Poales; family Poaceae; genus Miscanthus; species Miscanthus lutarioriparius. The sequence continues at coordinate 72,434,443 of CAJGYO010000016.1, read as the reverse complement.
AAGTGTGGCGGGCTCCCAAAAATAATAAATGCTATAGGAGAACACTGCAGCAGGTCATCCACAGATCAGTTGAAGCATATAAATGTTGACTTTATGGGCAGTTTGGAGAGCAACGACCCAGAATTCCATAGGCTAAGGGGTCTATTTTCAAGGATGAAGAACTACTTTGATTATGATTTCTCAGATACACTGAAGCCATGCATCTTCTATCTGTCAGTCTTCCCAGTAGACCACAACATCAGGTGGAGGCGTTTGCTAAGGCGGTGGATTGCAGAGGGTTACTGCAGGGACAAAGCTTCTACAACTGTAGAGGAGGAGGGGAAAATGTTGTTGTCCGAGCTCATCAACTTGAGCATAATCCAGGTCCAGCATACACCCGCAAGATCCTTGAACTCAACGGTTTCTTCCGTGAATACCTCGTCTCAAGGCCAATGGAAGGTAACCTTGTTTTCACGCTGAAAGGGAAATGCAGCGTGAACTCACAACGCGCAGGACAACACTTGACTATAAGGAGCAACTGGGACAGAGACAAGATTGTCTTTGAGAACATCAACTTCTCAAAGCTTCGGTCTCTGACAGTGTCTGGGGAGTGGAGGTCATTCTTCATCTCCGACAATAACAACATGAGGTTGCTTCGGGTGCTGGATCTGGAGAACTCGTCAGGTGTGACAGATGATGACCTTGAGCAGATTGTGAAGCTACTGCGTCGGCTTAAATTCCTCTCCCTGCGAGGATGCAGGGAGATCACATGTCTGCCGGATTCATTGGGTGGCCTGAGGCAGCTTCATACTTTGGATATCAGATACACTTCCATACTTGTGCTGCCGCTTGCTATCATCAAGCTGGAGAAGCTGCAATACATCAATGCTGGCACCACTGAACCATGGGATCTGACAAGCCCACCAGAAGCAGCAAGTGAAGACTGGGCATCAACATCACCAGAAGAACAGAGTCTACAAGTACCAGCGGCAGATGAGGCTGGGACGACATCAACACCACCGTCGTGGAGCAGCAGGGCACGTCAGTTGGTATCTGGCCGCTGCTTGGCAGCCAACAAGTTCCACAGGCACCAGCAAGGTCATCATGATGGCAGTATCAAGGTCCCTGCAGGGATTGGGAAGCTGACGGCCTTACAGGCCCTCGGTGTTGTCAATGTGAGTGGCGCAGGCAGGAAGGCTGTCTCCAAAGAACTAAAGAAGCTCACCCAGCTGCGTAAGCTCAGGGTGTCTGGCATCAGAAAGGAAAACTATCAGGAGTTGTTTTCTGCCATCTCAGGTCATGCCCATCTGGAGTCCTTGTCAGTGCGACTTGAAAAGGATCAGGAGGGTGGTTTTTGCTGTTTGGACGGCATCTCCGAGCACCAGAGGCCTAGGTACCTGAAGAGCCTGAAGATGTATGGGCATGTCCACAAATTGCCCACCTGGATGAAGCAGCTTGACCGTCTCAGTAAGGTTGATCTTGAGATGACCATAACAGAGCAACAGGGCACATGTTTCTATGAGCAATTGCCAACTCAAATTATCCAAGGACGTATCAGTGTCAAGGCAGTTGAAATGGGTCAAGTCAATTTTGGGGCTCCAGAGGACTCTCGTCGTTATCCCTACTGGGACAAACAATTCCAGGTCTTCAAGATCGACTGCACCTCCAGGTTACAGGTGACTTTTACAGATGATTACATAACACGCTCTGTTGAGCTGCTTGTGGTTCACTTCTCTAGTGGGTCGTCCTTGACGATTTCTGGGCTAGAGCATCTAGATAAGCTCAAGGAAGTGTGGCTCAAGGGTTCCTACAGATTAGAACTCTGGCAACAGTTGAAGCAGCAACTTTCCAAGCATCCTAACAAACCTGTCTTGAAGCCAGAGCAGCCAAGTTTCGCCTGATCAATGCTACGGGTAGCACGAGCCTGCAGCTATTGTCCACGCATGGCCAGCAGTGTTCGTTTGCTGGCCCGTCCTTCTCTGCTAGTAGCCAAGCCAAGCTCCTAAATCATGCTTGCTTCTTTCATTTATTTGTAATAATGAGAAATAGTGTGTGTTTGTGTGCCCTGTATATATTCCTCTTATTCAGCCTGTTCGCTGGTTGGTTTCTAGGCTGATAAGTCCGGCTGGTGCTGATTTGTTGTGAGAGGAAAACACTGTTGGCTGGCTGATAAGCCCTGGCTGAAACCAACAAGCGAACAGGCTGATTGTGTCTTGGGCTGCCTTCATCCCCCCCCTTTATTATTATTTATTATTCGTGCTATTGCTACTTGCCAAAGGAACTATAAGAACCTGTATTGTTGTCTTTGTGTTTGTTTGTTTTCATATCATGTTATTTTTTTCTTTTCATTTCGTAACACATTCTCTATATATATTCTAGGATGAGCCATGAATCCATGATTCCACTGCAACCATCAGACATTCATGCTCCCCATCCCTCTATCTTTGTTCCGCTAGCAGTCCTACCTCTGGTACAACTTAAATCTGGTATTTGTGCTAAAAATAGTCAGCTAATTTCCCACTTCGCATTCTGTATCTATGGCTGGAACTGGAAGCATTTGTTTGTGAATGGGAGTATGCACTATGCCTATGCACAGTTTACACGCCGACAGCAACGTATGCCCTCCTACTGGTCCATTAGCCTACACGCCCGCAGTGCAATCTGTTGTCCTAAACATCATCCATTCATCCTCTGACTTTGATGATGACCGGAGGACTGAAAAAAAAAAGTATGGCGAAGTAATCTGTAGTACCTCTCGATTTGCTGTTTCCATTAGACTCCGTTTTGCCCTCTCCCTCCCTGCGTCGTGGCGTCACAGCTCAATGGCCGTGTGGAGCCTGCTTGCCAGCCGCCGCTCACATCGCGGTCCTAGGCGCAGCACGCCCTGCGCTGTTGCCGGTACGCACGCCGTCGCAGCCGTCGGCGCCGCCGTAGCCTCGTAGCCCGTAGGCCGTAGCGATTCAGGGCAGGGGAAACGCACGCCGCGCGCTGTGGGCTGGTGGACTCGGTCATGGGCTAGGCTTGGCTTGGCTTCTTGGGCCGTGCATCGAACTAAAAAGTCGGATTCCTTTTCGCGCGCATCCAACCTTTGAGTTATCTTTTTCTGCCACTGATTCAGTTTCCCATCCAGCTTGGCCTGCAAGAAGCACAACCCTGGAGTTGGACTGTTGGAATAGATGTACTCCCTCCGTTTTATTGAGATTCATATCTAGAATTGTATTCTTTTCGAGACAGACGGAGAGGGGTAGATAGATGGGAGAATTATGTATTTGGCACTGAAACAAATCAGTCTTCCGCATTTGGCACTAAAAAAATTTGAACTTTCTTATTTGGCCCCAAGTTGAAATTTTCTTCCCTAGATAGCACTACCGTCCATTTGGGCTAGTAACGGCGTCAAGTGGTGGTAAAATGACATGAATGCCCTTCTTTGTAGCAGAAATACATGATGCCAAATAGGGAAATAATAGATGGACAGGTTGTCAAATAAGAAAATTATAAATATCACAAATATATTGTGAACTAAAACATGGGATTTTGATAATCGAAGCCTGCAAATAAATAAATAATAAATTTCAAATTCTAAGGCAAGAGCAGGTCTCACTGGGTAGGCTTAGCAGGGAGGATTTGCCTGTCTAGTTAGCTTAGTCGTAAATTTTTTGATGCGGTTTAGCAGCTCGCTCATCTCGATTTAGTCAGTCCTATATTCTTGTCGAGATCATCATAAGACATGAAGACAACAAAAAAAAAGGCGTACCCGGTCAGAGAGAGCTCCGCTACATAAGAGATGCAGGAAAAGGTGTTAGTGGCAAGCCTTACCCTCACTTTGTGCAATGCGAGGAGACAGCGACTCGACTCGGACCTTCCCCTTCACAAAGCGGTAAGAGACTCTACCGCTTGCACCAGGCTCGCCCTTCCACATGAAGACAACAACAAACAGATATTTCTCCACAAATGCTTAGAATAGTACAGGTTTGAGCATCTTGTGTCACAGCTAGCACCTTACCTTGGGTCTGAATCACTCCTACTTATTCCTGATCTCTCAATACTTCAATTCTCTTCCTAGTCATGTGATTTTATTTGTACGTTTAGAGAGCTAGTAAACCATGGGAGGCATAGTATCAATATCATTTCCCTTCATTTACAAATGCACCCCCAATAATGCTTGTCAATATCTATGTTTCTGTCTTACAAATTTTCAGCTTTACGATCTTGATCAAGGGCCTGATTCTATGATTCCAGACAACAATAGTATCACATTTTTATGATTCTTATGTTTAAGATTGTATATGATTGGGATCTTACGTGGACTCCAACCCAACTTATAATCTACGACTGGACAACCTTAACGACAATGCAATCCTTCAATCAACACATGGCAGACCCAATTCAACATTCCAAACCCCAAACGAACATATTCGAGATGTTCTGGTAATTCTTACTTGTGCATACAGTACTTGTACTCCTGGCCTCGAACATAGTCCAACTCCCCTTCCTCAAGCTGCACAAGGCAGCCAAGCAAAAAAATCAGTAAATCAAGTATATCGCAGCTGCTGAAACCCCACATCCTGATGCCACCACTCACTGGATCGCCGCCGTATATGAGGTCGTAGCACTCCAGCGAGAGGCAGCGCAGCACGCAGTTGTCCTTCTCCGTCGGCGAGGACCTGCACACCCAGCCCCACAGCCCGCTGCGGTATGGCAGAGAGAAACCACCGTCAGAACTCAGAAGCATCGCGTCAGATGCGTTCCACTGAACAGAAAACAAGCAGAGAACTCATCATCCTAACACGTACTTCTCGACGTCGGTGTAGCAGGCCTCTTTCTTCTGCCGGATCTCGTTGTCCTGCGCACGGAGTTCGGTAAGCGCGATGAGATGGATAGAGACTAGAAGAGGCGGACGGAGGAGAGAAGGCAGGGTCAGGCCAGGCGGGGAGACGTACTGAGATGGGGCGGCGGTGGAGACGACGAGGAGAGCGAGGGTGAGTACTAGGAGATAGCAGACGGAGGGGAATCGCCGTGGATTCCGGATCCAAGAACATGCCCCCACAGCTGCCCTGTGGCCTGTGCGCCGGGAGCCGCCGCCGCGCCTCCTCTGCCACGCTGCTGGCTGGCCGGAGGGGCCGCGCCGCCTCCGCCACGCTGCGGGCTGGCCGGAGCGTCGGCCCCGCCGCCGCGACCGCGCCACGGCCTGGCTCTGCCGGGTGAGGTCGCCCCGCCAGAGGGCACGCGCAGCTGGTGCTGGGCGCCGCCGGCCGCAACATCCTCTGCTCCATCATCCTCTCCTCCTCCTTCGGTGTTTTTTTTTCGGGGAAGAAGGTCACGGACTCACGGAGACGGAAGCGTCCGGGAGAATTTGGATGCGTGAGTAACAGGGTACGTTGGTCGCATTAACAACAACAACGACGACAACAACAAAACAACAACAACAAACTAACACGATCAAAATAGTCAACTAATAAATGAATAGATGAAATAGAAGATAGTGTCATCTATGGAAGAAAATTTTAACTCGACATCAGATAAGAAAGTTTAAATTTTTAAATGTCAAATACGAAAGACCGATTTATTTCAGTGCCAAATACAAAAGGAGGAGAGACATGGCCTACATTAGTAGCGGACCGAAGTAGATTTGATTATGGGCCACCTGACCTAACTTGATCGGCGTTGGATTGGATTCGGGTCATGATTTTCGATACATGATCCGACCTAATCAAAAAAAAAAGACTCAAGGTAGAAAATTGAAAAAAAAAAGAGAAATAGGTCTGGTTAACCCAACCCATGGGTCAAAGATTTTGATTCGACATTTTCTCCTGGCCATACTTGAACCCAATCTAACCTGATGTTTGATTAGACCAAGATATCATGTTAGGACTTAGCATTCACTATTGCAGGCTACCATTGTTGTTTGTCTTGTCTATGCGTGTATTCTTTGCTATATCCTACTTATGTGTTTTATGGCTTTTATACCACGAAATGTAATAATTAATTAACTAAAATCTTCTAACGATATTAAGAAAAATGACGTTAGTATTGATATAAAATCAAATGTTGATTATTTTTAATAAATATCATCGTGCTATTGAAACTTTAGTGTCCGCTGTTGCACTTGCTATCCGTTACCACATCACTACCCGCTATTTGATTATCTTGCATGATGCTGCGAGCAGGATGCTGGTCGGCCCAGCTACCAAAACCCAAACGGCCCATGGGTGTTCGTGCTCTTCCTTCTTCGCGTCTCGTGTCCAACAAGCAACAATGCCATGCGCACTCGCGGTTGACACTTGACAGCCGCTGACCGATGATCTGGTCGACGGTTGGATGCAAGCGCAAGCGACTACACACATCAATGCTGCAACAATGGAATGTACACCCCTCGGCTCTTGGAAAATTTCAGCATTTTACTTAATGGCTGTTCTTTTTCTTTTCTTTTTTGCTAGAAAAAAATCTCCGCTTTCTTATGCAACAAAGTGAATAATTCTTCGTACATCAAATAAGTTTAAAGCCTGTGCGTGCCCGCCAAAACAGAAAATATTTGGATCACCAACGAACTTCTTTATAGGCATTACATTCACAATCAAGAATGCAGAAGAGCTGTATATCATTTTATTAAAGAAAGAAATACATCAAGATGTATCAGCACAAAGGTTGTTTATTTTTATCATAAAAACTTGGTTTTAAGTTTACTGGAGTTTGCCAAACATGAAATTTGACCAAAAATACCAATTTATCTACCACACGCACCTGACATAAGAACAATTATTTGCAGTAGTTTGTTCCCATTCGTTTATTCAGGTGCTAGTACATGGAGTCGAGGTAGAGATAAAATCATGTACAGTTTGGCAGTACAGAGAGTGCAGATCCTGATATTTCCAGGTTCAGCAATATCTGCACCTATGCCTGCTGCTATGTTTAGGCTGTGTTTAGTTGGAGGGAAAGTTGGAATTTCGATACTGTAGCACTTTCGTTTTTATTTGGCAAATAGTGTTCAATTATGGATTAATTAGCATCAAAACGTTCGTCTCGCGATTTCCAACCAAACTGTGCAATTAGTTTTTTTTTTCCGTCTACATTTACTGTTCCATACATGTATCGCAAGATTCAATGTGACATGTACTGTAGCACTTTTTTGGAAGTATTTTTGGAACTGAACACGCGCTTACATATTCACTTGTTGCAGTGATCTTGACTTGATATATTAACCTAAACCAGACTATTGTCACATTTCACAACATATGTTGCGACAGGTCAGCGAATGAGGACTACATCAATCTAACCTTGTTCAGTAGCACCCGATAGGGCGTCTTGTCTGAACATTCTTGCCAGCCAATCTTTTGTTGGAAATGCATTGGAGTGGGAAAGGATGTTGTACAGTTTCAGACATTCCCCGGAGGAGTTCATCCACCATCTCACACATGAGGTGCTCAAGGATGCCATGCTCTATCTCGGGAACAACATTTGCACCATCCCGAGCTGGCCATTCCATGTTCTTGAGATCTTCCTCAACCAGCCGACAGATTGGCTGCCAGATACCAGACACTTCTGGCGTGATCACCTCGTCTTCGTTCACCACTCTCCTGTTCCTCCTCTCCCTATCTGAACATCTTGAGACATGGCAGGAGCTTCTTGGAGGAGACAGGTTGTCCAACTGGAAGAAATCTGGATGCAGCTTCCTCCTTGAGTTCCGCTGTTCCAGTATCGTCTGAGGTTCATCTGCAGTAAGTGGATACAGTAACAGCGCTGTCAGTAGAAGGAAGAAACAGCTCGTTTGCGGCATACTAGTTGATGTATCTGACTAAAAGTCTGAAACAATTGACAAAACACTGCAGTTTGCCGTTCTTACATATGGTGATCCGTACTGGTTTGTGATGCCTTTTCCTTTTGCGTTTTATGAATTTTTGGACCATGTCAAGTGACCATTATCTAGAGTGTTTGATAGGACTAGATTTCTGTGAGGAAGAGTTACTATCATGAACATCTTTTCCCTTTGTCCCACAGCTTTTACAGCATTCAGGGCCAGAGCATGAAGAGATGAAGTGACATGAAAATGAGGTTTCAGAAATTTGGATTACACCGCCTTGGAGACTGATTAGATCAACAGCTAGAAGAAGTGCTTCATAATTGAGCTTAAAACATGGACCACACACACACAAAAAATGCTTATGGCAGTTATTGTCGACAAAATTGACTGTACAAGCCTGACAGGTTGTTGGAAATGAGCTGCGGTTCTGACAGGATGTGGTTTATTTTCATCTCTTGTAGACTTTGATGCTACAAATTGACAGATTGCTGGAGATGAACCACAATTCTCATGTGGATTTCTGAACGTTTTTGTAGCTTGACAGATTGTTGGAGATGAACAGCAATTCTGATATGAAGTTGAGGAAGCGAGCAAGACGAACCTGAGGTAGCCGAGCAGGGCTCTGCGTGCTCCACCTCTTCCAAGGAAGACGAGGTGGTGGTGGTGGTGGTGGACGACTCGTCATGCGCCTCCAGCACGGACACCGGGCTCGAGTGGTGCGCGTCGCACTCCGGGGCCGGCGTCCTCCTGCGGAGGACGACGCGGCCGGCCGACTCCGCCTCGTCGTCGGCGAACCGCAGCCTGCGGCAGCGCCCGTTCCTCCTCTGCTTACTCCCGGGCGCGTCCGACCTGACCCTCCCGCCGCGCCTCGAGGCCGTGGCCTCGGCGGCGGCGAGCAGGAAGTCGAGCTCCTCCCTGACGTCTCGCTCCCGCTCCGGGTCCTGGTCCTCGGGGCTGAAGCTGAGGAGCAAGAACTCGTCGCTCTCCTGCCTGAGGTACGCCGGCCTCTCCCGCAGCGACGCGGACGCGCGGACCACCCGCGGCTGCGGCTGCTGCTGCTGCTGCGTGTCCCGGTCCCACTCCCAGGGGCTCGGCGACCCCTCCGCCGAGCTCGCGGAGCGGCTCCGCCGCAGCGGGGGCGTCCGCTGGGGCTGGGGCTGGGGCTGGGGCTGGGCGTGCGCGTGCGGCGCCTCGGGCGGCATCGCGTCCAGGCCCATGAGCCGGGCCACAATGCAGGGGCTCCTCGGCGGCTCCTCCGTCTCCGGCGTGGACGCGTGGCGTGCCGCGGCGGCGGAACCGGGACGGTCGTCGGCGCTGCCGCCGGCGCTGTGTGCGCACAGGAGGCGGCGCAGGAAGTCGAGCGCGAACGTCGAGGACGACGCCAGCTTCGCCATGCGAGCGGCTCGGCCGCTCGTCGACTGGGTGCGCGCGCGCGGGCGGGCGGGCTGATCTTGCTCGGCACGGGGGAGTGGAGTGGAGTGGGAAGAATCAAGGAGATGGTGGCTGCTGGCCTACTGCTGGTTTCAACTGGACTCTTTGAACTGGGAACGGAGGGAAAACAGAGGACGAAGGAAGAAGCAACCTGCAATGCGAGCAGATGGAATGGATGGAAGGAAGGCGAGTCTTCGCTTCACCTTCACGCTTGTTGAAGAACGTGGTGGAAAGCTTTGGAAGCCATGCGTGGGTTTGCGCGATGATTGGAGGATTAATCTCACTCTCGTCCTTCTACTGTCTGAGATGATTGAAGGATTACGGCTAATTTTAAATATAAATACCACGTACTAGCTGTTGCCTGGTACTAGTGTGTTGTATTGTATCATGTGAAGAGTGTCATTTTAATTGTCGTCAATGAAATTTTAAATTCGACTAAATTCATGTAAAGAATATTTAGGGTCTATTTGGTTGGCTTCTAAAATCTGTCAAGCTAAAGATTTAGCAACCAAAAGTTATCCAAAGTTGAAAAAAATAAATATTTGCAACATGTTGGCAAAATTTGGCAACAAACCAAATAGAGACAAAAAAAAAACTTAGCTTGCCCAAGTTTTGCCAACTAAAATTTGGCTATCAACCGGTTAGGCTCTAATATTTGATATACTAAATAAATATCAGTAGATTTACTATGAAATATTTTTCATAGCATTAGCTGCTAATAGCTGATAGCTAATATTAGCTAGACAACTATCAGCCGATTTAGCCCAACTAGGAAGATAGTTGTTAAGTTCGATATCAGTTAACAATTAACTGGATCCGTTTGGATCCAAAGAAACTAATTATTAGCGGCTAACTATTAGCTCTATTGATCCAAACAGGGTCTAAATCTATTTGGTGTCGTAGATGCTAATAATCTCCTTTGCAAAATTTGATCAAGATTTAGATAGTTTAACTTAGAACCAATATAACTACGTACACTGCGCATGTACAAAATTTTTCGCAAAAAATATGTATGGTTTGGATTTCTCTCATCAAAATAATAGTAATGTGCATTAGTTGACAAATAATATACTCCATCCGTCCTAAGAAGAATGCAGTTCTCACTTTCCGATGAATCACATATCTTTAAACTTGATAAAAGTTATACAAACATTTATGATACCGAATAAGTACCATTAGATCATGCATGTATTTCAAAATTTAGACTTTATTATGACTTGGCCAACAATTAGTCTAATCATAACAAATGTTTATATGAAGAAAAAAAAATTGTTACATTGGAGGTGTGTTTAGAAGGGCGTTCCAATGATCTGTTTTTGTTGCAATAATTTGTATATCATAAGAGAAATTATCCGTCAAAGTATGATTTGAAAAACCATACCAAGCGAAATCTCATATGATGGAATGGAGGGAGCAGAGTAGTTGAAAGTCTAGAAGATGGCATAGCTTGGATAGGACCTTAACAATCACCTAGGTGTCTGCCACAAACGAGCCAAAGCCGGTTGAGATTTTGATAACCTGGATCTGAATTGCTCGAGAGGCAGAACGAGCCATCCCCAAAGCATTTGTAGGCCGGCTTATAGCTAAATTGAACTTTGATGATGCCTTTTGCAACGGGCGGTGGACTTGCTACTACTAAAGCAGAGGATGACCGGAGGAGACAAATCGCAAAATGTGTTGGAGGAGAGTCCAGTGCGAAAGGCGCAAAGCAAAGGTTTCCCGTGTGTGTGGTGTTGTGGGCGGGCGGGCACTCCGTTTGAAAACACACACAAGACACAGACGCGCGAGGTTACCGACGGTAATGGGCTTGTGTGTACTAGAGTTAACTGCGGGGGCTTCGGGGCCCTGGTCCGCGCTGTTAATTCGGATTTGATTTGACGAAAAGCCAGAGCCTGGTGGGCCTGTGCCTGCTACCCACCCCTACCCCACACGAGACTTCTTCGCCGGCGCTTCGGGGCCCACGAGCAGTAGCGTGTTCGTTTGAAACACACGCCGAGGGAGGGTCATGGTCGGGGGCCCAGCCCGAGCACGACCGTCGTCTCGTCCAGGTCCATCCAGCCTTTGATGGAGTGATTGATGGATGGGTGTCAAGACACGCGAGGTCAGGTCAGCAGTCAGCTTCTGCGTCTGCTGCATGGCCGGGCCTGTCCCTGCCCTGCCCTGCCCTGCCTCCTGGAAAGTACAGGTCTGGGCTCTTCTCTCTGGCCTCTGCCAATGCCAGACTCGCAGTGGCGCAGTGGCAGGCTGCTCTGCTGCTGCTGCTGTTCGTCCGGATCGGTCTCCCGTCCGGCCCTCGTTTAGACAGAGGGCGTAAAGTTTCAGCGTGCTACGGGTGTCAAATGAGATGTTTAATAAAAAAATAAATTAAAGAATTCATCGGTAAACAGAGGGACGAGTTTATTAAAACTAATTAATACACCATTAGCACATTTGTTACTGTAGCACTTTATTGTCTAGTCATGAACTAATTAGGTTTAAAAAAATCGTCTCGCAAAGTAGTCGTAATCTATGTAATTAGTTATTTTTAAAATCTATATTTATTACTCTATGCACGTGTCAAACGTTCGATGAAATATGACGTAAACTTTCTAGGGAGGAACTAAACCAGCCCTCAACCCCAACCCGTGTTCCCTGTCCTACGACACTCCAAACGGCTTTTTTTACTGTTCCACGCACGCGCGCCCATAGCCGACGCTCGAGGCCGGGCGGGGAGGCGAACCGGACGAACAGCATGAGCCGCCTGCGAACGCGCAGGGGACGGACGATGGAGTGTAGTAGCCACCGATAGAGTGCTACGTGGATGCGGAAATAAAAAAATGGAATCATCCATGTGTGTGCAAAGTTTGAGCTTGAGCAAAAACTTTAGCAGCTTTGACTCATGCGCATAGTCAAATACCTTTCAGGCATCGGATTCTTCCATGACAAAAGAAAAAACAAGACCAAGTTATTTCAATCAATTTCAGAGAAGCAGCAGGAATATAACAGAACCAAATGTTGCGCACAAGATTGAAGCAGAGAAGCTCCCATCCCGCCTTTTTTCCGGTCCTCGCGCTCTTTTCCCTCTCGTACAGGGCACAACAAGCAAGTGGGTACGTCTTGTGCAATTGGGCCGTGGCTCGGTGGATGCTCGTCTCGCGCACGGCCGCCGTCGTTCCATGGCCAGGGAACGGCCGGCGCTGCTGTTTCTACGCCTCTCGTCTCTGACATAGAAGCATGTAGTATGTTAGGATCTTATTCCCTCCCCAGCTTCTTCGCAAGCGTGATGAAATGGTACTTTCCATTGAGACTGACTTGATCCACTTCGTCCTTGCTGGTATACTGAATCGCGACTCCGGCATTCGTCAGCTCCAAATTTCCAAGGGCATGTACAGAGTTGTTCAGATCGAACGGAAGCATAAATACGCTCTCATGAAAGTTCAACTAGAACCAGAGTCGATTTTCACCGAAGAAGAGCACGCATCTGCTCTAGTGCTCAGCCCAAAGTGCCTCTATCCAACCTGAGCATGAACAACAACACAAAACATGACAGAAAAGCAGATATAGGGACACAAGCGGAGCAGGCTTGTTCACGAACCCTGCTTGCATCCCTAAGCAGTTCCCACGGCTCATGGTCACGGACTCACGATGAAATTGATCATGTACGTATTGAAGAACTATGAATTTATATAACTTTTATGTGACACAACAGCCAACTGATCTGAGATGGTGCAAGAGATTGATTATTAACCATTCACAGATCATCAATTTGTTGGTTCGGATTCTCTACCAAGGTGGCATGAGATTCCAACAGGAAAAAAAAATCTGAAAACTGGAAAACCTTAATCTTGTTCACAAAAAAAAAAGGAAAACCTTAATGTACATCATCCATGCCAGAATATACAAACACAACCACTTGTCTAAAACCTACTAGTAATGTTACCAATGGAAGAAACGATAAGTCATGCACAACAGGCGTTATAACCCCACCTTATAGCAACACTGAATGCACTCTTAGTTGCAATGCTTTTCTTATTGGGATTAACCATGGGACTTACAAAGTACAGATGCACAACTGGCGCCAAGGACAGCCAACTCAGGTAGATACACCTGTATTGCCTATATACCCATCAGATTGTTTTGACTCCTTACAGCAAGGTGGTAAGAAATCAGAAGTCGTGCACTTAAGTGTCCAACATAGCAGCTGCACAAATGGTGCATGCAAAACTCAGATTTCCAGTACCTGCTCACGAACTCAGATAACTGATGCAGCCCTGAAATCACTGCTGCAACACAATTAAATTCACATTGTCCAAAAGCCAAGAAAAGAGACATAGTCGCAACGCAAAGTGCTATGAATTTAAATAGTTCCATCACCAGACAATCAGTAAGTCCCAAACAGTTGTCTCACAGCAAAGTGAACTGACATGTCCTAAAAGCTCATCCCACTACATAAACTCAGAAATGCAACATGCAAACATCACGAAACGCTTCCTGGTTGATTCAGAAGCCCATGCACAAGCAGCTTGAGATTGTCATGCACCTAAGCATTATCTCCTGGCCCCTCGGTCGTAGAAGAGACATCTGTTACTGCAGAAATGTAAAAAAGAATTGAGAACAAAATCAGCAGGTTGATGAATGCATTGCCCATAAGTAGAAACAACATTGTACGACGAATCTGCTTGTCATGTGGGGCCGAACCTATGCCAGGCGCCACAGGGCACGGGACGTGCGCCGAGCCGGCGAACGCGCCGCGGCGCGCGCGCAGAGCGCGTCCAGGGAGCCACAGGGCCAAGTCAACAATAGTGGCTAGAATTAGGCATAATAAGATTAGTTTCTATTTTAAGTTAGTTGCTATTTCTGTTCCTAAGATTGAGGAGATTTGTTACTCCCGTAGTCAGGGGCCGCCGGCCATATAGGCTGTAATCAGAGATTGAGAATAGGCAAGCAATCAGTTCCAAACAAACCTCTCTCTCCCTTGCATTTCCTAAGCCTGCGGCAGAGGGGCAAAACCTCGCCGGAGAAGACGGATCGCGACTACGAACTGCGTAGTCGAGGTCGTGCTATCCTTGGGTTTGACGCCCTTGACAACCTGGTATCACGTTCCTCTCGATCCTCTACTCCACGCGACGCTGCCGCGCCGTCGACGTCTGTTGCCCACGCCGCCACCACCGCCGCCGCCGTCCCAGACACCAACTCCACCACATCCTACCAAGCCGCTGCCATGGGGGACGATCTCAAGTCCACCCTGGAGACCCTCGCCAAGACCCTGGCCTCCCTGCAATCTTCATCCGACGCCACGACCAAGGCGATCGAGGCCAACACGCAGGCCATCGCGGCCCTGTCCGTTGCTCGGACTACCGAGAAGCCTTCCACGGAATCATCGGGGACACCCGTACCAGATCGGCCGCCGAAGCACTGGCGCCCGGAGTTTCCCAAGTACGATGGCAAGACCGATCCGCTCGCCTTCATCAATCGATGCGAGTCATTCTTCATCCATCAACACGTCATCCCGGCGGAACGCACGTGGATGGCTAACGTATCTGTCTGCGGGGACGGGCGCGCAAGCGCGTGGTACATGCACGTCCAGGACAACGAGGGTACGCCCGGCGTGGGAGCGTTCAAGGAACTCCTCAACCTCCGCTCACGGGCCCCGCTCCGCTCTCGTGCCGCTATTCGAGCTCTCGGCGTGCCGCCGCCGACGAGCACCGTGGGCGACTACCAAGATCGGTTCCAGGCCCTGCTTCCCCGCGCCGGTCGTCTCGAGGAAGCCCAATGAGTCTGTTGTTCACCGGGGGCCTCTCCCGCCGCTTTCGACCTCCAGTCCAGCAGCCAGGCCGACATCCACAGAAGAGGCCATGAGTCTCGCCGCCTTGATTCGAGCTCATGGAGCCTACACTGTTCTCGGCCACGACATCCAGCGGCATGGCGTACTCGACGCCGCCCCGACCATCGGCCAAGCCCGTCGTCAGCCGGCACCGACCCGTCATCACCGTCGAGGGTCGCCCGGTCAGCGGCTCTCGAGCCCAGCCGAGGAGGCCGCGCGCCGCCCGGGTCAGGCTACAACTGTGATGAGAAAATCTGACCGCTCCCACAACAAGGTATGCAAACGGTTGTTTTTTTGTGGAGGGTGGTGCAAGCGAAGAAGACGACGCCACGGTGGAGGATGACACCGACGCGGGCGCCTGTCGAGGCGCCCGTATTCTCCTTTACGGTGCGGTGGTTGGCATCCGGTGGGCAACCCGATCTGCTCCAAGTGGCGCTTCGGTGCCGCCTCCTCGTCGCCACTGGTGGACACGGGCTCCACCCACAACTTCATCGGTGAGGGCGCGCGCTCGCGCGCGGCCGCTTTGCCCGTCCGGCCGCGTCCACGGCTCCGCTGCGACGGTGGCGAGCAGGGAGAAGGTTTCTGTCCGGGTGTCTTTGCGGCGGCACCGATCACCATCGAGGGCATGGCGTTCGACGTCGACCTTTACGTCATGCCCTCGCCGGCCACGACATGGTCTTCGGGCACTCGGTGGATGGCCCACTGGGCACCACCATCGCCTGGGACGTGACCACGGGTACCGTGTCCTTCCAACATCAAGGGCGCACCGTCTCGTGGCAGAGCTTACCCCGCGTCGGTTGCGGCCGATGCCACGCCGTCGGCGACCAGGGACGAGCCTCGTTGTTGCGCCACCGGGTCGTCCTCCAAAGACTCTCGGCGCCCACGACGGAGCTCGCCTCCTCGGCGGCCTCTGGGCTCCTTCGGCAGCGTCTTCGCGAGCCACGGGGCCTGCCACCACCACGGGGCCGCGACCACGCCATCCACCTCTTGCCAGGCGCCCCGCCCGTCGCCGTGCGTCCCTACCGCTACCCGGTGGCGCACAAGGATGAACTTGAGCGGCAGTGTGCCGTCATGATGGAGCAGGGCCTCATTCGCCGGAGCACGTCGGCGTTTCGTCCCCCGTCCTGTTGGTCAAAAAAGCCGACGGTTCGTGGCGGTTCTGCGTCGACTTCTGAGGCCCTCAGCGCCATCACCGTCAGGGCGCCTACCGATCCCGGTGGTGGGCGGCTCTTTGGACGGTATGCGCACGGCGCCAAGTTCTTCACCAAGCTTGATCTGCGCTCGGGCTATCATCAAGTCCGGATCTTGGTGAAGACGTCCCCAAGGCGGCGTTAGGACGCACGATGGTCTCTACGAGTTCTTGGTCATGCCATTCGGTACGTACAGCGCCCCGGCGACGTTCCAAGCACTAATGAACGACATCCTTCGCATATATCTTCGCCGTTTTGTCCTTGTGTTTTTCGACGATATTCTCATCTACAGCAACACCTGGGCAGACCATCTGAGGCACATCCGGGCGGTGCTCCTCCTGCTGCGTCAGCATCGCCTATTCGTCAAGCGCTCAAAGTGCGCTTTCGGCGTCAGCTCCATCTCCTACCTGGGCCACATCATCGGCGCGACGGGCGTGTCCATGGACCCGGCCAAGGTGCTGTTGTCGTGGATGGGCGCAGAATCGCAGCGTTCGGCCGCGCCGTCCGGGCTTCACGGGGCTCGCGGGCTATTACCGCAAGTTCGTCCACGACTACGGGACCATCGCCGCCCCCCTCACCGCGCTGACCAAGAAGGAGGGGTTCCGGTGGTCCGACGAGGCGGCGACTGCGTTCCACGCCCTCAAGCACGCCGTCACCACGGCCCCGGTTCTGGCGCTACCCGACTTCGCCAAGCCATTCGTCGTCGAGTGCGACGCCTCTACGCATGGGTTCGGCGCGGTACTCCTGCAGGACAAGCACCCGCTGGCGTTTTTCAGCCGCCCCGTCGCGCCGCGCCAAGCGGGAGTTGATCGGCCTCGTCCTCGCCATCCGCCACTGGCGGCCGTATCTGTGGGGGCGTACGTTCGTGGTGAGGACGGACCACTACAGCCTCAAGTACCTGCTCGATCAACGCCTGGCGACCATCCCCCAACACCATTGGGTGGGCAAGCTCCTCGGCTTCGACTTCTCGGTGGAGTACAAGTCGGGCGCCTCCAACGTGGTGGCCGATGCCCTCTCGCGCCGCGACACGGACGAGGGTGCCGTCTTGGCACTGTCGGCGCCACGGTTCGACTACATCGAGCGGTTGCGGGCAGCCCAGACCACGGAGCCTGCTCTCGTGGCCCTCCGCGACGCCATCCAGGCCGGCACCCGCAGCGCGCCGTGGGCGCTTCGCGACGGGATGGTGATGTTCGACTCCCGGCTATACATTCCGCCATCGTCACCATTGCTCCACGAGATCCTGGCGGCAATCCACAACGACGGACATGAAGGCGTGCAGCGTACCCTGCACAGGCTGCGCCGCGATTTCCACTCTCCCGCCATGCGCCGGGTGGTTCAGGAGTTCGTCCGGGCGTGCGACACATGCCAGCGCAACAAGTCTGAGCATTTGCACCCGGGCGGCCTGCTTCTTCCCCTGCCGGTTCCAACTACGGTGTGGGCCGACATTGGCCTCGACTTCGTGGAAGCTCTGCCCCGTGTGGGTGGGAAGACAGTGATCCTCACCGTCGTCGACCGGTTCAGCAAGTACTGTCATTTCATCCCTTTGGCTCACCCCTACACAGCTGAATCAGTGGCTCAGGCGTTCTACGCGGACATTGTGCGCCTCCACGGCATACCCCAGTCCATGGTGTCGGACCGGGATCCGGTGTTCACGTCATCCTTCTGGCGCGAGTTGATGCGGCTGACCGGTACAAAGATGCACATGACGACGGCCTTCCACCCACAATCTGATGGCCAGACGGAGGCCGCCAACAAGGTCATCGTCATGTACCTGCGGTGCTTCACCGGCGACCGACCTCGGCAGTGGGTTCGGTGGCTCCCGTGGGCGGAATACATCTACAATACCGCCTATCAGACATCTCTCCGCGACACGCCGTTCCGGGTGGTATACGGGCGCGACCCGCCGATCATCAGGTCCTACGAGCCCGGCGAGACGCGCGTGGCGGCCGTCGCTCGCTCCATGGCGGACCGTGACGAGTTCTCGGCGGCGTGCGCGCTACCGGCTAGAGCGCAGCCCAGCGCGGCGCACAAGAAGTACTACGACGAAAAGGCCACCGTGCGGTGTCCTACGAGGCGGGCGACTCGTTCTCTCCTGCGCCTCCATCACCGCGCCCAAGATCGCGCCCCAAGTGTCCAAGGCAAGCTCAAGCCCGCTGCCGGGCCCTACCGCGTCGTCGAGGTGATCAACCCCGTCGCCGTCCGCCTCGAGCTCCCGCCTCGCGCCAAGCTCCACGACGTGTTCCACGTGAGGCCTCCTCGGGAAGTTCGTGGGAGCTGCGCCGCCACCATCGCCTCCCGGATCGCTGCGGTCCCACCACGGTGCCATTGAGCCCGAGCGAGCGCCGCCCGTTCTCGGCTAGCTCGGGGCGTTCGCCAAGTTCTGGTCCCCTTTGGAAGGGGAATCGGTTGCGTCCGCCACATGGGAAGACACTGGACACCTTCAGGAGGCGTTACGGCGTTCCGGCTCGAGGACGAGTGGCTCTCGAGAGGAGAGATGTCATGTGGGGCGAACCTATGCCAGGCGCCACAGGGGCACGGGACGGCGCCGAAGCCGTGCGAAAGCGCCAGCATGGCTGTGTGCAGAAAGCGTCGAGGGAGCCCACAGGCCAAGTCAACAATAGTGGCTAGAATTAGGCATAATAAGATTAGTTTCTATTTTAAGTTAGTTGCTATTTACATTTCCTAAGATTGAGGAGATTTGTTACTCCCGTAGTCGAGGGGCGCCCGACCATATATAGTATGTAATCAGAGATTGAGAATAGGAAGCAATCAGTTCCAAACAAACCTCTCTCTCCCTTGCATTTCCTAAGCCTGCGGCAGAGGGGCAAAACCTCGCCGGAGAAGACGGATCGCGACTACGAACTGCGTAGTCGAGGTCGTGCTATCCTTGGGTTTGACGCCCTTGACACTGCTACTAAATAACAAAATGACAACTTTACAAACATTTACTAATCCAAAAAGTAACCACAGTGGCATCAACAAAGTTTCTTGAGCGCTGATATTATCTTCATATATGCAGGCTTGTTGCTAACTGACATACAATTACTTGCAGTCTAGAAGACATCAATAACAAATCATTCTTGAGCGCTCATATTATCTTCATATATGCAGGCTTGTTGCTAAACTCACATACAACTAGAAACTACGCGACAGACAGTTTTGGCCAGCCCGTGATGCGTGACAGCGTGAGTAATAGAGACCCCATCCGGTTTCGCATGATTATTGTTACAATTGTTAAATATGGGCAATGGATGCCTCATCTTATAAACCTGGTGATAGTTTTGGCCATGGTAAGATCCGTGGTGTTTAGGTAAGTTTCTTTTGTTTGTATAGTATTTGTTTGTCACGTGAGTGATTTCCCTGCATCAGAAGTGATGTGAAACTTTGCAGGGTTTCTAGAGCGCGTGATTTTATTTTAACATGAACAGAATCTATATTGCTGACTTGTTTCAATTTATTTAGTGAGTTGACTAGTTGATAGTGTAGTAAGGAGAAATGTTGTCTTTATTGGAGAGAATCTATAGTTTCAGTTAATATCAAATGGTGGTGGCAGAAACAGTAAATGTGGCTGATAATGATTTGAGAGCCTTGTTTCCCTCATGTGCCAGCCATGGACATCGAGCTGCAGCTGCCCACAGGGGATGCACTCAACCCATCGAACAGATAACCCAAATATGTAAAGTAATGCTACAAACACATAACAACTGTCAACTAAAATTAAGAGCTAAGGAAACCCCATCACTAATGGCATCTCGCTGTGATGTGATGTAGGGCGTGTATGCTTCTAAACTTCTTCTTAATGAAACACGTGCTAAGCACGTTCTAGAAAAAAGAAGTAGACATATAAATGGAGTTTATCTTATTCATTTTTACTTTGTAGTTATATACAGACATATGTCACATTCTATTGATCTTAAATATTTCAACAATGCCAAAACAATCGATGGTGGTTTACTGACAGATGAGAAAACAAGATCATAGCCTAATGGTTGTGATGTTTTAGTAGCACCTGCACCTCCACTGGCTGGGTTTGACTCCTGGGTCTAGTTTAGTTCATTTCATAGTTTTCAAGCAATACCACTGAGAGAACATATATCATGTGGAATGTGAGGTCTGTAGTTAGTTTTAGCATTAAGAGGAAAAAGAATATACAGCTGTGAGGATCACGCAAGGAAGTGATCAAGAAGGCAGTAAGCTGCACTCATAGATCCTCAACAGACGCAAGTCTGTCTCCCAATATTGCCTGAGGCTAACTTGATTCAAATATTTCTTCAGGAGCTAATTTTGCATTATCTGTAAATTGCAGAATTTAAGAACTACACAATGCATGTTTTATATGACACAAAGTTAGTAATGGATCTGCACTCAGTAGAAAGATTTAAGTGGCCTATTTTTTCTGCAAAATTCCGATCCAGCACTTGACAAAATTATATATAGCTTCTATAGTTTTGATTCAACTGAAGTATTATATATCAAATGCTAACCCAACTATCAGAGGTAGTAAAGATAGTAAGAGTGAAGATTTAGGTACATAAATGGCAACTACTTAGCACAAAAGCATAATTAAATATGATAATCATGTAACAAATCTGGAGCTTGAGAACATTGTTAATAATCACTTCAAACTTTCAGATCATATCAAATTGGTTAAGTACCTATGACAAAGCAAGAATAAAAATGATATTTGCGATATCTTTGGAAATTAAAAAGAAAAGCAATATTTCAACAGATGGTGACATGGATGACCAAGGGTGGTTAGTATTATGTTTGGTTTAACCCGGCAAAATGCTATGAATTTAAATAGTTCGCCACCAGGAAATCAGTAAGTCCCAAACAGTTGTCTCAGAGCAAAATGAACTGACATGCCCCAAAAGCTCTTCCCACTGCATAAACTCAGAAACACAACTTGCAAACAACACGAAACGCTTACTGGTTGATTCAGAAGCCCATGCACAAGCAGATTGAGATTGTCATGCACCTAAAGCATTATCTCCTGGCCCCTCAGTTGTAGAAGAGGCATCAGTTACTGCAGAGATGTAAAAAAATAATTGAGAACAAAATCACAGGTTGATGAATGCATTGCCCATTAACCAAAGTAGAAACACCATCGTACGACGAATCTGCTACTAAAAGAGAACATGACAACTTTACAAACGTTTACTAATCCAAAAGCAACCACAGTGGCATCAACAATATTTCTTGAGCGTTGATATTATCTACATATATGTTGCTAACTGGCATACAATTACTTGCAGTCTAAAAGACATTAATAACAAATCATTCTTGAGCGCTCATATTATCTTCATATATGCAGGCTTGTTGCTAACTGACATACTATTACTTGCAGTTTAGAAGACATTAATGACAAATCATTCTTGAGCATTGATATTAACTTCATATTTGCAGGCTTGTTGCTAACTGACATAATATTACTTGCAGTCTAGAAGACATTAATAGCAACTCATATATTTTAAAGGATGTAAAGTTAACAAAGCAGTAGTACACAAAGATATAAGTAGGTATTTAGCTGCATATATTATACCTGGAATGCAGAAGCTTGTATACGGAATGACGAAAGTGCATTGGTCAAGCACCTTCCTGGCCCTCCCTGAATTGAGTTGGACCATATAGACAGCATGAGGGTTGGGGTGGTTACGAGCCCGTGTGCCCACAAAGATGACATCGGTGCCCTCCGCAAAGCCAAGCAATCGTACACTCGGTAACCTGCGGGGAAAAGACGTCCACCGTGGAGATGGTAGGGCACCATCAGGTAGCAGTTCCTCAAGATCTATGGCCCTGCCCCTTGTCCATCGTGCAACTTCATCACTGTCTGAAGCTGCTTCCCTTGACCATAGTTGTAGATGGAGGCTTGATTCGTCCTCCTCGATGTCCATGCATCCCAGCCCACTGTCCCCCATGGGAATCACCCAAATGGCCCTTCGGGACACCGGCGGTGGAGGCCTTTCGATGATAGACAAGCGCTGTGCACCAAGCTGGTACTCCAAGGCATACTTCAAGGTGCGGTGGAAGTAGAGAGTGTCTCCCACAAGGGTGTTGCGGCATCGCAACATGCGAAGATACATCAATGGGGGCTTCTGAACAGAGATCGCCTCACTCCAATTGTCCGTCTCCGAGGAGTACACACGAGCATACAAATGTACGCCGTGAATCCCGACGAAGGCCACGCGGAAGGGGCCACCGTGGCATATGCTGTGGTCGCAGCCTTCCACAGCGGCGGAGCAGAGCACCGCGGCGTTGAAGTAGCCGCCGGATATGTCCGTGAGTGGGGGCGAGAGCCGGGGGCAGGCAGCGCTGCTCGTTCGTCAACGGGTCCCAGACGATGAGGTCATAGTTTAGTTTGGAGCCGAGGAGTGGGCTCGGCGCGCCGAGGAGGACGCGGCCGTGGCGGCAATCGAGAACGAAACGCCCCGGGAGGTCACGGGAGGCGGGGCGCCCGGAGGCGGGGTTGTTGGGGACGAAGCGGGACGCGTAGTCCCCGGAGAAGCCGAGGAACCCCACGACTGATGGCGTCCGGTGGAGCTCCCGGTGGCGGCGGCGGAAGGCGGGGTCGGCGAGGATGCGGCGCCAGCGCTTGCAGGCGAGGGAGGCGCGGAGGAGGCACGCGGGGTCGTCCGGCGGGAGGCGGAGGAATGCCTCGCCGAGGAGGTCGTCCGAGAGCTCGGGCGGCGGCGGCGGCGGCATGGTTGATCTGTGGATTTGGGGATCGAAGAAAGTGAGGCGAGGGTTCGGGAATTTTGGGGGTCCGGTGATTTAGGCACCGTTTGGCAGGGCTTCACTTCACCAGTGAAGCTATTTTTTTTTGGCTCACGTAACGAACAATTTTCACCGGTGGGTGAAGCGGTTTTAAGTAAACCGTTTGGCAAAATGGCTTCCCGCGTGAGAGAGCGTGTTTTAGGGCGCGGAGGAGGAGCCGGAGAAGCCACTATTTTTGGCTCCTTCCCACCCCAAAGCTCTGTGGAAGCACGTTTTAAAGGGCTTCATCGGTGATTGGAGTCGTTTATTTTATCCCGTTTTAGCAGTAAAACGGCCCCGGCAACTCCAAGCTCACTGGAAAGCCCGCCAAACGGGGCCTTATTTGGGAAGGGGAAGACGAAAGAGCGAGCTGCGAAGTGGGCTGGGCCTGGCGCTACTGCTGTACTGCTGCTGCTACATGGTTGGGTTCGACCAACTAGGCCTCACGAGTCAGGAGTCAGGGGCATGTTTGGATTGGCCGTTTGACACATGACACAGTTTTTCGCTCAATTAAAATAATAAAAAATCACATAGAATCTGATAGAAAGCAAATACGGATTATTTTTCATTTACACTGAGTTAGGAGCTAAAAAAACCCGGTCATCATAGTTTTTTATTCAATCCTCACCAAAATCACTCTAGAATCAATTCTCCTCTCCTCTCCACTCCGCTCCTCCGTCAAAGAATCAAGGAGTTAGAGCTAAAAATGAATGTAAAACTATGCCAAACAGGCTATAAGAGCAACTCTAGCAGCACCCCTACTTATACACTAAAACTTATTTTTAAAGTCGGAGCAAACAAAAAAAAACAATGTCCAGTATGGCCACTACTTGGCCCTCAAATTTGCTTTAAAGTATCTCGTTACTAGTAGTTGGGTAAATCCCAGATTCCCTCTGTTCAAAAATGGTCGTCATATTTGACCAGAGGATAAGTCAAACTTTATAAATTTTGACCAACAATTAGTCAAATTGTATGAAAGTTTAGACCACAAGACTTGCATCAATAAATTTGTATTAAAAGTGCCTATAAGATGATATTGATTTTCAAGCTGTCAACTTTATACATCATAAGAGGAAAAAAATGGTCAAAATATATGTTAGGGGGAGGCTTAACCTGTGGGCACCCCCAGGAGGCTCAGACATCTCCTTCCCCCTCTTGTCGGGCGTAGTCAATGTTTCGCACCGATGAAAATGATGGACGCGTATTGACGTCGGGGAAAAAAGCCCGCAACATGGCACCATCGTTTCGTTGGGGCGAATAGAGAGTGCCCCGTGCGGTGGCTCCACGCTCGATCTACGCACGGCTCAGTCGTTTCGCTATGGCGATGCGATGACAACCCAATCGACCCAGGGTTGGTCTCTTCGTCGTAGCGAATACAGCGTACCAATGCGGCGGAGCGGCCCGAACTATTCGCTCACGTGAATAGACGCCGCTCGCCTGGGCGATCAGTCCCGCGAGGTTCGTTCGTAAAGGAGCCCGCTGTATCGGCAGGAGGCTGATAACTCTCGCCTGATCCGGTCGGCCCCGCCCTTTCGCCTGGGCGGATAGTTGATATTAGATTGTGTGGCTGACTTGACTTTGCAGGTTTTCGCCCGGAGAGGAGTTCGCCTGGAGACAAGGGGTCGACAACGTCGGTCCGTTGGGGGGCTGCACTGGTAAACAAAAAGGCGACACAGTGCGGAGGACCACAAGGCGACTTGAGGACCGGCGACATCTCCAAAAGGGCGAGCAAGACCTCGGGGGGCGAGAATATACCTCGAATATGTAGTGGTTGCAGAGCTAGTTTTGTCCACAAGAAGTCTATGGGCATGTATAAATAGCCCCTGAGGCAGAAATTGTAAGCGGAGAGAACATTCTATAGTGAATATACTGATCTCGTTCTTTCCACCCCCGTGTTCGCTATTGCGTTCGTCCCGATCGACTCGCTCGTGCAGCAACCTGGTGTTCGAAGGCTAAGGCCTAGAAAAACAATATATTTTGTATGACTCTTTCTCTAGTATAGCACGATTACCATTTTTGAACGGAGGGAGTATCTCGTTGCTAGTAGTTGGGTAGTTTAAGAGCAGAGAAACCCATCTTGATCTGTTATGGTTACCCTGGTTGAATTCTCCAGATCCCAACTAAAAAACTATGGTTCAGTTTATGCTTGTTTTTAGCCAATCTATTTTTGGTTCATGCTTGACATACACGATTTGGAACATATGCCAAAATGTCTCACAATTTGGAATGGACGAGTACAAAATGTGACCCACGACTCATGGTCACATTGAAATTGATCATGTAGTGAAGAACTATGAATTTATTATATAACTATTTATGTGACCCAACGGCCATATACAACTGATTTGAGATTGTGCACGAGATTGATCATCAACCAGTCACCACAGATCATAAATTTGTTGGTTTGGATTTTCAACCTTGGCAGCATGAGATTCCAACAGGACACAAATCTGAGAGCTGAAAAACGTTAATACCATGCGTACAGAATTCGGGATCTGACAATGAATGTGAAACCAAACCAAAACGAGAAAAAAGAATAGTAGGATCACAGAGAATACAGGTTCATGGAAAGGATCAATCAGAATATGCAAACACAACCACATGTCCCAAACCTCGAGTAATGTTACAGATGGAACAAACGATAGGTCATGTGCATACATGTCCACAGCAGGCAATATAATCTCACCTTATAACAACATAGGACGCCGTCTCAGTTGCAGTGTTTTTCGTCTCGGAATTTACCATGGGACTTATAAAGTTCAGATGCACAACTAACATCTAGGGCAGCTAACTCAGGTAGATACATAACACCTGTGTATCCATCAGATTGTTTAGACTACTTACAACAAAGTGGGCAGAAATCGAAAGTCATGCACTTAAGTGTCCAACACAGCAGCTACACAAATGAGGTATGCAAAAACTCAGATTTCCAATACCAGTTCACGAATTTAGATAACTGATGCAGCCCTGAAGTCAATGCTGCAACACAGCTAAATTCATATGAACTCAGGTAGATACATAACACCTGTGTATCCATCAGATTGTTTTGACTACTTACAGCAAGGTGGGCAGAAATCGAAAGTCCTGCGCTTAAGTGTCCAACACAGCAGCTACACAAATGAGGTATGCAAAAACTCAGATTTCCAATACCAGTTCACGAATTTAGATAACTTTTGCAGCCCTGAAGTCAATGCTGCAACACAGCTAAATTCATATGGTTCATAAGGCAAGAAAACAGGTGTAATCCCACCGCAAAATCCGACGAATTTAAAATATTTCCCGGCCCCCACCAGAAAATCAGGAAGTCCTGATAAGTTGTCTCGCAACAAAATGAACTCAGTCCTAAAAACTCATTCCACTGCATAAACTCAGAAACACAACTTGCAAAATCAAGATACGCTTCCTGGTTTGATTCAGAAGCCCAACAACAAGCAGCTTGAGATTGTCATGCCCGTGAAACGTCATCTCCTGGCCCCTCGGTTGTAGAAGACGCATCAGTTACTGCAGAAATGCAAAAAAAGAATTGAGAACAAAATCAGCAGGGTGACGAATGCATTGCTCATAAGCCTCACTGGCAACTTTAGAAATGTTTACTAATCCAAAAACAACCACAGTGGCATACTGGCATCAACAATGTTTCTTGAGCGCTGATATTACCTTCATATATGCAGGCTTGTTGCTAACTGACATACTATTACTTGCAGTCTAGAAGACATTAATAACAAATCATTCTTGAGCACTGATATTATATTCATGTATGCGGGCTTGTCGCTAACTGACGTAATATTACTTGCAGTCTAGAAGACATTAATAGCAAATCATATATTATAAAGGATGTAAAGTTAACAAAGCAGTAGCACACAAAGATATAAGTAGGTATTTAGCTGCATATAGTATACCTGGAATGCAGAAGCTTGTATACGGAACGACGAAAGTGCATTGGTCAAGCACCTTCCTGGCCCTCCCTGAATTGAGTTGGACCATATAGACAGCATGAGGGTTGGGGTGGTTACGAGCCCATGTGCCCACAAAGATGACATCGGTGCCCTCCGCAAAGCCAAGCAATCGTACACTCGGTAACCTGCGGGGAACAGACGTCCACCGTGGAGATCGTAGGGCACCATCAGGTAGCAGTTCCTAAAGATCTATGGCCCTGCCCCTTGTCCATCGTGCAACTTCATCACTGTCTGAAGCTGCTTGCCTTGACCATAGTTGTAGATGGAGGCTTGATTCGTCCTCCTCGATGTCCATGCATCCCAGCCCACTGTCCCCCATGGGCATCACGAAAATGGCCCAAATTCGGGACACCGGCCGTGGAGGCCCTTCGATGATAGATAAGAGCTGTGCACCAAGCTGGTACTCCAAGGCATACTTCAAGGTGTAGTGGAAGTATAGAGTGTCTCCCACAAGGGTGATGCAGCATGGCGACATGGGATGCAAGATTCGAGAGAGCTCCTGAACAGAGATCACCTCACTCCAATTGTGCCTCTCCGAGGAGTACACACGAGCATACATGACAAGGCCGTGACGCCAGATAAAGGCCACATGGAAGGGCCCTCCGTGGCATTTGCGGTGGTCGCAGCCTTCCGCGGCGGCGCAGAGCACAGCGGCGTTGCATGATACGTCGTTGGGTGGGGGCGAGGACCGGGGCAGGCAGCGCTGCTCGTTCGTCAAGGGGTCCCAGACGATAAGGTCATAGTTTAGCTGGATGCAGAGGCTTGGGCTCGGCGCGAGGAAGAGGACGCGGCCGTGGCGGCAATCGAGCACGACCCGCCCCGGGAGGTCACGGGCGGCGGGGCGGCCGGAGGCGGGGTTGTTGGGGACGAAGCGGGACGCGTACGGCGCGACTCCCTCCGCGTTGCGGAGGAACCCCACGACTGATGGCGTCCGGTGGAGCTCCCGGTGGCGGTGACGGAACGCGGGGTCGGCGAGGATGCGGCGCCAGCGCTTGCAGACGAGGGAGGCGCGGAGGAGGCATGCGGGGTCGTCTGGCGGGAGGCGGAGGAATACCTCGCCGAGGAGGTCGTCCGCCAGCTCGGGTGGCGGCGGCGGCGGCATGGTTGGGGTCGCTCGGTGGATCGAAGAAAGGAGGCGACGAGGGTTTTGAGATTTGGGGATCTGGGGATTCGGAGGGGGGATCAGGGAGCAGGAGGAAGACGGAAGGCGAGCGCGACTGTGATCCTTTCGGCACGTTTGGACTCCATGCCTTTGCTCCGAGCGAAACAATGCCTCGCATTTATGGTATTTGACCATTTGTAACATAAAGTTTAATTAACTCGTTCAAGAAAGATTGCTCATGTATTTCAAACTATAATCTCAATTCATATGCTGGTCTCCAATCAAGATAAGGAAAAAACAATGGCATGCTAAACATATTTAGGTCTAGAAACGATTAGAGTTCATGGTACTGTTAGCATACACACATCTTCATTTTCTTGTTCTTTAGCAAAGAAAATAATCCAACTATGCTTAATGAATACCCTCCGTCCGAAAATAAGTGCACATCTAGCACTTTGGGAAGTCAACCAATCTCAAATTTGACTGAATTTATAGGAAAAAATATTAACATTTGTATTTCTATATATAACATGTTTACTATGAAAATATTACCTCCGTCCCCCCAAAAAAAAGCAACTCTGAAACAATGTTGTATTTTAGTATATCAAGTTTGACCAATTATAGATAAAAAATTATAAATATTTATAGTATCAAATTAATACCATTAGATTAATTACGAAATGTATTTTCATAATAAATTAATTTAGAGCTATAAATGTGAATATCATTCACTAGAAACTTAGTCAAACATGAACCACTTTTTGTGGCACGCAGCCCATAGTTACATTCTTTTAGGGACGAAGGTATTATATGGCATGATTATTCTAATGATATCTATCTGGTATCATAAGCAATTGTGTTTTCATAGTGCAATTTAAAATTAATTGACTCCTCGAAGTGCAGTCAAAGCATTTTGTCAGGCATAAATCCATTACATATATCCAACTACATAACCAAAGTCGCCACCACTAATCACCTCCAGGTTACCACAAGAACAAGATGGAGTTCAAGAAATTATTTCAATAATTATAACTCCAAGCACTACAGATGAGGAGCTCCACAAAATTCTAATAGCACACTGGTGTACATCTGGAAAGCGAGAAATGACACTCGCTTTCAAAATAAAAAATGGTCTATTTTGCAGGTACACTATGCGGTTGCTGCAGACATCAAGATAACATCAACTATAGACGATGATGCTACTGATCTAATCAGAAAGACAATGAGAACTTCTCCAATACAGGGACAACAGATCAAGGGAGGGAGAGCAATGGCTCTCAAAACTCTCAAAACATTCATTCTACCCAAGTATGTAGTGCAGCCATGCAACAAGGTATGAATTCTTCTTTTCCAGGTAACATACAAGAAAGGAGGAATCGCGGTGAAGATCAGCAGCACTCTGTCCTAATGCTGAGCCTACCAGGACCACCTCACTACAAAGCTTTGATGCCAGCTATTCTCCCCGGCACAAGATGCTACACTGATGCATCCATTGCTCCAGACAATCTTTTGCAGGTTTCAAGTTCAGCAGGATTGGGAATATTCATCGTAAACAACCTGCCAGGTGCTGCATCGACCATCTTTATTAAAGCAAAGCAAAGAGGATGCAACTCCGTGTTAATGGCTGAAGCAGCAGCTTTAGCACTCGGAGCTCAGTTACTCAATGCACTTCATGTGCATCAACCCTTCTTCCTATCAGACAATCAGCTGCTTGTTAACTTCTTCAATGGGAAGGATCATACAAATCCTCCTCAGTGGGACATCAAGCTATTCACACAGAGCTTCATCAACATCATCTCAGCAAATGATGGAAAAATCTTCAAGATTGACAGGAAGCTAAACATTACGGCACATGTTCTAGCTAGTCAAACCTACAAATCTACTGTCAGGACATCAGACGAATTTCATGCTACATGTACAAATCCACTCCATGTAAACAGTTGTCTGGCAGCCATAAACTCTGTACTGGGTGAATCTTTCACCCTCATAGCGGCATCCTTGCAATCAACTCTTGCAACAAGCCAACAATCATCAACGTAGCCAAAACTAGTATGATTAGCCCTGCAATTAGATGAAGAGAGAAGACACCATCAATCCATGACACGTGAGCATTTATTAATTAATTATTTAAAAAGTAAAACACATCCTGAAACTACTGCATATGATTTTCTTGGCAAAAGCCACGCCAATTTTTCTAGTTGTAGCTACGGATTTGAGTTCCATCTGCTTTCAGCATGTTCTCCGGTTCCTGCACTAGGCCTGCGCGCAACCTTTGCAAATCCTTTCAAAAATAATAAAAAACTTTGCAGGTAAACTGAATTACAACCCCGACATTCGTCAGTTCCAATTTTCAGCAAATATGTCCACAAGAAAGTTCTACTAGACCTGGAGTCCAATTTCAGCGAAGTGCACGCATATGCTCAGCTCAAAGTGGCTCTGTCCAACCTCAGCTCAACGATAATATTAAATATGACAGAAAAACGGAATCCCATGGCTCATGGTCACGATGAAATTGATTATGTATTGAAGAACTATGAATATATATAACTATTTATGTGGCCCAACAGCAATATAAAACTGTTTTGAGATGGCGCAAGAGATTGATTATCAACCATTCACGTATCATAAATTTGTTGGTTCTACCTCAGCGGCATGAGATTCCAACAGGTCACAAATCTGAAAGGTGGAAAACCTTAATCCACATCGGATCAGACAATGAATGTGAATCCAAACCAAAAATAGAAGTAAAAGACAACAGAACCACAGGGAATCCAGGTTGATGAAAAGGATCAATCAGAATATGCAAACACAACCACATGCCTTGAATTTGCTAGTAATGTTACCAATGGAGCAAACGATAGGTCATGTGCGAACATGTCCACAACAGGCATTATAATCTCACCTTATAGCAACATAGAATGCACTCACAGTTGCAGTGTTCGTGGAAAAGCACAGGACTAACAAAGTTTGGATGCACAACTGACATCTAGGGCAGCCAACTCAGGTAGATACACCTGTACTGCCTGTATATTTGACTGCTTACAGCAAGTTAAGAAGAAATCAGAAGTCACGCACTTAAGTGTTTAACACAGCAGCTGCACAAATGATGAGGTATGCAAAACTCTGATTTCCAGTACTTGCTCACGTCTTCAGATAGCCGATGCAGCCCTGAAGTCACTGCTACAGCACAGCTCAATTCACATTGTCCAAAAGTC
This sequence comes from Miscanthus lutarioriparius, assembly GCA_904845875.1. Taxonomy (NCBI): domain Eukaryota; kingdom Viridiplantae; phylum Streptophyta; class Magnoliopsida; order Poales; family Poaceae; genus Miscanthus; species Miscanthus lutarioriparius. The sequence continues at coordinate 72,403,216 of CAJGYO010000016.1, read as the reverse complement.
AAGAAAAGAGACACAATCGCACCGTAAAATCCTACGAGTCTAAAATAGTTCCAAGCCCCCACCAATCAGGAAGTCCCAAGACAAAATGAACTGGCATGTCCTAAAAACACATCCCCATGCATAAGCTCAGAAACGCAACTTGCAAACATCATGATATGCTTCCTGGTTGATTAAGAAGCCCATGCACTAGCAGCTTGAGATTGTCATGCACGTGAAACGTCGTCTCCTGGCCCCTCAGTTATAGAAGACGCGCCAGTTACTGCAGAAATGCAAAAAAGAATTGAGAACAAAATCAGCAGGGTGATGAATGCATTGCCAATAAACAACAGAGAGAAGACATTAATAACCTCAGTAGAAACAACATTGTACAACGAAGCTGCTACTAACAGAGAGAATTACAAATGTTTACTAATCCAAAAGCAACCACAGTGGCATCAACTATTTTTCTTGAGCGCTGATATTATATTCATATATGCAGGCTTGTTGCTAGCTAACATACTATTAGTTGCAGTCTAGAAGACACTAATAACAGATCGTATATAACTAATAAAGGATGTAAAGTTAACAAGCAATAGCACACATAGATATAAGTAGGTATGTAGCTGCATATATTATACCTGGAATGAAGAAGCTTGTATAGGGAATGACTAAAGTGCATTGGTCAAACACCTTCCTGGCCCTCCCTGAGTTGAATTGGACCATATAGACAGCATGAGGGTGGTTAAGAGCCTGCGTACCCACAAAGATGACATCGGTGCCCTCCACAAAGCCAAGCAACTGTATACTCGGAACCCTGGAACGCAGATCATATGCCAACCGTGGAGATGGGAGGGCACCATCAGGTAGCAGTTTCTCAAGCTCTATGGCCCTGCCCCTTGTCCATCCTGCATCTCCATCACAGCGTGAAGCTGCATCCCTTGACCACAGTCGTAGACGGAGGCTTGATTCATCCTCCTCCACGTCCATGCATCCTAGCCCACCGTCCTCCATGGACACGAGGGAAATAGCGCAACTTTGGAATACCGACTGTGGAGGTCCAAGGATGACAGATAAGCACTGTGCGCCAAGCTGGTACTCCAAAGCATGCACAAAGCCAAAGCGGAAGTAGAGAGTGTCTCCCACAAGGGTGCTGGTGCATGGCATCCTGTCAAGGACGAACACATTAGGATGCTCAACAGAGATGGGCTCGCTCCAATTGCCCGTCTCCGAGGAGTACACACGAGCAGACGTGAGAAATGAATGTAAATCGCCAAAGGTGCGACTCCAGACGAAGGCCACGCGGAAGGGGCCACCGTGGCATTTGCTGTGGTCGCAGCCTTCCGCAGGGGCGGAGCAGAGCACCGCGGCGTTGAAGTGGCGGCCGCATATGACCGTGGGTGAGGGCGAGAGCCGGGGCAAGCAGCGCTCCTCGTTCGTCAAGGGGTCCCACATGATGATGTCATAGTTTAGCTGAGTGCCGAGGCTTGGGCTCGGCGCGACGAAGAGGACGCGGCCGTGGCGGCAGTCGAGCACGAGCCGCCCCGGGAGGTCACGGGCGGCGGGGCAACCGGAGGCGGGGTTGTTAGGGACGAAGCAGGACGCGTACGGAGGGTCTTCCTCCGCGATGCGCAGGAACCCCACGAGTGATGGCATCCGGTGGAGCTCCCGGTGGCGGCGGCGGAAGGCGGGGTCGGTGAGGATGCGGTGCCAGCGCTTGCAGGCGAGGGAGACGTGGAGGAGGCACGCGGGGTCGTCCGGCTGGAGGCGGAGGAATACCTGGCGGAGGAGGTCGTCCGCCAGCTCGGGCGGCGGCGGCGGCGGCGGCGGCGGCATGGTTGTCGTCGCTCGGTGGATCGAAGAAATCGAGGCGAGGGTTTGGAATTTGGGGATTCAGAGGGGAAGTCGGAAGAGCCAGCACCACATTTTTTTTTATTTTTTTGGGATGCCAGTGCGCAGTGCGAGTGCCTCTTCTGCGGCTACCTGTTTGGTTCGACGGCGGCAGCAGAGGACCGGAGAGCCCCGGAGGTCGTTCGCGTACGTGGTATTTTTATTTTAATAACCTTTTAAAATGGTATTTTATAAACAGCATTTCCAATAAAATATACTAGCCCTTTAGTTCGGCCGGAATCCGTATTTGCACAGTGTTTGATGTGACGGCAAATACTGTAGCAATTTCGTTTGTATTTGTAGACTATTGTCCAAACATTGACTAATTAGGTTCAAAAGATTCGTCTCGCAAAATTCAACCAAACCGTGCAATTAGTTTTTTATTTCATTTACATTTAGTACTCCATACATGTACCGCAAGTTTGATGTGACGGAAAATCTTCTTTTTGCATAGTGCCAAAGTTGGGAGTTTGGGGGAACTAAACACCGCCCTAGTAGAAGGGCGCGCGCCATCGCGTACGATTAAGGATGGCAACGGGTCGGGTTCGGATCGGGTGGAGTCTCCGTGCACCCAAAACTGAAACTCGAAAATCAAAACCCGAATCCGCCCCGAAAACCGATTCGGGTGAAAATCCATCACCAAAACCAAACCCACGGATACCCAAAACCCGAATGGATACCCGAAACCCGAATGGATACCCGAAATCCGCGGATATATATACACATATTCACATGTATAAATAAGAGGCAACAAATAATAAATATTTTCATGAGTCAACTTTAAATAAATTTAATAATCTAAGTAAACAAATTATTATTAGTATATTATAAAACATGAGTTTTAATTCCAAATGATTTATTTCGGATATCCACGGGTGGAAAACCAAACCCGAAACCGAACCCGATTGGTTTCGGGGCCCCGAACCCGAAAACCGTGGGTGAAAAACCATCCCCAAACCCGAACCCGCAGAACCCGAAATCCGCGGATATCCACCCCAAACCCGATCTATTGCCATCCTTACGTATGATCTTAGAGATTGGGTTGATTAGAGATGTGGTGGGATGCGTACGATCTTGGAGATTGGGTTGATTGGAGATGCGGTTGGATTCATGCATGAAGATTCAGTCTCAGACTGTCTCCAGCAATGAATCTATATGGTCACATAAACCTAAAATGTGTAGCAAGATATTCAAAATCAGTCTTCAACAGAGTACCTATACGAAAGACCTATTTTAGGTTGCATGAGAGTCACGACCCAAATATAGACATCATCTCTCCTGAAAACTCATTTGCAGAAAAGATTCTTTTTGGGGTTTTGTTGTTGGAGAAGATATCGAATAGATATCGAACCTTTTATCTGTAGCGCTACCAAAGAATGAATATGTCTTATATTTTGAGTGTTGTTGTTGGAGATAGCCTCGTATGAACAAATATTTAACATGATAGATTAGGCACTAATCATTAGGCAGGTCGTTCTAATATTACATAGATGAGTCTTACGGCTGCAGTAGTAGCCTAATTATACACATCATGATAGTTAATAAGTGGCACAGGTACAGCTGGTACCCGATAGTTTTCGACATTGTGCGATGCCGTAGGTAGTAGTGGCACATTGGTTTACATACAGAGTGTCTGGTACAATAATTATACATATTTGGCACATGGACATTGATTATGATTTCAGAAGCTTAGTCGGTGGCCTGGAGCATCTACGTCCATGGAAGATCAGCTGGCGTTGGTGGATTAATTTGTTAGTAAAATTGAGTCTGTTAATAGTATTTTCTTTGGGAATCGGTACATAGTAGTAAGTAATGTAAATGGATAAAGAATATGCATGAGTCCTTGTAGCGGCACATGTATTCAGTGTGGTGACTGTATCCGGATATGTAACATAAGTGTGAGACTGAGTATGTAGTCTCAATTATAGTCTGGGTTAGTTTTATCTTAGCATATCAAAGAGCAGTAAAAGCCACGTCTATTTAAACTCCGCCCACGTTGCCTCAACATAGCAGGTCCCAAGCTCCGATAAAGGAGGAGGATTGTGATAGGCGTGGCGAGCCAACGTTAAATCTAACCATTTTAATGGAGATGAAACCCGAAAGAAAACTGTTGGGGCGTAACCCTCTTAGCGACGCGCTATATCGGAACCCAGGTATGGTGTTAAATGGGCAAGAGCTGGGTCGGCATCCCCGTGGTGACGCGCCGTGTCGCGATCTGGACATGGTGCCAAGTGAGCAAGGATCGGGTTGTCGCTTCCTTAGTGGCGCGCTACATCGGCGCCTGGGTGTAGTGAAAATGAGTAAGGGTCTTCACATCTGAGTCGACGGATGCGAATGGTAAAGAAGCTAGTCGAGCCAACTATGATCCGTTTAGGTAGTTGAAATATAGGGTCGCTTACAGGTAAGTTAAGAGAATTAGTTGATACCGCGACTAGGAGGCGTGTAAATATATTATGCGTTCAAGAGACTAAATAGAAGGGTCTGAAGACGAAGAAGATAGATAATACAGGTTCCAAGTTTTGGTACACAGGGACATTCGCGAATAGAAATAGAGTAGGGGTTTTGATCGATAAGAGCCTCAAGAATGGTGTGGTGGGAGTGAGAAGGCAAGGAGATAGGATTATCTTAGTCAAGCTTGTTATTGGTGATATGGTCTTGAACGTAATTAGTGCGTATGCCCCCAAGTAGGCCTCGACGAGAGTGCTAAGAGACAGTTCTAGGAAGACTTAGATGGTCTGATTAGAGCTGTACCTAGTAGTGAAAAGCTTTTTATAGGAGATCTTAATGGACATGTAGGTTTTTAGTATGGTAGTAGGAATCAGGAGGGGAAGGAAGTTCTGGACTTCGTGGTAGCTTTTGACCTGATGATAGCCAATACTTTCTTTAGAACGAGAGAATCTCATCTAGTGACCTTCAGTAGCGGATAACACTCTAGCCAGATTGACTTTGTCCTCGCAAGAAGAAAGGACAAACGAGCATGCTTGGGTTACAAGGAGATACCAGGGGAGTGTATTGTTTCTCAACATAAACTTTTGGTGGCAGACTTTCATTTTCAGGTGCGTGCCCGTAGGGATAAACAAGCTAAGATTGAAAGAACAAAGTGATAGAAACTGAAAGGGTAGACGTCAGAGGTATTCAAGAAAAGGGTTATCAAAGAGGGCTCTTTGAAGGAAGAAGAGGACATAAATAACATGTGGGAGAAGATGGCAACCAACATTCGAAAGGTGACCTCAGAGGTGTGTGGAGTAACCAAAGGAAGTGAAGGCGAGGCTAAAGATACTTGCTGGTGGAACGAGAAAGTCCAAAGGACTATTAAGGAGAAGAAAGAATGCTATAGATGCTTGTACCATGACAGAAATATGAACAACATAGAGAAGTATAAGGTGACAAAGAAGACTGCAAAGCGAGCTGTAAGTGTGGCAAAGGGTAGAGCGTACGAGGATCTTTACCAACATTTGAGTACGAAGGAAGGAGAGAAGGACATTTATAGGATGGCTAGGGTTCATGAGAGAAATACAAGGGACTTCAACCAAGTTAAGTGCATTAAGGATGAAAAGGTGCATCTCTTGGTGAAGGAGGATGAAATCCGACATCGATGGCAAGAGTATTTTGACAAATTGTTCAATGATGAGAATACGGACATAACCTTTCAGTTGGATGACTCTTTTGGTGACATCAATAGGCGCTTTGTGCGGAGAATCTAAGAATCTAAGGTTAGAGAGGCGTTGAAAAGGATAAAAGGAGGTAAGGCGATGGGACCGGATGATATCCTAATCGAGGTGTGGAGATGCCTCGGGGACATAGCTATAGTATGGCTAACCAAGCTGTTCAACCATATTTTTTGATCGAACAAGATGTCTAACGAGTGGAGGAGAAGTATATTGGTACCGATCTATAAGAATAAAGGGGATATTCAAAGTTGTACTAATTACCGAGGAATTAAGTTGATGAGCCATACTATGAAGCTATGGGAGAGAGTTATCGAGCATCGCTTGAGAGCAATAACGCGGGTCTCTATGAACTAATTTGGTTTCATGCCCGGAAGATCAACCATGGAAGTCATTTTTTTAATAAGACAAGTTATGGAGCAGTATAGGGAGAAGAAGAAGGACCTACACATGATTTTTATTGATTTGGAGAAAACTTATGATAAAATACCAAGGAATGTTATGTGGTGGGCTTTGGACAAACATAAAGTCCCAACGAAGTACGTTGGGCTCATTAAAGACATGTACAACAATATTATGACTAGTGTTCGAACAAGTGATGGAGACATGAATGACTTCTTGATTAGGATAGGACTACATCAAGGGTCAGCTTTGAGCCCTTATCTATTTACTTTAGTAATGGATGAGGTCACGAGGGACATACAAGGAGACATTCCTTGGTGTATGTTTTTCGTGGACGATGTAGTGCTAGTTGATGAAAGCCGGACATGAATGAATCAGAAACCGGAGTTATGGTGGGAGACTTTGGAGTCCAAATGTTTTAAACTCAGTAGAACTAAAACTGAGTATATAAGATGTGACTTCAACACTACTACTCGGAGGAGGAAGATATTAGTTTAGAAGATCAAGTAGTGCCTAGAAAGGATACCTTTTAATATTTATGTTCAATGCTACAGAGAGACGAAGATATTGATGAAGATGTTAGCCATATAATCAAAGTAGGGTGGATGAAGTGGCGCCAAGCATCTAGTGTCCTATGTGATAAAAGGGTACCACATAAGCTAAAGGAAAGTTTTATAGGACGACGATTAGACCTGCTATGTTGTATGGTGCAGAATGTTGGCCTACGAAAAGACGACATGTTGAACAGATAAGTGTAGCGAAAATGCATATGTTACGTTGAATTTGCGGTCATACAAGAAGGGATCGAGTTCAGAATGATGATATACGTGATAGATTAGGGGTAGCACCAATTAAAGAAAAACTTGTCCAACACCGGTTGAGATGGTTTGGACATGTCCAACGGAGACCTTGAAAGGCACCAGTGCATAGTGGAATTCTAAGCTAGGATAATAACGTGAAGAGAGGCAGAGGAAGACCGAAGTTGACTTGGGTAGAGACAATAAAAGGAGATTTAAAATGATGAAATATACCCAAAGATTTAGCCTTAGATAGAAGTGCTTGGAAAATAGCTTTTTACGTGTCTGAACCTTGATTGTTTCTGTTGGGTTTCAACTCTAGCGTACCCCAATTTATTTAGGACTTAAAAGGATTTGTTGTTGTTGTCGTAGAAATGTCTCCGTCACGCTCGCCGTAGTCTGCTAGAATTTTGTCGTTGCAGTCAACACCTCTATCTGGTTTTGAGAAGCCAAGATGGGTTAGCAGATGAAACTCACAATGTTGATTAAAGTCTTGAGTAATACAACCATTGGAATCGCAAATTTACTCCGAGATCTAGGTACAATTTTAGTTACCTTCTTCTGGTACTGGAGGAAGCTGTGGGCTTTCTAGATCTTCGTCGCGGAAGGGAAACATCTCTATGAATTTATACCATACTGGCCATGCAGTGAGAAGATTTCCTTGCTGTGTACTCTTTTTGACACCCAACGTAGCGTTGTATGGAATATCCCCAAGGTTTGTTGTGTGGCCCTCAACAAAGCATGTGTAGTGTATAAAGGTAATGCAATCAATTTGGAAGGAATCTCCTAGCAGCTGGGTTACTGTGTTGTTGTAAAGGTGAGCTGGGATGCCGGTGACTTCGATCTGCACATTTATGTTAGTAGGACTGTGTGGCGGTGAATTCTGTGGATGCACTGGATTGGCAGTGAAGTGCATGTGTTTCTGTAATGGTATTATGGTGGAGCCATATTCCTTTGTCCATGGCATTAGGACGAGGGCGAAAGCAAAGTGGAAGGTAGTCATGTTCAGAGACCCTCCAGATAGCATTGTGACATAGGGCGCTGATGTTGGTGCTTTTATTAGAAAATCGGGGCCATAAGGTGAGATGTCTTGGAGGTTTACTGTAAACTGATATTGTTCTTGGATTGCAGCCTGGATGTCTTCGGAGTTGAGATCGTACCTTTATATATTTGATAGTCTCTATGTTACATTACATTAGGTAGAACCGCCTAGTTGCTAATGGTTTGATGCTGCTCTGTTAGTATTTTGGTTCATGAGCGGTTGCATTGTGTCTCCGCTGGTCCAAGAGCTGATGCAGACTGCATATGTAAGCAAGATAATGTACATTTCAGCTAACTAATACTTAATTTCCAGATTTCAATTGATTTAGCACAAATGAAGCATAAAGTGCATTTAACTGTACACCGTTTGCAATGCAGCATTGTCTTATCTCCCTACTCTTCTTGAGGCAGTAGTAGATCAAAAGTGGGGCCCTCCCTGCAACCATGAAAATAGCACATTACAACCAAATAATCACCAAGTTTCAGGAAGCATGACTTGAGTCAGTAGAGTAAACACAAAGTTTTTTTTGGAACAAAAATGGCAGGAGCCCTGCCATTCAACTAATTAAGAAAGAAAAGAGTGCTGAAAACACATATTACAGGTTGATTCCAAATTTCAAAGTATCCAGTAACAAATTCCCCAAGAAAACCATCTGGTGACCAAAATCATCCAGCGCAAAGTTGGGCTGCATGCTGATCTGAAACATGCCGAAGGTTGGATAATCTCTAGTCCCATCGGTGAATTTATATATAATTGGCCAACCAATAAAAAGATTAAGCACTCACAGTGATGCCAAGCTGTTAAATTTTGTGGTTCCCAGTGCATTATCAGCTTTGTCGAGAGCACCGACAGCAGCAGCAGCAGCATCTTCTATGACATAAACCTCTTTGGAAAGGGGGCTTTGTTTAGTGTGAGTTTGAGATCGGCCTGTCCAAGTTGTCGTGGATCTAAACAAACAAATCCTTGAAGGGACATTGTACGCAGCTTCAAGCTTATCTATCCCAGACTCTTTTCTATCCCATGCTCTCTGGTCACGTACGCGATTTTCCCTGCATACTACATGCGTCTTGTGCACATCAAGACCAAGTTGACCATAGCACTGAGAAACTAAACTATGTGAGCATGTAAATGATATGTGCATTAATTTTTTTAAGGAGAGTATTCCTTTTTTTCCTAGAGCTTGCAGGCATACTGCATATCATTATCTTGCAGAAGAGAAAAAAAGAGGGGCAAGTACACTGGTTTGAAAAGTTATAGACACGCCGATGCTAAAAGAAAAATGACCTTAACCACAACCTCTACTGAAACTCAACATCGAAGGGAAGTACAACATTATCAGATGGTGACATTTACCATATTCTTGAAACATTAGATAAAGAATGACCCTCCAAAGTTCCCGTACATGCATACAATTTAGACATAGCTTACTTTTATATGTAGTAATTTTACTTGGACACACATATCTTGGCAGACATTAAAAGATGATGTTTCGTTTGACGTTGCAATGGCCTAATACAGGGGCTTTTCTTTCTTTGAAATCAGACAACCTGTTGCAGGTCATGTGTGCGTTTGATTCAATTTGGAACATAGATGATACTTCTGCATATAGATAGACTTCGTACAGTTCCAGACATCAGACCAGAATCCATAATACAAGTGACATGGAGAATATCAAATACAAATCTCACTCTTCCTTTATGCTTATAACTGTGGTGATTTGCTTACGGAATGAACATGTACATGCCTTTGTTCTCCAGCGGTTCATGCACAGGAACACAAGCGCACCAGTGGGTTTCCCTTTTTTTGCCTGTGATGTGCTCATATTGAAGGTACTGCACTCATCCCTTTGTACCTGTAACCTTTGCTGCTATGGTATTTCGTTGTCTGATTTCTTCATGAGTTTCAATGTTGTAGGGAAATATCGTTTCAGGGATACACATTACGCAAATGGTATGCAAATCTAACCTCCTTGAAACTGTTGCTCTGCAGAGCAGGTACATATCAATTTCATTGATTCTTTCCCTTATAGACAGTCGTCATTATGCTTTCGCACTTAGTTATTTGTATCCCATAATACACAGTCGTCATTGTGTCCATAAATAAAGTACTTAAATACAGAACATGAGAAACAATGTAGAGTGTACATGTGAACATCAAAGACCTTGTGCCCAGCTAATCTTAGTGGTATATTGCTTCCATTCGCTGCAATAAGATAGTCAAGCCACAAACATGTGTTTATCTAATACGCTTCTTCAAGATCAACATCTCCTTTCATTCTCTTTCACTGATTGGAAGACGTGTTTGCATCTTGATCATATACAAAATTAGCATTACATTTTTCAGATGCATTAGTCATGGGTTTGTTGGTTTCTGATTGATCATGCTTAACTCCATGGTTGTCTAAAAATTACATGTTCATCACCCAGGCGGTCTACCTCAACGTCTAGCACAGACGACCAACATCGATGTACTCCAAGCACCGCATCAGAAGCAAACTCTTCCCCACTCTCTTAGGTACTCCAATTTCTTCTCTTCGTTTTCTAATTTCCTCTACCTCCTTGATTTCCCCCAAGATTGAACTGGTTTCTTATTCTAGGATTGCCGGATTTAGAGCGGTCTCTCAGCTTGGCCACTCTGTCCACTTGCTATGCTCAAGTTCATGAACATAGATCCCTGCTTCCCCCTACCACGTCTATAGCCAACCACTTACAAATACTCCAAAATCCTTTTCTTAGGATCTTATTTCTTTCTTCTTTGCAAGGTCTTAGTTTGGTTGTTTCAGGCGTGCACAAAAAAGGTTTGGATGTTTTTGGAGGATGTGCCCAAAAAACAGTGGTAAACAGAGGTGGAAATGAATGTCTTTGTAATTTTCAGTTTTGCATCTTCAGTTAACCTGTTATAACACATTTCCTTCTTTGCCATCTCTTTTGTTTCAATCAACCACCACTTCTTTTCCCTTTTGCAGTTCCCTCTAGCCAGGCCAAACTATACTACATCGATGCATGGTTGATGACTCTTTGACAAGATAGTAAATTTGTTACTCCCTTTAGACTAAGTGGACTATATATGACCGGAGGAAATTTCTCATTTTTGCAAAACCTTCAGATGACATGCAGGGTGAGCCGCCATGCTGCAACTAACTGTGACGGGATCAAGCGACCTCAAACACTCTTTATAGCCTATATATGCACAAACTGATTTTTTGTGTTGTAATTTTTTGTGGGAAGATCGTCGTGTACCTAGGACACGATTGTTATTATAACTAATGTAACGTTTTACTTACTTTCATCTCATTTGTTGGGCACATACAAAAATGATAATCCTTTTTCCGCAAACTGGCTGTTGTGTTGCCCTTAGAAAAATTAATTCTTATATTAACTAAAAGGTGCTAACGTTTTCATATGCGACACGTGTTTTGGTTGGCATCTGCTGCATATAACTTGCTCTCTTTTGGTCCATCAATATCTCCAAGTCTTCTATGGCAATGTGATGTTGAATATAAACAAATCGACGTCGATTGAATACGGGCGCGGCGAAACGCGCCGATCGTCCTAGCAATTATAACAGGGGAAAAGAAAAATAAACAAAGAAAGGTTTGTGGGAGGCCCCACTTTCGTTTGAAACATGGGAGGCCCCACTTAGCAGAGAAGAACCTGGTAGTGGTGGCCAACCAGGTGGCCCCACTCGAACCACAGTTGGGACTTGGGAGGCACCAGTGCTGTGCACCACCGTCTTCAATTCTTCGTCACTCACTCCTCACTTTCCCCTCCCAAATCCAGTCCCCCAATCCACTCAATCCCAAAACCCTAGCCATCTCCCCGAAGCAGAGCACAGGCAGGGGCGATGGCTCACCTGCCGGACGAGCTCGTCCGCGTGATCCTCCTCCGCGTCACACCCGACGACCCCGCGTGCCTCCTCCGCGCCGCCGTCGTATGCAAGAGCTGGCGCCGCATGCTCGCCGACCCCGACTTCCGCTGCCGCCACCGGGAGCTCCACCCGACGCCTCACGTCGCCGGCTTCCTCCGCATCGTGAGCGACGCCATACCCTACAGCTCCCGCTTCGAGTCCATCGACCCCACCTTCCGCCGTCCCGCCACCCGCGACCTCCCGGGCTGGCTCGCCCTCGACTGCCGCCACGGCCGCGCCCTCTTCGCCACCCCAGCCCCAGTCGGGGGCTTCCCGGTGGTTTTGGACTTCATCGTCTGGAACCCTTTGACGGACGAGCGCCGCCGCCTGCCCCAGCCCTCTCCCCGCCCCACGGCCCCATCCACTGGCCGCTCCACGGACCGCCCCCATTTCAACGCGGCGGTACTCTGCGCTGCCACTGCTGAAGGCTGCGATCACCGCGGCTGCCACAGGGGCCCCTTCCGCGTGGTTTTCCTCTTCAGCACCTCGACTCGCACATGCGCGCTCGTGTACTCCTCTGAGACGGATGATTGGAAATACGTAACCTCTACTCCAGGCCACAATCTGTACTCCGTCGACAACATGCCATCTCCGAGCGTTCTCGTAGGAGACGCCCTCTACTTCAGGGGCAGTGGGAACTACCACGCTTTTGAATACCAAGTAACCACCCATCGCCTTTCGGCGATCTGCAAATCCTCAGTCAGCATCCCTCATGGCCACGGCGGATGGTGAATTTCATTTCACCACTTTGTTGGAAGATCCTCTCAGCCTATGCCTGTGGTCAGCGGAGAAAGTTCCCGCTGGATTTGAGCAATGGGTACAGGCCAGGTCCTTCAACCTTGAAACGCTGCTCCCTAAAGACACGCTGACGCCACGGTTTAATGTGACTGGCTCCGTGGGGCGCAGATATCATATTTGTGATTGTCTACAAATATGCTCATCACCGTGGTGATGTCTACATGGTCCACCTCAATTCGGGGAAGATAAAGAAGGTGTTTGAGGGTTATAGTTATGTCTTTCCCTACACGAGCTTCTGCATTCCGGGTATATAAGCTTATTGCCTTTGTTTCTTTTTTTGTTGTTGAATTACACAAGTACAGATGCAGATGCTCAACACGCACGCACACTCACCCCTATGAACACATGTACATTGTGCTTATTGTAAATTTCTAGTCTACATGTATTGTTAGTGTTTAAGCTGTAAATACAAAACTGTTACTTATTAGCAACAATTTTAAATATTAACAATTGTATGTTTTCCTAAAAGAAGTTTTCCTTTGAAGAACAGCATGCCCATGCCCATCTACCCATCTGAATGAACTTGTAATGCTCTGTATTGGTATAGGTTGCTATCGGTGTTTTTTTCCTTCCATTAACGACACCTTGTTGATCCTCGTGGTTGTCCCCCCTGATCTGATGCTATTTCATTTGTTTTGGCATTTCTGCAGTGATTGATGAGGCTTATACAGGCGAGGAACCAAGGGAAGGTGTTCCAAATGCATGACAAACTCTAGTCGCTGGTGCAAGGGCTTCTGAATTATGCGTGAGGTATGTTCTGGTGTTTGCTGATCAGCAGATGGCATGCTTTGGGTTCTGTCGTGGACAACTCTCTCACTCTCTGGGATCAATGACTTGGTTTTGTGGTGGGGGTTTGGACAAAATCTTTAGGATTAACAAGACTTTGTTTTGATATTATGTTTTCTTAACGCTGGACAGTTTGAATTAGACCTTGCAAATGCTGTTTGGTGAACGTGTTGAATTGACTTTGTCTTAGTGGTGTCACTAAGCATTTGCCAGTGATCAGAAGATATATGCTTGTCATGTACTGCATTCGTGGTGTGCTGCTCCATTTGGGCCTTCTCCTTACTGACTTTTGCGTTGCTGTAATCAGTCCAAACCACTGTATAGTAAATATAGATGCTATGGTAGACACAGTCATGTCTGTTCTTGTTGCTCCTTTCTTTGTTAGCATGTCTCTTTGGTTTTGCATATATGGTCAGGTCCTGAAAGGGATGCTGTATGGATGGATGATGCAGTACACTGGTAGCTTGTAGTACTGGATTCGGGTTTGCAGTCCAACTTTGAGATTTGCGTCTTGTCGCCAGCTCATGCTATTGAGGGAAGTAGTGATTGAGAGACCAAACCAACAAATTCATGCTCTGGGGACTGTCAATGCACAATCTCTTGCCATTATGGCACTATCGAGAATCTCTCAAAAACTCTGTTAACAAATTTGATCAATTTGCTCATGACCATGGCTCGCATCAATATTAATTATGTTTTTGCTTTTGTTTCTGCCTCCTGAAAAATGATTGTGGTTGGTCATTGGCACTGTTCGTTTATTTGAAAAGCCAGGGCTGAAAAGTCTTTGTCAGCTGATTTGTTGTGAGAGAAAAACACTGTACCATGGCTGATAAGTTCAAGCGAACAGGGCCATTCACTCTTTCTTGTAGAATTCAAGTTTGTGTCTTCAAATTTGATCGAATTTACAATGAAAGTGACATGAGAAACATGCTTGATGTTTACTTTTGTCTTATTTGTGCTATTTCTCACTTGAAAATATGTATTGTTCCTGAAACTGATCTGCTGTTGTGTTCATACTCCTTGAAGGTGATGCAGTTTTCAACCAAAGTGGGATGTGAACAAAGTTTGTTACCAATTTCCTGTGCATGCTCTTGGAAGTTCGGACTGAAGAATGCTGGACTTTTGCTTCAGTTCGTGATTGAGTCATGAACAGCCATGGAACTGAACCCATTGATCATTTGTTTTCTTTCACAAAACTAACCCTGTAATTAAGGCAGTTTTAAGTTTAGTTGGATCTGAACAAGGTTGTCCCAATTTCATATTTGTTCCCGTGGAAGTTGGAACTGAAAAGAAATATGTTGGGGGTTATGATTCAGTTTAAGTACACAACACTGCTCACGAAGCGAATGAGCTGTAGAAGAACGTCAGAGGGATCCAATGGCCCTTGCACTGATGTCATGTTAATTCAAGAGATTATATGTTGTCTTTCCTGAAAATGAACTGTGGTCATGTTCTTGAAGAATGGACTGTGTGGTTGCCTGGTTGGGTTCCAGTCTGACTTGAAAATTTGAAAATAGGTTGCACAAGGTGGCCAATTGTGGTTCTCGTTAAGTTAGTGTGTCTTGAAATTCGACCGAAATAGTGTTGAGCGTGACTAGAGGACTGCTTTTTTGCATACTAGTTTAAGTTATTCGTCAGGTGACAGGTACTTTGGACTGAAGATACGACGGACGAATATGTGCTTTCTTTCCTGAAAATGGACTCTCTGGTCAATTCTAGTTTGGACCTGACGCGATATTTTCTCAAGTTCTTGAGCATGATTTCAAAGCAAAAGATGAACTGAAGAGAGTTTGAGTTCGGATCCAGTAAAAGACCTTGAGAATATATTGAAGAAAAATAGACTAGTAAAAAATTGAAGAAAAGGAAAAATGGAAGCTGCAGAAGAATCACATATTCACAAGGCCAAGCAGGTATCCAGTAGGTGGGCCAGAAACACTTGAGACGGGGCCCGGCGCAGCAAACTGGGCGTCAAAGGGAGGAGATCCGAGGCCCAACTAACTGGGCGACGGGCGACACAGCATCCGCTGCCGCTTCCATTGAGGCGCGGAGGCGCCGTCGCGGGGCCGCCGGTCGTCCGCTGAGGAGAAGGCATGGGCGAATGCGCAGAGGTTGCCGTTGGAAGCGCTGCCAGGTCGTCATGGAAGGAAGACGCGGCGGGGGGGCGCTGCGCTCCATTCTCACAGGTCACAGCTTGCTAGGGTAAGCTAATCTATTTTCAGTCTGATTGTTTTTCATGTTTTATTTACTAGTACAATGTAAAAAAGAATTGTTGCTGCTGTGCGCCTGTGCCTGTGACGCATCCCATTACTAAATGGAAAAAGATCAAATTTCTGCTGCCATAAGATACAAGGACTGGGAAGAAAGGTTCAGAATTAAGCAAGACCCCCAAAATTGCTCAAGATTGCGAGCCTATTCTGTAACAAAAACACAAATGCTAACTTCAACAAAGAATTCTACATCATCCACGGATTCAGCAAACACCTTATAGAAAACAAGCCACAGATATAACAACCACATGCACAAATTTACAATTGTCACTGTTGCAAATCGCTGAAAATTCAGAGTAAAATATGATTAAACATCTAACGACCCTCAAGTGCTGTCAAGCTCATTTCATTCATGGAGACCTCCCAGTGGTCTCCAGCCTTTCCGGGCTTGTAACTCCTTTGTGCAAAATATGAAGGTTGCTTTGGTGTTGGAAGTGGCGTAGTTCTGTTTTCCAGCATGGACACAACCGCTGCCATGAAGGGCCTGGAGCTTGGATCATCTTGTACACACAAAAGTACTATTTGGACGCATCGCGAAACTTCATCAAGGGGGCAGCTACTCTCCACAACAAATGAGTCCACCAGATGGTCTACTTTCCCATCTTTCCACAAGTTCCATGCCTGAATACACACATACAATTTCATAGTGACCACATATGTATGTTCGCTGGGTATTTAGTTCTGAATTCTTAGCATATCACGATACTTACATATACTATAAGGTTGGGGAAATCCATGAGAAGATGTGGTGAGCTGATCTTTAATCCACTTACAATTTCCAGCAGTAGAACACCAAAGCTGTAGGTGTCATACTTGACCGAAAAGGAACCTTCCATCGCATATTCCGGAGCCATGTAACCACTGTGTAAATTATTCCAATGAAAGGTATGCAGTCTTAAAAACAGCGAGCAAATAAATTATATATAAAGAATTGATTCTAAAAGAGTTTCTTACTATGTCCCTACAACTCGGTTAGTATTTGCTTGGAGCTGCTCACCAAAGAATATCCTAGCCATGCCAAAATCTGATATCTTAGGGCTCATCTCCTTATCTAACAAGATGTTGCTTGCTTTAAGATCTCTATGGATTATAGTCAGTCTCGAGTCCTGATGGAGATACATGATTCCTCTAGCAACCCCCTGGATTATCTTGAACCTTGTCGGCCACTGAAGCATTGATTTTTTTGACGAGTCTGATGAGAATAACATGAAACAAGGCATATCACTAGGCACATACACATATTTATTTGTCGGGTTTTATTAACAAATATGACAATTGAATGTACCAAAGAGGAAGTAATCCAAGCTTTTGTTGGGCAAGTACTCATATACCAACAACCTCTCATCTTCATGAATACAGCAACCAATAAGCTTAACTAGGTTCTTGTGCTGCAGTTTTGCAATCAAGACAACTTCATTTCTGAATTCCTCCATGCCTTGAACAGAACTCTTACTAAGTCTCTTGACTGCTACTTCCTTGGTACCAGCCAACACTCCCTTGCATGGTTCCATCATTAGAAAACGATAAATAACATAATTTTCTATCAATGTTATTATCAAGTGAAACTTTTCGGAGAACCATTCTCAAGTGAAAGCTTGCTAGTACCTTGTAAACTTTGCCAAAACCTCCCTTCCCAAGCATATTTGAGTCTGAGAAATGGTCTGTTGCTGCAACAATGTCTTCAAAGCTAATAAATGGGAACTCTATATTCTTGTCCCCCGTTTCATCCGGAGACCTCAAGTATTCTAGTATCACTCTGTTCTGAACTTTCTTCTTTTGTCGTCTACCTGCTCATACAAACGTCAATGGATTCTCTATTTTTTCCCCTGAACATTTACACGGCTACAATAAATTTCTGAAAATAAGGGGTCTTTTTCTTTGTACCTCTTCTTTTACATGTCCAGACAAGGGCTGTGAATGTGAGTAGCAGCACAAAAGCTATTATCGGGAGTAAAATCTTGTTTAAATTGCTCTTCTTCTGTACTGTACATGAAGGTACATCCATCAGAATTTACATCATCAAGCATCGTAAGTTTACTTGGAAAGGACCATGCCTAGTGATCCTGGACTAATAACTTATATACAAGTAAAAAGACCAATCTGCAAACACTCAAGGACATACTTACCACCCTAAACAGTTACCCTTGCACATTGCTGATGGGTTTCTTTATAGGAATAGTTATGTATAATTTGCCACTACAAAGTGTTCTATTCCAGTATCTGCGCAAAAGTTCAAGTTGCTTTATGCGTGCTCTTATGAAGTTTAGGGCTGCTGCAATGATTACAAGTAAATCTAGCAGTTTCTAATCCATTTTTTTTTACTATTTGATGCCATCAACACTATCATAAAGTCCGAGAGATGGTATGTTGATACGGTTTATTTGATGTCTGCTTGCCTTAAATATAAAGTACGGTCTATTGTTAAGTTCTAGCCTTTAATGCCTTCTTTAGAAAGGGGGTTTGGGATTTAGATATAAAAAAGAACTAAAGCCTAAAAAGTTTTTGGAGCATTCTCACTCTTGCTAAAAAGACTTTAGTGGTGTCCACACAATTGAGGCACAAAGGTCGCTGCAGGTGAAAGAAACATATAGACTGGAAGGTCGCGTACCAGGAGATCCAGCAACTCGGAGGTAGAAGTTATCAGCAAAGCTGGCCTTCTCCATGTCAATGAGGTCCCCAGTCCAAACCAAACACCTTGATGTGTCGCCATTACTGTCACTTAGGCTCAAGCCGGTGTAAGCGTAAGCTACACACGAGCAGTTTCTGCTGCACTCGGCTGCGCACTGGTCAAAGCTTCTGTTGCTCAAGTACAAGAACTTATCAGGAGCCTTCATCGCTGGCAAGGTCACGAAGCTGTCTTCTTTCCTGCATCTCAGAGTCTCCTTTCTCTGGCATCCTCTCGAATAGTTGACACCATCGATGGGATCAAATCCTTCAGGGCACCGGCACGTTGGGACGTCACCCACGCTGTCGCAGTAGCCGAATGGACCACACGAGGCATAGAGATCGCAGCTGGAATGGGGTCGCTCAAAAACGACCATCCAAGATGATGCGTTGCTGTTCCAACTCTGAGTCCTTATCTTGCCGGTGTAGTCAAGCCAGAGGCGCATGTAGGGTGCTCCTTCAGGGATTTTGTACGTATAGTAGAGGTCGTTCCTTGTGTCAACAATGGCTTGATATATGACGGAGGAACCATTGCCGAGGGACATGCCAGTGGACATAGAGGCACTGTTAATCACACTGGAGCGGCTGTACGGCAAGTTCCCGTGCCAAGTGAAGAACTGAAGGTTCGAGTTGGGATCGACGCCATATGAGAAATTCCCCGTGGATGGGTCATCAGGGCCCTTCCAAGAAACGAGGCGAGTTGGCACTTGAGCTTTGTGGTTGAGCAATAACCTCATGGATGGGAGCAAGGTGTCAGTCGGGTGATCAAAGCTTTGCCATATGGTCTTGCCAGTTGGCGTACGAAGGACAAAGTTACCCGAGCTGAGTAGCGCTGCGGAAGCTCCTGTGCCTCCAGCTGTGGTGCTGTTCGTCGTTATTGTTGTCGTCCAACGGGTGCGGCCTTGGGAGTCTGACAGCACCAGCTCTGGTTTGCCAGTGATGGCGAGCTTCGCTGACGAAGGGTCGATCACTGGGCTGTCACGGTTGGCGATCCACACCACCGTGCGTTCCGGCACCTTGTTGTACCAGATGGCGATGTATATGCTCTTGTTAGATTTGCCTGCGGAGAAGAAGCCGAGAGCAAAGGCTCCGTCCTTAGAGATGAGCACGTCACCGGGCGAGAGTGGTTTAGTTTGTGTTAGTTGGTCACTGGATTGTTGGCGCAACGAACTCGAGAACAGGAGGATGAGAATGGGGATAATAATGCAAGCTCTCGCCATGTCTGCTATGCTTGTGAGCAGAGAAGAGGGTAGCTTATACTCGTAGATGACATGGGTCAGTTGGGTGGTCGTCTGTGACTGTACACATTGGAAGTTTGGAACGTGGCTTGCCACAGCCGGGTGGCCGTACTATTTGTTTGTTCCTTTATTAGTTTTGAAATATCTATTATTATATTTTGATTATCAAATAAGATAGTGCGACTGTAATTAATCTCTATGGTATGGTACACAAGTCTTGACGTGAATATCTCAGGTCGTTGCCAACCATATTTTTACCCGTTGCACAACATATTTTTTATATAGTAGTTAAAGAATCCAACCCTTGAATAACCATGGATAATCTCGTAGTGGCCCTGTTCTTTCTTTAGTCTTAGCATACGGCGCAGGGTTTGATTTTTGAGATATTTACCTTAAAAAAATGTGTCCTCCTTCTATGTCTCAATTTTTTTTGAAGTTGCCTGTATGGCCCGAAAACGAAAATATCTTTCTTCTATAGCCATTTTACCCCTGGTGAAAAGAATAAAGTTTTAGTAGAAAAATTATATCTTTTTTATACGATCTCGGATAAAGACGATTTTTATATGAGAATTGTAGATCTCGATGAGATCTATAAGTTTCTAGTTTTGAGTTTTTTAATTTGAGGTCGCTAAGATTCTAAAAAAATAAATAAAGTTTCAGTACTATATTAATCGTGTACAAGCACTTGTCGTCTTGGAAAATCATATCTTTCTTATATGGTGTTAAATGAAGATACTTTATATATGAAAGTTGTAGTTTTTTATGGGATCTACAATTTTATAGTTTCATATTTTTTTTCATTTAAGATCATTAAGACGTTTAAAAAAATAATATTAAGTTTCAGCAGCATATTAATCGCGTGCAAGCCCTGAAACTACAATTTATGTACTATAACGTGTGACCTTATTTGCGCAATATTACTCTAAATCTAAAACAGTCAAACTAAACTCTGCACTTTTTTTTTGTCAGGGTAAAATGGTCATTTTATCCGCGCTTAACATCGTCACGTAACGCCATAGAAGGAAGAGATTTTTATTTTCGGGCCATATAGATAAGTTCAAAAAAAATACACCATAAAAGGAAGACGTATTTTTTTGAAGGACATGTAGGTAAATATCTCTTGATTTTTATAAGGATGGCGCAGGTCAGAGGATGTTTGGTTTGAACCTGCTAGAGAGCTTAGCAACTCTAAGCGTCTAAAATTGAACGCAAGGTTGGTTTAGGCGAGCTAGCCTAGCTCACGACAACCAAACAAGCCTTTGGTTCGCAGGCAGTAACGTGGCTTTGCCACACGTGGGCCGCTCCTAGCTTGGTCTAGGATAATTTGCCTACTCACATTTGTTGAGACCGCCCATAGTTTGGTCTAGGATAACTTGCCCGGTCTCACATTGGTTGCGACTCGAGACGTCATGGCCTCACCCATGATTTAACTTGATAGGGGTGTTTGCTTGGGTGTGTATCTCTATCTAGGTTTCAGGAAGCCACCTAGGGTTTGTTTGGTTTCCTGTTTTGGCCCCTTAGCCAGCCTCAACCGGGCTGTGGACCACACCACAACCCGCCTAACAAGGAATAGAGGGGGGAGGGGGGGGGCTGTTTTGTGGAGCCAGTGGCGCTCATGCTCGCCTCACCTCCTGGTGGTGATTAGAGACATCCTCCTTGGCGCTGCGCTTTTCAGTCATCGCCGACGCCGCTTACTCGAAGGTTCTCGCCGGAGATTCTTGCGAAGCAGGACAAGGAGGGGGAGGGCCTCGCCAGAGGAATGTGAAGCAGGATGACCCACGCTTCCAGGCATTCGCCTCGTCCCTCGCGGCCTAGATAGAGATGCCTATCAGCGAGGGGGTCAGGAGCACGCTCCCCTTTAGGGCCAGTTTGGTAGAGATTCACCAGATCCAGATCCACTTTCTTTGCCAAACACTTCAAGCTCCACTGTGGATATGATCCACCAAAACGGTGGATCTGCCCCAGATTCACCAAATTGGTGGAGCACCTCAAGGGGTCCTCCACCAAATCCAAGTTTGGAAGAGTTGACGAAAATTACCCACCATTGCCACTGGTTACATAAAAATAACGAGTTGTTTCGTCTGTTTCGCTTCTTTCTCGGCCGTCTCCGTCGTCTTCCTCGCCCGTCCTCCTTTGTCACACCACCACCGGACACCGCCACGCCACAACCGAAGCACCAGCCACGGAAACAAGGTCCGTGCCCCACCCGCTGGCCCTCGTGTCGTCGGCCGTGGGGAGGCAGCCATGGCCACGTCGGGAGCCACCGGTCCTACGATCTCTGGGCGTGTCGGCCCCGCGCCATCCCGCCCGCGGCCCTCGCCGCCCGCGCCCGCGTCCTCCTACGCTGGCCCCGCCTACGCACGAGCCTGGCCGCGCCCCGCGCTGAAGCCGCCGGCCGTGCTAGCCCCGCCTGCCGTGTTCGCACCGACCGCGCTCCCCTCTTGCACGAAGGCTGTCGGAAGGAAGGAGCGATCTTTTTTTTCCTGACGCATGGGTCCAGTTTGGCAGTGAAATAGAGTGGGAGGTGAAGCTGTACCAAACACTTTGGTGAATCTTGGATCCATGGTGGATGTGAATCTGGGATTCAGATTCACTTTTTTGCAATGGTAGAGCTCCGCTATACAGGCCTTTAAACTTCTGTCGACACAAAAATGTCAACACACAGCAAGCTGGAAGGATCTGCTTGATGGAGCAAGGTTGGAGATCCGCTTGGCTTCAACGTAGGACCAGCCGATCCTGCGATTTTTCCGAGGACGTGCCAGTCAATTTGACCTATAATTGACAAGGAGAGAAAATATATCAGTAATTTAGGGTGGAACATGCCGGTTTTGCCCAGACAGTTTCAAGTGTGCCGCTTCGGGAGCAGCCAGACGGGAAAATCGACTAAATAGCCGATACGTGAAGAAATCGACTGTTAAGGATTGTGCCGCTCGCGGGTCATGATTGATTTTATAGTAACGAATACAATGCACCCAGTTTTAATGATCCTTTCCCCTAAGCTATTAACATGTATGCATTAAAGATACATCACTGGCTAAATTAGTTTTGATCAATGCATGGTGTAGAGCCAATGAATTCGGTAAAAAGGAATATGCCACGCAGATAATTGACTGTTTGATATAGATAGATCTACGAACCTTCTAGATCTAATCTACTACCGTCAATAGTGAGGTTCGACCGGATCGATGCGGCTATGATGATGATAATAGTCTAGAACCAGAAAATCCATAGAAACGACCGTACTTCAACGGATTCATGAAAGCGTGACATGGGTCAGTTGGGTGGTCGTTTGTGACTACACATTGGAAGTTTGGAACGTGGCTCTCATGACATCGAAGGGTGGGAGAAATGTTGGACAAAAAAGTCTCCAATACAATAAGTCAGGCAAAGAGATCAAGTCAATATGGACTTTACCGTGTAAACGGCAGACTAGATGAAATGTGCGACTGCAGATGAATGAAACATCACGTTTTATCATTGTGGAGTGTGGACACGTAGGAATGCATGTGGCTGCGGTGTCTGCTTTCGATGTCAGCTAATTAATGATGGTGGAAATTTTAGTTCACTTTCCTTTCATAAATAAATTCATTATAAGTTGCGTGCTATTTTTGTGCATACTAAGTTTTGGATCAATCCAATCATATTAAGTTTTGAAGCCTACTGTTCTTGAGATTTTTTTTAAAAGGTTGGAATAGACAGGGGATTGGAGATCAAAGGAAACTTAAGGACAATAATCTAACAGAAAGGTTAAATAATTTTGACAAGGAGCTAGAATCCAGGAATATGTCTAATACAGAGTGGGAAAGAAGATTTGAAGTGGAGAAACAGCTAGAAGATATCTATCAAATGGAGGAAATATATTGGAAGCAGATCATAGGCTGCAAATGGATCTTACAAGGTGATTCCAACTCCCAATTTTTCCGCCAATATGCTAAGAGCAGAGGAAGGAAAAGCTATATCTTATCCCTAGTAAATCTACTCAGGATCAGACCGGATCGTTACAGCCATAATAGCGAGCTATAGACCAGATTCAACTAGCTAGTAAACCTACTTAGGATCAGACATGCCTTGACCGCGTACTATGCATGATCAAGATCGAAATAGAACAACCGATAAAACATAATCCGTCGTTCAAAGTAAGAAACATCGCAGTATGACAAAACAAACGATGGACTAAAATGATATGAGGCCGATCTAGATCGATCTCGATCGGGCAGATTGATATTGCTGAAACTAATGACAATAAGAACATCAGTAAGATCGGTAACTTAATAAATCTACCCGAGGGATGCCACCCTTAGGTAGAGCCGATAACTTGACCTTAATCTAATTCGAGCACTGGAGGTCGAACTTAACCGATGCAGCCGTACTTGAATTAGATAAGGATCGATAACTAACTTTTACTAGAGCTCGCAAGAGGTCGGCTAGACCGATGCAGCCTTACAAACATAAGTATAAGCCATGACGGTACTTACAGACAGGTCGGAGGTCGACCGGATCGATGCAGCCCTGCTTGTTGAAGAACTCGCCGAGATCTACAGTACTCCTACTCCTAAGGGTTGGCATAAAGCCGAAAAAAGTAGTTGGTATTGATTAATTGGATATCTTTTACAATAGCCGTGGTCTAATATTTATATCCGGAACCTATACATGAATCATACTCAAATACGACTCATTACAATCTTTGAAATAAAAGAAAACATTCCTAATTTAAGATAACTTGAATCCTAATCTTTTCTTTTTTAAATCCGACATTTTTTTTTCCGACGCCTGTAACACCCCGGTGTTATGCCTACATTTAGGCACTGCAAATCACGCATATCATGCATCATCAAGCCTCCTAATCATGCATGCATAATCTTGCATATAATAACTGAAACATTACTTCGAAACATACGAAACATGTTTGTGAAACGTAAATGATGCATATACTTATTAGAGTTGTTTTGCTCTGATTCTTGCTTGCTAGGTTAGTAGAACTTGTTTGGTTATGATTGTAAATCATCTAGAATTGTTTAGCACAATTTTTGGAGCAAGGTTTGTATTTGAATTATTGCCAAATTTTTCTTTAAAATAATTCTCAAAATTAGGGTTTTGAGTTAAAATTTAACTTTGATTGTATAATTTAAAATCTAGATAGAATTGGACTTTGGTCATAAAAGCAAAGTTGTAGAGAATTAAATTCTAAACAACTTTCATTTTGGTACATTTTCAAAAGAGGTCATTTTCTTGCTCAAAATAATATTTGAAAACTGTTATTTGAAAATTTATTGAAAATGGAAATTTAAAAGAATATTTTTTCTGTGTTAGCGGGCATGCCGCCTGCTACCCAGCCACCCAGTAAAGCCGCCCAGTGAGCCTCCATTGCAGCGCCTCGCCCGCCTCGCCTCGGTGGCCAGTGCCGCGCTGGCAGCTGCTCTCCAGCGCCCGCGCCCGCCGCCATGCCTTGCCGCACAGCGTCGTCGAGCTTGCCTGCCAGATGGCGCCGCCACCGTCGGCAATGACGACACCGCGATCCACGCGGCGTGGCAGCTCACTGCCTTCTTGGCCACGGCTTAAGCTCCATGAGCTCGCTTGACATCGCATTTCTGCTCCTCCTTCCGCCTCTCGCTCAGAAGACACAAGAACGCACCCGCCGCCGGCCGCCACTAGCTCCCTCGCGGATTTAGCTCGTCCAGTCCACCACAGCTCACCGGCGCCCACTCCATCTCACACAAGCTTCGCCTTCACCCGCACACCGTGCTCGCGCTTCTCGCCGTGGTAAGCATCTGTTCTTGGGAATGGCTCATGGAGCACAGTGAAGCTTCATTGGTGAGCTCGCTCCCGTGGACTCCCCCTCGGCTCCTCTTCCTACAGCCTTGCCTTGGCAAGACAAGCACTGTGCAGACGGCGACGTTGAGTCTCCCGAGCGCCTCGGCACCTGCCGTGGCGGAGATGCTCCACCGGCGACTACCGTGCATTGCTCCGCCATTCTGTCGTGAGCTTTTTCCCCTGCTCTCGCCCTCCCTATTCGCCTCTATCTCGACGCGGTTTGGCATGGGGAACACGTTGGTGCCCTCCGTTTGTGCGGGGACCTCGCCGTCGGCGAGTTTCATGCCTGCTTGCGCCGTCGTCCCTCTCCGTCCCTGTTTGCTCTCATTTGGCGTCTGGGTCCCATTGCCGATCATTGCTGCCGAGAGGGAGCCGAGGTGGTGAGGCTGCTGTGGATTCATGTGTGCTCGCGCATTCATGGGCCGTCTTCCCTCCCTTGCGCTCACAGCAGCGCATGAATGAAAATGGCCGTGGGGCGGTGACTCAGTGGGCTGGTCCGATGTGATGGGATGAATTGTTTTTCATTTATTCTTTATTATTTGAAATTTGAAATGGTTTGAAAAATGTTTGGATACTCAAAGTTGCTCCAAATTTGTTGAAACAAATTTTCTAGGTTCCTTATCATCAGATCTACTTGGGAAAAATTGTGCATGTCATTTTTGAGATACTTTTCTATAGGATTTTATTTAATCTTGAATATTGCTGATAACTTGAAAAATATGTAGAAAAATATATAGGCTTCAGAAAAATATGATTCCAAGTTTGTTAATCTTCTTATGTCATGTACTTCCTAGGAAAAATATGTTTCATGCATGTCTTTGTGGGAAAATTTTGAGGTGTAGTTCAAGTACCTTTAATGGCTGATTTTTGTTATTTTTGCTAGAGCACAAATTTTGTATAAAACATGCATGTGACAATTTTTGTACAGTGATTATATACTATAAAGAACATAGGAAAAATACTCAATCTGTTGTTTGACACTTTTCATAGTACAAAGTAATTTCATGCTCATTTTTATGCTATAGCTTGTCATTTTTATGTAGGATAGTTTACTTATCCAAATGCCCTGAAAATTTTATGGTAGTCTGCTTAGAGTAGTACTATGCTACTGTAATTTTCTTAGATTTTTATAAGCATCAGAAATATAGGTTGATGTTGTAGCCTTAGTTTCAAATGAAATAAAATAATCCTCTTTAATGCAAGTTAGTTAATAATGTTAGCTTTGGTGTATCTTTGAAGCATTTAATAAGATGTGTTGACTTAACCTATTAGTAGTAGAAGAGAATGTAGTAGATGACATGTGCTTGTAGTATATTTTCTTGGATGATGTGACTACCTTGCTTTTCAACATATCCATTGCATTCATCTTCTTGATGCACCGATTGCATAGGCACTTACGCGCATTGCATCATACTGGATCATAAACCGAGAACCCGGTCGTCATTCCCGAGGAGCAGGAGGCGGCTCGAGTGTGTAGCGAGAGAAGTGCTAGAAGCTAAACGAGGAGGGCGTTGAAGAAGAACTCCGGAGTGCCCGATCACCGCCTTAGAAAGCTCCTTGAGAGAGGCAAGCCCCGAACATCTTTCTCCCGGTTTGCAATGATTTCATTAAATACTTTACTTTAAATTGATGCATTACGTTCGGGAGTTGTTTGCAACCGTTCTTTGCATTATACCTTGTTTACCTTTGTTATACTATATCCTTGTTACCACGGTATCCATGATCGAGTCAATGCTTAGTGGCTTAGACCGGTAGAAGTCGGGTGATTTCTGTCACACACGCGAGCTATAGGTGGTTACTGGATCATTTGGATGGCTATGAAGTCATGGTATAACTAAGTGTTAAATGAAGTTGAGACAAAGGCGGAGACTTGCGGGGTTTGGACTGTAGTGTTTCCGTGCGTGTCGATTAAGGACCGACCGTTGTTGGGCCTCGAGTCATGTTGAACGCATGCCTTACATTTTTAATGGGCGGATAAAGTACCTTCCGACCCATGGTGGGAGATTTTTTGGCCGAGTAGATTGCCCATGGCGCCTTGTGTGCAAAGCAGTGTGGTAGGACACGAGGCGGGATGATAAGACCAAAGTGCGGTCGGTCGGCCCCGGGTACATGTGGTTCTGGCAAACTCGAGATACACGGAAAGTTGACTCGGTGATCAATATCTCACTTTAGCGGGTGAGTGAGATTTGTGTAAAGAATAAATCACCATTTGGTTAGGAATCGATTGAATCGCCATCGCTCTGGATAGTGAGCACTTGACTTGAGTTACTTCATCGTAGTAAATGTTTATGGAACACTTGGGCGAGTTATAGTGAATATGACAGTATGGAAGTTGTTTAATGATCGGTGGTTATCATTAATTGCTTAATCACATGTTTACTCTAGTATAGGTGCAAATCTAGTCGACGAGGTTAATAATAATTAACTTGACAATAATGCTTTTAGAAAGGTTCTTGAAATGCTAAAAATGCTTCTTTTGCAAATGAGAGTCACTACCCTACTATAAAACTGCATAATCCTTGGTGTCATTTATTTTTTCGGTTATGTCGGGTAAGTCTATTTGAGTACCTTCTCGTACTCGAGATTTTATTCCCACTTATTACGAGATGGGCGGATGTATTACGGCTATTGTATCAAGCGCCTCTATCCTGCGATGGGTGATGCTTAGGACCATGGGCATGATCATTCCTTACGTCTCATCTAATGCTTTTGTTGGAGATGATCATTATTTGGCACTATATTTAAACTCAGCGTGAGTGTGTGTGGTTTGAATAAATGACTTCCGCTACTTTTATTGAACTGGTTTGTAATAACTATGTTTAAACTCGATGTATATACGAGATTGCGAACTTTATGTAATATGTGATGGTGACCGCTAAACTTATTACGATCATGGCTGGGACACGAGTTGGTTTGAAATCCTTTGTGATTTCACGGACTACCGGGTTATATGGGCTTAAGTTTGTTCAATCGTCTGCTCTGGTGGATGATTTTCTTACTTAATTTCGTATAATTGGTCGGTTCTGTTACAACGCCAACCGTAGTTCATTGACGTTATCTGCTGATGTCCTCCTAAGAGAGCCGATCTTAGTACCGTATCTGAAACAGCTGATATCGATCCTTATGCAATCGATTTCTTAATGATACAATCTTGAAAGCTTCGAGTTCTCGGACTCTACTTTCTAAATTTTGATGTAAACAACTCCTCGCGTGCGGCAACAACAGAACGTACGTGAGCATGTCCGAGAAGACGCAGGATGTAGGCTTGTTGTGCTCCTGCTGTGTTTTGACCCTACTATGACTGTCTGTGGTGGCATGCGGCTGACACCTCTGCCCTCACTACGAGGGAACCTAAACCGATAGCGAAGGCTGCTGGTGGTTTGTCCTAACAGGTGCACACCTATCTGAAATAATAGGGGTAAGCTCATCCTAATAAAGATGAGGTGACTCTCTATAACAAGTATGGCAACTAAATAAAATTCTACCTATTGCAAGCAGCTATGATAGTATAGCAATCAAACACACCCAAATGTGTAAATGGAGGGAATCGCTGGCTTCAATTGTGCAACAACTCTTTTTGAGACTACACGAAATAGTTGAAGCAAATCAGAACCACATGGAGACAGTTTTTTTTTGCCCTTAATTAAAGGGCATGTGCTCTTTTATGGACCAAAACAAGGTTGCCCTAGTCCCTCAAAAAAAGGGCACAGGCTCGTCCCTTTCTCCCCTCTCCGTGCGTGATGGCCAAGTGTCGAATGAGGGATGCGGCACAGTGACATTTGCGGGGCGAGCTCAAGCCGACGAGCCGATGTCGAAGTAGCTCATGTGACACGAGGGCGTCTGGCAAGCCAGCGGCGGCTGTGGCCCGAGCGTCAGCAAGCGGCGGAGCGGCCCGTGTAGGACGAGTTACGGCCGCAACCACCCTGTTCGCTCAATCGTATCAGCCAATCATGATATATTATTTTACTCTCATAACAAAACAGCATCAGCCAGCTTATAAGCCACAGAAACGATCAAGTGAATAAGGTGGCGTTGGGAGATGAGGTTCTTGAGGAGAATGACGCCGTTAGTGCGGTGATGGCGGGCTGCGCGTGGGCGAGCCGCACGAGATCAAAGTGGCATCTTGTGAAGGCGAGCTTTGTATGGCGGAGAAGTCTTGGCGAGGCGAGCTGCAGGCGCGTCGCGAGGGGGTTGATGGCGGGTGTTCGACCAATGGAGATCCCTAACGATCGAGGAAGAAGAAGGAGAAAAACATGAGGATGACAAATAGACCCCGTGTATCAACTCGTCTAGTGTTCTGTCCCCTACAACCAAACAAAAACAAGAATGGTCGTATGGAGTCCTATCCAGAAAATCTAGAAAACGAGGGACAGAACCATTCCATCTTCGTACGTCTCTGAACAACGCTTACGTTCTTCTATTATGAACGGTGTCGGGATAAGCCATGACGCGCCACCGGCATAGCAGATTTATCAAACGCTATTTATAATATATGTATTTTTTAAATAAAAAGATTTAAAATAAAAATGCCACGGAGGCGAACCACCTCCGGTCCTCCGCCGCCTACCTGGTCCAACCGAGCCTGGTAGCAGCAACAGTAGCGCCCACTTCACATAATCGTAGTTTACCCGGTTCGCTTGCTACTTTTCAGTAGTAGAATAGTGATTTTCTCTCGCCACGTTTCAGCACACGTGCACACTTCACAGTGGCGCTCGCGCTCGCTCTTCTGTGTTTCGTCTTCCCCTGATCCCGTCCCAATCCTAGGTCCCCAAATCTCAAACCCTCTCGTCGCTTTCTTCGATCGACCGAGCGACCACAACAATGCCGCCGCCGCCGCCTGATCTGGCGGACGACCTCCTCGGCGAGGCATTCCTCCGCCTCCCGCCGGACGACCCCGCGTGCCTCCTCCGCGCCTTACTCGTCTGCAAGCGCTGGCGCCGCATCCTCGCTGACCCCGCCTTCCGCCTCCGCCACCGCGCGCTCTACCCGGCGCCCTCCGTCGTCGGCTTCGTCCGGGTCGTGAGGGACGAAATTCCCTACTGCTCCCGCTTCGTCCCCGGTGACCCTGCCTCCGGCCGCCCCGCCGGACGCGACCTCCTGGGCTGGCTCCCGTTCGACTGCCGCCACGGCCGCGCACTCTTCGTCACCCAGCAACAGGCCTGGACATCGAGGAGGTGGGGGAGGAGGAGGAGGGGTTAACCTTGGACTTCGTGTGAGAGGCAGAGGTCGGGAGAAGGGGGAAAAAGGAGGCGTGGAGGAGAAGTTGAGAAGGAAGAAGAACAGAGGTAGCGATGATGAATCTTAGTAGAGTAACTTGAGTTCTGTTTACATCCGTGTACCTCACAAGTGCTCTCTCTCCCTTCTTTATATTACAGGGGACTTGCCCCTTTCACGCTAGCAAGTGTTTGCCTCAGGCCCATTGCTCTCCGATGAATCTGGGATTGGGCTTCCTTTGTCTTGGCGATCTGGGCCGGACTTACGGGCCTTCCCCATCCTCGGTCCTCTTCTCTGTAGTAACAGCAGGTCGTCTGCTGACATCCCCTCCTCCTTTGGACACGGCTTGACCCCAAGCAGTGGCACGGGGAAATTCTTGGCGCAGGGCTTCGTAGTCTTCCCAGGTAGCGAGCTCCGGCGGCAGATTGTTCCATTTGACCAGCACCTGAGACACTTGCTTGTCGCCGCGAGATGTGGAGCGAGTCTGCAGAATCTTCTTTGGAGCCAGATGCAGGGCAAAATCAGTAGGAAGTATTGGAATTACCTGATGAGATGTCCCCACGGCACGTTTGAGCTGTGAAACATGAAAAACAGGATGTATAGCAGAATGTGCCGGAAGATCAAGCTTGTAAGCCACCGTGCCAACTCGAGCCATAACACGGTATGGACCAAAGAAGCGGAAACTGAGCTTTTGGTGTGAACGGGGTGCCAAGGAAGTTTGGACATACGGTTGTAGTTTAAGGAAGACCATCTCGCCGACATTGAAGTGACGTTCAGATCGGTGCTGGTCGGCTTGCTTTTTCATGCGACTCTTAGCCCGATTGAGGTGCTGCTGTAGTAACTCATCCATGAACTGACGCCCAGAAGCCCAGTTGAACACTTCTTGATTGGTTGTCGAATTGGGGTTAACAGCAAGCAGACGAGGTGGGTAGCCATACAATGCCTCGAATGGAGAACGGCCGATGGCCGAGTGGGAACTCGTGTTGTACCAGAACTCAGCAGAGGTGAGCCAGTTACTCCATTTGGTTGGCGTGGCATGAACAAAACAGCGCAGATACGTCTCCAGGCATTGGTTGAGACGCTCAGTTTGGCCGTCCGATTGTGGATGGTAGGCTGTGCTTCGGCATAACTCGACATTGGCCAACTGGAACAGCTCCGACCAAAAATGGCTTGTGAAGATACGGTCTCGGTCAGAGATGATGGAGTGAGGCAGTCCATGGTGCCGGTACACATTGGCGAAGAATGCCTTAGCCACGCCTGCTGCAGTAAAAGGATGGCGAAGAGGGATGAAATGTCCATACTTAGTGAGGAGATCAACGACCACCAGGATGCAATTGTACGATTGGGAAGTTGGAAGTCCTTCAATAAAGTCAAGAGAAAGAACTTGCCATGCCGAGTCGGGTACTGGCAGTGGTTGCAGAAGCCCTAGCAGTTTAGCTCGATCATATTTGGATTGTTGACAAGTGACACAAGCTTGGACGAACTCTCTGACAGCGGTCTTCATGCCACGCCAGGCAAAACATTGCTTGAGTCGAGCATAGGTAACAGGCACGCCGGAATGTCCACCCCAAGAGCTGGAGTGAAACTGTGTAATGAGGGACTGCTGCAGCCCAAAATCAGCGCCTACCCACACGCGGGAGCAGTAACGAAGGATGCCGGACTGAAAGGAGTACTTGGGAACAGAAGCAGGATCCAGTGTGAGTTTGGTGATCAGCTCAGTCGCGAAAGGATCATTATGGTAACTAGCGCTGACCGCCGCTGTCCAGGATGGCACCGCAGAGGAAACAACATTGCAAACAGCCGGCGGCTGAGGGTGTCGAGACAACGCGTCAGCCGCGCGATTTGCTGAACCAGCCCTGTAAACAATCCGATATTGGAGTCCAATCAGTTTGGAGAAGACTCGTTGCTGCCAATAGGTATGCAGTCGTTGATCCGTCAGTTGAGTAAGGCTCTTTTGGTCAGTGAGAATGACGAATTCCTGAAATTGCAGGTAGGAACGCCAAGCTTGGACTGCGAGAAGGATAGCCAAGAATTCTTTCTCATACATGGATAGCCCCTTGGACTTAGTTCCCAGAGCCTTGCTAAGATATGCGAGCGGGTGACCGTCTTGCATGAGCACAGCCCCGACCCCTGCATCCGAGGCGTCGGTCTCGATGGTGAAAGGTCGTGCGAAGTTCGGTAAGGCCAGGACAGGAGACTGGCACAGCGCTGCTTTCAAAGCCTGGAATGCAGACTCGTGGTCCGGTGTCCAGATGAACAGGGTATGCTTCTTCAACAAATTTGACAGAGGCTTTGAAATGATGCCAAAGTGACGAACGAAATGGCGGTAGTAGCCGGCCAATCCCAAGAAGGACCGGAGTTCCTTGGTCGACGTAGGGGTCGGCCATGCTGCAATTGCGTCCAACTTGGACGGATCAGTCTCCACACCGTCAGCACTGATGACGTGACCCAGGTAAGCGATCCGACTTTGTGCGAAGGTGCACTTGGAACGTTTGAGCTGCCAATGATCGCGAGCCAAGAGTTCAAAGACCATTCTCAAATGTGTCAGGTGCTCTTCCATAGACCGACTGTACACCAATATATCATCGAAGAATACTAGAGCAAACTGTCGCAGACATGGTTGCAAAGTCATGTTCATGGCGTCCTGAAATGTGCCAGGAGCACCAGTCAAGCCAAAGGACATCACACAAAACTCAAATTGCCCAAAGTGTGTCTGGAACGCTGTCTTATGTTCTTCCCCATCTTTCAGCCGGATCTGGTGGAAACCAGATTGTAAGTCTAGAGTTGAAAACACACTGGCACCAGCTAACTCATCCAACAGTTCTTCGATGACAGGAACCGGGTATTTGGCCTTCGCAGTGATTGCGTTCAACTGGCGGTAGTCAACGCAGAAACGCCAGGTTTGATCTTTCTTCTTGACAAGTAGCACTGGAGAAGCGAAAGAGCTAGAGCTTTTCTGAATGAGGCCTTGCTGCAACATGTCAGTAACCTGTCGCTCGATTTCTGATTTCAACATGGGAGCATAACGGTAAGGCCTGACAGCCACTGGATGAGCACCGGGAATCAACGGAATAGCGTGGTCGCAGTCACGGCGTGGTGGTAGACCGGAAGCCGGCTCAAACAACTGTGCAAACTCTGAGAGTAAATCCTGAACTGCAACTGGCAAATGAGCAGTAGCTAAATGAGGTTCTGCTGAATCCTGCACCAAACATAACTGAATGACTGAACCTGATGGCACTGACGCAGACTTGCCTAGTAAAACTGCAGTAGAGCCCTGATAAGGTATGGCCATCCATTGATGAGACCAGTGAACGTGCATAGGGCTGAAACTGCCTAACCAATCCAGTCCCAAAATCATATCATAAGCAGACAATGGAAACAACTTCAAATCAATAGAGAATGAGTAATCCTGGACCTCCCAACGAGCTGCAGGAATATGGGCTGAACACTGAGTGACATCGCCATTAGCTACCTGAACACTGATAGGTTGAGCCAGATTTTGAACACCCACCAACGACTGAGCGAGGGACGCATTCAGAAATGAGTGTGAGCTGCCAGAGTCGACCAAGATGGAGATAGCTATGCCCTGAATAGATCCCGACAAACATAGAGTGCCCGGTGTAGTTGAGCCTACCATTGCTGACACCGATAGGTGCATCATGATATGGGACGTCGTCGGGGACGCCGGGCCCTCCTCATCTGCATCATCAGAGATTGGCAGAATATCCCAAAGTTCCTGAACGAGGTGAAAGCATCTTGTCTCGAGCATCGATGATCCCGGCTCCACTTGGCGCCGCAGCGATAACAGAGCCCCTGAGCGCGACGAGCAGCACGAAGGGCTTGCATCTTGTCATCAATCGTCGTTGCGGCGACATTCACGGGGCGCTTGACCGCACCAGGAGCTTGTGGAGGCGGTGGCGGCAAGGCCAAGGGAGGCCCCCACCCGGGCTTGGAGTTGCTGGCTTGATCGAAGCGCCGGTATGGCCGTTTGGTGAGCCCCAATGCTTCCTCCTGCAATTCAGCCAAGACGCAAGCAGTATCCAGAGTAGCTGGCTTGTGAACCATAAGAACAGCTTTAATTTCATCACGCAAGCCGTCAATGAAACGTTGAACATAGTAAAGAGGGTCTGGATGTTTAGCATAAGCTTTGAGTTCATCTACCAGCCCTACGAACTTCTCGATATACTCAGAAACAGGACCAGTTTGCCGGATTTGGAACAAACGACGGAGAAGGAGTTCGTGTTCGTCGCGTGCAAAGCGTGACAACAATTGTGCACAGAACTCATCCCACCCCTGATTTTCAAGCTCTTCCTCCACTGAAGAGAGCCAGCGCTTGGCTGGTCCTTGGAAATGCATAGTGGCAGCAGATAGCCACACAGTGGACTCGACACGGTAGAGTTTGAAGTAATGAACAGCCTGCTTAATCCACAGTTTTGGGTGGTCACCGTCGAATTTAGGAAAATCAAACTTAGGCAATTTCCCTATGTGATCCCCTCTAGAATCCCCCTGATGACCGGCCTCGTAATGGTGCTGTGGGTGTGGATGTGGTGGGCGAGGCGGAGGACACGGGAGAGGAAACATGGAAGGAGGTCGGCCAGGAAACGTACCCTTGCCGGGCGGTGGAATCAGAGTGGTGGGCACTCCGAAAGCACCGTCCCGGGTCCCAAAATCGAAGCGGTGCCCGTCGGGCCTGTTGGCTGATGTTCCTGCAGATGTGCGCGGGGCAGCCTCGAATTCCCCATGCGTGGCCGTCTTGTGTGTTGGTGTGCCGTGGGGGACTGGTCGTCGGAGTCTGTGGGGAGGACTTGACGGTGGGGGCGGAGCCTTTGGCGGGGGCGGAGCCGGGGGCTTGGGGCGAAGCACGTCGAGAGCGGACCGTGCACACCCGGGTCGGAGATGGCCCATCCACCATGGGCGCTCCATGTACTTGGAGATCTTCCCGACCTCAAGCGGGAGGAGAGGCGCTTGACCTCCACGCTTGCGTCAGGTCGTCGATGAAGCCATCGGCCGGGCGCCACTCATCGAACAAAGCGGGCGGCGCTTTCAAGGCATCAAGTCCGGATGAGGAGGAATCGGCGGGCGTCGAGCCGGCGCTCAAGACCGTCGAAGTGGGCGGCGATGCGCTTGTCGATTTCATCCAGGAGGAGCTTCTGGTTCGGATCCATGGCCCCGAGTTTCTTCTGGCGGCGGGTATAGTGTTCGTGTGAAGAGAGGGAGGCTCGATCCAGATCGACGCACACCACAAATCGCGATTCCTGGATCGGAATTACGGAATCCCCGAATCAAGCTGCAGTCCACAGGCCTCGATTCAGGGTTAGACCAACCAAAACCCGGTGGAATTCAAGCGATCGATGGGGAACAGTGGGTCGGAAACGGAATCGGAGGCCGAGGAGCGTTGTCTCTGATACCAATTGTGAGAGGCAGAGGTCGGGAGAAGGGGGAAAAAGGAGGCGTGGAGGAGAAGTTGAGGAGGAAGAAGAACAGAGGTAGCGATGATGAATCTTAGTAGAGTAACTTGAGTTCTGTTTACATCCGTGTACCTCACGAGTGTTCTCTCTCCCTTCTTTATATTACAGGGGACTTGCCCCTTTCACGCTAGCAAGCGTTTGCCTCAGGCCCATTGCTCTCCGATGAATCTGGGATTGGGCTTCCTTTGTCTTGGCGATCTGGGCCGGACTTGCGGGCCTTCCCCATCCTCGGTCCTCTTCTCCGTAGTAACAGCAGGGCGTCTGCTGACACTTCGTCGTCTGGGACCCCCTGACCGACGAGCGCCACCTCTTGCCCCCGCCCTCTCCCCCGCCCAATCGCCACAAGCTCGCCTTCAACGCCGCTGTGCTCTGCGCCGCTGCCTCGGGAAGCTGCGACCACCGCGGTTGCCACGGGGGTCCCTTCCGTGTAGCCTTCGTCTTCACTACCTGCGTTGCCAAGACTGGACTCGTCCACGTCTGCTTCCCTGTACTCGTCGGAGACTGGTGTTTGGAGCGGGCTGACCTCTGTTCAGCGCCCTGATGCATCCGTTGAGCCTTGTCCATGCACGAGCACACTTGTGGGTGACACACTCTACTTCCGCGCTCACGAGAAGTATGCATTTGAGTACCAGCTAGGTGCGCAGCGTCTGTCAGTGATTGATCGGCGGCCTCCGCATCTGCGTTGGCTGTACATGGTGGGTGTGGACGGTAAGCTGGGATTCTTCAATGTGGAGAAGGAACCAAGCCTCTCCCTATGTCTGTGGTTGCAAGAGACAGCTCCCAATGGAGTTGCACGATGGGCGCAGGGCAGGGTCATCAAGCTGGGCGCTGTTACCAAGTGATGCCCTCCTGCCTCCACCACCTAATCTTCCTAGATGGTTAAAACGTCCTGTTATAATTGGCTTTATGGAGGCCACTGATGTCATCTTACTGGCCGTGCCCACACATGGATTTGATTGCAATGTCTACATGGCCGAACTCAATTCAGGGAGGGATAAGAAGATTATTGAGGGCTTGTCCAGAGTCTACCCATACACAAGCTACTGCATTCCAGTTCCAGGTATGGCTAGTGAAGTGCTTATAAGTTATAACCCTATGTGTTGTGCTGTAATTTATATCCCTTAGCTATGAATGATCTTGAGTGTAAGTAATATGCTTGGACAATAATACCTGTGCTCAAGAAAGGAGAGGTGTTGTTTCCTATGAAGTACAAGTCCATTGTCTCTGAATGATTTTGTGGCACACGAATGCTCTGCATTATATGCGTTAGTGTATTTATGGGTTACTAAGAACATGTTTGTACTTGTGGCACACGGCAAACTGTCAATGACCCAACTGATTTTATTTCCTTTGTTTCTGTCATTTGTGCAGTAATTGATTCGGGTTCTACGGGTGAAGGATCGGAAAAAGGCATTTCAAGTGCATGACAAACTCAAGTTTTTGGCTGCAAGGGCTTCAGAATCAAGCAGCAGGCAAGTCGTGATGTTTGGAAGTCGCATCTGCGGGTTTCTTTGGTGGACGAGTCTTCGGTGTTCATTAATTGATATTGTGGCGAGGGCAACTCTTTGGTGTGATTTGTGGTGTGACAGCTCGATTCATTGGATTCTATGTTGAAATTGTGTTTTCTCCTCTGTATGGATTTGTGGTAGCTGTGTATCTCGGGCGTCATAAGTGAGCTGAAGACCTGCCAGGGCATTGGAGACCTGATTTTGGGCATTGCATTTGTGCAAGTGCTCCATTCGGTTCACTAGTTCAATGCAGTGAGGTTTACATTTCTTCGAGTTCTTCCCATCTTGCTGTTGGAAGTCAAATATAAGATGAATATGTATATGATGTAGACATTGTGATAAAATTTTATCTATCTAGCATGTTTAATCTATTGCCTAGCTGAAACTTTAGCCCATTTTGATTTTGTAATGAGTGCTATACTGATACAGTCATGGATACACAGTATCAGCACACGACCATATGTATCTACCTAAGTTGGCTGACGTTATGTGGGCTGCGCAGCTGATTTCTGCTGTTCTTTTCTGTGTTCTAGTGAGATGAAGCAACAATACTGGCTATTGTGGACATAGCCGAGTGTGACCTATCATTTTCTTTTCTGATCCTGCTGTAACCTGGAATCAAACTTTTGGCAGTGTTTTAAGAATTCTGCACTAGCCTGAATTCCCTGTAACTCTCGATGCTTGCTTGTTGTTGTTGTATGCAAGCATCACCGGTAGCGAAGTTCAAAAAGAAAGGGTGACACGGCAGTAAGCAGGAACTTCATATTTTCCCACGCCGTGCCAGGAACATATCTTACATTACTCTTGGCGACAGTGAATTATTCATGTTTAAATTTTTGTTTACTTGAGTTATTTTTCAGTTCACGTTGCAGATTGACACGTGTGTTTGTATTCAGGATATGCTGAATTCGGCTCGATTTCCTTTTAGTGAACCATGTAGTTCAAGTTCATGTTTCTTGAAATAACATTTCAGATCAAGTTTGACCTGACAACCACACAAGCTTTGTGTCCAAATTCTTCCGCATGACCTAGGACGCATCAAGTGAAGGAACCCAACAATTTTAGTGAATACACAAACTTGCATGACCTAGGACGCATCAAGTGAAGGAACCCAACAATTACATATAGCTATGTAATTGGTTAATCTCTATCTAAACTTAATAGTATATAAGTTGTAAATCTGGCATTTACTAGGTTATCATCAACTTGTCGATCCTTTTGCATGTTTTTTCCCTGTTTCACACTGAGGGGAACACATTCACCAAGCAGTTCTACTGATGAGGCACTATGAGAAGGTGTTTCTAGTAGAAAGTCTGCATTGGTGGTAATGGTAGCAATATTTTTAGTTGAACAAGTA
This sequence comes from Miscanthus lutarioriparius, assembly GCA_904845875.1. Classification (NCBI taxonomy): domain Eukaryota; kingdom Viridiplantae; phylum Streptophyta; class Magnoliopsida; order Poales; family Poaceae; genus Miscanthus; species Miscanthus lutarioriparius. Next base: position 72,364,424 of record CAJGYO010000016.1, on the reverse strand, counting down.
GTGGTTGCAAATTGCATCCATGGGATTCTGCGGTGCCGCGAGTCTCTAGGATTGTGAATGAATTTTAATTTTCCTTTTGGTGGGACAACTCTTTACAGTTCGTCGGATTACCTGGTGAGATTATGCTTTCTCTTTCCTTTTTGGACAACGTGAATTACCTGCTAGTTGTTCTGTCGTTCTGAGCCTTTGTCGGTTATCTGAAACTCTGAAGATCTGCACAGTGATTGGATACCTGGTTGGCTTCAATGTGCAAACAGCTCTGCTTGAGACTTCACTGCATCGTCTCCGTGTTCTTGCCACCTTGATGTAAGCAACCAAAACTGTATAATGAAACGGTCCGTCTGAGCCAAGCTCAAAAACATTTGAAGCACTTGAAGACCTACAACGCTGCACGGGTATTGGATACCTTGTTCTTCAACATTGCTCCAAGTTATTCTCCAGTTCTTCATCCTAGTTGGGTGTTTGACTGTTTAGTCAGGTTCTGAAACCAGATTCAGGTTCAGGTCGCCAGTTTTGAGATTTCCATTGGGCGCTTTACCCTAAACAAAATTGATTCAGAAGAAGGCTTGGGTTTTAACTAGAGTGTAGACATTAAGAGAAGGATGCAAACAAAACATAAAGAGAAGATTTTACAAACTAATAAAGTATGCAACGCTTCTGGTTTGAAGTTCAAAACGGGTAACAGCTTCCTGCTCCCGGGCTGCAAGAGTTTGCTGCTTTGCCGACATCAGATTTCGGAAATTAATAATAGAGTAATTTCATCACCAAGAAAAAAACAATTGACCATCTGCTTGTCAGATCAGATAAAATAAAAAGAAGAAAAGCAGCAGACACCCATCACTAGGTATACAGTCGAGTCAACCGAGAGAACTTCACGTCTCGGTTCCCACAAGTTCATTCAACTGCATCGACCAAGCATGCTCAGAACAAACAGTAACAGGCCAAGCACGAACTTCACATCTTCCATACCACAGAAACGTTACCTTACACAAAAGGAGATGACAGCGCGTACTAAACTACAGATGTAGTTCGATGAACCACAATGCTGTCAACAGCATGACCGAAAATTTCATCCATGTTTATGCACTGACTGACGCCTACCACCACCCAAATAATTCCTCCGCCTAATAGACTAGTAATAGATGACACTACCCAGCATCAAAGCTCGAATCCCTGATGAACTTCCCAGGTGCAAAAAACTAGTTTCAACCAACACGAATAAGATAACCAGTGAAGACGTGACGCCATTTATGCCCCCTGACAACCAAAAGACAATCCCCTATTCACGCTCGACTTGAATGGTCACATGGCTGATGTTGTACTCCGTCTTGATGTACCCGATTACCTTGTCAAGGATCTGATCAGCATCGGCTTCCCTAGCGATTGTCACATGGCAAGCCAGGAGCACCTTCCCCACTGTGATGGCCCAGATATGCAGCTCATGGACGGCAACCACGCCTTCCATCTCACAAAGCCCCCTCTCCAGCCTGGTGGCGTCGATCTCACGGGGTGTGCTCTCCATCAGGACTTCAAGGATGTTGCGCAACATCCTGATTGTGGTGAACAGCACAATCACCGAGAAGATGAGGGTGCAGATAAGATCAATGATCTTCCACTCAGGCTTGTACCAGATGATAGCCCCACCGATCATCACCCCGATGCTCTGGATGGAGTCCCCAAGCACGTGAAGATAAGCACTGTGTACATTTATATTGCGTCGAGGCTTCTTAGCAGCTTTGGCAGCAGATTGGGTACCCTCACAGTCAGCCTCATGCTTAATCAGTGGCTCCTCAACATCATGATGTTGTCCAGTGCCTGAGTGGTGGTGGTGATGTGTTGTAACAGTAATAGAACTTCCATGGCCGTGCTCGTGGTGATGGACATGGCCCTGTTCTTGTTCTTCATGGTGGGAATGGTCATCATCTGAATCACCATGACTATGGTCATGTGAATGACCATGGCTGTGACCATGGCCGTGCCCGTGGTCATGGCCTAGCAATACAGCCATTATAATGTTGACAAACAATCCAAATGCCGACACAGCAAACATGAGGGAGCCCTGCACGTCGCCACTCTCATTAATGAGCCTTACAATAGCCTCATATACCAGTATGCCAGCAAGTAGCCATATGAGCTGAATGGAGACCAAGGCACCAAGAATCTCAATCCGAAAGAACCCATAAGACTGCTGCGGTGTTGCTTCCCATCCAGCAGCCCAGAGAGAGAATAATGATATGGCAAATGCTGCCACATCAGAAAGAAGATGTGCTGCATCAGTTAAGATGGCAAGACTGTTTGCTTTGATGCCCCCAACCACTTCCACCGTCATGAATATGATGCAAAGGATCACTGCAATTATAAGCTTCCTCATGGACGCGGATCTCTCCTTGGCATCTTTCGAGGAGTTACTGGAATCAGAGAAATCACAGGCAGCACCTTTGCAGAATTTGTTCCCTGCTGCTCCAGAAGCTGATGCTGAGATGTCCATTTTCACTTCAGCAATCTGAGAATGTGATGGATTATGGCTTTCCATCTGAAAATAAGATAAAAATCAATACACGACTACAAAGATGATGGTAGATGCACGCTGAAATGCTATATAGTATAAGAAAACTTGTTACACGCATTTCAATTCCTGCTACAGTTAGTGTGGAAATTGTAAAATTCAAAACAAGCATTGACTCTCAATATCCTGGCTAAATGAAAACAAGCAACCAATCAAACTGCTATTGTACATATCCTGGCTACCTGGGGCCTGGTTCACTAATACGAACTAGGCTATGCTGAACCAGGAAACCAATCATGCCCTTTTGTGGTCCATTGAAACATACAGCAGTAGCACATCTCAAGTTCCAATTAGGGGGAATTGAAAAAATATAGAGAAAAAAAAAACTTTCCCTTCCCTCCCTTTTTCTTTGGCTCCCTTTCCCTTTCCCAGAAGTGACATCATCTCTAAGTGCAGACAAGTCACCCTGATTAGTAAATCCCACGAACATTTAGTCGTCCACACACAATAGCACAAGCCAACCTAGTAGAATATTCAAGCTAAGTGCATGAAAAAAATGGATAGAAGATTCAAGCAAGGGCATTTAAAAAAATGGACAGAAACAGAATATCCACACAGATTCATACCCTTGACGAAGCTACATTACACTCTATCCAACCCAACCAATGAAACCAAACCAAGTAAAACCTCAAAACAGATTCATATACCATCACTAGATAGATAGGCACACGCAGGATCAAGACGGCTGCGAATATCTGTTATCCCGAAAGCACGCAAAAAAAAGGTAGATTCCTCAAGCATCTGTTACCCCGAAAGCACAAAAAAAAAGTAGATTCCTCAAGCTCGGTATGGAAAAAAGAAGATGCGGTACCGAATCAAGATCGTCGAGCGACGACGGTGATTCTGCAACCAACCCAAGATTTTGGAACCCAACTCAACTCGGCCTAAACAAAGGATAGTGGACTGCCGTCTGGAACCAACCGCGCGGCCAGGTGGTACTTGTAGACGGACGGGCGCCACGGCCACGGGTGGAGAGAATCAGAGGAGCATCATTGCCTGGTGGGGCACCGAGACACCTCCACGGGCACACAGTCACCAGGAGGCCGTGGCATTTGACGCGACGCCACGGACGAGCGGGGTAGGACTGGCTGGCGAGGACGGCCACCACTACCTACACTAGAGACCAGAGAGAGCAGAGCGCAATGGAATCGCGGTCCCGGCGAATAAACACGGCGCGGAAACGGACAAGGCGATGCCATGGCTGGCTTTGGCTTTGGTAATTGGGTAGGAAGAAAGCGACCGGGCGGGGGCCAAATTAAGCGCGCCTACGGCCTACTACGGTTACGGGCACGTCGTAGTTGTCGGATCGGAGGAACGAAAGATTCGTTTTTGATCCGTCGCGGCCAGCCACCCGGCCGGCGGTCACATTCGCGCCACCCCGTTCAACGGCCTCATCATAAATCCATCCACGCAAGCAAGATTGATTCGGAAACGAATTCCCCGGACGCGACAGCGATTGTCCGCGCGCGCGCGCGCGTCAGATCGGAGGCGCCGCTCCCGGTCGGTCGCCTCCGTCCGACTCGTCCCGGCTGAACGAACGCGGAGTCAGAGAAGAAGGAAGGAGGAACGGGGCCGGTGTGCGTACCTCGTGACTGCGACCTCGCCCGCCCTGCCGGCCGCCGAGAGGGGCAGGGGAGAGGAAGGGAGCAGCGGATGCGCGGTGGCGTCTGGTGGAGGCGGCGGCGGCGGCGGCGGCGTGGAGACCCGGGTGGAGGGAGGCAGAGAGAGAGAGGCGCGCCTGGTTGGCTCACGGGCACGGCGTCGAAGGCCGCACAGCGCGGCACGGGGCAGAGAGAGGGAGAGGGAGAGGGGCGGTGTCGCAAGGCGGCGGTTATTATATATTTATATCTGATCTGAATCTGATGCCGTGGCGCGTCGTGGCGATGCGAGAGACGAGAAGGGACCAGAGAGACGAGACGAAGTAGGAGGAGCTCGTGAAAAAACAATTTTGGCTCTGACTCCTATGAAAAATCAGTTTTTTCTGGCTCTGGTTTATTTTGTACGAAAACGTTTGGCAAAATAGCTTTTCCTAGCTTTTTAGAATATATAGAAGATGTCAATTGTCCATTATGCCCTTCATATGTGTATTGCTTGGAGATATGAGTTTTATGTGTTACTCTATTGATAATGTGATTTGCGTGAAATAAAAAAATTAATAAATATAAAATATTGATAATATGACCCTTCTATTTTTTTCTAATTTTTTTTCTTTTCTTAATTTTCTTCACTTATTTTATTTTTCCTTCCATTCTCTATCTACCCCATCACCACACGCACGCATGACCTTATCTCATCCACCTTGCAGCGCACCGACGCACGCGTGACCTTATCTTCTTCATCCCGCGCCCTAGCGGCCCCGACAGCCACGCGCTTACGCGTCCCTCAATGCCAGCCTCTCGCACTCTCCGGCTCCCGGCAGCCTCGTGCCCTCGCTCGCGCCTCCCCATCATGGCCGTGCTCACCGGTGTGGTCCGGCCTCCTCCCATTGTGCCTCCCAGATCCCGTCACTTGGCGCTCGCCGCCTGCCTCAAATCCTTCTGGGGCGGGGCGAGGCAAGGGATCACCAGACGCCTACCATGCAGTGGTGGCGCGCCACCACGATGGCCTCGCGTGGGATCGCCTCATAACCTGCCGCGTTGCCGTGCTTTCCACGAGGACAAAGATGGAAAAGTTGAGGAAGAAGTCGGGGGAAGCCACATTTTTTGGCTTGCCCTCTCCAATGTAAGCCGCTGAATGGCTTCTCCCCGGCTTCTAGGCTCAAGCTGTTTCTCTGAGCACCGTTTGACACGGCTTCATCAAAAGCCGCTCGAGAAGCCGGCTAATGAGCCGTGCCAAAGGGAGGCATAGTCTTTGCGTGTATGACGTCTCGATTATTTTTTTCCTTCTCTCCTCTCTTATACCAGTACTAGTACATTATTGGAAAAAAAAGGCGCCTGACGGTTCAGTTTTTTTTAAGCGGGCATGCAATGCAATTGCAAGCATGCCGATTGTTCAGATATGTAAAATAATAAAATGGCCGCCACGGACAACGCTGCCCTGGTGTCCGGACAGTTAGACATTTGTTGGCATGTGGTTGGTTTCTCTTCACCGGCTCGCGGGCTTTTGTTAGGAAAATTTCTGTTGAATATTACGTGGGTTCGGGCCCATATTTTATTTAATAAATTAATTAATTCTAGGCATATATTAAATGTTGTGGTACAATATAATTTTAGCCTCGTATGAGATTTTAACTGATTGTTGACTCAACTTAAGCAGGGCTACACACTTATGCACCTATAGAGAAGTTGAAAGAGGCCAAAGGTGTGCCACACGTGCGCGCCGCCGCCGAGCCGAGCCGAGCCGAGCGTTGCGTTGCGTGTCGTGGGCAGGTGTGGGATGGTTTTGCCACTTGGGCTGGCTAAGGAAGAGGAAGAGGTACAATGCTAACGTGGAGGAGTTACTTACAGGTCAGTTACCATCCACTACGGTGTGATTACTCGTAATCACTTTGACTCTTCGTCTCCCTGATCTCTCTAGCATTATCTTCCCTCCTATCTCCCTGTTGTCTCACAAGCCATACCACTCCTTCCTCTGGTCGAGTTGTATTCGAGTACTCCCCGTCCCATCCTCTGCGCGCACGGAGCTTTGGGAGAGCAGGCCTCCGGAACCGCCGTTCGCATCGGGACACCTGCTCGTTTGTGTGCGGGCGATCTGGTTTTTGGGGAGCGTCTCCGCGACTGCTCGCCGTCTTCGTCTTCATCTTCTTCCTAGTTTCTTCCTCGGATCGGCTTCGTCTACTTCCCGGTGGACGTTCGAAGGACAGCACTGCGTACTTCTTCCTGTACCGATTGTAGTCCGCGACTTCGAGCAACTCACCATGAGTGGGTCTGGAGCCACCGGTGCATTGAGCATGGGTCCCTCCGCAGGGTACATCTCTATTCTCAAATTGGTTAAGTTCAATCTCTTTTCCGCCATGATCAATATGATGTTCATCAATATATTTGCTGCTAATCTGAGTAGTAGTAAAATCACATACGTGCACATATTGTCATCACAAATTTGTTATTATTTTTCTAGATTAATTTTAACATGAAATTTCCTAAATTCCTAACAATTTCTTCACCTTTTTTTAAAAAAAAAACGTACTATCAGACATGTACTATCTCTTTCATGATACAACAAGTGCACTTCTTGATTCTCCAACAGTGAAACATTTATAGTTTTGACCAAATACATTTAAAAACATATTTGTATTTACTATGCGCAATAAGTATTGTTGGATTGATGTACAATGAAATATATCTTCATAATAAACTTATTTGAAAATACAAATATTGACACTACTTTCTATATAATTGGTTAAATATGAAAATGTTGGACTTGTCAAGAAACCAAATGTAGGTTTTACTTCGTGACCAAGGAAGGAGTAGGTTAGGGAATGGCTTCTAAAAGTGTAACTAAGCCAAAAAAAAATAGCCGTAGCTATTTTTATCCAAAAGTTGAAACTATCAGAACATGGTTTTCTTCTCTTGCTTCATTGTTTATTGTTTATTTATACGAAGAAACACATACTACCCTGTTAAGTGTTAAAAGAGGCTATTTTTGAAACGTCGCTCATTCATTTTCATTAACGTCCAAGGTGACAGCTGATGAGCAAATGCGCCGGGAACAGGGAACCAAAAACTACTCCGGCAACGTCTGTACGGATGCCATCGCCCAGCTGAAAAGGCAATGCGTTAGCGTTACACAAGTGGTGAGTGAGTGAGTGGAACGCTCAGTCAGGTTGTTATCGCTACTACAGTGATGAAACGTACGTACTAGTATGTTTGTTTTGGCAGAAGTTGGTGTTTTTTATGTATAATATAACCGGCAAAAGTTAGTGTTGGTGGGCTAGCCGCTCACGCTCAGCCAAGATGCTCTTCTCATTCTCAAATCATATCCCCTTGATCCTTGTGCCGTGTCCCTCGCCCTCGCCGCGACCACGGATCGGAGCTTCCGGTTCCGGCGCTCTGCCCCTGATTTTATTAAGTCTTGACGTATATAAGTTCTTTTTATTTTATGTACTACTCTCTCCATCTAAAAAATCCACGCTCTTTAAAGAGTCGAGTTCTTTTATAAATTTAATTAACAAGCATTTGTATCTCTAAATAAATTTATTATAAAAATATGTTTCATGATCTACTTATGGTACTCGTTATGCATCATCGTATACATAATACTATATTTAGTTTTTTTTAATAAATAACTCCTCAAAATGAGATATGCCTGTCATTTGGTCAGTACACACCTAATATCGTTACCACCACCGTACCTAACTTCCAAAGTTCCTTTGGAGTATGTTATTTATACGATTATTAAATTTTGTTAACCGCACTTCAGCCCAAAAGCACATGCAAATTATATAATGTAAAGAGATATCTTGTTCGTATTGGATTAGCGAAAAAAAACTTAATTTTTCTCCTTTAATTTCAGAATGGAGACGTTAAGCGTTTTCCACTCTGCCAACAAGTCCAACCACCTACACATGCATGCTTACCACGCAGGGGTTCCAGTTCACAAAATTGTACCCAAATGTCGCGCACTAATAACTGATGAAATACGCACGGCCATCGGCCAGATTGTAGTGTGTAATTGCGTCTTTGCTCCTTAATTTTTTTAACAAAATTAGTAACAAATTGGCAGAAGCACTCCTATTATAGTACTAGTATCATTTAAGGAAATTAAAAAGCATGCACCTTTACTCTTTAGGCTTTGAGTATTAAACACATATATATACAAAAACGTTCGCTTGAGCACGATGGCTGAGAAGGAAATGATGTCCATCACCCGTTGTCACTCTCTGCACTGGAGCTCTGAATTGGACAGTTTAATTTCCTGCTGGAATATATTTCTTTAATCAGCTAAAAGTAATTGGAAATGAGGGTTTTTATTGTACCTGTGCCGGCCTACCAATTCTAGGAGTAGCGACAATACGATCTTATTGACATTGACGCGTCGACGGGGGATATTTAACTTTTTACCACTCTTATGGCTGGCACGAGCTCAATTGCCAGCTTTCTATGCGGTCCTAATTTTTTACCCTAAACTGACCAAAACTTTCGGTTTGTAGACATTTTGGCTGCGTGGCACGCCCAGTCAGCTTGCCAGCGTGGCAGGTGCACGTAAAAAGACCTCGCTACCCCTTGCCTTATCCCTTAACCGTGTGGGCTCACTCCCCGTATCCCTAGCCGGCCCCATTCTTCTTCTTCTCCCTCGCACTGAGGAGCGGCGCGAGGAGATCCGACGGTGCGGCGTGAGGATCTGTGGCGTTCGGTGAAAGCAAGGCCGGCGGTGCTCATGGATGTAGGTGTACCTTCCTCTCTCTCTTCCCCCTCTCGTCTCCTCTGTGGTTTCGGTTGCCACCTAGGGTTCGATGTGGTTAGGGTTTTGATTTTGTTTGCGGTCATTAAAGTTCATGGTTTGTGCGTTACTACGCTTCGTAGGTAGTGGATTTGTTCGTCTTGCGGAATGAAGTCGTCAAATTGCCCTCCTTGGTAAGTAGGATATTGTATGGATTGTATTCGCTGTGATGGCTATGGAGTTGGATCAATTCTAATTCCAAACTGTTTTCATTGTCGACATGTGCCAGGATTGATCCTGGCAATGCGTTTAGAATTGTTGTTGAATGTGCTAAGTTCACTACCAATCTAGAGTATGGGCCACTAGAAATGGAAGATTCAAGGCATGGTGTCTGGTTTGACAGTAGGTCTGTGTTCAATCTAAGTAACTTTGTCGAGGAAATGGCTAGCAACATTATCTGGGGGCCTAGTCAGTAGCTGATTGTGTGGTGAGTTGATATAGAAAGTGGGACTGAGTGGAAGGTAACAACTAACAAACATTTTGTTGAGATGGTGGGGGCTAGGATGGATGTTAATTTGTTGTATCTTGCCTGTGAGGTCAGGGAAAAGGGTCGGTCAGCACCAGCTGGGCATAATGCTAGTGGTCGTGCAACATCTGGGGTTACTGCCCAATCTGTAGCATAGTCAGAAGCAGTTGATGATACAGCTATGTCTCCAGAAGCTGAAACTTTCAGTGCACCAGAACCTGCTGTTGATTGGAGCACTCTAACCATAATACCTAGTGATGATCAAGATGGTGAGGCTACTATGTTGGCTGATGAAGATGCAGTATTTGAGGCATATAGGTTCAAAGCTGCAGAAGAGGAAGCAGCTGCTGCTGCAGCTGAAGAAGTTCCTATCCCATCTAACCCACCAGAGATCCAGCAAGAAATGGAGGAAACAGCTATCCCTGTTGATGACAAAGCTAGTTCAGAGCCACTTATTGAATGGGATAGGGATAATCCAGATATGGATGTTGGAGCCATTTATCCCTCAATGCCTGAGTTCAGACTTGCAGTTAGGCAGCATGCAATTATTGGGGAGTTTGAGTTGCACACTGAGAAATCAGACAAGAAAAGGTTCAGGGGTTGCTGCAATGCCAAGGGATGTTCTTGGAGGATTAGAGCTAAAAACACAGTTTGATGGCAATGCCAGGGTACATATTTTTTTGTTTGTATCTTGTAATTTGTTACTTCCACTCGAGCATCACCATCTCTTTACTAATATTGGTGGACTGATAGTCAATATGTTTGCATATGCAGGTACAGATAAATGACAGATAGCATAATTGTCCATCAATAAGCAGAGTTGAAGGTAGGATGGCATCTCAAGCATGGGTTGCAGAAAGAGCTATTCCACTCTTGAAGAGAGGAACAAGGGATGGGTGCAAAGGTAGTGAAAGATGAGCTAGAAGAGAAGTACAAAATCCAAATACCCTACAAGACTATGTGGTATGGAAGGCAAAGAGCTTATGACATTTTATTTGGTAAGTGGATGATTTTTATGATTGGTTGTATAGGTTCAAAGCTAAGGTAGAGCTTAGATCCCCTAGAAGTGTTGTTGAGATAGGTACAGTGGAAGTAAATTTACAAATTCATTTTAGCAAATTTTTCTGTGCATTCAAGGCTAGCATTGATGGGTTTTTACAAGGTTGTAGGCCTTACATTAGCATAGACTCCACTGCCCTCAATGGGCACTGGAATGGGCACATGCCTGCTGCCAATGCTATTGATGGACATAACTGGATGTTTCCTATAACATTTGGTCTATTTGATGGAGAAACCAAGGAAAATTGGACATGGTTCATGGAAAAATGAGAGATGCATTAGGCCCAATGGACAAATTAACAGTCTGTACAGATGCTTGTAAAGGATTAGAGGCTGCTATGAAGATTGTTTTCCCTCAAGCTAAACATAGGGAGTGCGTCAAGCATCAAACGAACAACATGAAGAAGAAATTTAGAGGTGCAATTTATTCCAAGTACATGTGGCCTGCTACCAGGGCCTATCTCCCTGACAAACATGAGTATTTCATGAGCAAGGTCATCGTTGCTTCTACTACAGTGTTGCCATGGCTAAATGAGCATCACAACTTGTTGTGGGCCAGATCCAAGTTCTCACCTGACATCAAATGTGACTACATCAATAACAACTTGGCTGAATCCTAAAATTCATAGATCAAGGAGCACAAAGATCTTCCTGTATATGCATTAGCTGATGCTATTAGGGAGTAGACATTGAAGTTATTTGCAAAGAGGAGGACTATATCTAGAGCTCTGAAAGAAACTATACTGCCTGCTGTGGTTCATTAAATGAATGCTACATCAAAAGGATTGAGGCACTTGATGGTCACAAAAGTGGATAGAAACCAAGCCGAGGTGTCAGTAGTGTACAAAGATGAAGAAGTGAGAAGACATGTTATGTACCTAGATCAGAAAATATGCACTTGCAGAGAATGTGAGGTCAGTGGGAAGCCCTGCCAGCATGCATTGGCAGTCATCACCACAGAGAGGATCCCAAACATGAAACAATACATAGACATGGCCTTCTCAGTTGAGAAATTTAAAGCTGCATATGCAGGAGTAATACCAAACATCACTGACAGGAATCAGTGGCCTCAAGTGGACAAAGGTTTCAAGTTGCAGCCACCAGTTGCCAAGATGAAAAAGAAAACTACTGGAAGGCTGAGGAAGAAAAGGATTTTATCTTGCTTGGAGAGGATAGGGAAAGCCATAAGACCATCAAAGTGTGATGGCTGTGGTGAACTTGGGCACAAGAAAGGAAGCTCCAATTGTCCCCTAACTGGCACTAAGAAAAGGTATCACTCTAACCAAATTTACATCATTGTTGTACTAATAATCTGTACTAACTAACTGAAAATGTAGGAAAAGGACCAAAAAGACTAAATCAACAGTGGGTAGGAAGAAGTTGAAGACTGATGCACCCAAGGAAGGTTCTTCTTCCAATCAACCTTCTCCCTCCAAGCCAGCTCCAAATACTCCAAGAACAAGGGCAGCAGCTGCTAGGGAAGCAGCAGCAGCTGAAGCTGAATCTCAAGCACAACCAACTACAATTCCACCTACTAAGAGGTATGTTTCATCCAGTTTCCATGTTTTTGGTCCATATTATAGGTTCAATTACCAAACAATGCATCCCATGATCCAGGAGGTTGCCCTTAGATGAGCCTATACCACTAGAGATGGTTGTAAGTGAAGATCCCTCTGCACCTGCTAAGAAGATGACGCCCAGAAAGAAACAGTTGGATTCAAAGGTGAAGAAGGCCAGTCCAACCAAGACCTAATCTATTTGATAAGCTAGAAGTCTTAATTTGGGCTATTTTGTAATGGCTATGTATGTGGCAGAACCGCCTAAAATAACGCACTTATGGAGGCGCTTGTCTTCCACTAGACACTAAGCACCCCGAAAGCAAGCTACATCAGGTGAGTTCTGTCGGGCACACCCCAAGGGAGAGCCTGAACAATCCACGTTTTCCCCAAGGATCCAATAACGAGAACGAGTTACAATACTTAGTCCATTTCATACATCCAAAGTTCTTAAAAATATATTATTACAGTACTAAATTCAGAGTGCAGAAATTTAACAGCGGAATAAAAAGAAACATCTATCGATAATATACAAGGATCCGTTTGTGCCCACCAGAAGAATCCTTCACACAATGGCTACTCCTCAAGCAGTACCTGCAACAGGGGTAAATAAACCCTGAGTACACAATGTACTCGCAAGATTTATCCGACTAGTGGGAATAATTTCCTAACTCCAAGGAATATGATAAGCTTTATGGTTTGTTGGGTTCCCTTTTTGCGGAAAGCAATACTAATAGTGAATCCTTATTTATGTTAATATTAGCAGTCATGATTAATTCATTATCTAGCCATTCTATGTAAGCACATGTTCTACTTTTAAGCAAGAGTTGAGCAAACAGTTCCATTTCATCACATTTTATCTTTTAGTTCTTACTACGGTGCTAGACTGTAGACAAGCCGTACCGGAACACCGGCGATTCATGAATCAATGTGCCTAGCTGGGTATCCCGAAACACACGCCCTGCTTGTGCCGACCAACCCATCACTCTCCTATCACGGGGTCCAGGTCCAGGTCCTCATCCAAACTTGGACTCCAAGCCCCCGCTCCTAAGTCCCAGACTCAGTGCGGTGCTTAGACCTCCACCATCCCCGTCTCCAATCAGTCGGTCTAGAAAGAGCCGGAACCCACGACAAGAGAGCAACAAGTCTTTCCTGCGCCCATACCTAAGTATGTGCTCGGGATAATAAGTCTGTGACTTGCCTAGAACCCAATGCAACAGCCGGTCCTTAACCGACATAGACAGGGAAAAAGTGAAACCAAGCTATGTCCTGTTGGCCGCAGGACACAACCTCTTACACCCACCAATACCCGAACCATATCCCTGCCCGGTCTCTATTTTCCTTCCCACCATTTTATCATGTGATAACAATCACCTATTGTGAGTAACGGCAGGTTACTCACGCTACCAAAATCCTGAGCATGACAGCTACTCGACCTATACTAGTAGGACTTATAGGTAAATATATTTATGCATGTAGTTTTCATAAAATGCCTGTAACGTAAATGCACATATATATATATATATATATTCAATGATGATTCAAAAATAGTGGTTATGTACCGGGGCTTGCTTTGGGCAGGTGGTGTGTCAACAAAGTCAGCAACTGATGGCTCCGGAGCTCCCTCCTATACGAGAATCTCCTCCTCGTACTCCTCAATGATCTCTTCATACTCCTGTTCGTCCGCAGGCATGAACTCTACCAACTCGTTATCTATATGCATGAAATGATGATGCAACACTTACTAATACAGCAATAGCAACTCTTAAAATAAAATACAGCTATCAAGATATTAAGCTAGCTCTACCGACTAAGATGCTAAGTTACCTATAATTCTCACTAAACAGGTATGAAACATTTCATGTATTAACTTAGCAACTAAAGGAATCCCTATTCTTAATATCGATTTACTCTATATATGATAAAACAAGGAGTACTAGCTACTCTATTTATGAACCTACTCTAGGGCTACAAAAATTACAGTGAGCATATAATAATTTAATGAACCAACTGTAAAAATTTCATGCCTAAATCTATCACCAATTTGCCACAAAAATTCCTACAAATATTAAGCTAAATAATACTAAGATTTCCTAAATGAATTAATGAATCTATCACTATCATAGATAACTATAAACTAACTACACCAACAGATAGATAACATTTTTATGAACCTAACAAATTTTGTTTCACTATTTTTGGACACCTACATAATTTATTATAATTTTACAAAGATCAGCTCAAAACTAAATTGAATAAACATTTACTAATTCCCTGGAAAAATGAAAAACCGGAATCCATACGCGTGGCCCATCGTGGCTCGGCCCACACCCGCGCCGCGCGCGCGCACGCGACCCGCCGGCGCGGCCCACACACGCGACCCGCCGGCGTGTGCGTGCCGGCCTTTTTGCGAAAATGCCCTCAATCTAACTGTTATTCCCCAGAATCCAATGTGCCCTATTCCTACAGTCTGGACTTAAGCGATTTAGCCCTCGGAACAAACCATCTTTACCATGGCCAAGTCCTCGGGCCACCGCGCGCGCACCGGCGCGGCGGCGCTGGAACTGAGCGGTCACGCCGACCAACCGGGACCCTCTTCGACCAAACTAGCGAGCCGAACAGCACCTACGACCCTAGAGCCTACCCTAGCCGAAGCTACAGGGGCGACCGAGCTCGCGGCAACGGTGGCCACGATGCGCAGCCATGCGCGACGGCGGCACGACCGCGCCGGCCACCCTAAGCCACCAAAGTGAGAGATAGCTAGCCCTAAAGCACCACTAGCGTACCCTTGTTGCTGTTGTGGGGGCGCTTTGGCCGGGGACTTCCCGAACCGAGCTGGCCACGTGCGACGGTGAGATGCGGCGGCGCACTACGGTGACACCGTCGCGCCAGCGACCACGGCGGGCCAGTAGCGGCTAGGCTGAGGTACGCGGGGGTGGAGGGGATCAAGGCAAAGACACGGTGCCAAAGAATTGGATGGAGGTGGACGGTGCGAGGCTAATTGGGGTGAGCGTCATCGTTTGGCCTTAAGATGGTTGATGGGGAAGAAGACTCCAAATTGGAGCTCTACGGCGCACGGCTGCAGCAGTGGCAATCATGGCGTGTAGCTAGGTTCCCACTCAACCATCTGGCGCACTCAATTGCTTGGATTAGACCGAACGCAGTGAGCTGGCTCAGGTGCGGCTCGGTGACACCGGCGCGACGCCATTAAAGGCGGAGGTGAATAGGGAGCGCAGCGTGGCGCTTGCCACTCAATAGAAGAGGACAAGGGCACACACAGGAGGCTACACGTGCACGTACGGGGTCAACACGACCATGTGCCGGTGCAGCAGGCGCGTGCAGCAGCGGCAGCGGCGACGCAACTCAAGCAGCGCGGGTGCACGTGATGTGACGACGCGACGTAGAGGAAACTTGTGCGTGATGTGGCACGACGATGACGGCGCGAGGCAGCACGGTGACAGGATGGCGGCGGTCCGTGGCGCGGCGGTGACAACGTGAGGCGGCGTCCAGGCGGCAGCAGATCGGCCAGAGCGACTGGCCCACGACGGCAACGGCAAGGACACTGCGGGGCAGAGCGGCCAGGCCAGCGCGGTGGCACGCGTGCGATTGTGTGGGCGCGCGTGCGTCGTGCGGCCAGCGCGGCGACGCCGAGTGCCGAGGCACAGTGACCGCGTCCACGCGAGGAACTCGGTCCAAAACGTGACATGCACGCTTTTTAAAGCGTTTTGAAAACCCAATTCGATGCTTCAATTGCTAAACCACCTATTCTATACTCGAGAGGGCATGTTAGGCTACTAAAACAAGCCCTAATACCCCATCACTTCTTAACCCGATTACTCTACAAAAATTGCCAAACTTAGCCTCGTCAAATCCTTTTCCGACTTAAGAAATTTGACCAAGTCTTGATCGGTTTCGCGTAAAAATTCAATTTCCAACCTATTAGATCAGTTTGCTAGTGAATTCATTATTCGACCGTAGGTATTTCATCGTCATCTACAAGACTTGTACTACAAACTTTATTAAAGTTATGTATACACGTTCTATACTATTTTCGTTTAATAAAAAATTGATTTAAAACCCTAGGTGATATAACTTGACTATGAAATGTAACTTTCGTTTCGCATTTCTGTTGATCATTTCGAGTTACGAAAATCGATCTACACACTATATCACATGCATTAACACATAACCATGATGCCCATGATATGTTTTAGCAAAAGATTTATAGTGTAACACCGAGGGTGTTACAATGTAGCCTTGAAAACCTACAAACAATGGTTGTGTAATCTATTTTGTGCTGCCAATACTGGCAAAAAACATGTAATGGCTGGGGATAATGGCTCTGTTGCCCTGCTGCTCTCATTAGCAACTGCTGAACTTTGTTAGCTAGAAGACTGCAAACTTTAGTGCAAACATGTAATGGATGTGTTGCCTTACTCCTTTTATTGCAAATTGCATGTTTGTGGACACTTTTTCAAGCACTGTCATGATCAGTTTGTAAACCACAACATGCAGTTGAATCAAATGCATTAGACATAACATGATCCATACATGAGGATGAGGTTTATAGGTACATCAGGTTCATCGACATTTGCCAAATTACATATCACCCAAACACTACTTGATAAGGTACATAATCCCTACAACTAGCAGTCCACCAAGAACCAATACCAACAGCTTCACAATTGAGATCAAGTTCTCCATCTATGATTGCATTTGCCTAGCACTAGATGGAATAGACTCTGCTTCAACCTCTCATTCTCCTTCATCATCAGCAGCCACATCGTGCAGTGTCACCTTGACTAGCTCAACCAGCTTCTTTAGGTACTTCTTTTGCCATTCGAAGAAGGGACAGGTAGTTGGATCCTAAAAACATATCAATGAAAATGAGCTTCAAACTCGCCAATGCAGATCCCAATCAGCAAAAAAAAGGGGAAAATGGATAAGAAACGAGATCAGGCGCAAACAGATCTCACCCCTTGCACGTTTGTCAGGCACTTGAAGAAAAATCCTACCATAGTTCTCCTCTGTCCATGCCCGTAGCTCAATGACCCGAGCCTGGCCACACTCAGGGCACTGGATCAGCGGGATCCCGGTCTCATCTCGAACCAAGATGCGGCGCCTAGGGCAAACAACCGGTCTAGTCGTCGGTCGAGAAGCCCTGCTCCCTTGCCTCGACGACTCTCCCCACCAGCGAGGGGAAGACATGGCGCAACGGATGGCGGGGTCAGCAAGAAGGAGTGGGAGCACATTGGAGAGTGTGGCGTTCAGATCCGCCGGTGGAGAAGAAGAGAAAGAAGCCATTGGAGAAGAAGAAGAATGGAGGCGGCTGGGGATACAAGGAGCGAGCCCACACGGTTAAGGGATAAGGCAAGGGGCAGCAAGTTTTTGCGTGCATCTGCCACACTGGCAAGCTGACTGGGCATGCCACGCAGCTAAAATGTCTACAAACTAAAAGTTTTGGTAAGTTTGGAGACAAAAAATTAGGACCGCGTAGAAAGCTGGCAATTAAGCTCGTGCCAGCCATAAGAGTGGCAAAAAAGTTAAATATTCCCCGTCGACGCGTCGATATCAATAAGGTTGTATTGTCGCTGCTCCTAGAATGGGTGTAGTCGCTAAATTGCCAATCAAAAAGACAAACGAATATATTGCGTCAACGGAAAGACACAGCTGACGACAAAAAGATTTACGTGGTGTAGGTGTGGGATAGGAGTACGATAATTGAGCACAATTGAGCACAATGGTCGACTTTGCACTCATGACGCAGTCCAGGTCACCTTTATTTAAACTGCAAGTGACGCAGTAGTAAGTAGCACGTGCTTTGTGTGTCCAAATACAAGTCAAGGTGATATTTCTTCAAAAAAACAAGTCAAGGTGATAGATGCACTTTTTTTTACAGAGCATCGTGTATATGGAGTTGCAAATGGATCATCCGCCTTATAGGTATCTAATGGAGTAATTGGTTTGATGAATGGGATGGCTCGCTATCTTCCACTTTTTTTTTTGTTTCCTAGAAATGAATGGATCGATACTTGTTCAAGCGCAACCTAGAATCAGATTCAGGTTGAACAAAACACTCCACCCACCCGCGTAAGGACGTGTTTAGATCCATTAGCACTAAAAATTAGCTAACTAATAGCTGTTATTTTTTTAACTAGCTAATTTTAGTAGGTGAGTGTTTGCATCCACCTGCTAATAGCTACTAATAGTTGGTTGGATAGTGAGTGAAGATATATATAAACTACTAGCAACTATAAACCTGCTAATGGAACTAGTAGTTAGCAGTTAGCAACCCTCTGGCTAATAATTATTAGAATGTTATTATCAGGTTTGTTTTGATCCATTAGTACTAATTTTAGCTGCTAGTTTTTAGTGTTAATGGATCCAAACAAGCTCTAAGTTAATAATAATTTTAGTATAAACATGAGGTATGGAGTTGTTCATCCAACTTTTATAGAAAGAACCCGTGGCAAAGATATAGGGCGGGTTAATTTAGAAAAATAGGGGTAGTTGCATAACTAGAGGTGCACGGGCGAGATGAGGCACGATTCCCCATTCCCACCGTGAAGCCCACTTATGGGAAAATCGATTCCTACCAACATGGGTTGGAATCACAAGGTTTGCTCGATTATAATCCTTCCATTCTAAATGGTAAGATGTTTTGACTTATATATGAATTTTGTTATATATCTAAACATAATGTATATCTGAGTATATAGTAAAGATTATGCGTCTAAAAAAGTTAGAACATCTTACTATTCTTTTAAGGAGAATAAACTCTACTTTTAAGAAAGCAACGTACGGTACAAGACTGGGGATACCAGTTTCAAAAGCATATAATATAACAGAAAAAAGTCTAGAAACATTGAAATCAAATTTCGTAGATGTCTGTTGGCATAACAACGCTAGGCTTAAACTTCTTCATCCACCCCAGGACGATGCTGTCCTTCACAACGTCTTACCATTTGGAACCGAAGTATTATACTTCGGCGGACGATAAGAATCACGTCATTTGCTTGATTAATTTCACTACTAGAATCAGCTAAGAATCCGATCATTACGTTTCATATTGCCCCCCCCTCTCTCTCTTTTTGTGGCCGTAAGAAGTGGTATGTAAAACTGAATTTTTTGCTCCATAGAGCCGTCACCTATTACTACTGCCTTCCAGTGTAAATTCGCCACATGTTCAACAAGCAGAGGTTACAGGCCACCAAGACCTAGACTAAATCCAAGTCTTGCACTAAAAAGGAAGATATGCTGGCCGCTAGAGCTGATTGATAGTTTAGCAAGACTGCAGACAGAGGCCAGCTGATGCGTATGATATGGATGTGATGCATCGGCATTACCTGCTTGTCATCTCCCTTGGAGTTCTGATTCGGCCCGGCTGTTTATTTCCAAGTACTCCCCTGTCCAGCTTCAAAAAAGTACTCCCCTGTCCCTCCGAGAAGCTGTATATGTGACGTTTCCCGGCTGCAAATCCGACTCGTTGCTTACGTCTGTATTTTTTATGCTTGAAACGTCATATGTAACGGGTCAGTAGTAGTGTGCTTGTATTTCTCTGGAAGCTACTTTTTGCTTATATGCATGTGGTCTCGTTGCTTATATGTGACGTTTCCCGGCTGCAAATCCGACTTGTTGCTTATATGCTTGTGGTCTCGTTGAGATTGACACCGTGGTGACATGACATGACATATCGCAGAAATTCTTAGAAACGCAAGTGAAAAGGTTGCTGAACTCTATCCTCGAAGTTACCGACGACGGATAGAGAAATATATATCGCGGGGATTGAAAGGTATGGCTACGATCACGGTGCACTTACTATGTTTCGGTCAAGTAATAAAGTTCAAGCTTTGTTTTGATAGCAAGTGCACGCCAGTGGTCGATGTGACTGCAGTGGCATGTGTTCCACTCATTATCTAAAAGGAGCATGGAATTTTAGTTTCTTGTGGAGAGAAACGAGAAGAAGAATAAGCGAACAAGAAGCATATATAGATCATGTTTGGCACAAGGGATAATGTTAGCAACCCCAACTGGATTGCTCTCAAATACTTGATTCCCGTAGCAGAGAACCGGGTACAGGAGACTTAGAAGAAGATAAACAGTAGAACTAGTAAAGGGTAAATGTCCTGTTCGCTTGGATGATAAGTCATGGCTGAAAATATTGTTGGCTGATTTGTTGTGAGAGAAAAATACTATTCGTTGGCTGAAAAAGTATGGCTTATAAGCCAAACAAACAGGACGAAAGATACTCCGTTGATTGATATTTTGGTTGATCCTTCACTTGTCCTCCTCTGTTCCTTTTAAGTAGCGAGCGCCCCTCGCTGCCCTGACAGAGTCTTGATTAGGGGCAAGACCCAAGAGGTGATCACTCTAGCAGCCTTTCAGCAGGAGTAGCCTTCTCCTTTAGAATTTCAACTAGGGCCTTGTTTAGATTGAAAAAAATTTCAACCCGATGAATAGTAGCACTTTCGTCTTATTTGGTAAATATTGTCCAATCGTAGACCAACTAAGCTCAAAAGATTCATCTCGTGATTTCCAACTAAACTGTGTAATTAGTTTTTTTTTTACCTACATTTAATGCTCTATGTAAACGGCTAAAAATTGATGTGATGGAGAGAGAGTGAAAAAACTTGGAATTTTGAGGGTATCTAAACAAGGCCTAGCTAGCTTATGGATTCCTAGTTGACTGACTAGTGTTTGGTGAAAGCCCTGCCTGCAGGGGAGAAGCTAGCAAAGCCTGGAAAATGGAAACACTTGCTTGCATTGCATCCCACCATTACAGAAAGTACTACATACACACAGGCACACTAACGATTAGAGGCCTGCGAGCAAAAGATTGAGCTGAACTAAACTTTCGCTGGTTTCCACTGACAGGCCCATCCACAAATGCAAAGTTTGTAGCTGCTCGCAGTATGTTCGTCATTACTTAGCTATTGCAATTATTTTTTTACATTCTGCCAGTCATTAGTATATCGAACTACTCTTCGCTTCAGCATGTAGCGGAGGGCGTGATGACAAACATGTCATCACGTGGTTGGTGGTGGGGGCTGGCTGGTCTGTTGTTTAACAGTGGTCACCAAGTAAAATAATTTCATTAAACTCATGATGTCACTGTAACCACGAGATATTTTGATGAAGGTTAGAGAGGTGCTTCCATTTTTTTTCTAGAACATTTCTACTTGTGGCACGTAGTAGTATTTTTCTATTCTAGGAAAAAACCTTACACGTGCGGTCGTCGGGAAGGATCATTGGTCGCAATGGCCCAACAAGAAGCGGCCCAATAGTATCCAGATGCTTCTGTAACTTGACACTGACAGCATAGCTTCATAACTAACCACTAACTGGGCCAGGCTATTATAGCACACAAATGACAAATGGCCCCGTTATCCCACCTAAGCAAAATGATCCCGTTGTATTGGGCTAGATCGATTTGGCACGGCCGGCACAAGAAATAGGACCTAACCCAACATTGGCAAATGTTCAGTTCATTCACTGTAGTTTTACTTGCATTTTTTAGATAATGGAAAACACAGTCTGGACTCAGCGTCCATTTTATTTTAGACAAAGAAAAAATGGCTTAAACGTGTAAATAAGATAATTAGATCACTTATTAATTACATTTAACCAAACATAAAACATAGTCCAACTCTAAACTCGATTCTACTCCACCTATTCCAAATTATAAGGCGTTTTAACTTCTTTAGATATATTGTTTTTATTATGCATCTAGACATAGTGTATATTTAAATGCATAGCAAAAGTTACATATCTAGAAAAATCAAAACGTCTTATAGTTTGGAACCGAGGAAGTAGCATTATTGGGTCACTCAAATGAAGCAAAGAAATACACCACGACTGCTTCTAGCGCTCAGCAAACTTAGAAAACGTGCTCCTTGTTATCTTCACACCGTTGTAGTTGTGCCCCAGTAATGTCTTAACCAGTGTGTTACACTAGAAAAAACCTGCAAAAAAGTTTTATGTTGATATTTATCATAAAACACTTCATTTCTTATAAAATATAGACAAAACCTGCAAAAAATGTTTTATGTTGATATTTATCATAAAACACTTCATTTCTTATAAAATATAAGTGTCCAACAAATAACGACACCTCCTATTAACAAAAACGCATTATACATTCCTCTCTGTGTTGTACTGCCATAGAAAAAGTCAGCGACATCCGTGGGATGGTTTCAATCTAAAACAAGGTATACTGCACACCAAATGAACTTAGCATATGAGCAATAAAAAGAGGATGCACCTAATTGTTTCGTCTCTACAACAAAAAAACACTAACTTGTTTCCATTGGAGACATTAAAATTCACCTGCAAAAGCTTATTGTCCTACCATGAGGCTCCAACGAGATGAAAAGGACATTGGAGACATTAATTTATATTTTTAGTCAAAGTTAGTGCAAAAGCTTTGGAGACATTAGTTAAAAATGCTTTTGAGATGCGAAAAGGACACTCAACGGACGGAGTATATGGCCATGCTACCGAAGAAGAGACTTGTATCCGCACGTGGCCAGCGCATTGTTTACCAATTGTTGTGCCGTATATGGGCCTCCCGTGACAGAAAAAGGCCAGAGTCTCAGGGGATCAAAGAAGCGCACGCACTGCAGCAGAGCCCACGTGCTCTCCACCTGATCTGATGCTCAGCATGTGCTCGCTCGAGCATGGAGGCACGGCCGAACCTGGCCGCGGAAATGCGCAAGGTTCGTTCGCGACTCGCTCATAGCGGGGTGGTGCAGTGCGCAAGGACGGTACACGGGTACAGCAGCACTGCGGAATTTTTTCTTCTTTAAACACTGTGTTTTTTCCTGTAAAATTAAACTGATCTCGTTATTTATTACACGGTTCCCAGGAAATTTATGCGTTTCCACGTCTTCCTTTTCGGATCATCACCCTGTTCACTTTATCTGTCGTTTATAAACTGACTAATGTTGTTTTATTGTAAAAAAAAAATACTATAATAAAGCGAACGTGGTGCGTTTTGTTTGCGCGTGCATGTATGCTGACATGCTCCAGCAGATACGACGGACCAGCGTCGTCGGCAGCTAGGGCTGTTTAGTTTCAAAAAATTTTGCGCAGTATCCATCACATCGAATCTTACGACACATGTATGGAGTATTAGATGTAGACGAAAAAAAAATAATTACACAGTTGGGTGAAAAATCACGAGACGAAACTTTCAAACCTAATTAGTTCATAATTAGACACTAATTACCAAATACAAACGAAAGTGCTACAGTGACGAAAAAAAATTGCATCTAAACGCGGCCTTACACTACCTAGGCAGGGACGCCGAATCGAAATCGAAATCGAAATCGAGAAGGACGAATCGCGTGCGGACGCCAGCAACGACGGACGGACGCACGGACGGCCGGGGTTGGTTGCGGTTGCGGCGGCGATTGCATCGCCACGGTAGCGATCCGATCCGTGTCGAACTCGCGCGGCAATTGCAGTCTGAGAAGCCACACCTTCGAATTCGAATTCGAATTCGAGACGAGAAGGTCGTCGGCGTCGGCGTCGAGTGTTGCGTGCCGGCACTAACAAGCATCTCTGATCTGTTACCACCATTGTGTTGCCAGTGGCCTGCCACCGCAGAGGATCCTCGCGCGGGCACCATCTCATCATCGCCTTCGTCATCAGTGATGATTCAGTGGTCACAGCATCAGCATCAGTGGAAGAATCGTGTGAGCACACTTCCACTTCTGCGAATTAATTAACCTAAAAATCATAGGATCACCACTTATTAGTTTCAGACAGGACTTAGTATTTCCTTCTTTTTTTTTTTGAAGCACGGGTTCGCCGCTCGCAATCAGCCGGCAGCCGTGCCCACACGTCAGAGACGAAGACGCCGCCGCACCCGCACGCACCTGCAGGTTGCCGATGCCGCCCCTGCAGGTTGATGATGATGGGGCTACGCGCACTTCAACGCGCCGTGCTGACGCGGCGTCGGCGCGGCGCTGACGCACAGGCCCCACCACACCGCTTTATAAGTAACCAGCCAACTCGAGCTGGCTCGAGCTATAGAGGCAGCTCAGCTCGGCTCGCTATCGAGCTTGAACTTACTCGTTTAGCTCGCGAGCTAAAAAAAAAATATAATACATATGTTTATAATGTTTATATTATATTAATTTTAGAATGTGACGTCTATTATTATGTAACCATACATGATTAATATATATCATGTTCATCAAAAGTATCAACCATGCAACATAGCTGGTCTATCCATGATCATATAGTTCCAGCATACTAACTAATTATTTGCCACCATAAATTTAGAAAAGTCTATAAATTCAATATCAGCATCATCTTCTCCTTAAAAAATAATCCATAAAATTAATATTTAAGTGCCACAATAATTATAAAATTAAAATTCATATAAAACAGCTAAAAATAATAATTATATACTAATAGAATAGATATACACTTCTATATCATCATCATCATCTTCTAAATTAATAGTCGTAAACTAATAAACCTCATCTCATGAATAACTTATGAGCTAGCTCGTTAAAATAACGAGCTAGACATTCTTAAGGTCGTGAAATAGTCGAGCCGAGCAAAGCCGGCACGAGTATATATTGTCCAGCCCTACGCGCTGCCCATCCCGGCCTCTCCCCCCGTCTCTTCTTTACTCCATCCCGCAGTTGTACTGCGCCGGAAGCAGCACACACGCAGAGGCGGCAGCAGTGGACGCCGACCAACCCTACCCTAGCCTAACTTAGCCCCGGGTGCCGGCGCGGCGAGGTGAGTGGTTCAGTTCACTTCGACTGGTGGCGTCCGCGTATCGGATTGCGCGATTCCCGCTCACTTCCTTTTTTTATCGGGGTGGATTTTGGCAGGTTCGTTGGCGGTTGGATTCGATGGCGGTGGCGTCGCGGCTGGCGGTCGCGCGGGTGTCGCCGGACGGCGCTCGCCCCGCGGCGGCAGGGAGGGGGAGGACGAGGGGCCTCGCGGTGGTTCGGCTCCCGCCGGCCGCCATGACAGGGAGGAGGAGGCGCGGCGGGGCCGTCGCGGCCAGTCCCCCCACGGAGGAGGCCGTGCAGATGACGGAGCCGCTCACCAAGGAGGACCTCGTCGCCTACCTCGTCTCCGGGTGCAAGCCCAAGGAGAATTGGAGGTCAGAAGCTTTCCAGATGCTCTCTTTTCTTACGGAGTATTTTATTTTATTTTGGTTCCTCTAGTAGTGGCAGTGGTGGAATGTTTGACGTGGACGCGTAATTCTTTTGGTTGTTTGATACGTATATGTGATATGATGCGTTCTTATAGCCAACAACGCTGTCTAGCTCTAAAATTGAGGTTGCTTTCAATTGCTCCCGGGAGTGCCAAACGTTTGAGATGGATTAGTAATGCCGTGTGCCTTGTAATGATGAGCCGTGATCCAGCTCTAGTGCGTACTGCGTGCTAGGATGAATTCATTAGTGTGATGATCACTTGGCCACCATTTCATCTTGTAATTGTGTTCAAGTTATTTGAGTACCAACAATTTGGTCTCGTATTTATTGAATCTGTCTTTATATTTTCTTTTTTAAAAAGGAAAATATATTTTGAGCATCGACAGTTTGATCTGGTATTTATTGAAGCTGTCCCTGTATTTTCTTTTTTTTAAAAAGGAAAATATATTCAGTTGGCTGTTCATTTTATCCCCAAAGTTAACGTCTGTCCTTTACAGAATTGGCACGGAGCATGAAAAGTTTGGTTTCGAAGTCGACACATTACGCCCTATAAAATACGATCAGATTCGCGACATACTGAACGGGCTCGCTGAGAGATTTGATTGGGACAAGATAATGGAAGGAGACAATGTTATTGGCCTCAAGCAGGTACTGTTCCATTTGCTCCTTCCCTTTTGCATGAATATAATGTGGCTGCTATATATCATCCACCAACAATTGAAATTGGATGGAAAGGGTGTTATCATCCACCAACAATTGAAATTGGATGGAAAGGGCATTGCCCATCATTTCGACGGGTCACTCTCATTCATATGCTTTAGTTGACACAGCTTAACAGAAGGTTGTCCAGGTTTTTCTGAGGCTCTAGTTTATCTTTGTAACCTGTCTGATTTGATTTGTATGGGATGTAGGGAAAGCAAAGCATCTCACTAGAACCTGGAGGCCAATTTGAACTTAGTGGTGCTCCTCTCGAAACATTACATCAAACTTGTGCTGAGCTCAATTCACATCTTTATCAGGTAATTTCTCTTACTGACATTGCATTCCTTGTAGAGCATCTTATGGAAACTATGATCTTAGCTAGTCTGTGTTTCTGTTTGACATTATATAACACTGACCATTCTTTTGCCAGAGATTATACAATAGCAAACTTGTATTGCAAACCAAATGTTAACTGACACCCCTGCCTGCTTACCATGATAATTCTGTTGAGAACTATACCTTTAACTCGAGCATCTTATTGGAGTTTATTTTGTAGTTTTCTTAACACGCTGAGTCGCTGACTAGGGTCTCATGGGAAAATGTTCAAATGCATGGCACCACATTTTATTGTTTCTGCAAGACTCATGCATTTCAGTGCAATTAGGGTATGACCTCAAAGTTTGCCTGTTCTTGAAGGTCAAAGCAGTTGGAGAGGAAATGGGAATAGGATTTCTTGGGCTTGGCTTTCAGCCGAAATGGGCACTGAGTGATATACCAATAATGCCAAAGGTAATTCTGTCCTTTAGCCTTGTAAACTTTTTTTTTTAACTTTGTTTTTGTTCCTGGACTGTTAACTACTGCTCGCTAGTCACCTCAACCCATCATACTTGTTATGACTTTTAAGCACAGTATTCTTGATACTAAAATAGTTACATAAGATGCTATCACTAGAAATGCTGTCTTCTGGTACATTTCCCATTGCTGACACAACAATATAGACTTGCTAGTTACCCGTCTAATGTGTTGAGCAGTTAGAAAAAAAGACAACTCATACTGTAGCCCTGTTCAAATATGCCTTAGGCAGCGGCTGCTTCTGTTTCCTGTAAAATCTGACAAATCAATCATTGGTTTGTAGGGAAGATCTGAAATAATGAGGAATTACATGCCTAAAGTTGGTACTCTTGGCCTTGATATGATGTTCCGGACATGTACTGTGCAGGTGAGCATATTTCTATTTTTTATGTGTGGAGTGCCATTTTCAGAATAACAGTACTCTCCGTTTGAGCTCATCTCAAAAATACTTGAAATCCTATCTATGACATAAGTTGATTCACTAAAGAAGTTAACTGATTTATATTATGATAGTCTTGACAGAAATTCACTCTTCTGTGTCCAGGTTAATCTTGACTTCAGTTCGGAACAGGATATGATAAGGAAATTTCGCGCTGGCCTTGCACTGCAGCCTGTGGGTATTTTTATTGTCTTCTGTGATAATTTTTTGCTGTTCTCAAATCATCCTGGCTTGTTCATTTAACAGATTGCAACTGCAATATTTGCCAATTCTCCCTTTAAAGAAGGAAAACCAAATGGATTTCTCAGCTTAAGGAGGTATTTACTTGATAGCCATTCAGGGCATACATAAGTTAATTTCATTATCTGCAGTTGTTAACACAGTTGACCTTATGTGCAGCCATATCTGGACAGATACTGATAACAACCGTGCAGGGATGCTCCCTTTTGTCTTCGATAACTCATTTGGGTTCGCATTCCTTTTGAAGTCCCCTGTCCTCCACCTTGAGTGCCATTGATTGATTGCATCATTTCCTTTAAATATATTTTCCATGTGAAACAATCCTGATTATAGTTTCTGTTTGGGGGTGCAGGTTTGAGCAATATGTGGATTATGCATTAGATGTTCCAATGTATTTTGTGTATCGAAATAAAAAGTATATTGACTGCACCGGAATGTCGTTTAAGGTCTATTTCTATCCTTGATGTCCTTTTACTTCTGTAGTACTGTACTGTAAAGGTTTTATTATATTTTTTTCACCCTCCATTTACAAGACACAGTGCTTGGTTTTCATTCATAAAACTCATTTGATTTGTATTTATTTTGCAGGATTTTATGCAAGGAAAGCTCCCACAGGCTCCTGGGGAGTTGCCTACTCTTAATGATTGGGAGAACCATCTAACAACAATTTTTCCTGAGGTTTACCCTTTTACCTCTTTACAAAATGGCATATCTGTCATTGCTAGGTATCGCAATAACTCTTGTCCTCTGTATTCTGCTTGCAGGTTAGATTAAAGAGATACCTTGAGATGAGAGGTGCTGATGGTGGCCCATGGAGGAGATTGTGTGCGCTGCCTGCATTCTGGGTGTGTGATCTGCTTTCTTTTGAATTTATTTTGTATTTCTGTGCACTGCCTCTGACAGCCACTAGTTAATATGGATATGGGCTCTCTATGGTATTAGTTTATTTCTAGTTTTTGCTAGAAGTTTGATTCAGATTTCTGCTTTATGCGAGTCTACAGGTTGGGCTGCTGTACGATGAGGAATCGTTACAAAGTATTATAGACATGACTTTTGATTGGACAAAGGAGGAAAGAGAGATGCTAAGACGGAAGGTATATCAAAATAATCGTGCACCATTCTTTCCGCACAATGTTGGTTTTTCTTTTTCCTTTTTTTCCCTTTTTGTTGGTGGCTCATTTTGGGTTTCAACTCTATAGCCTATCCCAACTTGCTTGGGACTAAAAAGATTTTTTGTTGCTTGGCACAACAGAAAATATTCTTGATAGGGAACTAAAGTTTGGTTTGCCTCACAACTACAATTGTCAAATAGAACTTTACCTTATTCTTGTGATTAGAAATTGTCTATTATAGATAAGAATAAAGTCCACCAGATTTTTCAGTTTTGCCGTGTTATATTGGTCAGGTACCGTTGACTGGTTTGAAGACACCATTTCGTGATGGATATGTAAGAGATTTAGCTGAGGAAGTTCTAAAACTGGCCAAGGTTAGTAAATTAGAGTACTTTGCGGTGATTAATTTTTTTTCCCCGAAGTAAGGCAAGTTGATAGAAATGTTTGTCATAATGTTTATGTTGCCCTAACCCCAGAGTGGACTGGAAAGAAGAGGATACAAGGAGGTTGGTTTCCTTAGAGAGGTTGACGAAGTGGTGAGAACAGGTAATGCCATTCAGCTTCCTCTCGTGACTGACCATATTTTAGCTTTGCTGCCACCAATCAACTGTTCTGTTTCTGAAGCTCCTAATTAACTTACCTTGCTACAGGAGTGACACCTGCTGAGAGACTTCTGAATCTGTACGAGACGAAGTGGCAACGCAACGTAGACCATGTTTTCGAGCATTTGTTATACTGATGACTGCCACCAACGCTGGACAGAGCTTGTAGATGTACCCTAATACAAAAACTCATCTTGATTCATTCAACGCCTGAGTCGGAAGGCTCAGTTCAGGCACAGGAGCACGCACTGACGCACAGCTTTTGGTTAGTTGTTGACGGGGGAACCGCTGCACAGCCCGGTGCTGTGCCTACAAATAACTTCGCTTGGAACGGATCACTGTGCTTTGACTTCACCCCCCCTGTGTCTCCAGGGAGATGGAACAAACCACTGCTTGTACCGGCCCTTTTTGTTTTCCTTCAGAGATGAAAATGCCGTATGGAAAATAAGTCCCATCTTCTGTACGATGGGAACTGTTTGTTTTAACCTTCTTTTCTTTCATTCAGGATTGTTGGGATGTTTGTCCGGGGTTAACATGCTAAAGCAATTTCACCGACGATAAATAAACTGATGGTTTGATCCGGAATTTGCAGTTGTGCATGCCCTTTTCTACCTTGTTTCTAACCAAAATCACTATTGGGTGTGCGTGTTTTGCTAACGCACGCAACGCATGGATGAGAGACGGCGGCAATTGAGTTGTCTGTGCCCAAGTGCCCAACTGCCCAACTTAACTTGAAGACGAGCGTTGCTACAGATAGCAACGTCCGTATGCCTATATAGGCCCTGTTCGCTTCTCTTCTAATCTGTCTTTTTTAGTTTATTTTTTTTCAGTCGGAAGAGTGTTTTTCTCTCACAACAAATTAGTCGAAACAGTGTTTTGGCTCGTTTTTTTTACAAAGCGAACGGGGCCATACTAAAGAGCCCTGTTTGTCTAGCACTTGATCCTGCAGGCGCGTCAATTAGGGCATGTCAGTCTCTGTCCTTGATCAGCTGACCTGAGAACGGAACTGAAGAGACATTCGGCCTGTTCGCTTGGTCGTAAACGATCGTAAATTTTCAGCCAGAGCAGTATTTTTCTCTCACACCAAACCAGCCAGCAGTAATAATCCACGATCGTATCAGCACCAGCCGAACAGGCTGATTAGACCCATTCATGGGCCACCCAATCTGATCCGCCTGAAAAAGAAACAGAAACCCGAGCATCCGATCGTCCGGACGCCGCCGTTCGCGGGCCACGACACCAGCCCAACGGTCCAACATTATATCCTCTTATCCATTTGTCCTCTCCAGAAGCCTCTCGTCCACTCCTCTCTTCAGAAGCCTCGTCCACTCGTCCTCTCCAGAAGACTCCGCCGCAGCGCCATGACCACGCTCCGCCGCGACACCTCGGCGTTCTTCACGGTGGCATCTCCACCGCGCCCCAGCGCGGCTGCCCATCTTCCTCCCTCTCCATGGCGCCTCCTGCCCACTGCAGTCGCCCGCCTTTCTCTCTCAACCGCGTCTCCTGCCCATCGCGCGATTTGCTTCTCCACCGGAGCGACCCGCCACGGCCTTCTCCACCGGAGCGGCGAGCTCCGCACCACAGGCGAGCTCTACACCGATGAACTCCACACGCCGACGAGCCTCCATTCACAAGCATTAAGGAGATGTTGCGCTGAAAAAGCATGTTGCAAACATATGTTTTAGATGTTTTAGAGGTATGTTGCAAGTGTTTCGTATCGATGTTGCAAAAGTAGATCGGGATATTGCACATGTTGCAATGGCTATACACGTATGTTTCAAGTGTATGTTCCAAATGTTTTATCTGTATCAGACGTATGTTGCAAAAGTAGATCTGCATGTTGCATATAAGCATGTTGCAAGCGTATTTTTCAAGTATTTCGGGTGTTTCATTTGCCTGCTGCAAATGTTTCATCTGGATGTTGCACATGTTTGTAATGGTTTTCAAGTGTTTTTGCAAGTGTTTCAGACGCATGTTTCAAGTGTTTCATCTGTCTTCTTTTTTATGTTGCAGTGGTTGCATCTGGATGTTTCAAAAGTAGATCGGGGGTTACACAAGGGATGCGCGTGGGAAGTAGCCGGCGCGCGCGGGCGACGTCCGGGGCGGCGCGGGCACGCTGCTGTGGCGCTCGCTCGCAAGCCTGACACACTGAGGTGCTCGCTTGGTCGCTGAGCGGGTACTGTTCGACGCTAGCGTCCCAGATCGGATGTCCGAAACAGAAACATAACTTGACTTACTCGTCAGTGCCGCAATGCGTCAGATTAGTTGGCGCCATGATTTTCGATCCGTGCCCCAACCCAATCGAGACCTAACAAAATCTGAGAAATAGACCGACATGCCGATGCGTCGGGCTGGGCTTGGGCCAAAGTTTTGATCCTGTCATTTTTTTTATCCAATTCGAACCTGACCTGACCCAGCGTTTGATCAGGTTTAGGCATACACGATAATTTTGTTTTGTGTGCTCGATATTTTCCTTGTAGGGGCTATTTGAAATGCAAAAATCATGCAGCAATTCCACACGCACCACATTCCTGTTTGCTACCGTTAGTGAGGAACTAAGTAGTCAAATCGCAGCAGGCCTGCCGTTAGTGAGGAACTGAAACCAAACTTTGAAACGTGTTGGTCACTTGTGATCCGATACGACTGCGTGCGCGACTGCTGCCAACCACGCCACCCTGCACATTGCACCTACTCTATCTTCTTGACACCACTATACACAATGTCCGTATTTTCTCATCCCAAAGCTTCTCCAGCACATCTTGCGATTGCAGAACTTCAACCCTTCACTAAGGGCTTGTTTAAAATATCTCTTTCCTGTATTTTTCTGGCTAGTGTCCAGACGTCCCACGCCTGCTGCGCCTGTATGCCGGCGTGTACACATGTTGCTGCGCCTACCCGCCGACCGCTCCTGCTGCTGTGCCTCCGCACCGCTCCATTTCCCAGTGTATGCACGTGGGGACCGCCTATGGCCGCTTTGCTTTCCGCACGCCGGCGGGGATTGCCTGCGCTCGCTCCAGATCACGCACGCGGGGACCGCCTACGCCTGGGACTGCTTTCCGCACTTGCTCATGAAACACTTGTAACATAAAACACTTCCTGCAACATACGTCTAAAGCAGATAAAACATTTAGAATATAAGCTTGCAACATATGTGTATAGCCACTGCAATATATGCTATATCCAGATAAAACACTTTCAACATACGTCTGAAGTAGATGAAACATTTTGTATAGACACTTGCAACATCGTGTATAGCCATTGCAACATATGCAATATCTAGATTTACTTTTGCAATATTCATATGAAACACTTGCAACATACCTTTGAAACATCTGAAACACTTGACACATACGTTTGCAACATAGCTTTCAGTGCAACATGGGTGGGCGGCGGGGCGAACTTGCACGGTGGAGGCGGAGATGGCCACGGCGGGCGGGGCGCGGGACGGCCAGACAGATATCCGCTTCGTATCATTATCATTTTTCCTACGAAATTGAACTAATTTCTATAAATTTATATGCAAATCATGTGAAATGAGTCTCTTCCACTCCCTCTCTGCCTAACCAGGGTCCGGCCGGTAAAATCTGAGGCCCTATGCTAAACTATAAGATGGAGTATGTCTTCATAAAATTGAACAATAAGTTTCCCGGTTCACTTGTTTTGTTGCTTCCAATTTAGACATTGATTCCTTAAATAATCAAATTCGTTATCTCATATGAACACCTGAACAGAAATAAACTGAGCGCCTGAACGGATAAGACATTAGTCATCAACACAAACAAAAATTGAAAAATAAAGGGAACCTCATTACCTAAATATTTGATGCACAAGGACGTCTTATCCGTTCGGTATAGTCATAACCCTACGACGTGTATCGATGGACAAGGACGTCTGGTCATCCCTCCACACTTTGCACCTATCAAAGTTCGGTATAGTCATATATGCACACTTTGCACCTATTGGAATTTGGTGTGTTCTTCTTCTAGATGTGATGTATCATGTGTTGTGTGGCAGTACCGCCTAATCTATTGCCTCCTAGGAGTACTTGTCTTCCATTAGACACTAAGTACTCAAGGGAGGACATCAAATTACGCAGTTCCGTCGAGCACACCTCAAGGGAGAACCCGAAAATTCATATTTTTCCATTAGGATCACAAATGAGAAAATAAAGCTTATAACATTTTAGCTATTTCTTACATCACTTTTCATGCAACATCGGAGTATAATATTTATTGTTATGACAGCGGAATGTAATCATGTTATCAGAGTTATGGACAATTTAATTTAACAGTGGAATATAAACATGTGATCAGAGTTACAGCGAAAGTAAATATCTATTCCTAATATGATGAAGCATTGATATATAAACTATGACAACAGATTATAAAACTTTCATTTATAAAAATATTTAGTGAGAGTTATAAATAAAACTATGATCGCAGCGTAAAGGAATCCTCTCTGAGCCCACCAGGAGAAATCCACACACAAGGGTCAGCTCTAGCATCCACCTGTCACCTGCAATAGGGGGAAATAAAAATCTGAGTACTCAATTGTACTCAGCAAGACTTACCCGACAGGAGGAAAGAAAAGACTCCAAAGATATGCAAGGCTATCTGGCTTGTGGGTTTATTGCATTTGCAAGAAGCATTACTAAACGTATGTCCTTATATTTGATTTTATTAGCAATAATCATTATTTCATTAACTAACCATTCTATATAAACACATGTGCTACTTTCAAGCATGTGGTAAGCAATCGGATTTCTTTTTACCATCTTTCATCTTTCAGTTCTTACTACGTTGCTAGACTGTAGACGAGCCATACCGGATTGCCCGGCAATTCGCGAATCAATATGCCCAGCTGGGTACCCTAAAACACACACCCCGCTTGTACCCTAGGCACAATCGGGACCAACCCACTATCCTCCTATCACGGGGCGGATCCCGTTCAAGCCCAGGACTCAAGCCCCGTCCACGAGTTAGGACTCGGTCGGTGAAAGGACCTCCACCTAAAAAAACTACACGACAATCGGTCAGGAAAGAGCGGAACCCATAAGAAGAGAGTAGCAAGTCTTTCCTGCGCCCATACACAAGTATGTGTTCAGGATAATAAGTCTATGACCTGCCTAGAACCCAATGCAGCAGTGGGTCCTTAACCAAACACAGATGGGGAAAAGCAGTGTAACCAAGCTATGCCCCGTTGGCATGAGGACACAACCTCTTACACCCACCAATACCCAAACCATATCCCCTGCCGGTCTCCATTTTTCCTTTCACCATTCTTATCATGAGTGATAATAATATAGTAACGACAATAATATATTTCCTATCTCTCACGAGTGACAGACAATTACTCGACTTCTATCGGAATCCTGTAGCATAGCAATCTACATGATCCTGCCATACTAGTAAGACTCATAGGATAAAGATATATATATGCAAGTGGGTTTCATTCAACTCCTTAAAACCTAATGCATAAATATAATTTAAAGTGCAGAAAAATAGAGGTTATGCACTGGGGCTTGCCTGAGTAAAATATAACCAAAAGTTAGTATTCCATCTTCATGTCATGATTCCTAGCACCATATTTCCAGCTACTCTAGTTGGTACCATCGATCCACCATCGTTCCTATTATTATAAGTATTGATGCAAATGCACAAATGTAAATAATCGACGACAACCGAAATGCTTAGAAATCCAATCACGCCTCACAAGCTAACGAGATAGTTCTAACGCGCTAGTCTACGTATCCATGTTGTCGAATAAGACGTTACTTTCCAACCAATGTTTTAGTCATGAAACCCCAAAGCATTTCTTTTTCTATTTCATTGATTTAATATATATTTAAACTAGGGCTCAATAGTTAACCTAGCAAACTAATTGTTCTGGAGCCATAAAAATTATAGTGAGTAACTAATATTATTTGGAGTTTACTGTAAATTTTCAAAGTCAACACTATCATCAATTTCTCACAAAAATTCCCACAAGTTTACATTTTAACAATATTAAACATTTTAAAATAATTAGAGCAACCCTAAAAATAGCACCAACTAGATGAACTAATTATGCTAATAGATAGATCATGATTTTCGTAACTCAACGAAATTGGTTTGGCATTTTTGTGATTTTTCTACGCTTTATTTTCAACTTTTGAAGAACACTAAATTAACAAAATGAAAATTAACACCAAAAAGAAAAAGGGCCTACGCGGCTTGACTCATCCCGCAGACGCGCGCGCGGCCTGCTAGCCAGGCGTGGCCCAGCGGCCCGGTAAAGGGCGGGGCGCGCGCGCGGCCACAGAGGAGGTCGGCGGCCCACGCGGACGCAGAGTGCGGCCCAACAAGCCGACCCAGGCGCGACGGCAGCAGACCGGCCCAGCGCGGCCTACACAAACCGACCTAGCGAATATGCAAAAAGGACCCTGCACTTTTCCTTATTTAACTCGAGGTAAACAACACTATGTGATACTATTCATATGAGTCTCGTGTTTTATACCTAGAACCCTGTAATAGTTCTTATTCACACTTTCTCACCTGCTCTCTTTCCCCAAAAGCAGAGCAGAGAGCAAAGGCACCGGCCGGCGGTCAATCCCGGCCAGGGAGGGCACGACGACGGCGGGAAGCCCGTCGGCAAGTTGCACGGGAACCCGCACAGCCTCGAGTTGGCCGTGGTGAGACATGAGCCGGCCCTCGGCATCCTGCCCGCGCGAGCCATGGTGGCGGCAAGCCAGCTGCGGCGGTGCCGGCCAGACAGACGGCGGCAACGGTGCTGCTGTGCTGGCAGGGTGGCTCCTCGACACCAGGCCACAGTCGCGGTGGTGGAAACGGCCACGGCGGGGCGTGACGGTGGCGCAGCCATGACGGGGCGTTGCGGGCGGGAGGCTTGGCTACGTCGGAAGGTACTGCGACTCGGGCGCGCTCGTGAGAGGGGGGAAAAACTGGCGATGGCGCTCCTAGGCGCAGTGGCTGTCACGCTGGGAGGCGCAGCCACCGAGGGGCGGTGGTCCAGCGCGGATTGGGGCAGGCATGGCAGCCACACACGTGGAGGAACAGCGCGGTGGAGCGCAACGGGGCTCGGGAGGAGCCGCGGGTGCGAGGAGGAGCGAGGCGAGGCAGAGTAGCTCGGCGTCGTGCTTTGCTCTGGCGGTATGGGGCTCTGAGTTGCTCCAGCAGGATGAAGATGGAAAGGAGTGGGAGGTGGGGTCCATGCCGTGCACGACGCGACAGAAGGACGAGGCACCATGGGGTTATGCTACGCACTGGGAAGAGGAGCAGCTGGGTCCGAGCGGCGTCGGCTAGCGGTAGAGTAGGGCAGGGAGACGTCCCGTCCTCGCTATGGATCAGTCCGCTCGCTAGTCAATAACTAAACCACGACAGACAGCTGATGACCAACTGCAGGAACAGCTCACAACTCAGAATTAATCACGCTCTTTGGATTATGCAAGATTGTACTATGTATAGTAGTAGTAGCAGCAAACACATGGGCGTGATTGTGCGTGAGATGACACGACTCGGCTGTGAACGACGGCAATTTTAAAAGATCTAAATCCTATCAACCACCGCCAATAAACATCTCACGCGATAGCTCATACTCTATACCAAGCCATGGAACAAAATATTATGGTGCTATGTAATTATTTCTTTATCACTAATATCAATACACACATGCATATATTTATTGTATGTTTAAACGTATACTTATCTATAGAGATACACTCGGAAAGAAATAAGTTTATACACTACTTAATTAATATAGCAACATGCTTATCAAAACGAATCACGTGTGTGTGTCTATATATATATATATATATATATATATATATATATATATCGGTTACTAATTTAGACAATTAGCAACATCTAGGCACAAGAAAAATTCCAACAAAGCTCGGATTTAAATTAGATTCAAAAGCTATATATATACAT
This sequence comes from Miscanthus lutarioriparius, assembly GCA_904845875.1. Lineage (NCBI taxonomy): Eukaryota > Viridiplantae > Streptophyta > Magnoliopsida > Poales > Poaceae > Miscanthus > Miscanthus lutarioriparius. The sequence goes on along the minus strand of CAJGYO010000016.1, from coordinate 72,327,343 downwards.
ACATACACATATATATATATATATATATCGTTCTATTTAATAATGTATTTTATTTCATTCTATTTTTGAGTTCTCTTCTACTCTACTCTTGCTCTAATTTATTATTAACAAGTTAATAATTACACATTTAGTGTTAAAGGGCTCGTGTAACACTGGAGGTGTTACAACCAACCCCCCTAAAAAGAATCTCGTCCCGAGATTCGAAGCAAGAACCGAAAGAGGAGAAACGCGATTACATTTCGTAGATCCAAGATTACATGAAAGATTACACGACTTCGAATACTAAACCACACGGGGATTTAGAGATACATGGTTAAGAGCAACCTAATACAATCGAGGCTTAATCCAGGAGTCGAGATAGACGAAGGCAATTGAGAAACAATAAGATAATGATTATCCAAAACATGAAGTGTGATCAACAGATCCAGAAACAGAAGACTGAGAAGTCAAACATCGTGAACCCTAAGACCAAATTAACCAGCGGCAGACTTAAACTTCTTCGAAAACCAGATCCTTCTTCTTCTCAGATTACACCATCACCTCAGACTGACGAACCTAGCTCCACAATGTCGACTGGATCTTATAACTCTGCGTCAGATTCGAGCGAATGGGAATGGAGAAGAAGAGCAAGAACCAAGGGCATCTTATAGTGGCGAACGTAGGTGGAACGCAACGCACCGGAAGTGGAGACGGCATGGATGGGATACATAGATGGTTCATGCTATGGGAATAAAGTTGGCCATGGTGCGCTTCCTGCGCGAGCGACAGAGAGAGGATAAGGAGAGGAGAGGGTTCGCTCAACGAGGCAGGCGTGTGGGCGGCCGTGTCCCCAAAAAGAAGAAAGAAGGGAGAGGGAAGGGGGCCGGTATGGGGGACGAGGGCGTGGGAGTCGAGAGCCGACCGGATGCCAGGGAAAAGAGAAACGCACAGTGCACGAAGACGGCGAGTGCAGCACGATGTCGCGGCCATGCGAGAATGGGGTGCTAATGGGCCCGACATAGACGACATTCGTAGGGCACGCAGCGAAATAACCCCGCATGCATAGTGTGGTCAAACTAAGCACAGGGCTTAGGACATGGCGTTCACTATGGCTTTTCTAAGCACTACCTACTACACGAGGCAAACTTTCCTTACTACTCTTGTTTTTCTTTCCCTTCCTTGACCACATCCGTCTTTCATGTAGACTAAGACCATGTCATACGTTCTTCCTCCCAAAACCACCTCCTCTCGTTTACTTTGAGAGAACACTATTTCATCAACTCGTTGTGGATTTCCCGTTCGAAACACCTGAATATTTCCAAGGAGAAATATTTGTAGCAAAAGAAATATGGCGATGTAACTTGGTAAAGGCACTTGGTCATCAACCTCGATACCAGAGCATGCCGAGCAGCATCACCATGTGGCAGCTGTTTCATAGGGGCCCTCGGTTTCATCGCGGCACCATAAGCTATTAACCAGGCAACCACTACCAACTTACACGCAATGAAGGCGGTGGGGTCATAGACCACAGAATCAGAGGAGTATTGCAAGGGAAGATTCAACAACAATGGTTCCTTTCACAACAAGGAACAAGGAATTCAAATCCAACGATGGATTTGATTTAAAGAGATTCAAGTGTTCTGCTGGGACATCCACAATTAGTCGATACAGTGTCCAATGTTCTCCAATCACAGCTGGTCTGCTGGTATCTGAATAGTAACTTCTCTTGTAACCCTCTTAACACCGCCCTTCAAAACTCTAAGCACGTATAACGAGACTTAAGGGTAGATGGACACAATAAACACAGCGAAATAAACAAATTGCAGATTTCAACGGTCTTATACGGGTACAACTTATAGGCACTCGGTCTCTCATTTTCGACACATCATTCCCTACGATCGGACGATCTCAAGAACTACGGAAAAAAAAACAATGGCAAGAGTACAATACCGGAGGACAGCGACAAAAAGCACTATTACTATGGGTACATCATCCCAAGGCACTAATCTACTCTGGACCACACATCTTCATTCCCGGGCTCGGTGGATTCTTCTACCGCCCTAACTATGGATCTGCCTCCTCTCTTGGCAATGGTTGAGTGAGAGGAATCAAGGGCTCTACTTCTGACACTTCCGAGGGTGGGAGTGCTAGCGGTACTGTAACACCGGTTCTCCTTCTTTCTGGCAGATGGATAGGGATTCCCTCCACGATCAAGCGATCCTGCCGTTCTGCAGCCAACGTCCTCCGCTTGGCCCTGGTGATAAGATAGGCTTCTCTCAACTAATGGGCCTGCCAATCTTTGACCTCCTTTAGGGCTTTCGATATGGTAGTCTCCTGACTCTCAGCGGCTGCCACATTGGCATGCGCTTCAGTAAGTTGCACCTGGAGCATCCTAAAGAAGATCTCGGCTTCCTTGGCTTGACGAAGGCATGTCCTCAACTGCAAGGCTTGCCGGTCATACTGCTCATCTAGAGCAAGCAGGTACGTGGTCAAGTGCACCATGGTTGGACTGTCTTCTTGCGCATCGCACCCTTGCAAGGCCTCCATGGAAGCCCTCCATGCCCGTCGATTCTTTTCCAAATATGGAAAGAACCTCATGGGGGTACAAGCAATGGGCTCTTCATAGATTTGACAAAGGTACCTCAAGGCTTTACGGGCTACAACCTGGTAGGTGTCGACGAAGCAAAACCTGGTTGTGGTCACATTCCAGACTTTAGTGATGTCGAGGAACTCTTCAGTCTTCCCAATATAGACAGTAACCTCATACCGCTCAGTGCCATGCTTCTCATACTCACGACCCTCATACTCGGGACGATCCTTGACTTCAAGCTTTTACAGGGTGGCATGTAGGATTCTAGAAAAACCCTCAACGTTCAGGCAGTAACTACTAACCCAGACTCCTACCATTCCAGGCGATGGTGGCAAGGAAGGACTAAGCGAAAAGCTTGCTCAAAAGAAAAGCTGGGCGAGCTAAAGTGCGTCGAGTGGTGATACCAATGGCTAAGCTAGGCCTCGCTTATAAAGACAGAGCGGTCAGTGGTCCTGGTGTAGTCCACCAAGGTTCCTGCACGGGATCACTTACGAATGAATCGATCAAATTTTTCGCACGTGAGAGGTGAGCGATGTCCGAGGCCATTACTGACTAGTACGACTGCAGGGCAAGTGCCCGACAAGAGCGCAAAAAAAGTATGGGAAGACGTGGGTCACGACCGGCGTGAACCACGGGCGAATGCAGAGCACGAAGCTACATTGCAGAAATAACTCCAGAACATAAATGGTTCAGTCTTGCACAATACGACACGCATGACACTTATAGGTGGCGTATCTGCAAGCAATACGGGCACTACAATGCACAAACAGGATATACATGAATGCTCGTCCTATACGTCCTTCCACTGTTGCCAACATATAGGGCAACCGTTCTCAGATTTTTGGCACATCGTTCTCTCCCTGTAGCTAGTCGGTACTATCGGACTATGCGCGTGGTTAGTGTACCTGCAGAAAAATTGATTAAGTCTATCTAAGTCAGCAGAGTGTCATCTATCCTGGATACATAACCATGATAATAGGGCTCAATAGTTAACCTAGCAAACTAATTATTCTGGAGCCATAAAAATTATCGTGAGTAACTAATATTATTAGGAGTTTACTGTAAAATTTTCAGAGTCAACACTATCATCATTTTCTCACAAAAATTTCCACAAATTCATATTTTAACAATATTACACATTTTAAAATAATTAGAGCAACCCTAAAAACAACACCAACTAGATGAACCAATTATGCTAATAGATAGATCATGATTTTAGGAACTCAACAAAATTAGTTTGGCATTTTTGTGATTTTTCTACGCTTTATTTTTAACTTTTGAAGAACACTGAATTAACAAAATGAAAATCAACACCAAAAAGAAAAAGAGCCTGCGCGGCTTGACTCGGCCCGCAGACGCGCGCGCGGCCTGCTGGCCAGGCGTGGCCCAGCGGCGCGGTAAAGGGCGCAACGGCCCAGGCGGGGGCGGGGCGCACGCGCGGCCACAGAGGAGGCCGGCGGCCCACGCAGACGGCGAGTGCGGCCCAACAAGCCGACCCAGGCGCGACGGCAGCAGACCGGCCCAGCGCGGCCTGGGCAAACCGACCTGGCGAATATGCAAAAAGGACCATGCGCTTTTCCTTATTTAACTCGAGGTAAACAACACTATGCGATACTATTCATATGAGTCTCGTGTTTTACACCTAGAACCCTATAATAGTTCTTATTCACACGTTCTCACGTGCTCTCTTTCCCCAAAAGCATAGCGCAGAGCAGAGGCACCGGCCGGCGGTCAATCCCAGCCGGGGAGGGCACGGCGACGGCGGGAAGCCCGCGCGGCCTCGGGCTGGCTGCGGTGAGACCTGAGCCAGCCCCCGGCATCCTGCCCGCGCGAGCCGAGGTGGCGGCAAGCCGGCTAAGGCGGCATCGGCCAGACGAACGGCGGCAACGGCGCTGTGGCGCTGGCAGGGCGGCTCCTCGGCACCGGGCGGCATGGCGCGCTCGCGCGCGCGGTGGCATCGATGGAAACAACCACTGCAGGGCGCGACGGTGGCGCAGCCATGACGGGGCGCTACAGGCGGTAGGCGCGGCGAGGGCGAAAGGCACTACGACTCGGGCGCGCTCGCGAGAGGGGGAAAAACCGGCGACGGCACTCCTAGGTGCGGTGTCTGTCGCGCTGGGAGGGGTAGCGCCGAGGGGCGGTGGTCCAGCACGGACCGGGGTGGGCACGGCGGCCGCACGTGGAGGAACAGTGCGGTAGAGCGCTGCAGGGCTCGGGAGGAGCCGCGGGTGCGAGGAGGAGCGAGGCGAGGCGGAGTAGCTCGGCGTCATGCTTTGCTCTAGCGGTATGGGGATCTGTGCTGCTCCAGCGGGATGAAGGAAAGGAGTGGGAGGTGGGGTCCATGTCGTGCACGATGCGACGGAAGGACGAGGCACCACGGGGTTCTGCTACGCACTGGGAAGAGGAGCAGCCATGTCCGAGCGGCGTCGGCTAGCGGCAGAGCAGAGCACGGAGACGTCCCATCCTCGCTGTTGATCAGTCCGCTCGCTAGTCACTAACTAAACCACGACAAACAGCTGATGACCAACTGCAGGAACAGCTCTCAGCTCAGAATTAATCACGCTCTTTGAATTACACAAGATTGTACTACGTATAGTAGTAGTAGCAGCAAACACATGGGCGTGACTGTGTGTGAGACGATGCGACACGGACATGAATGACGACAATTTTAAAAGGTCTAAATCCTATCAACTACCACCAATAAATATCTCACGCGATAGCTCATACTCTATACCAAGCCGTGGAATAAAATATTAGGGTGCTATGTAATTATTTGTTTATCACTAATATCCATACACACATGCATATATTTATTGTATGTTTAAACATATACTTATCTATAGAGATACACCTGGAAAGAAATAAGTTTATACACTACTTAATTAATATAGCAGCATGCTTATCAAAACGAATCACGTGAGTGTATATATATACCTATATATATATATATATATCTATTGGTTATTAATTTAGACAATTAGCAACATCTAGGCACAAGAAAAATTCTAACAAAGCTCGAATTTAAATTAGATTCAAAAGCTATATATATATCGTTCTATTTAATAATATATTTTATTTTATTCTATTTTTGAGTTGTCTTCTACTCTACTCTTGCTCTAATTTATTATTAACAAGTTAATAATTACACATTTAGTGCTAAAGGGCTCCTGTAACAGTGGAGGTGTTACATGTTGGTAGCCTGGTATCATCCTAAAGGGTTGGAACACTTGATTTCTCCCCTGTAGCCATGTATTCAGAGTTTGAATCATCTCCATTGAGCCTTCTGTGGCTCCAATAAAGTTACATATTTTAAATTTGGCGATAGAGAATATGGAGCAAGTGATAAACATGAATATCACCTGCTACCAATCTACCACTGTCTTTTTTTGCTTGACCCCTTTAGCTTGGAAAATACATGTGGTTGCTTATGTTTACGGTGCTTATGCTATTATTGAGAACTTATCTTCTTGTCACTCCCATAAGTGTTATTCTCTCCATCCTAAAATATAATTCATTCTATTGTTCATCTAGATATATAGGCCCCATTTAGCATAGTTTCACTTCACTGGTGAAGTCATTTTTTTTTTTGCTTCAGCTCTGCAAACGGCTCCACCGGTGGAGCTGAAGCTTTTTGGTAAACCGTTTGGCAAGAGGCTTCGTCTGTCTGTCATGCATGGCTGAGAGAGGTTAATTATCCAAGATATCCCTATGTACATACAGTACATGTATATTAACATCTGGAGCTGTATGTTTCTATATGTTGTTTCATCCACAGTCAAATTAAAAATGAAAAATAAAATTAAAAAAATAAAAAAATAAAAAAATAAAAATTAAAAATAACATAAAGTATTAGCAATATGTGAGAGCATGTTCGTGGAGCACGGGCACGGAGAAACATACTCTTCTTCTTGTGTAAGAGCATCTCTAAGAGATTTTTCATATCCTTCCTAAATGCGATGAATAAAGAATTTTATGAAAAAGTATGCTCTAACAACTTCTCTAAATGGTTATTCAAATATAGACATATTCTATTTCAGATTTTTCGCTAGCCAAAAATAGAAGACGAGAATAGCTCTCTAGAGCGCGCATGGGATATAGAAGAACTGTTGGAGAATAAAAAAATATAGAAAACGATTTTTATACAAATGACTCTCCAAATAATGATTTAGAGATTGTGATTTAGAAATGTTCTTGGAGATGCTGAAGCCTCGCGAATGTACGAAGGAAGAGAAATGGACTCGCGAACTTTTCCCAATGGCAGATCGCATAACTTCATTAAATCCTAAGGGTAGTGGCGCATGGGCTGGAGAAGGAGCCTGAAGAAGCCATTTTTTTGCTTCGTCCCGCACCAAACCTCTGTGAGAGCATGTTTTTAGGAGGCTTCACTAGTAAAACCATTTCACCCTACTCGTTTGGCAAATGACACCTCAAAACGACTCCTGAAGCCGGTGGAGAAGTGCTAAACGGGGCCATAATATATAAAACGATTAATTGTTTAAAACAAAAGGAGTTTTTTTTAAAGTTAAGTAGTCAGATGACCGAAGTTTGCAACGTGCCAATCGTAAGACTTTGTGACAATGCGTCAAGGTCCGTCTCTTCTCTCCCCGGCTGACTTTCAACCGCACCACCGTGTATGCACACGCACCTACTCGTACTCGGCTACTCCCCCTCCGTCTCACTTCCATGCGGGCCCGGCTGACGCGCGTGATCCCAAGCAATTAGCCTTCCTTTCCGTTATCTTCTCGGAACCCTACTCCCAAACGCAACCCGGGTATTGAAATCCCCACGCAACGAGACGCACGCGTCCCGCACGCCGCCCCAACTCCAATCCTTGCGATCCGCCATGGCCTCGCTCCAGTCCTTCCTCGCCGTCAAGCCGGCCGCCGGCTGGGCCACGGCCGCGGGCGCGCGGCCCGCCACTCCGCCGTCCCGCCGCGCGGGCGTCTCGGCCTGCCTTGCGGCGCCGCCCCCTCCCCCGACCACCGCGGCCTCCATGGGACCGGCGCGGCGGGAGCTGTCGGCCGCGAGCCAGGCCGTCATGGACGACGAGGCGCGGTACCTCGTCGGCACCTACAACCGGTCCCGCGTCGTCTTCGAGTACGGGCGCGGGTGCAAGCTCTACGACTTGGACGGCCGCGAGTACCTCGACATGTCCGCCGGCATCGCCGTCACGTCGCTCGGCCACGCGGATCCCGACGTGTGCGCTACCATCGCGGAGCAGAGCGGTAAAATGGTCCACGTCAGCAACGTCTTCTACACTACACCCCAGGTGGGTGCCCCCGGCCCCAGTCCTCCCTCTGATCCTCCCCTTCCCCTTCCCCTTCCCCTTCCCTCTCCCCGCGCTCGCTCACCATGTGTTCGACGCATTGCTCCGTCCGGCCTGTTTTCTCCGGTTGGTTCACCTGCTGAAGCTGCTCGCTGTCGCACGCAGGTGGAGCTCGCCAAGCGGCTCGTGAAGGTGTCGTTCGCGGACCGCGCCTTCTTCGCCAGCACTGGCACGGAGGCCAACGAGGCGGCCATCAAATTCTCCCGCAAGTTCCAGCGGGTCGCCCACCCCGACAGTGACGATCCGCCCATGGAGTTCTTGGCGTTCAGCAGCAGCTTCCACGGCCGGACCATGGGCGCGGTCGCGCTCACCAGCAAGTCGCAGTACCGGGAGCCCTTCGCGCCCGTCATGCCCGGAGTGACCTTCGTGGATTACGGCGATTTGGAGGCGGCCAAGAAGTTCATACAGTCCGGCAGGGTCGCTGCTGTCTTCGTTGAGCCTGTGCAGGGTGAGGGTGGTATTCACAGTGCCACCCAGGAGTTCTTGCAGGGGCTGCGGGAGGCCTGTGATGAGGCGGGAGCCCTCTTGGTCTTTGATGAGGTATGGTGTACTCTGCCACAACTCTGTTCTGTTCAAATTGAGAACCCCATGACACTGCTAGTAATCCATGCTTGGTTGACAAAGTTCGAAACATGCTCAATTTAGTTGCAGCTATGCATTTCATTACCGACTTTAGGCCTGGCCCCGTTCGGCTTGTTCGGCTTCTTTTTTCAGCCAGAACAGTGTTTTTCTCTCACCACAATTTAGCCAGAACAGTGTTTTTCAGCCAGTTTCAGCCAAAATTCTGCCAGCCGAACGTATTCATCAGGGATATGAAACTATGAGAGACTGCATTTCCGTTCTTAACTCTTGTCAGAGTCAACCTGTTACTCTATTCTAGTACATTCATATTGCCAATTCAGCAATACATCATGATTACATTCCATAGTTTTCAAGCTGCATCAATCTGTGAAGTGGGCAGCCATCAGATGTAATGTTAGCATATGGTTTCTAAACGCAGGTGCAATGTGGTTTCGGGCGCACGGGTTACCTCTGGGCCCATGAGGCATATGGAGTAGAACCAGACATAATGACCTTAGCAAAGCCATTGGCCAATGGTATTCCCATCGGTGTCGTCTTGGTCAAGGAGAAGGTTGCTGCAGCCATAAACTACGGCGACCATGGTACAACATTCGGCGGTGGCCCCCTTGCCTGCCAGACTGCGATAACCGTGTTTGACAAAATCATGAAACCTGGGTTCTTGGCTGAGGTGTCCAAGAAAGGGGAGAACTTCAAGCAGCTTCTACGCACCAAGCTGAGCGGAAACCCGCACGTAAAGGAGGTCCGTGGGGTTGGCCTTCTCGTCGGCATCGAGCTAGATGTACCAGCTGGTCCTCTGGTCGACGCATGCTTGGATGCCGGCGTCATAGTGCTCACTGCCGGCAAAGGCAATGTTGTGAGGCTCGTGCCACCGCTCATCATCTCAGAGAAGGAGCTGGAGCATGCCGCAGATGTTATCAGGGACTGTCTACCGGCGCTTGATGTCGCCACTACTTAATGTAGCCACAGGTCTTCTATCAGTTTGCTAGGGTGATCCAACCTTTTGGGAGATTCAGGTAATATATATGGTGGTATAGGCCCGCATATGAAAACCTGTTCCAAATTTTGGAATCGAATAATTTCATGTCGGACCAATATTGTTGTCAGAGTAAGAATTATTCAAAACTCATTGCTGTTGAGTACTTGGTCGTGGCACCTTGGTAAAGTGTGGAGCATGTCTCAGTGCTGCTAAAACCTTGTAAGAGTAACTTCAAGAGCTTGGTAAAATTCACTTGGTAGTATAATATAGTAGGAGGCTTAATTTGTCCCTCTAAAAGGAAAAATAAAAATAAAAATAAAAAAAGACCCACAACTTGATAAATTATTGTTCAGCGTGCTGACCTTAGCAGCCGTATTATCTGTTGAGGACGCTCTTATTGGGGTAATAAGCAGATACATACAGCAACGTGCGGATAGGTTAACTAGTTTGGATGGTATTTGGGTTAGGGAAGCAACGGCAGGCACAGATTGATTAGAGAGAGCAAGAACTCCTGTCCGTTGCGTTTCCAACTTTCCATCGATAATAACGAGATTATCTCCCATACGCCTAACTGCCTCATTTCGGCCTTCACTCGGCCCACGGCCCATTACAAATGTGAATCCAAACTCCGAACACACTCCTCGTAGCGCGCAAAAACTCCCGCCGTCCGTCTCCTCTTTTGCTTCCTCTAGCGCGCCGGCCGCCACCCGAAAAGCGGAGACGCTTTTGCTCAGGGCGCGTTTGGTTGCATGATGGAAAGCTTTTTGTTTGGTTAGCCGGATCCAGCACATGCACAGCTCTTGCTCTCTCACAGATGCATGCTCTGCACCGCATGAGCCTGGCCGAGTTGGAACTGCATGGGCCAGGTCCGACATGTGCGCCAACCAAACAAACCGAGGGCCGCTGCAGGCAACCAAACGTGCCCCGGCGGCCAGCCCCCTCGCACTCACAAAGTCACAGTCGCCCCGGCGGCCGGCGCTCCACCACTCCTCCCAAGTACTGACTCATCCATTCCACCATTTCTTGGAAAAAACCGGACTTTAGTCCCCCCCCCTATAAAAGGAGCATTTGTCTGCGTTTATTATAGTGACACACCTAGAATTTAAATTTATTATAGATTTATAACTAAAGTCTAAGACGGTAACGCAAAGAATTGCATGACCTTTGATTCTAGTAGTTTGCAAGGACATGTTCCTTGACTTTATCTGAGTGCTACAATACACCTCAAAATCATAGCCAATGTGTCCTCTAAAAAGAACCGGGAAAAAAGATCTAGTTCAGCTTTGTCAAACACCACTTCGCTCCTTGTGATCTAAATCGCGAAGCAAAATGCAACAATCTCGATCAATAAAAAATAACTATGTTTGTGCCCCCCAACTTTGACCAATTATTAAAAAGATGGTTGGTATTCCTTAGCGATTTGGTGCCAAACAAAACAAACACGATACACCAAAGGAAGCGTGTATAATGATAATAAAAAACAAATGACGGATATTTTTAAATTTGCTACAAAACAAGTCTTACTACCGTTTCATTTCCTTTTAGCTAAGGTTTCTTTGTAAGTGTTGATCCTTTGTTTAAGAACCAAAGAAAAATCTTAATTTTCAGGGGCCCTTTTATATGCCAAATTTCTTGGGTAACCTAATCCCATTATTGACTAGATATTTGTACTACATTGTTTAGCACAAAAAAAGCCGTTATGTTTAGGTTCCAGATGAAAGTATCATTACCTTCATTTAAGTTAATAAATGCAACTCTGGCAACTAGGTTTTGCTATTCCAACGGTTTGTTTCCAACTAGTGCCCTTATAAAAGACATTAAGCTAGGTGGAATTAAGTACATCCGCCACTGTTGCTCGTTTCCCTCGCACTATATTAAATAAATTCAGAGACTATATTTTCAAAGCTTGAATCTTACTAGAACCTATTCTGGGTTCCACCATCTAGTTTGAACTTACCTAGACTTAAAGAAAATGTCTTCGATCCCTAACAAACGATTCCAAAACCGTGAAATCCCTATTTTCTTGTTGACTTGGCTTAGAATTTTGTTCTTCAGATACTTGTTCCTAAGTAATTCCTACCACATACCAAAGTCATTACAAAGTTTGCAAAGCCATTTGCTCAAAAGACTCTTATTTTGTAAATTGAGGTTTTGAATTCCTAAACTACTTTGCTCTTTTGGTTGGCACAAAATATTCCACTTTATTAGTCTATACTTCTTTTTATGCTCGTTATTCTGCCAACAAAACTTTGATCTAAAATATTCAATCTTTTTAGGAACTCCTCCCAGGACTTCAAAGAATTGTACATGCGGATGCTTCGCATGATATTACTATGGTGGATTCTGGCCCTGTTCGCTTGAACTTATCAGCCATGGTATAATGTTTTTCTCTCACAACAAATCAGCGAACATTACTTTTCAGCCTAACGCTTCAGCCAAACGAACAGTGGCCAAAGGATGGTTTCATTAGCATATCCAAGGATTGTTTTGTGCCTATTATTGTAAAGTAGGTCGAAAATCAACTAAATTATATTATGTGTGCATATGCATCATGAGTCCGATGAATTGTAGTTAATCATCGTCCGTAGATCGCTTTGGTCTAAAATAATGTTTTTAGTGCGCAAGTTTTATAAAAAGTAGAGAGGCATATGTTTGCGCCCAAAATCAATTGATTACGAGCTTTTAGGAAAACCGGATAGACTTCTTCATAATATAGTTTAGACTTCCGCATTGCATTCCTCTTGTCAAAACAATTGAAATGAAGATATAGAACACCCAATTTGAAGTCTGGATGAGGAATTACAACTTCAGAGAGATCCACCTCGAGGAAACCGGCTAGGCCGGTTTTGACATGGTTTTGTAAGGGTTTTTTACCCTAACAGGATAAGTCTACCCTTCCGAGAGAACGTTGGTTGGTCTGCCGGAGACCATGACTGAAATCGGCCTTAGCCAAAATCTGAAACCGGCTTAATGGGCTGGGCGTAGGGGGGGGGGGCTGCATTGAGCTCTTCGGTGTGCCGCACGTGGCCTGCTCTGGTATTCGTCCTAGCCAAAATATAAACGTCAGCACGTCCAAAGATGTAACAAAAAAGAAGGGAATCGTGCATGACTTGTGCGTGTGTAACACGCACAAACTACTTCCTCCCACGTAAAAGTGGTAACAGATCGAACCGATCGAGGACAAGGAAACAAGGAATCATGCACGTGCCAACCTTAGCTCGGCAGAAAAACTGTGAGATAGGACCAAGAATCCAATACCATTTCTTTCCGAAAGACCAAAACAAAGATCACTCAAATGAAGATGGACGGAATGAGCAAACTTCGTCAATCCCTAGCATTGCAAGACTTTACAGCGTGTTTGGATTGAATCACGGTCTTGACTGAGCCATCCAATCCTGTATCCGACCCTAGCAGTTTGTTTGGATTGAGGTGCGGAGCCATGTCAGGGCACCATCAATCATCAATGGAGGCTAACACTCTCAGTGATTCTAGTACAAATAAAGTAATCCACATAGACTAGAAAATGTTGAGACTACTATTCACACAATGCAAACCATCACTACTCATGGTTTGCATAGAAACATTTTGCTTTCATCATGCCTCACCTTTATTTTCTCTTCCTTTTCTTTTTTAGCATAGATCACATTCTCTCTCCCAAGCATATGTAGCTTCTGCAAGTCACTATGACAAGTATAGAACACCTATTTTTTTATCCGATCCTACGTGACATTTAGGGCTACAAGCAAAAGGATAGTGTTGGGGAAGGCCTCATGCAGCACCAAGTGGTCATTTCACTACTACAAAAAGCATTTTTAGGGGTGGCTGGTAACCCTTTGTAGGGACGGTTTAGCTAGCTGCCCCTACCGAACCGTCTCTACAAATCATGTATTTATAGGGGCGGCTCAATCACCAGCCGCCCCTATAAATCGATTTGTAGGGGCGGCTCATATTACCAGCCACCCCTACAAATCGATTTGTAGGGGCGGCTATAGTGCCAGCCGCCTCTATAATACCTGTTTGTAGGGGCGGTTCAATCTAGAACCGCCCCTACAGTACGTTTTCCAGCAAAAAAAATTCAAATTCGACCAGAACTGTTTGTTTCCGTGTATTCCATCCAGCGTTCGGCAGCGACCAACGTTCCGAACCGTGTTTGCGTTGCCGAACGCCCCGCGACCAATGTTCCAAACGCGACTACAAGCACAATAGTATTACATAAACTACAATTACAAGTCCAATTCATAAGAATATATGCAATCCATCTTTAAATATACAAATTCCATACACATTGTTATCAACGTCCTAGAGCTAGCCTTTCAGTCTCACGAAGGTGTTGGTACTGAGGATTTCTACCTAAGTCAGACTCTCGGTCATGGTAGGCGCCTTTGATGTGTACAATCTGGTCCAATATGAAGTTGCAAAAGTCGCCGACGAGCTCTAAGAGTTGGTCATCCTTGTATGGGTCTCTTTTCATTCCTTTCTCTTCTCTCCACTACAAGAGAACAAGTTTCAGTTTAGTATTTCATACCATGTACGAAGTTTTTATACTACTGATGAAGAGGTTCAAACTTACCCTTAAGGGGTGTCTCCTGTAGGCGCTGGTGTTACTCATCATAGAACATATATAGTATCCACAATGTACACTCCCAGGCTTCTGCTTGGGGCACTGTGTGTTTTGCATATAAAAATGTAAGGTAATGCTTTTGACAGCCATGTAACGGAGTACCGAAGAAGTAAGTTACACTTACTGCACATAGTGTTTTTATAGTCACCTTTTCCTTCCTTGCTAGATCATGCCTTCCGTGATGATGAGTGACATAGAACCTAAATGCCCTGTTCGAATTATTTTAGCAAATATAACTTGTTAGTATCCATAAGTGAACGTTACAAGTATGTATACAAACATATAAGCTAATGAGGATTGTCGATATGTATACGTCTTGAGAATCGATATGAAGTCTTTGTATGTCGCCGGGTCCTTATCTATTGAATCAAAGACCCATGACATGCTCCTCCTGACATCGACGGCTATACAAATCTAGTGGTTACTGCATGGATTTAATCATAGAACTAGATAAGCTCTTTTACATCGAATAAGAATATATCGAACAAAGCTTTAAGTATATAGTTGAACTTACTCGAAGTTGTATGGTAGCCATATAGTAGAGTGTTGTTGTAGATTTTTGAAAGCCAGAGCAATGTATGCCACAACCTTAAGGGACTCTTCCTTTAGTTTCGCCGTACGGATGCCCTCTTTCTCCCGAAGAGTCTTTGCAGCAGCTAGCTCTTTGGCATCCAATGTCCACTGTTTAGTGTAATTAAAATTTGTTTGGGTTATAGCTTGAGGGTCTACATACCCGGCTTTCAGACTTGGCATTTGTTTGATAATGTGCACTTGCATTCTATAAATCACAGCGTGGGTTAGTTACAACAAAATTCAAAGATTACATTTATATCATATCGGGAGGACAAGGACTTATAAGCACCACGTGCGAATTAGATTCATCTCCATTTCTCTCAGGTGAAAGCATGTGTGCATGTCATTGAAGTCAAAGACAATTTTTCCGGCTGGGCTTCCAAATGTGTCGGTGGAGAAGCATGCTTGTACGAGATCTATACTCGTTGAGAGAACACGCAAGTACCAATCATGGAACCTTCTCATTCCAAGTGGTAGGCGCTGGATGTCCCGGTTTGGTATGAAGAGCTTGCCTCTTTCATATGTTTTCGGACAATCCTTTGACCATTTGATGGCATCAACATTTGGATACTGCTTTGCAATTTGGTGGAGTTTGCTAGTTACGGCCTCCTCAGAACCCCGTGATGGGACTTTTTTAACTTGGTTCTCAGGCTTGAACTGGTCATGGGAATACCACTTGGACACCGACGAGACGTCTTTCATCGGAACATAAACTGGCCTTATGTTGATTGGAATCTTCTTTCGAAGTTCCCATTCAGGCACGTCCTCGTCTTCTTGTGCATCACCTTCTTTAGGAGGCACTCATTGTTCATGTATCAACTGTGCTTGTTGAGAAGACTGTGGCATCTCATCATGCAGTTGCTTGGTACGAGCTAGAGAAGGTTGTGGCATCTCATCAGGCACATGCTCGCTAGGAGGCGGGGAAGAATGTGGCATCTCAGGTACGTGGTGGTCACGAGTCGGTGAAAATATCTCCCCAACCACAACAACTCGCTCCAAATTTGGGAGAGGGGGAGGCGGCGAAGAAGCATTCAATATAATGTCCCGTTTGTGCCAGAGGATGAACTGCCCCATAACATCTCTGAGTAACACCAGCCCCTCGGGAGTTGCGTAATCTATCCTCCACTACATGAACTCGGGCTTCACTATATGCACCTCGACCCTAGTGTAGTCCGGCGGTATCTTATTATTATGGTGTACGAAACCGGGAGGATGTGCCACACCCGTTGCCACCTCCATCACAGTGTTCTGCCGGCCGCTGAGAAACACCAAGGTGCAACTAGTTGGTTCTCGTATGCGATCGACGGGGGTTGTGGCTACAGTGGAACCTTGGCTGCTAGGAACTTTCGGAGGGCTGCCAACTAATGCCAGTTCTCCCGGCGGCATCACTAATATCTGTGGCTCCGTAGACAGTCCTTGCTCCTCTAGCGCCTTCGCAACTAGAGCCTTCACTTGGAGCTCAAGACTAGTCTCCCGGTCTCTGCCATGTTTCTTGTACATGTGCCTATCCTCTTCGAATCCTTGCTTCCAGGTTGTCCTTTTCCCTAGCCCCCTTGTACGGCCTGTGTGCTCCGGGTTTCCCAAGTCAAGGCTAAGCTCGTCCCTCTCTCTGGAAGGATTGAATGAGCCCTTCTCCTTGTCTTCAACATATTTCAGTATCCTTGATACTGCCTCTTGGGTCTCCGGCTTATCAAACTTAAGATTACAGCCGGATGATTCTGTACTCGCATATATCCAATTCTTTGAGCGTACCTTTAAATTCGTCACATCGATATTCCCAGCAGCTGCGGCCTCTTCATCCATCTTTCTAAACTGCTCTTCCTTGACATAGTAGCCATCGAGGCCTAGATGATGGTGGTGTTTGTTCCTCTTCGCTAGCTCGGTGTTACGGACACTGAGCTTCAATGCCTCCGGTGAAGTCTTCTGAGCCACGAGCTCCTCCCATTGACTAGGAGTTATTTTGTCGAACTCGTTGAAGGGAGTTAACCCCTTTTGGATATACTTCATGTTGAGCTCCGACCTCCAACGTCGGAGTGACTCACCCATCATTCTGAAAGCATTTTTTTACCAGTTCGTGCTTACCCTCCGGAAATCTAAAATTGAGCTTCAGCTGCCTATCCCATAGTTCATTCTTTTTATTCTCTGGTACCTTTTTCCAGTTAGGGATTGCTAGGTTCAATTTATCTCTTACTAGGTCCCCGATCGCATTACGGAATCTTCCTTTTAATTCGTTCAGCTCAAGGATCTCCCCTGCTGCTCCGACCTCCGTTATCACATAGCATGCCTTATTTGGATATTGATTTGCTTTTCTATCCCCTCGTTTTCTCTTAGGCTTGGTAGTCGTGGTTGTGTCTTGAGGTTGTGGAGCAGAGGCATCGTGATCCGGCTCTGTGGCTGTTGCCTCTGCTCTCCTTTCCTCTACTCCGTCTTGTCCAGCGAGATGTCGCGGACGTCGACGTCGTCTTTTCCGAGTTTTAGGAGGGACCTATATATACGATAGGTCAAAGTGTTAGCAGAGGTAACATAGCCAAAGCTTTAGCAAAATTTATAAGCTAAGAAGTTTTCCCTACCTCCTCGTTCGGGTCAAAATTCTTGTCCAAATCTTGCTCCGTTGGCCTCCTTTTAGCTTCACGTAGGAAAGGATCCTCGGGACTTACATATCCCTCTTCTGAGTCATCATCATCATCATCATCATCATCTTCTCCACCTTCAGCAGCCTCTCCTGCTCTTCCTTCTACTCCCCCTTCCTCCTCGTCACACTGCTCCTGAGTAAGCATCACTTCTAGATCATTTTCTAACTCGTTATCGAGCTGCTCCTGAGTTAGCTGGTCCTCTAGTGCCTGCTCCTCATAGGTTGGCTGCTCATCATGCTCGGGGCATCGGACTGCACTGTCTGGTGTCCGTGACATTATTTCGCGCTTTGTTCTAATAGATGTAAGAAAGTGTGCTTTAGGTACGCGAGAAGGTATAAGAAATAAAAAAGGTATATAAACCAAAGTAGTCTTATAAAACAACAATATATCAAAAAACGAGTAGTAGCAGTAGTAGAGGCCTCAGAAACATGTCAATCATCATTTGATCATAAACTTGGAGCATCAAGGCATCATAACAGAGAGGAGAGGAGAAGGTAATGTAGGGGCGGCGGCTAATGATGCCAAGTTCCTCACAAGTTCTTGATCATCAACTCATATTCCATATAATGTATGGACTTGGATAATTTCATCATCGGCAAAACAAAGGAGAGGAGAGGAGAGGGAAGATTTGGCAAAAAAAAAACAACAGCTGCTTAACAAACATAGAGAGAAAAAGGTGTAAAAACAAGCAGCTGCTGCTTCCCAAACATAGAGGATAGGAAAGGTGGCAAAAATAGAGGAGATGGGAGATCATATGCTTAATATCTTCCGAACCTAATAGGCAAATCGAACATTCAGAAGTAGTATACAGTAGTAGTAGAGAAGTAGTAGAATTAGTTGACAGAAGTACAAATAGTTGATATAAGACAAAAGTAGAAGTAGTAAACAGTAGTAGTAGGAAAGTAGTACAATAGTAGTAGAAGTAGCAAAAGCTGGTTAGAAGAGGAGAGGAGTAGAGTGCAGTAGAGGAGAGGAGAGGAGTAGAGTGCGTAGAGGAGGTGGAGTAGAGGAGAGGAGAAGAGCATGAGGACAGTATAGTAGTAGACTAGTAGTAGGAGTAGCAAGTAGTAGTAATAGGAGTTGTAGGAGACCAACCGGCAGCCACTAGTAGTAAGAGTTGATAGAAGACAGAAGATAATAAGTAGCAATAGTAGTAAGTAGAGAGAGTAGTAGTAGTAGGAGGCGGTGGCGTGACCGGTGACCCAAAGAGAGACAAGCGACCAACCTTGATAACAGCGACCAACTAATTTTAGAGCAGGTTTAGGTTTGCAAAAACAAGCTTAGACGGTTTTAGAAGGTAGGTTGCAAAAACAAGCTTAGACAGTTTTAGAAACGAGGCTTAGCCAATTTTAGAAAACAGTTTAGACATATTTATGGCGGGGAAAAACTGAGTTTGATACCTAACAAAAATTTATAGTTCTACCTATGTTTCCTAGGTTCTGAAATCATTAATTTCTCCTTCATGGAAAAAAATGTGCTCAGCGCATTCTCTAAAAATGAATTGTGACAAAATTCGCTTTCTTTGAAAGAGACAAAAATCTCATGTGCAAAAAAAAAGAAACCGCAGAGGGACTTGCAAGGTTAATGGCAGACTACGTTGACACCAAGACTGGCCACATTAAGGAATCAGATGGGTTTTTTTGTGCTCTAATACTAGTAAGTTGCAGAATCAATTTAAGAATAATATTTCCACAGTATAAAAAATAAACGGTATGTTCTTGAACAAGAAAATTAGACATAACTCAGATCCCTACTAAATAGTAATAACAGATCAAAAAGAGATCTCATGAGACTAGAAGATTATGCTATCTGCATGATTGATACTTGGCAGAATCATATCTAGCATTTGATAAGTAAATTTAGTGCATAATTCACAACCCAATGGAACTGCTGGACAATTGAACAAATCGATTGGCTCACAGGTCCAAAATCGCAATCATCACAAGTGAGTAAGTGATTGCACATGTAAAACAATGTTTTGGACAATCCCATTACATAAAATCGAAAGAGTGGCAATCAACACAAGTAGGCAACATTAGAAATCCTACAGCAGGCCCATAAAATTCAAGTAGGCAACATTAGAAATCCTACAGCAGGCCCATGAAATTTCCAGATTCAATACAAATTGATGGCCAAAGGATAAGGTATGCTATGACCCAATCAAGAAGAAGGCAGATAACTAACATAAACATATTTGTTTATTTATATTTGTTCTCAAATCAGCGGGTTGCTGCATGAGGCAGCCTTCCAACGCTTGTTGGTGATCTCAGATCCTAGACGAACGTGACAGTCCTCCTTAGCAAATTATAGGGTTTTTAGATCAAAGATTAAATGCCTAGAAAGATAGCAATATAATCGAGTACCAGGTTACTGAAGTTTTAGAACAGTACACAAATATTAAAAGTAACATAGGTTATATGCTCATAGGTTTAACTAACTGATCAACAAGTAATCAGTTCAACAGTACAGAAAAAAATACTAGGCAGGTAATAAGACAATGCTGAAAATAATCAACACTACCCTTCACTGTCACGTTGTCTCACTACACCGTATTGTATCATCGAGCAATTTAATCCGCCCACGCAATTGCAATCACACCCAAGTAACACAGTACTAGCAGATTGCACAAATGTAAATATCTGAACTAAAAACCGAGAGGGGCAACGGGTAACTCACAGCACGTAGATTGCACCAACCCGAGAAGCAGAGGTACACCGCGGAGCAGGGAGCCCAGGAACCAGGCCACGGTCGTCAGCACTAGAACAAAGCAGTACGGCATCACACAGGCGCACCACACAGGCGCGCGGGTGCGGGGAGAGTGTGCGGGTGCGGGTAGCTGAGGGGGCGCGGGTTCGGGAGGCGGCGCCGGATCGGAGGGGCAGCCTGACGGCGTCGGAGGAGAAGAGAACGCCCAACAACAGACAACACCCGTGCGCCCTTTCTTTTATAGTCGGGATGATTTGTAGGGGTGGTTTATGATCCAGCCGCCCCTACAAAAGCATTTGTAGGGGCGGTTCCTTATCCAACCGCCCCTACAAATATTTTTTATTTTTTTAAATTATTAATTCTGTATTATAAAAATAATTATGTATATATAAAACAATTGTGACGAAAATAAAAGTAATATAAAAACAATTGTGTATATGCACAAATATAATATTTTGTATTATTCTATATATGAAGAAATATATATATAAACAATTGTAGTCAAAACAATATAGAAAACAAAAAAAAACAAAAATTAAAAATTTGAATTTTAAAACTTCGACTATAATTTTATGACATTAAATGAAATAAAATGAAAATGTTGTAAACATAAAAGTTGTATAACTCATCAACATGTACAACTTTTATTTTGGTCATCTTGTTATGTGACTTTGTTTGAACGATTCAAATTTTGAAATTCAAACAATTTTAACTTGAAACAATATTTCAAAAGAGTAAATGATTTCAGATGAAAAACTCATGAATACCAAAGTTGTAGAAATCATCAGTATATACAACTTTTATTTTGATCATATTTTCATTTGACCAAATTTGAACAGTTGAAATTTTGAATTTCAATAATTGGCAACTTCAAACAAGATTTTGAAACCTTAAATGATTTCAACAATAAAAGTCGTGAACATAAAAGTTGTTGAACTCATCACTATCTACAACTTTTATTTTGATCACTTCTTCATGTGACAAAGTATTCGTAAACATTGTTCATAAATTCACATATGACTCATAGTTTTCTGAACTATACGAGAAACATGTTGATTTGTGAACAATGTTTAATATCACTTTGTCAGATGAAGAAATGATCAAAATAAAAGTTGTAGATCTTGATGAGTTATATAATATGTTGCAAAGGGTAGTCTCACACACATGCATAAATATAGTCTCACACACATACAAAAATATATAGTCTTACACACGTACATAAATATATAGTCTCACACGCATCCATAAATGAAGTCTTACAAACACACACTTACATAAACACTCCACGTTCAACAACTAGCTAGCCCGCTGTAATGACTTTCCCCTTGACACCTTTTCGTTCCCATGGCAATATGTCTTTGGGGAGGTTCTTTTCCACAACATTTATCTTTTTAGAAAAGTCTGTGAATAGCGGCATCTCATCGTAGTTATTGTAAGCTTCAACATCGTCCACGCCATCAACTCCAATAATGTGCTGTTTTCCGGAGGCAACCACGTGCTTTGTCTTCTTCTTCGAGGAGAGGTTACTTTGTGGGTCAGACATATAGAAAACTTGTGCGACACGTGAAGCGAGCACCCAAGGGTCATCTTGGTAGCCTAGATTCTCGAGGTCCAGGACTCTCAATCCGATCTCATTCAGTTGGTGTTGTTTGATCTAGCGGCATCGAAACAGGGCCACCGTTATATCCCTTCTATTGTCAAGTTCCCATATCTCTTCAATGATGACAAAGTATTGGATCTTTCGCCCCAATCCATCGAGAGCCTCTATTCGAACGCCGCTGTTTTGGTTCACATATTTACTATCATTTGCGTGGGTATAGTACGTATACCCATTGATATCATAAGCAGTCCAAGATGTCACATGTCTCGATGGCCCCTCTGCCAACCTACTAATGGTAATAGAGTATGTGGTTTCTCCAGGCGGTATGTTTTGGTCCTTCAACCATGTAGTTAGTCGTTGCTTGTGTTGTTTCATGACCCAATCATCCGAACGGCCATTTCTCTCCGCCATAATGATAGCCAAGTGTTCATCAATGTACGGTTGCATCAGTTGTGTACTCTGCAAGACATTGTAATGCGCCCGACTCACCTCTTTTTAATCATGTTCGATGAACACTTTTCTACCACTGGTGCCCTTCCCAGCCAGCCTACCCTTATGATGAGAATCGGGTTTACCAATCCCTTTCTGTACTTTTAGGTACTCTTGACAGCACTCGATGACTTCTTCAGTACTGTAACCCTCTATCATGGAGCCCTCTGGGTATGCTCGATTATGCACGTATCGACTTAGAACTAACATGAACCACTCGTAGGACCACATTTCATGCAAGTAGTAAGGGCCCAGCGCCTGTATCTGATGAACCATGTGAATCATGAGATGTGGCATTATATCAAAAAAATCAGGAGGTAAACACATCTCCAGTTGATTTTGTGTCTCCACCACAATTTCATGTAGGTCACTCAGCTCTTGCTTGCTAATCGTCTTCTGTGAGATCTTCGAAAAGAAGTAGCACATGCGGATGATGGCCATTTTCAAGAACTCTGGCTTTATAGCCCTGATTGCAATAGGTAGAAACACTGTTAGCATCACATGGCAATCGTGAGCCTTGCAGTGTGTTATTGACAAGTCCTTCATCGACACTAGCTTCTTCACATTTGCTGAAAACCCAGTCGGGACTTTGATCCCCCTCAGGAAAGTGCATATAGCTCTATTCTCGTCTGGTGTTAGGTTGAAGCACGTCGTGGGGAGAGTGTATTTTCCATTAGCCTCAGGTAGCGGGTGAAGCTGTGGCATCACATTTAGTTGCACCATGTCTTTCCGTGCTTTTAGACCATCATTTGACTTGCCTGTGTCCATCAAGGTAGCAATGAGACTCTCAAAGACATTCTTCTGCACGTGCATAGCATCAATGGCATGGGGGACTTCCAAGTCTGGCCAATAAGGTAGATACTGAATGAAGATCGATTGTTTCTTGAAAGGTACGCCTTCGACAGGAGGTGTGCTTCTATCTCTGTTCGTCCCATCCGGATTCTTCTTTCCATAGACGACGCGTATGTTTTTCACCATTCTGTACACGTGTTCTCCGTTATGACATCTCTCCGGAGGGGGTTCAACCTCCGAGGCGTTGTCATAAAATTTAAAGAACAATTTGCTGCGGTACTTGTGACTTGTCTTTAAGAAGCGTCGGTTCCTTAGGTAAACTATCTTCTTGGATGCATCCAGGTACACCCATGTAGTACTGTCGGATACCAGAAAATGGGGTACCCCAAGCAAAGATCGAAAAACTGCTTAGACCCTAAAAACAAAACCAACGGAATAAACAAACGAGGTCCCGGCCGAAATCTCCGATTCGCCGAGAGACCCGTCGTGCCGAGCCCAATGAAGCAAACGATTCTCCGACTACCGAGACCGCCTCGCCGAGGCCCCCTCGTCGAGGCCCGTTCGTCGAGCCCCCCTCGCCCGGGGCCTCGGAAGAAGTGCCGATTCTCCGACTCGCGCGAGGCCGGCTCGGGACCAGCCCCGTGACCGCCTCTTCGACCGAACTGCTCTGACCGAACATCGCATCCAAGCGCCCAACCACTCCGGCAGGCGCGACGATGGCGCGATCATAAATGAAGCGACCGACTACACACTAGTCGCGTCAACCTCCCCGCCATCTGCGGCGACGCAGCACGCAGAGGGTTACCGACCGCGTCTGCCGCCTAACTCCGCACCAAAGACATCGCATAGCGTGGGGAGTCGAATGGGTTCCTGTAGCCTCGGAATCAGCGGACCGACCGCTCCGTCTCGCCCGAGCCCCTCGACGGGGCCTCGGATTCACTGATCTTTCTCCGCCTCGCCCGTCCGTCTCGCCCGAAACCCCCCGGTAGGGCCTTGGACGAATTGGCCGCGCTCCGCCTCGCTCGAGGCCGGGCTCGTCCCGCAACCTCGTCGCCTCCGCCTCAAAGGTCTCTGGCGGTGTTGTCGATTCGATTAATGTGCCGCACACCGCTATATAAGCCACGATCGGCGGTCTTGTTTGCAGCAGAGCGACAGGACAAGCGGTCGGATCACCTTTTTACCATCCCTACTGACAACACAGGTACCGTATCCTGTAGGCGCACGTCTCGCACTGTTCCGCCTAATGGCCGCTGAGACCCGCATCTGCACCTGGGTCACTTCTCAGGCCTCGGCACGGCAGGCCTCGGCACGACAGGCCTCGGCACGACCAGCTACGATGGCCGCCGAGCCTCTGCAATCCACCAAGTCAACAAATGCGCAGCATGTTACTTGTAGTGGAGACCATACCGATTAGACATCTACGGGAACTCCCACGACAACGCCATGCTGCTCCAGGAGTAAATACGTCATCGAATAGTCCGCTCCACGTGTAGCTCTCTTATGTACTCCTGGTTTCCTCCCTACGGCTATAAAAGGAGGCGGCCAGGACCGTTTCTAGGGACGGCGGATAGAGTCACGAATACTCGCACGAACAACACGCCTCATTCTGTAATTCATATCACCTCCCCTCACATAGACCTGGGACGAACTCCCTCTCTCGCCTAGCTTGTAACCCCCCTACGACGAGCACCCGGTGCAAGGAATACAAGAACATCTTCTCGATGGGACGTAGAGCATCCATTGCGAAACCGGTATAAACCTTGTGTCTCTTTGCATCACCATCCGGAATTGGGAGCACGCGGCACAAATTCACTAGTCGGTTAAGGACCCTGGTTCAAAAACACAAGCGGTTAAGCGCGCCGGTAGGGGCCTCTGCGTGTCGACTTAGTCATCCCACCAGATTCGGATGGCGAGATCCCGTGCGATTGTTGCATCTCGGGGCGATCATCGGTTCGGGAGCCTAGAATTCATGTCTCTAGGGCACGAAAGTGCGACATGGTACTCCTCTCACCCAGAGCGCCATCAACCGACAACGACGTCATGCACCGTAGTAGCAGCGGACGCGCCGGCCGCCGCCGCCGCTCCCGTCAAGCTTCGCCAAGCGCAGCATGGCGGAAGTCCACCTAACACCGCGCAAGTGCAGAATGCCGATCATGCTCCACGGAATCCCATACCCATTTGCTAGCACGAGTCCCTGACGGGGACCTGTCCGGCTTAAGCCTCGGCGGGGAAAAGGGCGGTGGCGCCGGCGATGCCCCATCATCAAGCTCTATCCGCCTCCTCCCGAGGAGCCGGCTCTAGCGGAGCAGAGCACTGGCGACAGTGCCATCCCGTACCCTTTCGGGCTGACCAATGTCGCCGCCTCCACGCCACCGCCCTCGTCTCCATTCATCAATGTCATGCCCATAACCCCATAGTCACAACTCCAATCCACCCCCACTCTGACTCCTCGGAGGAGGATGAGGCGTGGGTTGGAGCAGACTTCTTCGGGATTCATGACCCTGAGGTGATGCGCCGCTTCATGATCGCGGCGACTCGCGCCGGCTACTCGATTCCGGACGGCGAGGGCGCTTACGGCCCGACTCGTGAGTGTTTCCACATCGGACTCGAATCGCCGAGCACGGGCAACGATGGAGGAAGGGCGCCAACGCCACACCACCACGCATGGGGTCCCCGCCCGGCGGCGGTGTCCCTACCCCGAGCAACCGACGATAGACCTAGAGCGGCTCCCATGAGCTTCAAACCAAGGTCGAGCAAGATCGACTCCTCTGCGGCAGCAGACTCGAGCCACCCTCGAGCAAAGAAGCGGCGAAGCGCGGCGATGGCGGAGCGGCCCGGTGGGGCTCGTGGCGTCAACCGCCGCGTGCGATGATGGGGCGAGCAACCCCTGTCTTCAATCGCACTAGCGAAGCGTCGGCTGCGGCGGCAATATCTGGTCCGAAGCGATGCCCGAGCCCTCTACCACGGAGGGGCGGCGAGTCCACTGGCGAACTCCGAGGGCCTTCTCGAGCCTGTCGCGGTGCAAAGCGGGCCGAAAGCTCCGCATCTCGGCGACGCGCGGGGCGCCTCGAAACAGCCCTCGGTGCACGACCGCCTCAGGGCCCCCTCGGTGCACGACCGTCGAGGCCCCTCGGTGCACGACCGCCTCGGGGCCCCCTCGGTGCTCGACCGCCTCGGCGACCAACGCGAGGCGCAAAAGCGACCACCACGTGGGCAGCGAGGCTGGCAGCGCCCACGACCACGATGGGGCCGCCGGGCTACCAATTGCACCGAGGCGGTCGCTATAATGATGGGGAGGACGCGATCCTTCTCCGGCGCGCCTGCCCTAGAGTTTCGATAAGGCCATCCATGGCGCCCGCTTGACCGGTTTTCGTCGACGGCGAATCTCTCAAAGTACAATGGCGAGACCAACCCCGAGCTATGGTTGGCCGACTACCGTCTGGCTTGTCAGCTAGGCGATGCGGACGATGACCTGCTCATCATCCACAACCTCCCCCTATTTCTGTCAGACTCAGTGCGAGCCTGGCTCGAACACCTTCCCCTATGCAAATCCACGACTGGCGCGACTTGGTAAAGGTCTTCGTCGGAAATTTCCAGGGCACCTACGCGTGCCCCGGGAACTCCTGGGACCTCAAGAGTTGCCGCCAGGGGCCGGACGAGTCTCTCCGAGACTTCATCCGATGTTTCTCCAAGCAATGCACCGAGTTGCCCAGCGTCGGCGACTCAGAAATCGTCCAGGCTTTCCTCTCCGGCACCACCTGTCGAGACCTAGTCCGAGAATTAGGCCGGAGCGTTCCGACCACGGCATCCGCACTCCTCGACATCGCCACCAGCTTTGCCTCTGGTGAAGAGGCCGTCGGGGCCATCTTCCCCAACAATGACTCCAAGGGGAAGAGGCGGGATGAGACCCCCGGGGCCTCGACGTCTCGCCCCCCCCAGAAAAAGAAGAAGGGACGCCAGGGGAAACAGGAGGTTCTCGAGGCCGGGCTCGTCGCGGCCGCGGACCGCAAGAATCCCCGAGGCCCAGGGCTCTTCGACAACATGCTTAAAAGACCCTTCCCATACCATCAGGGCCTGGTAAAGCACACCCTCGAGGAGTGCACCATGCTCCGGCGATACTACGCCAAGCTCGGGCTCCCCAACGACGATGCCAAGGAGAGGGGCCAGGACGACGGAGACAACGACAAGGACGACGGGTTCCCCGAGGTACACAATGCCTTCATGATCTTCGGTGGGCCCTCGACGTGCCTCACGGCGCGACAGCGAAAAAGGGAACGCCGAGAGGTCTTCTCGGTTAAGGTGGCCACTCCCCGGTACCTCGACTAGTCTCGGGAGGCGATCACCTTCGATCGGGATGACCACCCCGATCATGTCCCAAACCCCGGCCAGTACCCGCTCGTCGTTGACCCGATCATCGGGAACACCCGACTCACCAAGGTGTTGATGGATGGAGGCAGCGGCCTCAACATCCTGTACTCCAACACACTGGGGCTCCTAGGGCTCGACCAGTCACAACTCCGAGGCGACGCCGCGCCCTTCCACGGCATCATGCCAGGGATGCGCGCGCGACCCCTCGGGCGCATAGACTTACCCGTCTGCTTCGGCACCCCCTCCAACTACCGCAAGGAGACCCTCACCTTCGAGGTGGTGGGGTTCAAGGGGACTTATCACGCCATCCTGGGATGGCTGTGCTACGCCAAGTTCATGGCGGTCCCAAACTACACCTACCTCAAGCTCAAGATGCCGGGCCCCAACGGTGTCATCACTATTGACTCCACGTACGAGCATGCATACGACTGCGACGTCGAGTGCATCGAGTACGCCGAGGCCATAGTGGAGTCCGAGGCCCTCATCGCCAACGTCGAGTGCATCGAGTGCCTGATTCAAAGCGTCGTGCCGGGACGTTCGAGCCCGCGGAGGCCGTCAAGCTCGTCCCGGTCGACCCCACTTGCTCAAACAACCGAGTGCTGAGGGTCAGGGCGACCCTCGGCAGCAAATAGGGGGCCGTGCTCGTCGACTTTCTTCGCGTGAACACCGACATGTTCACGTGGAGTCCCTCGGACATGCCGGGCATACCAAGGGAGGTCGCCGAGCACGCCCTCGACATCCAGGCCGGCTCCAGACCGGTGAAGCAACGCCTGCGCCGATTCGATGAGGAGAAGCGCAGGGCCATCGGCGAGGAGGTACAGAAGCTTTTGGCGGCCGGATTCGTCAAGGAAGTGTCCCATCCGGAGTGGTTAGCTAATCCTGTATTAGTTAAGAAGAAAAATGGAAAATGGAGAATGTGTGTGGACTACACCGGTCTGAACAAAGCATGCCCAAAAGTCCTGTTTCCATTACCTCGAATCGATCAAATCATTGACTCCACTGCGGGATGCGAGACCCTGTCCTTCCTTGATGCATATTCCGGCTACCATCAAATCAAAATGAAGGAGTCCGACCAGCTCGCAACTTCTTTCATCACCCCATTTGGCCTATACTGCTATACGACTATGCCGTTTGGCCTCAAAAACGCGGGGGCCACGTACCAGCGGTGTATGACCCAGGTCTTTGGCGAGCACATCGCGCGAACCGTCCAAGCGGGCCAATGACCTCGTCAATGACCTGGAGGTAGCCTTCAAATGCCTCAGGGAGAAGGGTGTCAAGCTCAACCCCGAAGAGTGTGTCTTCGGGGTCCCCCGAGGCATGCTCCTGGGATTCATAGTCTCAGAGCGTGGCATCGAGGCCAACCTAGAGAAGGTCTCTGCCGTGAACAATATGGGGCCGATCTGAGACCTCAAGGGAGTACAGAAGGTTATGGGGTGCCTAGCGGCCTTGAGCCGCTTCATCTCGCGCCTCGGCGAAAAAGGCTTACCTCTGTACTGTCTCTTGAGAAAATCTGAGCGCTTTTCCTGGACCCCCAAGGCCGAGGAAGCACTCACCAAACTCAAAGCGCTGCTCTCCAACCCCCCCGTTCTGGTACCACCGATCGAAGATGAGGCCCTCTTGCTCTACGTCGCCGCAACGATCCAAGTGGTCAGCGTGGCCGTAGTGGTCGAGAGGCAGGAAGAGGGGCACGCTCTACCCGTCCAACGACCTATCTACTTCATCAGCGAGGTGCTTTCCGATACCAAGGCGCGCTACCCCCACATGAAGAAACTAATCTACGCCATAATCTTAGCTCGACGCAAGCTGCGTCTCTACTTCGAGTTCCACCCAGTGACCGTGGTGTCATCTTTCCCCTTGGGAGAGATAATCCATAACCGGGAGGCCTCGGGAAGGATTTCCAAATGGGCCGTGGAACTCATGGGGGAAGCCCTGTCTTTCGCACCCCGAAAAGCCATTAAGTCTCAAGTCTTGGCCGATTTTGTGGCAGAATGGACCGATACCCAACTACCACCTATTCATGTCCAAGCGGAGTACTGGACCATGTACTTTGACGGGTCTCTGATGAAGACCAGGGCAGGCGCGGGTCTGCTCTTCATCTCACCCCTCGGAGTCCATATGCGCTACGTAATCTGACTCTACTTCGCCGCCTCCAACAATGTGGCCGAATACGAGGCCCTCGTCAACGGCCTGCAGATCGCCATTGAACTTGGGGTACGGCGTCTCGATGTTCAAGGCGATTCATAGCTTGTCATCAACCAAGTGATGAAAGAATCAAACTGCCACGACCTCAAGATGGAGGCGTACTGCACGATGGTACGCCGCCTAGAGGACAAGTTCGATGGCCTCGAACTCAATCACATCGCATGAAAGTTCAACGAGGCCACGGATGAACTGGCAAAGATGGCGTCGGCACGGACCCCGGTCCCCCCGAACATCTTCGCCAGAGACCTCCACAAGCCATCCGTCGACTATGACTCGGCGACGGTAGAGGGCCCATCGGCCGAGCCCACCACAGGGCCTGAGGCCCCCTTTGCCACCAAGACCCCGCCACCCGAGCCTGAGGCCATGGCAATTGACTCAGAGCCTCCCGAGGCCGACCGAGGAACGGACTGGCGAGCCCCTTTTCTTGATCGCCTCGTGCGAGGAGAGCTTCCCACGGACAGGACCGAGGCCCGACGGCTTGCGCGATGAGCTAAGACTTACGTCCTCTGCAATGGCGAGTTCTATAGGCGTAGCCCGTCTGGTATTCTCCAACGGTGCATCACCACCGAGGCTGGCCAATCACTACTCCGGGACTTGCATGCGGGAGCCTACGGGCACCACGCAGCGCCTCGGGCGCTAGTGGGAAACGCCTTCCGCCAAGGTTTCTACTGGCCAACAGCGGTGGCTGATGCCATGGGGCTAGTACGCTCCTGCGAAGGATGCCAGTACTACGCTCGACAGACGCACCTCCTGGCCCAAGCCCTCCAAACCATCCCTATCACATGGCCATTCACCGTGTGGGGGCTAGACATGGTTGGGCCTCTGCAGAAGGCATCCGGGGGCTATACCCATCTGCTCGTAGCCATCGACAAATTCTCCAAATGGATCGAGGCTCGTCCAATCACCCAAATCAAATCCGAGCAAGCAGTGCTGTTCTTTACGGATATCATCCACAGGTTCGGAATCCCAAATACCATCATCACCGACAATGGGACGTAATTCACCGGCCACAAGTTCCTGACGTTCTGCGACAACCACCACATCCATGTGGTCTGGTCGGCCGTAGGACACCCTAGGACAAACGGCCAAGTAGAACGTGCCAACGGCATGATCCTACAAGGCCTCAAGCCAAGAATCTACAACCGGTTGAAAAAATTTGGCAAGAAATGGCTTGCCGAACTCCCCTCGGTCGTTTGGAGCCTGAGGAATACACCGAGCTGAGCCACGGGATTCACACCGTTCTTCCTGGTCTATGGGGCCGAGGCCATCCTCCCCACCGACTTGGAGTACGACTCCCGAGACTACTGGCCTACAACGAGCAAAGCAACCGCGACTTTGCCATGAGGATGCCCTCGACCAACTTGAGGAAGCCGAGGCGTTGCCTGCTA
The DNA here is from genome assembly GCA_904845875.1 of Miscanthus lutarioriparius. Classification (NCBI taxonomy): domain Eukaryota; kingdom Viridiplantae; phylum Streptophyta; class Magnoliopsida; order Poales; family Poaceae; genus Miscanthus; species Miscanthus lutarioriparius. Next base: position 72,296,518 of record CAJGYO010000016.1, on the reverse strand, counting down.
CACTCGGCCAAATACCAAAGAAGCCCTACGACGCTACCAAGCCCGGCACATTCGAGCCGAGACACGAAGGTGGGCGACCTAGTGCCGAGGTGAGGCAGAGTGAAAGCAAGGGCCGCCACAAGGTGACCCCGCCATGGGAAGGGTACATACATCGCCAAGAAATCTTGAAGCCCGGAACCTACAAGTCGGGCCAACGAGAAGGGTGAAATCTTCACCAACGCTTGGAACATAGAACAACTACGTCGTTTCTACCCTTAAGTTTCCAAACGTTGTTTACATTGTTTCTTGGAATACAATAAAGAAGTGTTCTTTAGTTGTCACAATCTTTCGAGGACCCCCCTTAATAGGCAACTCGATTGTATGGAACCTAAGGACCAAAAGTTCGTCTCAAAGGCAAAAGATCTGGTGAAGTGTGAGAAGGCACGCCTCGCCTCAGGCTACGGCACCTCCCTCGCCACCTTTTTACCCAAGAGACAGCTTAGGCTCCGAGGAAGTTCTTTGCAAAGAGCTTGTCTATCGATAGGGGCTCGACGTCACAATAACGCTACAAGAGAGACTCGGCTCTGCCTCTGCAGAGCCGAGCCTCCCTTAGGGGCTAAAAAGGGGGAGCCCCCCAAGTCCCGGACGCCGTTTCTTAACCGTCTTTCGAAAATTTCCACGCCAAACTCTCTCGCGCTCCGGTAGGACCGTCACAAGAAACCTAAGGACCAAAAGCGTGTCCTGAGGCCAAAGGGCCGGTCGAGCCATGAGAACAGCCTACGCCCTCGGGCTATGGTAACTCCCTCACCACCCTTCACCAGGGGACGGCTTAGGCTCCGAGGAAGTTCTTTGCGGGTATCCAAGAACAAGACAGGGGGCACAGGCTCAGAAATGGAATAAGAAAGCGGTTAAAAAACGCACATACGCAAGTACTTTAAAAGGCCTCGACGGCCACAAAACGTCACGATGTGACAATTAAACCAATCTGTTTACATGACCCCTGTTGGCCCAGGTCAAAGCTCAGGGATCGGCGGCTGGCGCGGGAGGGACCACCTCTTCTTCAAACAGGCTGGCCAGCGCTGTGCCAGGTGCCTCCACCGCCTCCATCAGCTTCGCGACCTCTGCGTCGGCCTCCTCGTCATCTTCCAGCAAGACATAGCCGTCGCTGACAGCCTCGAGGTTGATGGCGAGGCGAAGAGAGAGACGACGCCGGGCGCGCTTGACACCCGTGTAACGCCCCCCGGAGCCTCTCGTGGACGCGGCCGCTCAACGCAATCAGGCGGCTCCCAAGGGAGCTGGCTGATTGGACCCTCTCGACCTCTAGAGCCTCGCAGGCGGTACGGGCGGCGCTGCGCAGAGCCTCGTGCTCCTAGACCTCAATGTCCAGCGTCGCTTGTGCTACGACGGAGGCCTCAACCGCCTAGGAGGCCTCTTTCTCCAGACCTACACCACGACAAAGAGTCAGGGGTCGAACGCAAACCAGAGCAAACGGAACAAGGAGCACGGTTCAGCGGAACTTACCCTCGGCTTTGTTCTTCCAGGCTAAAGCCTCGACTCGAGAGGCCTCGGCCGCCTTGGTAGCCTCTGCCAAACCGACTTTCGTCAGCTGATGTTCACTCTGCTCTGCGCCCAGCTGCCCGGCGGTGGCCTTAGCAGAGGCCGTTGCTTCTTGGGCCCAGGACTTGAGGGAATCCCGCTCCTCCTCCAGCTCCCGTACCAAGCTTTGAACAGTGTCTTGCCCGTTAGGGCTTTGGTTGGAGCGCAGTTGAGGATGAACACCGCCGTGGTCACCGCCTCTCCCCAGAACTTTGCCGGCATCCCTTTGGCCTTCATCATGGATCGGGCCATGCCGACCATTTGTCTGGTTCCGTCGCGCCCACCACGCCATTCTCTGCTGTGGCGAAGTACGACGTGGTGTGATGTTGCCCCACACCTTGATCCATGCAGATGTATGTAGCAAACTCCACCGAAGTGAATTCGCCACCCCGATCAGTCCTCAGTACGAGGAGCTTCTTGCCGCTCTCGGCCTCCGCGCGCGTCTTGAACTTCTTGATCACCATCGCCGCTTCATCCTTGCTTGTTAGGAGTTCTGACCACATGTAGCGACCGCAATCGTCCACAGTAGGAGGAAGTACCGCCGACCACCGCATGTAGCAGCGTGATCGCCCCTGAGGTCGCCGTGAACTAGCTTGAGAGCTTCCTTCGCGCGATACTTGGCCGCCTTTGGGAAAGGTAGCCTCCCTCGCTTCACGCCAGGCGGTATCACTGCTTCGCCTCCGTGTTTGATGTAGGGTAGCCCTCGGACCATCTTCCCTAGCCGACCAAGCGGCGTGGTGAGATACTCGAACCGGGCATGCCACATCCACGGTTCCTCGAAGTGCCTTTGCCGCCAGCAAACCGCTGCTCTACCTTCGTGTCGGCGGTACAACCGGTTCAGGGACCTCTTCACCTTGGCGAGAAGTCGCTGCTCCCGGTCTCTGATCCTCAGAACGCCGTCCTTGATCAGAACCTCGCTACCGCGCTCATCTAGCTGACCAATGCTGATGATGTTGGAACGCAGCTGCAGGATGTAGTATACATCCTTAGCGCACGGTGCTCCCCATTCTGGCATCTGAAGATGATGGTGCCGCGCCCTTGGATAGCCACCCTTGAGCCGTCACCAAACTTCACCGTACCGGTAACATTGCCATCGAGCTCGGAGAAGGAGTCCTTGGAGCCCGTCATGTGGTTACTGGCACCAGAGTCCAGATACCACCGCTGCTCCTGGTCGACGCCCACATGCCCAAGATGGACTTGGGTGCATGGTTCGTCGAGGTTGATGGTCTTTAGGGCCTTGCTAGATCCTTCCATCGTCGTCGCCTCTTCCCTCTCTATGGCCTCGACATCGTGCAGTGCACAGAACGTCGCCATAAGGATAGTAGCCTCATCCTCATCATCGGCTTTCGCCAGGTGAGCCTGAGCCTTCTTTTCCTTCTTGCGATTTGGGCACTCCCGTGCCCAATGGCCCATCTTTCCGCAACACCGGCGAGGCGTTGAGTCGATTTGCTTCTTCACCGAAGAAGCCTCGCCATGATATTTGCTGTTGCCACGCTTGACCGGAGGAGGCTGCCTTCCGGAGTTTCGCCGAGCAGCCCACTCCTCTTCCGTCGGCCAGGAGTTTCAGCTGTCGCCGTTCGTTGTCGCCTGCTCCAGCGCCTCGTCCACCGCCCGTAGATGGCTCGCCACATCCTCGATGGTGAGGGTGGACAAGTCCGAAGATCGTCTCTATGGATAGAGCGATCTGGATGTACTTTACCAAGACGGAGTGGAGGAACTTGGAGACCGCCTCCTCTTCCGTCGATGGTGACGCTGTGGCTCTTGACTTTGGCGATGGCGTCTCGCAGCGGAGGAGAAGTCCTCCACCGTTTCACCATCCTTGAACTTGAGGTTTGCGTACTCTCGCCTGGAAGCCGGGTCGTTGCCTTCTTTGTGTGCGGTCGGAACCGACCGCGCATCGCCGCAATGGCCTCCACGCCTCCTTAGTTGAGCTCTTTCGTCCCCTAACGGTTCCCTATACTCGCCGCAGACAGCAGCGAGTATAGCCTCCATCGCCCGACATGTCGTCTTCTTCCACGTCGGTGCCCTTGTCAACAACATTCTAGAGCCGACGGGCTCGAAGCTTGACCTTCATGGTCACCGACCACTCTCCATAGTTAGTGCGAGTCGGCGTCGGCCAAGTGGTGCCGCCGACCTCTCGTGATGCCGTCGCGAACAACTACCTCCGGTGAGTGGTGGGCAGCCACGACAAAGGTGCACTCGCCGTCGCCCAACTCCGAACCTTCATCGCCGCCATCGGTTAGAATGACGCACGGTGCTTATGCGGCTCGATACCACTTGTTGGCCCATAGTTAGCCTCCCGACCACCGAGATGATCTCCAGACCACTCCGTTGGTCTCACAGGATCACCGGCTCACGACAGTGAACCACTCCACCGATCTTGCCGACCACCGACTCAAAGCGAGTGGAGCACTTGTCGATCACGCCGAGCACGCGCGCTAGTGTTGCCGAGCACTCACTAGCCGTGCGAGACCATGTACCGGCGTTATGCTGCACCCACACACTACGGATCGAGCTAGAAGAGGAAGGAGAAGCAGAGCAAGCACGCACAATACAAGGCAACTTGGCGTTGGGCGAAGCCCCGTACGTGTGATGGCAAATCTGAGCTCTCTTTCTTGAGTTGCCATACATGTCTATTTATACAACTCTAACTATCTAGTCCATGTAGCGCCCATGCTAGCATAGTAACTAGATAACCTGATAGGGCTGACTCTGCTTGACCCACTGCTCTTTTCTCTGATCTTTGTAGGTGAGCCCGTGCTGGCGCCTGCACCTCTGGCTGACTCTTGTATCATCACTGGCGAGGGGGCAAAGTCGGCGCCGCCTTCCCTTGCTGTGTTCACACACAACAGGCAGCTAAGTCGGCTTCGCCTTTCTCTGCTGTGTTCTCACAAGGTGGCAGTAGATTAGCTAACAAGCAGGACCCTGACGACGATTGGTGGCAAGACGAGCGCCGTAGGAAATGGGAGATCGAGGAGAAGAAGTGGCAATTGATAATTGAAATTTATAGCCATCATATCAGAGGCATGGATGTTGGCCGCAAGATCGCAAAGATGATGGGCGAGATCTAAGAAGCCAAGGGCAAGCGCCTAAACCTGGAACGAATGAAGCACGACGAGCTGGAGAAGGAAGCCATAGGCGTGTTCCTCATGTGGCTGCAGCTCAAGTCGTCGTCAGATGCGGAACAAGACCAAGGAATGAAGAAAGCTAGGCATGCGCTGGCATTGTACGAGTACATCATCACCAAAACAGCCGAGAGGCTTAGAGAAGCACTAGCACAAGATAAGGAAGACGAACCAGCAGGCCTTAATAAGGGAGAAGATGAACCAGCCGGCGTGGACTTGAAGAATAAGCGGATCCATCTCGGCCAAGCCCAGTATGCGCAAATCCTTGACCAGCAACAGCAATACGACCGCGCAGGCCGTGGAGCGAGACACCAAGACCGCTGGTGCTGTCACTAGCACTGGCACTCGAACAGCTATGCCGACTATGGTATTGGGTGAGGATCAAATCAAAGAAATTATTAAAAAGGGGTGTCAGGATTGTCAACGTTTTGATAATGTTCAGAAATCGTCTGCATCAGTTATGAACCCGATAATTAAGCCATGGCCATTCTGAGGCTGGAAATTGATTTGATTGATCAGATTTTTTCACCTTCAAGTAGAGGGCACAAGTTTATATTGGTAGCAACATATTATTTTACTAAGTGGGTTAAGGCGATTCCTTTGCAAACAGTAACTTCAAATAATATGGTTGATTTTGTCAGGGAACATATTGTTTATCGTTTTGGGATTTCTTAAACTATTACTGCTGATCAAGGGACAATGTTCACATTAGAGAAATTTAGAGATTTTGCTGCCAGTATGGGAATTAAATTACTAAATTCTTCTCCTTATTATGCTCAAGCTAATGGCCAGACAGAGGCATCCAATCAAATTTTGATTAAGTTGATTAAGAAGAAAATTAAAGAGCAACCAAGAAAGTGGTACTTGACACTTAATGAAGCATTGTGGGCATATAGGATGCCTTGCCATGGATCGATTAAATCATCATCTTATGAGTTAGTATATGGGCATAAAGCAGTTCTTCCTTGGGAGATTCAAACTGGATCAAGACGTGTTACATTGCAAAATGATTTGACAGTTGAAGTCTGTAAAAACCTTATGATGGATGATTTGGAGGACTTAAGTTGTCATCGGCTGCGCGCTCTTAAAAATATTGAGGCCAATAAATTAATAGGTGTAAGGCATTATAATAAAAAGGTCAAGAACAAACAGTTTTGCGAAGGCAAATTAGTTTGGAAAGTAAGATTGCCGATTGGATCTAAAGACAACAGGTTTGGCAAATGCTCGCCTAATTGGGAATGTCCTTATCGGATTAAACGTTGTGCGCTTGGTAATTTGATAGAGGAATTTGATAGAGCAATCAATGGAAAATTTCTAAAGAAGTATTATCTTAGCGTTTGGATTAGTACTTGATAGCCAATTTGTTTGGTCATCGGCTCTAATAGCCGGTACCAGGAGGGTATCGTCTTTAGTTAAAAAATCAGCCCTAAGGGGAAAAGACGATATGATATGTATTGTCTATAGAGCAAAAACACACACAAAGACAATCGGATTTATATTTTAGCAGATTCGGAAAGGCATTCATAAAGAGAAGCATAAATTTTATTCATTGATAGTTTGTTCCTAGTACAAACTAATCAAACACTTTATTAATCACATCGGGGCAGATGTAATGTCCACGATGGCCGTAGCCGCATCATCAAAGTCCTCGATCAACTCCTCGTGCATGTCGGGGTCGGCGGCCATCGGGAAGCCTGGCTCCATGGTGCGGAGCTCGTGCCCGGACTGGACCTGCGCCGCGGTAGACGCCGTGGAGGGCGATCTCCTGGGGACGCGTCGGGACGTCGTGCAGGCGGTTGATGAGTAAGGGGTTGCGGGCGTTGACGGCCGCCATAGCCGCGTTCGCTGCCAATTGGAGGTTCTCCAACTGCACCGTCAGGCTGTCAATCACAAAAACAAAGAAATTGTCAAGACAATGGTAGAGAAAAAAAGAACAGGGGTTTTCTTGGATTCCATCTTACCCGCCACCATGGCGTCGGACTCAGCCAACCGCGCCCGGGCGGTGTTGGTTTCTTCCTCGACGGTGAGGAGGGCGGCTTGAGAGGCCTCGAGGCGGATCTCAAGCTGACCGTTCACCCGAGTTGTCTTGGAGTAACGGTCCTTGGTTGCCCTCCATTCTTGGAGGAAGCGCCGGGCGTCGTCACCGGTGTAGGAGTCGGAGGAGTCCGATGATGAATCTAGTGCGAGGATGGCGGCGGATGCAGCATTGGAGGGCTCGCCAGCCTCGGGAGGAGGAGGAGGAAGCCTGTTGTTCAAGACAAACCTACAGACAGGTCAGAAGGTGATCTATTGATAGGAGCAGGAGTTGTTTGGTCCTACCTCATGCGGCGGAGTCGCTGGCTCACCGGCATCTCGTCCTCCAAGAGATCTTCTGCCACGTGCTTACCATAGTTGTCCTCGCCTGCCATGGGTGATGTTAGATCTTGGGAGGAGAAGAGGAAACTGCTACAGGGCCTGTGAAGATGGAAGGACACAAGAGAATATGAGCAGTTGTAAATATAGATGTGTTTGAGGCTGAAGCCCTTGGCTGGTATTCATTGTGTAACACCCAAAAATTTTCATTCTTTTAAAATAGTAAATTTGAGTTATTTATGTTATTATGTGTGCAATCAAATATAGGAAATTAATAAATTTTGTGAAATTAAAATCAAATATAAGGTTAGTAACCTCTTGATGCATACCTGTTGCTGCACTTTTATTTTTGTAATGATTGGTCTTGATCAAATTTGAGTTGAATACAAAATCAAGTTGAAAATGGTTTGCTAAAACACTAGAAAATAAAAAGAAAAAGATTTTCTTCTTTCTTCCCCTCCCTTCCTCAATTCTGCCCTGCTGGCCCAATTTCCTCTGCGCCAGCCCAGCCTCGCGCGGCCCAGCAAACCGCCGGCCCGCTCGCCCCCTCCCCCTGTTTTCCTTCCTGGGCCGGCCCAGCACCGCTGGCAACTACCGCTGTCGCGCCCCTCCCTCCTGCTCAGCCGCTGATGACCTGGGCCCGCCTATCGGCGCCGTCCCCCACTTCCGCGCCCCGCGCCCGGTCAGGCCGGTCAAGCCGCAACTGCCGCCACGCCCACTCGCGTCGTGGGAGCGTCTCCCCGCGCCCGGCCACTATAAAACGGCGCCGAGCCCATCGTCGCCCCTCCCTGCTGTCTCCCCGCTTCTCTTTTGCACTCGCCGAGCGCAGCGGAAGTCGAAAACCGCCGCACAGACGAGCCAAGGTCCGCCGTCCGCCCCTCCGCACGGACAGCCGTCCCCGAGCCGCCTTCGTCTCTGTTTTTCCCCGCGGTGAGACCCCCTTGCTCCCCCCTTTCTCCCCATGCCGTTTATTTCGCATTTCATGGCCTCTAGCGCCCTATCCGCGAGCGTCGTCAACCTTCCCACCGCCGGCCATGGCGACCTCCGCCTCAGTCGTGTCCTCCGGCCCCGTTCTCGGCCTAGACGAGTTCGCCAGCACCCCCTCTCTCCCCCGATGCCCTCGGTTCTTCGAACCGTGGCCCGTAGACCTTGTTTCGCGCGCGCCGGTGACCTCCTTGCCGCCGGCCATGGTGCCCCGCTGCGGGAGCACTGTTCCCGGCCGCCGGCCTCCTTTCTCTCTCCCTCCCATCTTTTATGAGCCGTCCGTTGCTTGATCAACGGCCCAGAAAGGCCGATACCCTTTCGTGAGTAATTTTGCTAAAGAGCCCCCTGGTTTCGCCTAATCAAACCCACAGTCCTCGACCGTTTTGATTAATTCCAGATTTAATTTTATTTAAATTCAAAAATAGTTCCTTCTATTTACAGAAATGCCACTACACTGTTTTGCAAATAAAATCGTCGTTTTAGCTCCGAATCGACCCATTCAAATTGCGTTAGTTTCATAATTTCATAATCTACGTGTTAGTACCACTGTTAATCATGTTTGCAACTTTTAAATTTCATGGTTAGGTTTAATTAAATAAATGGATATATGAAACCCCGTTTAATTCATAACTTTCGCGTTTTAGCTCCGATTTTCGTGAACTTCGCGTTGACGTGATCGTAGCGAGATATAGATTCTTTTCATAAGCATTTTATCTTGTTTTCTATACTACTGGTGTACTATTCTAATAATAGGATTGTTTGCTTTGCATGAATGCCTTTGGAATGTTGTATGTTGTCGTGTTGGTCGCGTTCAGACGGTGAGGAAAACATTGGAAACCAAGAGTTTTTTGACGACCAGTAGGACCAGCAGGAGTTTGCTAACCAAGGCAAGTATAGCATGGGATCTACCTTGATGTCCTATTCACCATTTATTAATTCCTCATGTGCATGTGGCTAATTTTGATACCCGTAAGGACATCCTAGTGTTTGATTATCCTGTTCCTTGTTCTCCTATGGGTTATATGCATATGGGTAGTTTGCTAGCGCTCAATGTAACTGTACATGATCCAAATAATGAACAATGGTTCTATGGAATGAAAAGGTAAAATTTGCTTTTAAACAACTGAATTATAGGGTGAAGGAGCAAATGACTTTCGATCATGATGCTCTCGGCCCTCCATAAGGACTTATCTATCGGCAAAAGCTGGGACTGACAGTGCAACCGTGAGGGTCACTTGGCTCTGACTTTAGCTCAGTAATAGGACCTTTTCTAGCTTGTTAGAGGTTACCTTTAGAGAGAATTGCTTATTTGACATTGGGAAAATGAGTCGTTCCTTTTTTGGTCCTAAAATTTTCTTCGTTCCCTATTTGACACTCACTTCAACTTTCATTCCTAATTTGACACTACCGTCAAATCCGTTAGCTAACGGTGTTAACTGGCTGTTAAAAAGACGTTTTTGCCCCTAGAAAAAAAGCGGCGAAGCAAATTTGAGAGGAAAAAAAATCTGCGCCTTTTTTGCAGCTGGGCGCATGCATCAGAGGTGGGCGTAGGTTTTTTTTTCCTATCAAATTTGCTTCGCCGCTTTTTTTTCTAGGGGCAAAAACGTCTTTTAACAGCCAGTTAACACCGTTAGCTAACGGATTTGACGGTAGTGTCAAATTAGGGATGAAAGTTGAAGTGAGTGTCAAATAGGGAACGAAAAAAATTTCAGGGCCAAGAAAGGAACGACTCATTTTCCCAGTGTCAAATAAGGAATTATCTCTTACCTTTATGGCGCAAAAGGGGCTTGCCACGTTGGGTATAGGACTGCCTCTGTTCCTATGTGTATAGCCGCGAAGGATTTGTGCCATAGGAAAGAAGGGTTCCTACATCTACCTGCCGAGGAAACCTAGCGGCCCTAACTTGTTAGAGAAATCTATGAAATGGCTTCATAGTGTACCCCGCCTGCTTACCTTAGCAGTGTTTTGGGAGTAATTAACCCGGGAATAGGGGGGACACGACTCACGGTGAATGTGCACAACCTCTGCAGAGAGTTACAAACTGTTATAACAGCCGTGCTCACGGTCACGAGCGGCCCGGAAAACTCACAGAATAAATGGTTAATTATTGTTGTTCATTTATGATGTTCTATGATGATAATATGATACAATTGATTCTGATATCTAATCACGTGGGTTTAATTGGGGCTTAAGCATAACTTGATAATAACTGATGATAAAATCTTGATTTACTAAAAATGCTAAGTGCAGTGAACCATAGTCAACATTTTTGAGCTTTCATAACCCCATGTTATCTTGTTAAGTACGGAAAGTACTTACGCTTGTTTACTTTCTATATTTGGATAAAAATCCCGGATGGGTAAAAGATGTCATCGAGTATGGGGAGTTTCCTGAGGACTATTAGGCTTGTGGTCAACCAGTTGACCGTCCCTGTGTTGGAGCTTCCACGAGAGAGCTATATTTTATTTTCCGCTGTGTTGTGTAAGACTATGTTATGATATTAATCGTGATGTAAGATACACCATGATGATACTTTTGTAATTTGTCGACTTATGTGTGTGACTGATCCCTGGGCACACATGAGTTTGGTGCATTCAATTTTATCCTTAAAATTGGGTGTGACACATAGCCACGAAGGCGAGACGATAGATATTTTGGGACGTGTGAAAGCAACCCCAATTGATCGAAGGGGAAGCGCCGCTTCACTAATACCGAGGAGAACGCGGCATTGATGGCTGAGAAGGAATTCGAAGGGTTTTGTGATAAAAGCCATTTTCAGATTTAGTTAAGTCAGAGTAAAGTCAAAAATCGAAAATCGGCTAATTCAAATCGGCTCTTCTAGCCGAACCAAAAAGTACAATTATTATCAGGTTTATGTGCTAAACATATTAGAATGTAAATTGCAAGTTAAGAGCATCATGAATTGCTCATGGTGCTTTCAGTCGAATAGCATCAATTTCTGTAATTTGTTGTTTATCTTCTTCGACTGATCTGGGAATGCTCTCAAGACTACTGCGAATAGCTTTTCCTTCTTTGACCTTGGTCAGCATTTCTTGCTTCTTCTATTTGATAGCATTGGGGATCTGAGTCAAGTTGGACTCATGATGTTCGATGGTGGCTTTCACACTTTCTAGTTCTTTTTCAAGCTCAGCACGCCTAACTCTCAGCTGTTTTAGTTCTGGTTCGATTTTGGAAGAAGAATTCTTCAAATTATCGATCAGTTGTGCTAATTCTTTGGCTTCCTGTTTGTTAGAATTCTTTTTGACCATCAAAGCTTCACGATCAATCAGATTTCTTTGAGCCTTTTTCATCTTGGGAGCTTGGTCTTCGATATTGGATATATGTGTCAAGGCCTCAACAAGATTTGTGGTCAATTTATCCTTGATGGCCAAGAAGATTCTTCTCATTGGGTTTGTATCCTGGATCAAATCGGCTATATTTCTCTCGAGCATTGGTAGCACGTCTTTTAGCCGATTTTTGATCTCATCTGATAAAGTCTCTTGGGAAGAAATGGCTGATGAGCTAATCTCACTTTCGTCTATGTATTCTTCAAAGTTGAAAGAGTAGCTCAGAGCTGGAGAATTAAGTGCCCACATGTGAACAAAAGGAATCTTATTAGAAATGGCAAATGGGTTGACAATGAGATGAATGGTGAGGAGAACACAATACCTTTTCTGAAAAAGACTCTGGCTGAGGAGAAGGAACAGCCGATGATGTGCCAATTTTTTTCAACATTGGTTAAATCGGCTCTAGACTTTCGATGCTAGTGTCTACAGGTATCAAGAAGTTTTTCAGTTTATATTTGTTATAGGACAAGAATGAGCATATGAATTTCTTACTATCGACTGTTTGCTGAGTTGGAGAATCAACGGTTTGCATATCAGCATCAACAGGATCATCTTCAACCATTGGATTGTTTGACTTTTGCTCTTGTGTGGATGTTTTCTTAGGTGGTGTCTGATAAAGGAGAATGATCAGAGAAGAGTGAGGATTACATAAGATTAAAGGGTTTGAGGAGATACCTTGGTAGTATCAAGAGGTGAAGTAGAGAGGTTCTCATCTTCGGCTATTTTGGGTCTGTCAGAAACATCTGTTATTTCAATTGTAATCGACTCTTTAAGGGGATTAGCCGATGAGAGGTTGGTAGACATTGATTCAAATGCCTAGGATAACAATTCGGCACCCAAGGTAGATTGAGATGCAATAGTCGATGGTTGTAAGAAAGGGATTAAATTAGAAGTTGGATATCATCTTAAGAGGGAAGATAAGTTAAGTTACCTGAGCAATTGATAATTTTGTTCTGCGAAGTCTCTTCCCAGTGGTGGTTTTCTGAGTTACACCTTGGGTTGCCTTGCATTTTGAAGACTGATATGTGAGTATTGCTGGGGCAGCTGGGGTTTTCATCAACTTTTTCAGAGTGGGTGCAATTGATCCCATTCTTGAGGCTGGACATGGTGGATAATATTCTATGGGATGCCCTTTCCTGTCCATGCTTGGTGGATCAAATTTGGTATCCTGCAAAAGAATTTGTTAGATGAATTGATAGGAGAACTTGTTAGATAATCCTTCTGAAAGAAAAGTAGTAAATTAACTCACTATCAAAAGCAAATTCTTCATCCATGGCTAAACAGTTAGGATAAATTGGACTGCAGAAGAGGTGAGAGTGTCATTCTTGCCACCAGGAATCAAACAAATTTAAGGAGAAGGTAGCTCTTATCTATTCATGCAGGCAAAAAGAAGAAAGGTCTGATCCCAGCTGAAAAACTCTAGAAGCTTCCATCATCTCACTTATACCTTCTCTTGGCTTCAGAGTGTTCCTATAGAATAGCCGAGGAGGTAGTTGACCCAGGCCGAATTGACGGGCCATAAAAGAAGGATTATAGAATTCATAAGTTAGAAGGTTATCTGGGAAAAAAACCGGTAGCCATTTTGCCACGGCCATGACGAAATTCGGCTAACAGAACACAGGGTTTAATAATACAACTAAAAATTGCAGCAGTTGTTTCATCTGAGGAACCTGATTCAAACCGAAATTTGACTGGCAGAACTAGTTCATTGTCTTCATCCTCATCATAAGGTAGCCAAGTCAAGATGTTTGCATCAAACCCTCTAAAATTTTTCTTAAAAATGTGGCCTATATCAACAGCAATTGTTATGGCTGATGCAGTTTCACCATAATTCATACATTGTCGAGTTCTTTCTTCTTTTCCTTTATAATCTTCAGCAAAGTTAGAAGAAGGGAAGCTCATATTCCTAAGATTGGGTCTTACAATCTTATGCATGTACAGATTCAGCCACAATTGTATTAACCACCAAAGGCCACTGATGGTATGCACTGATTCATTTTTTAGTAATTAAACAGATACTTGGTGCATCAAGTGATAAGCAGACCCTAGCAGATATTTTTCGAGGGGGGTTTTATTGCCAGCAGCTAGACATTCTATCATGTATTTATGATTATAAGTTGGTCCGCAAGATGACCCATAAAAGATGAATTTTTCCAGCCGCATGTTCAAGAAAGCTACATGCTCTCTTTCATCAACAATCGATCTATCCCCAATATGATTCAGAATATAGCTTGCTCATCCTATGTAGTATGATATTTTGGCTAATTTCTTGGACCCAACACTTAAGAAACCATTGGGTTGCATTGATCCTGTTATTGTAAGGCCGGTCAACATGTAAATATCGGCCAAAGTGATGGTCATTGGACCATGACAAAAAACAAAAGCATTCAAAATATTGGACCAAAAGTAAGATGCATAAATCAGAATTGAGTCATTCCTCTCTATTCCAGACAGTGAGAGTGTCAGGCATTGATTTAAGTCATAAATTTTTCAATCTTCAGCATTTTTCTCTGATACCCTATGGAACCAATCCCTCCATCCCTTAGACATTTTGGGCCAGTTTCTAAAGGAAGTTTTGGTGTTCCAAGAAGATAAATCTACTATAGATTATTTGAAGGGGATTCGGTTGGTTTCTTGATTGATGAAATCAGATGGATCAGGGTCACCCATAGGTCCAAGGTAATAGGCTTTAAGAACAACAGCTGATGAAATCAGAATTTCGTTCCTCATTTCCTAGAAATCAGTTGGGATGAATTTAAGAAAAAGGAAAATACAGAGTAGCGTCTAACACTTGAAAGGCGAAAGTTTGAAGGCATACCTCAGGAACGTGGTCGCTGGTTGCCATTATAGCCAAAATGGATCTAAATCTGAAGAAGGTTACTTGAATGGCAGTTTGGTAGAACAGGGGATTTGCTAGGGTTAAGGCTTTGGCGGTGGCGGCTTTGACTGTTGAAATTTGCTCGAGAAAGAAGAGGAAAGTAAGCAGGCCGAGCAAGCTGGAAATGATACTGTTGGGGTATTATATAGAATTTGGCCCGAGAGATCAGGAGCCATGCGTTTATTTTGGAATGAGCGGTTGCAACGCAGTGAACAGATGAATAGGAATTTTGGAATAAAATCATTTTTATCCCAAAATTAGAGACATGTGTTTACACCAAAATTTGGGAAGAGGAACGTGGAAACTCGAAGCTTACAGGATTGTATCATCAAGGATTCGATTAGATGTGAATCAATATCAGCCGATTTAGATGTGATATCAGAATCGACTATTTTATGGATGACGTCAGCAGACGGCGTTAATGGGCTATGTTTGAGTGGCGCCAGAAAGATATGTCGGAATCTACAAATATGAAAAATTGGGATCCAGGTTATTATTAAGTTAGAAAGTTTTCTTTTATTCTAAGAATTGTAATGAGTCGTATTTGAGTAGGATTCATGTTTAGGTTCCGGATATAAATATGAGACCCTGGTTACTGTAAAGAAAAAAAATGAACACTCAATCAATACAATCTTTTCGGCTTTCGCCATCGCATTAGGAGTAGGAGTATTGTAGATCTCGACGAGTTCTTCAGCAAACAGGGCTGCATTGACTGATTGACCTCCGGCATGCTTGTGAGTACCATCACGACTTGTATTATGCTTTGCATCAGCTGATTGATCTTTTATAAGCCATAATATAGGTTAGTTATTGATCTGTATCGTAGTTTGTAAGGCTGCATCAGTTGATTGATCTCTTATGAATCATAATATAGATCAAAGTTTTCGATCTTGTGTTAAATAACTTGTTGTTTAATACAATATCACTAGTTATCGAATCTGCTAAGATCAGTAAGATTTTCCTTTCTGTTTTCGGTTGATTTACCAATTATCGATCTTGCTATAATTAATGTTTTGTTAATTATAACAAAATCACCCGATTGAGATAGAGATAGATCGGCATCATATCATCTTAATTGGTCGTCCTTTGATCCGGTTACGCTTCAAATCTTATAATTGATAGCTTAATTCCGCTAGATCAGCTGTTTTATCTCTATTCTAGTCAAACATAGTATGTATCAAAGACATGTTTCAATCTTGAATAAACTCGCTAGTTAATGAGATCTAATCTAATAACACTACCATAGTTGCATCGATCCGGTCAAACCTCACTAGTAAGACTTTAGATTAGAAGTTATCGATTAGTGGTCTTGTTCATGATCAAGATATGTACTCTGTTTGTTTGCTATGACTGCATCGGCTATTTTAGCCGATTTGCCTATACTCACACATATAACATGTTTTCATGAATCTGTCAACATATAGATGGTTTTATAGATTCTTTGACTTTAGTTTATTATCATTATCATAGCTGTATCGATCCGATCGAATCTCACTGTTGATGATAATATATTAGACTCAAAACTGTTTGTGGATTCATTTATATTAGACAGTCGATTTGTTTGCATGTTATACTCTTTTCATCAGACTTATCGGCTCGACGCTTTATATCGATCATGTTCCATTTAGCCGATGATGCTTTCTGATGTTGCATGAACATCGGTTATTTTGATTCATATCATTATCGTTTAATATTAGCCGATAATCCTTGATTTAAAGATCTTCATTTCATGGATACGCTGCATATAGACTATTTAGTCGATAGCCTCATTGAATCGGCTATCTAGCCGTATATTTGGAACTGTTTGGTGCAACACCGACATGTTCTATCTTAAATTACTGATAAGATTTTCTCTCCTTGTCAATTGCAGGTCAAATTGACTGGCACGTTGTTGGGTTTTCAGAATCGGCTAATTTTGTGTTGAAGTCAAGCAGATCTCTGATCTCGTTCCACTCAGATCTTTCGGCTTGCTGTGTGTTGATCACATCGCCATATTTTTGTGACAACAGCTGGATATGATATCGTTCGATTCTATTTACTATCCTACAAATTATAGGCCCTGTTCGCGTGCCATTGAACCCGGCTTGATCCGCTTCTTTTTTCATCCGGAACAGTGTTTTTCTCTCACAAATTCCTCCAGAATTCCTCCAAACCATCCAAATTCCTCCAGAACCATACCATCCGAACAGGGCCATAGTTCTTTTTTCTACAACGGGCTAAAAAGGTAACTTTAGTGAGCAAACCCTGATCCCAAAATTAAAAACAGCTTCAACTACAAGCCATTTTGGTAACATCCAAGCTTCTACAGTATCTAAGGTTTCTTTGAATAAATCAAAATTTTAGTAAGGTTTCTTTTGATATATTTGATTATTTTTATGGGGTGATAATCTTTATTTTTGTCCATATTTTAGAAAGATATTTGAAGTGTGGTATGAGGATGTGAGGAGAAGTAGTAGGAGGGCAATGCGAAGATGGTGAGATTATACTAAGCATCCCATTACACAAGGAAGACAGGCTCTGATGATGGTAGGAGGGTAAGGCAAGTTGCACCGTCAAGTGTCAACATACTTCAATCACAATTCAGTCAAAAAATACATACTTCAATCACAAGCTCTGCAAGTGGTTTGATGTGAGAGATGGGGATATTTGCTCATAACTCATAAATGTTTATGTACTTCATGCATCAGGAGTTTGTAATGTAGCCTACTGTATAGCAGCTTGATAGTTTATTCTAAATCAGGGTATTGTCCTATTATTTCAAAGTATTCTCATTTGTATAGATGGGTGTGGTTTCTAATTTGGCACCGGTAACTGAGTAGTTGAATTTTCAATTCAAAAAAGCTAGAATTTTAATGC
This sequence comes from Miscanthus lutarioriparius, assembly GCA_904845875.1. Classification (NCBI taxonomy): domain Eukaryota; kingdom Viridiplantae; phylum Streptophyta; class Magnoliopsida; order Poales; family Poaceae; genus Miscanthus; species Miscanthus lutarioriparius. The sequence continues at coordinate 72,279,401 of CAJGYO010000016.1, read as the reverse complement.
CAATTAGAATTCCTCCTTTATAAATGAGTTTTCTTTTGACACCCACGTGTGTGTCGCACGTGCTTGTTTACTAGTTTAAATAAATTATCATAATATAAATAATACTCCACATGCTAACTTCACCTTGCTATGATTGTGAAACCAACCCCACCACTTGTAATATGCCAACAATAGCATCTCAAACCTCAATTGGAGTGCATCCAAAAGGCGATCTCAGTGGTTTAAAAAAAACTCTAACCTTCAGTGGAAGCCCAGACAACAAAAGGAGTTTGTAGCCTCTCTACTGGCACCTCAAAGGAAGAGAAGAAAGGCACCGTAGGGGTGCGCGGGTGGTTAGGAATGAGAACGATCGTCACCGCCATGTTCACCGGTGAGGACACGATGTGGCATTGCCACATCACCTATTATATAGGGTTTTGCGCCCGTTTTGGATCTGAATGATAGCCAAACCAAGTTCATGGAGCCAAAAATACAAACCGAGAGTTTGGAGACCTAAATGACACTATCATTAAGTTCAAGGATCGTCCATCAATTTTACTCCTTTTTATGCTTGTATGCCTACAATATAATGGCATGACACTATAAATATATGCTCCGAGCAGACGAAAGCCTTTTTCTCTTTTTATTTAGTTTCTTCCCAATCCTATAGACATTTAACATTTGCGGCTTTTTAGTTGTACATTGATGGAGATAGATGTTGTCTTGGTTGGCGTCGGTTTTTTAGGCGGCGACGTGCGGCTCGGGAACTCCGGCGACCACCATTACCGCCGTCCTTGTATCCGGTTACAATTCCAGTACTAAAGTTGACCTCGTAGCATCTAGAAGTGTTACAATAGAGAAAAGAAGAGATGTAGATGTAGATAGAAGAGAAGAGATAGATATTTAGTTGTAGATAGAGAACTAGAGATAGAGATTTTCCAGATATGCACATGGCTGCATCAAGTAGAAGTAGAAACCCCCTCTAACCAAGTAGAACTACAACTTCTCCAGTTCTCCCCTGTAATCTTGACGCTTTGGCACTGCGGCGCATCCACTACTCACTAGCGAGCTGAGCTACACATTGTAGCAGGCACGCAAGCGATTCTGAGCCGCCATTGCCAAAAGCAAGAGCATCCGGATGGCGGGAATGGTCGGCGCTTCTCCCGTGGCCAGGAAGGAGGCGGACGTGGCGGTGACGGTGAGTGCGCAGGCGGCGGCGCTCGGCGATCAAGCTCACGTGCAAGAGACCGACATTCCGTACTCCATTGCATGTAGCGGCGTGCCGTCGTCGCCGTCTGGGCTTCACCTCGGCGCGTGCGCGTCCATCGTGCGCATGGCGACAGAGGTCAGTCTCGACGCGCACCACCACGGGGCCTCCGCGGAGGCGCCGCAGCTGCTCAATCAGACGGGGCACCCGACGCTGACGATCAGCACCGAGGAGCCGTGGCGGGACCGCCGGTTCGATCACTTGAAGACCTTCTCCAGCGGCAGCCGCGTCGAGCGCCAGCTCTCCACCTTTCACCCTCATCTGGCAGAGATCGAGGACGTCGCAGACTCGAAGATCTCCGAGGAGGAGGAGGCGACCGGCGACGGCGACGGCGACAACGAGAACGAGGTCCCCAGCGCCGACTGGTACGTGTTCATGACCCCGATCTTGCTGCTCGACCTCAAGATCTACGGCCAGTGGATGTCCGGCGGGGGGCTCCGGCTGTCCAAGGTGGCGAACCCGACGAGCCACCTGGCCATCGTCGGCAACTTCGTCGGCGCCCTGCTGGGAGCCCTGGTAGGACTCCACGAGGCGCCCCTCTTCTTCTTCGCCGTCGGGCTGGCGCACTACGCCGTGCTGTTCGTGACGCTGTACCAGTGGCTCGACACCAACGACGTGCGGCTCCCCAAGGAGCTCCACCCGGTGTTCTTCCTCTTCGTCGCCGTCCCCAGCGTCGCCTCCATGGCATGGGCCAGGCTCTGCGGCGAGTTCGGCTTTGGCGCCAAGATCCCCTACTTCATCTCCCTCTTCCTCTTCATGTCGCTGGTGGTGTCCGTATCAACTTATTCTTCAGAGTCAGGTTCTCGCTGGCGTGGTGGGCCTACACGTTCCCGATGACGAGCGTGGCGGCCATCGCGACCACCATGTATGCGTCGTCGGTGAACACCTTGGTCAGCCGGGCGCTGGCGATCGGGCTCGCCGGGATCGCGTCCGTCACGGTCACCGGTGTGCTGGTGGCAACCATGTACCACGCCTTCGTGCGCAAGGGCCTGTTTCCCAACGATGTGTCCATTGTCATCATGCAGCGGTCCAACAAGCCCAATCATGCGGTGGCTCAATTGGCCCGTTGCATCCTTTGAGCTGATCGAGTTTGCACTCTCGTAGCTAGCTAGATTGTTTTTTTTTTTTTTACTTCTATGTATAATAAATTTGAAGCTTATATATATCGAAACATTTTGTACTCAACTATCCAGGGCTTCATAGCGAAACATTTAATTGCATGCTGTGTTAATCCCATTGCAAGACATTTCACATACAAGGGAATTTGTTATACTTTCTATATGTACCGTAACTTTGCATCTCTTTTCTACACAAGTAAATAAACATGTATTGTAATATAATAGAAAAAATAATGCTACGATAATATAACTGCGAGGATACCACCTCGACCGTCCAGCTGGTACCACGCATCGTCCTTTCGATCAACACGGCACCAACTCGGCGGTCGCAAGAAGATCCTAAAGCCAACCACGAGCTACACTAACCCGTAAGATCAAGTCATTGAGGTACACGCTACGAAAGGAAACGTACTTCATCACATTTGCATTCTTTAGTCTTTACAATTAATACTAAAGTAAGATAAGTGTCAAGTCAACAGTTAACATCTAGCGTAACCAACTAAAGTACATAACCCGCCCGTATTCTAAAGTTCGCTCCTGCAGTATCTGCTTCATCAGAGATAACTGCAGCTCTCGGGGCGCCCATGCATCCCTTGCTCTGCTAAGCTGTTTACTCTACTCAAACTCGGCGACCATGAGTAGCAGCTGAACTTGCACCACTGGCTTCTCTCAGTGCGTGCCCATCCTGTCCCTGCAAGTACGAGCTGAACCAATGGCAACCTGAAGTACGTGACGTCCGCATGACAATGCAGTGATGGATAGGGGTGGATCCACCAATCTAGCGTGAGGCCTGGCGGCCGCCAGACCTTCCCGGCGGCGAGATTGACACCCCCCCAACCACCTAGCGACGACCTGACATCTGGTGTTTCTACCAAGTAAGAAGGAAGAACACGAAGAATGTACGACCGATGAAGGTCGAAGCATTGCTTTTACTTGGAGTGCGTCCAGGTAGAGATGCAAACGGTCGGATAAAAATCCGACTGTCCGTCCGTTCGAAGGCACTGAAATACTGACATGAACGTTTTATCGGATGTCCGGACGATTTCACGGATATCAGATACGAATTCAAATACTTTACTTTTTAAATTTATACTGAATTGAAATCCTACTTTTTAAATGTCTTAATATAATAATAGTGTAAAACCGTTTAGACCATTTAACTCCATTTAAATGCCATGTAAACTGCCTAAACGCTAAATGGAAGGTGAATGACGGTTTACCGTTTGATGTTTAGGATAACACTGAATAACACTATCCATCCCTTGAACCTCACCGTAGCCCAGCAGTTTGGCTGCGCCCTGTGGACTGTGTGGCTCACCCCTTCACTGGTGTTGTGGCGTCATAGTCTCGTATAGGAAACTTGCTCCCTTCTTTCTTGATGGGGCATCGAGGTGGTCGATCAGGTGGGACTAAACTAGCATACTCGCACACGCTGCTTAGTCCTGTGTCATGACTGCTCGCATTCGCACAGCCCCAACACAAGTAACAGGATGTGTTGGCCCAAGGTTGAAGCCCATGAAGCACACAACAGCCCAGTGTGCGTTGCCTGCTTGTGCTTGGCCAAGTTTAATTATTTTGTATTTGCCAGCACGTTTTTTTTAATTATTTTTTTGGTATGACTTTTGTATGTACTCAAAATATATCGGCTTAGGTATGCATAAGCTATATAAGCTATGAAAATGTAACTCAACTTTCCAAAAACATGTCAATGCGACTTGTATATAAACTATTGATAATTTGCTTGTACATGTATAATCTAGTTATAATTAGGACTCTTAGAGTGGTCAAATGACTGTAGCACATGTTGTATATATAGATGTCGCTTTTACTCAATATATCAGGAGAAATATTTGTAACCAATCGTCCGACTCATCCCATATTCGATATATATTTACTCGTATCCGTATCCGTAATTGTATCTTATAGCTATCCGTGTCCGAATCCGACCTGAGAAAAAAAAATATAAAAACAAATATGATATCAATAGTATCCGTGCATACTTGGTCCGCTACGAAGCCCATGTAGAACTTGAAAAGCCTCTATGCGTCAAGTTCTGTGGGCGTTCGTTTCAGTTTCTCGTAGCACCGTTCGACGATCACAGAAGGGCGGCTCCTGCCGCAATGCCACCCACTGTAAGTCAACTTGCCAAAGCCAATCATACAACTAGTTTCTAATTCATTCGTTCCAAATTATGAGATGTTTTGACTTTTTTTTTTAGATACATAGCATTTGCTATGTACTTAGATAAACACTATTTTTAGATACGTAGCAAAAATAATGGGCATTCTCTGTAACGTGAATAAGAGGACTGTTTTTGGCTACAACAGTAACTTGAATATGGGGACATTTTTTTTGACAGGGCAGCGTCTACTTTACGACAAACAGCATCTCATCACTGAGCAAGGAAGGTCGATGATCACCAGGACAACCGCTCCACCAGGAGGTCGGCCACGATGGGCATGCACCAGGTCCTTGCACGGCACGGACTTCTTGTAGACGTCCGCCAGGTGCGAGTCGCTGCCGACGCGGCCGCGCGCCCACGAAGATGTCCGCGGCCTCGACGATCTTGCCGTCGCTGTCCTTGGTGAGACAGCCCATGAAGCCGATGTCCGCCAGCTGCACCTGGCCGCAGCTGTTGGCCGCATATGCGCACCGGCCGCGGCACGGACACGCCCTTCTCCACCTCCTGCTGCGTCACCTGCAGCGCCCGCGCCTTGGTCAGATCTCGATGATGGCCTGCCCGCAGAACTGAACTGGTTGCCCGTGCACGCCACCAGCCCCTTGAGCAGCAGCGACGACTGCGGCGAGACATATAGATTTCTGTTTGAAGAAGAATGATGAAGAATATGTTGTTGCACAGAACCTTTTACTACCAGTGGACCTATTGTTCCCCCGAAACGGACTTTACACGAAAGAGTGGTCCAAATAGAGAGTTCCTATTCTTGAGGGTATAAGATACTAATAATGAGAATTTTTATCGGTAGATTAACAGGTGCCTCTTGAAATTTTGGAAGAATATGCGTGTTTTCGCTTCTTGTGTTGCCAAGAATGTCAATCACTTCGTGCCCGTTTAGAAGGACTGAAAAAGTGTGAAGAGATTGCCTTCCTTGGACGGATAAGATCCGATATTTGTTGGCGGCTTCTAAGTGGAATGGATGCAAGTTGAGATGCCAAACTCTACATGCCTCAAGTCATTGATATCTTCAAAGTTGGAATTGGTTTTAAAATTTCTTTTAAAAAGGATTAACATAAAAGATATCTAGTCCAACAAGTTTGCCACTGGGTTGCTATCGTTGCAAGGGGACATCTCGAAGCAGAGTCACAACAAGCTTCGGGCTAGCATAGTGCATCCCTGAGATGGTGCCTTACGACTACTGAAACTGCCTCACCTACATACTGGCTAGCTACGGGTTCCAAAGATTCGGCGAGAGGAAGGCTCTCACTGTAGGGCGTGATTCGTTGCTCCGGGATGGCGAGCCGGAATGGAGGGCCGGTCTAGACTCATGGGAAGCAGGCTCAAACCGTGCACTTTGCTCTGTTTGGTTGCAACTTAGTCTGGGATACTGGATGATAGTCATCGTGTTTGGTTGCATACATGCATCAGAGTTTTTTTGTGTCTAACACATGGGCCTGTGCACCATGCATGCATCAAGCCATCTCGGCTCGTTTGGGAAGGAGAAATCGAGAAGACGAGGCGTGCGGGATGAGGAGGAGAAAGGAATGGAACGAAGCAGGCAAATGGTGCTAGGCAGGAACAGAACAAAGACCGAAGTGCATCGCGCGATGCTGGATGGGCCTTCGGAGGCCCGAGCAGGGCAACCAATCACGCCTGTACTGTGGTGTAGTGGTGCAGATACTTGTATGGCCACTCGTCCTTCGTTTCTTGCAGCCTTTTGCTTCGACCCAGCCTAAGTAGTGCAATGTGGAAACTAAAAACCACCCAGCCTAATCATACAGCGCGCTAGCTAGCTTTAATTAAGCAAGGTGTTGCTCTAATATAAGCAAGCAGAACTAAGTGAACTTTTACTAACCAGCTGACATCTGATCTCTAAGATAGCATCATTGGTGGAGAGAGAGGAGGCCAGAAGGGCCTGCCCCCTGTCTCTAAGCAGGAGTAGATCGATCATCTAAGATAGCATCAATGGCGGAGGGAGGGGCATGGTCCCCCCACACCCACCCACCCCACATCCACCCCCCTAGAAGGTCCACAAAATAACCTTCCTCAATTAGATAATAAGCGATGATAATTATTAACTAGTGTTTTTATTTGTTTCTCCTATCTTCTTTGTATTATTTCTTAATCACATCTATATAATTCATAATTAATGTCCATGATTCTTGTTTTATTATTGTGGGTTTTTTTTGCATGTATAACATCCCAGCTGGATGCAGATAATCGTGGATTCGTCGTCCCTGAGGAGTAGCTCCGGTGAGATGTTGAAGAGGTGCATTCAGATTGGACTGTTGTGCTTTTAGGACAGCCCAGCTGATAAGCCCATGATGTCGGTCGTGCTGCTTAACAACAGTCCCTTCTCCAGCCATCCAGGCCACTAATAATCAACACTCCAGGAGCTTCTTCGATGCCCATATCCACTATGGCAGAACCCAGGGGCGGAGGGCTCAGTTTTCACCGTCAATATCCTACAAATCGCTGGCAACCAATCCCACCATGGCTGCCAGAGGCCGAAACTGAAAAGGAGTGGACTTAGCGCCGAAGTTCAGAGAAAGTCTGCGATCGTCGGGCATATGATCGATCGACCAAAAGGCACCACCCGTGGCCCGCTGTGCGGTGTGCCGGCGTTGACGAGCAGCTGTGCGTGCAGACGGTTAGACATCTGACTATCTGAGCAAGGTAAGGGTAGTTGCTTGCTTGCTGCTTAATAGTTTATTTGATTGGTGTAGAAAGTAGTAGGGCGTAGGATCTGTCATTCAATTGCCTGGATTATTTGTTCGTTCGGGCTAGCCTATGGGCAGCAGTTGCATTTGTCTTTGTGAATCTGGCATTCTGCGTTTTTTTTTATCTGAGCAAGCGACTCAAACCTGGCACTGACCAAGGGTTACAAGTTTTTGCGACCTTGAAAATGAAGATGGATCTAAAAGGGGCTGATGCCAATGCCAAAATAGTACATATTGAATATGCAATCTTTTGCAAATTGCACAAGATTATTTGATATGTGTTTTCTTATATGCTTTGTGAAGCAATGGTGATGGTTCAGTAAAAATGAATTGATAGCAAGCAACTTGGTCTTTGTTTCTCGTCATGGGTTTGGCTCATGACGAGCTTGATTCTTAATTAGCAAGCAAGTCTCATTCAAAGAATTGATTTACTAATTAATGAGAGAAATAAAAACATACTTGACACAAAATTAAGGGAAAAAAGAATGTGGAACTTGTTTATAATTGGCCATGCAGAAACATCGCACACCACCAGTAGTTCTCCGCGCAAAAACCGGAAACGCGAGGTTGGTACTTGGTAGTTCGTTTCACCGGAAATGCCTTGATTTTGTATCCATAAATCAGTGGATCAAAAGAAAGAATCATGAATTGCCAGCAGACATTGGCAATTTATAATGCAAAAGGTAATAATTCAGTTGTCATCGAGTGTGATCGGTACTATATGTGTACATGCAGCCCGCGGCCCGATGGCCCGGCCCCGGGTCTGGCGTTTTGGCCCGCCCGAGCATGGCACGGCCCAGATGGTCACCGTGCGTCCGTGCCGGCCCGGCCCGAGGCACCGAGTCCGTGCTCAGGCCGCCCTCGAACCATGCGACACTGCAAGACGGCACGGCCCGGTCCAAGAGGCGGCCAGAGTGGCCCGGCCACCGGCCTGCTAAGAGGCCCAGCCGCCCCACCCCCACACCTATACCCCTCACAAACCCTAACACCCCACGCCCCACGCCCCCCCCACACGGCCACACCCACCCCACCCGCCGCACCCGGACGCGGCGACGGCAAGACGACGCATGACGCAGCTCGCAGCCCCCTCCGGCTCCCCCCCGCTCAAGACCGTGTGCCGGCCGGCCGGCCGGGCACCTCCCCAGCGCCAGATCCGGCCCCGAGCCCCCGAGCTCCGCCTTGGGAGTGAGCTCGACGCGCCGGCCCCAGCCCCAGGGACGCCGGACCTGGGAGTGAGCTTCGGGCGACGGCCCCCAGCCCGAGCTCCAGCGTTCCAGCTGGCCCCAAATTTCTGTGGACTTGTCGTGGCTCTGCGAGGTCACCTCTCTCTCTCTCTCTCGTTTCTGCGGCCATCGGCTTCTCCAATCTCCATACGCCGTCGTCGTCGTCTCGAGCTCTAAGAGCTAGCTTTGAGCACGCCAATTGGTGGTGACGGCAGCTGCTGCGTGCCCATCGAAGCGGCTGCAAGACGCCAAAACGCCCACGGGCGTGTTTTGGGCCGGAGGCGAGCACGAGCACGCCAATGGGCACGCAAGACGACCGCACGGTGGCGGTGAGGCACGACATCGCGTCAGGCAGCACGGCACGCGCCGTTGCCGCCAGGCAAGACGCCCGGCCCGATGGCCATCTATGATCGGTACCCAGCAGCTGATTTACAAAGAAATGTCAATAAGTTTTCGTTTCTCGAAGGAGAACATTATTCGGGCTTGCTCCTTGCTCCAATGCCAATGGATAACGAGCCAGCTCGACTCGTTTCGGCTCGGCTCGTTCTGGCTCATTAAGATAACGAGCTAGCTCGGCTCGGCTCGTTATCCTAACGAGCCAGAAAGCCAGCTCGGCTCGGCTTGTTAAAAGCTCGAGCTGGTTCATTAAGCTCATGAGCAGTGTATAAAAATACACAAAATATAATATTTACATTTAAATCAAGTTTGAGAATAATAATAATACAAAAGAAATGCATCTAACAACCTTAAATCAAATAAAAAAATTAATATGCGCTAATATATATACAAGTATAATAAAATACTATAGTATTCATGCATCTAACAACCTTAAATGATACTTTTTTCCTGAAAGCTTGGCTCGTTTAGCTCATGAGCGGCTTACGAGTTTGGCTCGAGTTGGCTCGTTATAGCTAACAAGTTAAAATCTTGGCTCGGCTCGGCTCGTTATCTTAATGAGACGAGCCGAGTCGAGCCAACTCATGAGCCGAAGCGAGCTAACGAAATGTCCAAACCTTAGTTACGAGTAAGGAACCAGCCATACAAACGGTCGCGGCAGCGATGTTACGAAGGATGGAGGGATCTGCTCTTGGACGTTGAGGAGCAGGGGCGGATTCCCGATGGGGAGTGCTACAGCCCCGATCATGGGCCACAATTTTAGGGAGCAGGTCTTCAGACCCAACCCAACAACTCCCCTCGGCAACTTCCTAACCCTAGCCCTCACCATACCCCACCACCGCACTAGGAGCGCCTCCCATGTCTGAGAGTGGTGGCGGCGTCCGACACCGACACCGACACCGACACCTTCTCAGCCGCTCCCGCTCCAGTCCCGTTGTCGCTCGTCGGCCTTTGCCCCTCCGATGTGGCGATCTTCGACTCCGAGGCAGCGAGGCTCCCGGTTAAAGATGGCAACGGGGCCCGATACCCGACGGGTATTTGATTCATTAGGGGACGGGGATGGGATCATATCTTTACCCGCGGGCATCTAAATGGGCAAGAATCCATCCCCGACGGGTATAGCGGGTACGGGAACGTTCCCTGTTTACACGTCCCCGTTACCCGTTGGGGAACCCGACTATTTGAGTTGTCATGCGAGTATTAGGCCCAAAGAAGCTCAACATAGGTATTTTGGTCCAAATCTGAATATATATATATATATATATATATAGTTTGTGTGTTCTAGGAACCCTAGTTCAATTTTTCCTCACTATCTCAGTCAACAGCACAAGCACGCCTGCCTCACGAGCGCTCGTGTCCCTTGCTTTCTCAGTTCGGTCTCTCTGCCATATTTGCTCGTCCTCCTTGCAACCTCGCTCCTTCTCCTCGGCATCTCCGAGACTCCGACACTTATACCCGGGTAAAGAAGAAACGTCTCCGATTGCAAAGCTGCGACCCTAAGTGTCCTTGTTTATCGGGTATGCAATACCCGTCGGGTATCATATTCCGACCGATACCGACGGTACGGGATGGCAAGAATCTATATCCGAGACATTAACGGGATGGGGACGGGATGATTTCTCTTTAGCGGGGAAGAGAACGTTCCGACGATACTCAATGGGTATATCCCCGTTGCCATCCATGCTCCCAGTCGATCAGCCTCTTGACCCTCGTGGCGGTGCGACCCATGCAGGAGCGCAGCGCGCCCACGGCAAGCCCCAGCCACACAGGCTAGGCCGTCTGCCCAGGGCGACGGCGGCAGGTGCCCAGGTCGTTGGCCAATAATTATTCTGATATAAAATCTAAATGCTACAATAATATGAAATAATAAAGGGATTATTTAATAGTAGGCTCAATGCACACAAATATCGAGCAATAGTTAATTTAGTTGCAAACATATAAAACTAGAAAAACAGCCCGTGCGTTGCTGCGGGAATCGCTGGTGAAATTATACTACTTATATTTACTAATGTAATTGAATAAATATCATAATATATGTTAGTGGATGATTTTTAGCATTATGATGTGGACAACTTAATATATGTTAGTAAATGTTGTGGTTTGCTAATGTGAATAGCTTGAATGAAAACATAATGGTATCTTATTTGGATGTGTCAGTTGGATTTGATGTGGACACTTTGTATGGCAAGATAAATTCTTTAATAGGGTATGTATATATATATATATATATATATATATATATATATATATATATATATATATATATATATATATATATATATATATATATAGTGTTGTGAGGCGTCAAACGAATAAAGGTAAAGATATCTTCTGAACAATGACACCAATAATTAATTATTGGACACTTTTGCTTCATATACATCTACCACCTCTACGTAAGCTTGGATAAAGAAGCATCACGTCACATCCAAACCAAGCCATAAGATAAGAGAAGCCGTGCAATAATAATAGAGAACTAGGTGATACCTCGTGTATTTGCCGTATTGGGCCGTGCCATTTGCCGTGATGGCCCACTAGCGTGCTAAACGTATTTTGCTCAAGGTAGTTCATTCCCCTATAGTGTATAGTGTTTCCTATGTAATCCTTTTGTTTTATATTACAAGACAATTTTGCATTTCTATAAATACATAATTTTTGCTACGTATTTAGATATATATTATACATAAATAAGTAGTAAAAACTATGTATCTAGAAAAGTCGCAATAGCGTATAGTTTGCAATGGAGAGAGTATGTAGTTATGTGCGCTTTTTTTAGTTTTTATTTGTAGAGATCGATCTATCTTTCACCAATGTTTTCGTCTCACGATGCGATGGCTTTGCTCTCTCCTCGTTTACTATAGCGAATGTGGGGGATTTTCGCAAAACTACCACCCCGAGGCGACGGCCAACATGCCCGTTGTACGTGCCTTTGGTGGCCCTACCCTCAGACAGTTGCAATTTTGCCGTGGGTCCTCTGTCCGTCCCCACCGTCAGACACTTACATATAGTAATATATATTCCTTCTCTAGCTAGCGTCCATTTTGTTCACACACTTCCTGTACGTGTGGTTGCTATATATGCTTTACATAAATTTAGCGCGTGTTTAGTTGGGGAAAGTTTGGAATTTGGGCCACTGTAGCACTTTCGTTTTTATTTGATAATTAGTGTTTAATCATGGACTAATTAGACTCAAAACGTTTGTCTCGCAATTTCCAACCAAACTGTGTAATTAGTTTTTTTCCCGTCTACATTTAATGATCCATACACGTATCGTAAGATTCGATGTGATGGATACTATAGCACTTTTTGGAAAAAAATTTGGAACTAAACACGGGCTTAGCAATCAGCATTGACCAAATAGATTTTGCATTGCATCCGTTCACCACTGCACTGTAGAAGCACACGACAACACTCCAAAGTTGTGGTGGACGTAGCTGCCATGGAAGGAGCGAGATCCGTTCGGCTGCTTGTAACGCAGCTGACAGCCAGCACAGAACTTTTGTGAGAGCCGACTCCAGCAGCAGCAGTGAAGTGGCTGTGGAAATTAAATCGGCCACCTAACTAACCACTATCACGGGTGGTCGGGTGGACCTATAGTACATGGGCGGTGCTATCGTCCGCACATTTGGATGGACGGATGGTCGTGTCTACACTCCGTTTCGCGCTTCCCACGTGCGGTCTGTGTCGTCCCAAACGCCACCAGCATCGACAAAAGGGGAAGGATGCGGCACCCGCCTACGCCTTTGCAGGTTCAGATGCCTAACCGGCGCTGGAGAAGGAGGAGACACCGAGACGAGACTGCAATAGGCGAGGAGGGGATGCAACACACGATCTACTTTTAAAACATCCAGATGCAACATTTACAACATACGTCTGAACACATATGAAACACTTGCAAAAACACCTGAAAAACATTGTAAAACATATGCAACATCCAGATAAAACACTTGCAACATATGTGTGGAACATATGCAACATCTAAATAAACACACTTGCAACGTACGTCTAAAAAAACACTTGAAACATATGTTTGCAACATCTAAATAAACACACTTGCAACATACGTCTGAAAAAACAGATGAAACATTAGGAACAGAAACTTGCAACATACGTGTACAACAATTGCAATATATGCAACATCCCGATCTACTTTTGTAACATATATACGAAACAATTGCAACATACCTATAAAACATCTGAAACACTTAAAACATAGGTTTGCATCATGTGTTTTTCACCCTTCTTCTTCCGTACGACGCAGCGCAGAGCGGGGGAACGGCCGGTTTCGGCCAGCCGGTGGCCGAGAATGGTGGGCGTCATGCTGGCGGCGACTGGCCGCGCTGGCCTAGCCTAAGGGCCAATGACGGCCCCCACTCCCGCCCTGGCGCTTGGCGAAGGATGGGCACGCGACATGGCGGTAAGGGACAGAGGTGCATGGGGGATGGCTGCGGCGGCACACCGGAGTGGGGCACGACGCGGGATGGAGGTTATGCGGGGGATGGTGGCAGCGACGTGGCGGAGTGAGCATAGCGCGGCGTAGATGGGATGCGCGACGAGAGACGGACGGACGGGCACATGTGAAAGAGTGTTTTTTGAGTGAGTGCGTCTGGACGGAGGGATATCCTCACCCTATCATTATTGATAGTATATGGTGTCTTAATAATTTCACTAAATAAGGCTTATGGCCATTAAATAAAAACATAATGAAATCCGAGTGCTGGTATGTGCCCTCGCTTGCTCCGTAGGTCCGTCCAGTGGTAGAGCCAAAAAAAATAAAAAAAACTCTAACAATTCTCATTATATAAAAATATTTATCAAAAAAATAAAGTTTTTTTAAAAAAAAATCATTTAAACTTCGCCGACAAGTCTGGGTGGCCTCTGAGAGTGACCAAGCCGTGGCTCTGCCACTAGATGCATCCCTAGCCACTATTGTATATGTTTACATTTGCTCCTTTTTATTATTATTATTATAGGTAAAATTATAATCCTATTGCTTCTTTGACGCCCATTGGAACTCCGAATTCGGTGATAATAAAGATGTGTAACTTCACTTGCGATGCACGCGCACGAATCTTGCATTGCAAAACCTGAATGCAGAATATCTTCAATTCTCATCAGCTCAACATGCACATGACAATTATTAAGCTAAAGTATACAAGCAACTCTGCAAAGTCCTAATCAAGAAAATGACCATTCGATTTTCCGCAAAGTGGGGGCAAAAGCAGCTGATCAGACATCAGAGCTAGCGTCCTCTCGTGCTCGCCAAGCATTATTCCACAATTTCTTATTCTGCGCGCGCAGTTAGGCCATGGCTTTCATCAGCGATGATGTAACGCTCCTCCTAGCAATTGCAAATATAATAGAGTAGATTGTTAGTTGTTTATGCCCTAGTTTGCCTTGGAAGGACTACCATCCCACGGTGGTGTTGAGAGGCGAGCTGTTTTTTCTAGCTAGCTGGTTTGAAATAGTTGTTGATGATTAACACTGACACTGCAACCGCCCGGTAATGTGTGTGTTCTGGCCTTTTCATTGCTGGGTCAGGTTGTGCTTGGGTTAGTTTTTTTTTATGTCGTGCTTGGGTTAGGTTAGTGGGATTACATTGGGAAAATGAAAAGGTACCCGTCGGTTGTGGACTTGACACTTTCATAAATAAATAAAAAACAGTGGCACTATCAATACGACCAACCTAAGAAATTCGCTATGTGCACCCCAAAACCATATATATAAAGTACACAAGCACAAGTTTGATAGAGCCAAGGATCGCAATCGTCCATCGAAGAAATCGGCCAGTGGCTGAAAAATGTGAAGTTGTTTCTCGTCCTAAAGACGTCCTTATATATGGTCATTTTTGTAATGTTACACGTTGATTTTGCATATAATTCTCATAAACCGTTCCACCGGAGGCTTTAATATAATTGCCGCTAAGCAAAACCTACCGCTTCGAACAAATGAACAATATGTGTTTGCTACTTGAGATAGTATATCACCTAGATTAGAGAGTTTATGTACAAGCTATCTATAGCTTCTGGAAAGTGTCAAAGCTGGAGACAGAGCTCACACTGGAGCGTCGCATAGTGATTTGTTAGCACGTTTTAGTTGAAGGAAAGCTACCTGCAGCCGGGAAAGTTTGGGTAATGTTTCAACATGTTTTAGGTAATGTTCAAGTGCATTAACGACTCAACGTGTTTGAGCACATGCAGATCATGTCGCTAGCAAACCGTTTTTTTTCTTAAGAAAACGTTAAGCTATAATATAATGTTTTTCTATCATTGACTCACTAATTTGGACACTACTATCAAATGCATTCATCAGTGTTTACGAATGATGGATTGTTTGTTGGCCATTAAATACAGTTTTTTTTAAAGAAAACCATTAAACACGATTGACTACAGGATTAGCTAGGACACATCTTTGTGAAACATGAAACAAACATGTTGTAGTTACTCAAATGATCATTATGGTAGTAAGTAGTAGATGCTAAAGATAAAAAGACATAGACTATAGGCATAAATTAAACAACTTAAGGGCCATGGATGATAGACACATTTTAAGTTTGACTAAGTTTATAGAAAATAATATCAATATTAATGTCTTCAAATTGGTTTACAATAAAATATATTTTATGATTAATCTGATGCTACTTATTTGATATGATAAATATTAGTACTTTTGTATAGATTTAGTCAAACTTTTGATTGATTGAATGAAAAAAGGTAGAATTGCACTATTTTTATGACGGAGGGAGTATGTAAAAAAAGGAAAAAGTAGAAAGTTGATGTGGATATACTACAAAATATAATATACTATAAAAATGCAAGTGGGAGATGTAAATTTTGGTTAAACAACTTCAGTAATGGAGGAATTGAGCAGCTTAAGGGCTATGGATGATGGTGCCTTAATGTCGAAGCTTGTTCTCACCGACTTGTTGCTTTAAAGCATAGTTGAAGCCGAAATTCAAAAGCTGCGTAGCCTGAAAAATAAATGTAGGGAATACTAGAGCTAAGAGTGTAGGGACCGGACAAGCCATATCTCCTACCTTTTTCAAATACATCTAGGCCCTGTTCGGATCTATGGAGCTAAAGTTTAGCCCACTCTTTTAGTCACCTATTAGCCCTCATGATCCAAACACGAGGGTTAAACTTTAGCCCAATCCTTTTTTTATTAGCCCCTTCAAGGTGGGCTAAATAGGGCTAAAAGTGGTCCCTTCATGGCAAAAGATGCATATTACCCCCACCCACCCCTATTAGTCCTGTGCATGAGTATTAATTAGGGACAAATGGGTCATTATAGGGTATATGGCTAATCTTTAGCCCCTGGATCCAAACAGCCCCGTAGGCTAAGTTTAGCCCCATGGATCCAGGCCTTATAGGTACTGAGGATAAGGTAAATGATGAGCCAGGTGATGGGAGAAGTGATAGATGCTGCTAACATTTGTCTGGTATTTGCACGGTGGAAGAGGAGAGGATACATATTGCACTTTCAAGGAAAGTGCATCTTCTGGTCACAAATGTACGTTCACAAGTCAAGTTTTGTAACTTTGGCTAGCAATATATAAAAAAACTGAATTTTATGATACCAAATACTTCATCGGCTCTAAATTAAAAGATGTTTTTGGTATTTCTAGGTACGTATAGCTCTTGTTATGGACTTAGATATACGCTATGCCTAAATACATAGTTAAAAAGTATGTCTATAAAAACCATAATGTCTTATAATTTGAAATGGAGGGAGTAAGCATCAATAGATTATCTATAGAATACATTTTCATATAGTGTATATAAATATTAATGCTATCTTTCTGAAAGCTTAGTATTTTCATAGTACACCTATTTAGACACACAGATCACCCCTTCGCTCCCAAAAGAAAGAAAGAAAAAAAAAATCTCATTTTCGGACAAGTCAAACGGTCCTAGGTTTAACTAAATCTATAAAAAATTTACTAACATTTATGATATCAAATAAGCATCATTATATTTATTGTACGACATAGTATTTTCATAGTATATCTAATTAGAGACATAAATGATGATACTTTTTTCTATGAACTTGATCAAATTTAGAAAAGTTTAACTTATCCAAAATCTGGAATTACTTTCTTTTTGATGGAGGAGGAAGTATATATATATATATACATATATATATATATATATATATTTGGACGTATAAGAAGGATAGGACATGACAAGACGGCATGTGGCTTTTGTGTGGTCCGTTGGTGCGGCTAGCTGTTTTGGTCGCGGCAGACGCAGTGGCCAGTGAGGACTGAGGAGGGCCCATCGGCCGTGTCGTCCAATACCAGCGGCCGGAGCCGCGTCACCCACTCGTCGGTGGCCGCTGTACCATAGTACCACCAGCTTGCGATTGCGAATCACCATGGCTGTTTCTGCTGACTTTGCCGGGGACCCAACATGGTTGAGCCCACGTTATCCTACTGCTGCAGCTGAGATACGGCAGATCTGTCTGTGACCAACAGCACAACACCAACCCCTTCTTCCACGAGCAGAGCACAAAACCACGGGCACAGCTAGTGCCAGCCTTACGCAGTCCTCCTAAATATTCTTACGCATGTCGTGGTGCGCGAGAGCCTTGTATCCAAGTTTAGAAATGCAGGCGCCACGTTTTAGTCCCTGATGCCACTACCGTCGATCCTTGCGATCGTCCTCCTCCTTCCCGTGCAGCGGCCTCACCGGCGATAAAGATGAGCGAGGATCTCTCTTCGTCGTCAAGTTTAATAGTTTTTAGGGTTTTACATTATATTGGATGACACATTTTCATGGGCTGTCAGCCAGTCTCTGTCGACTGGTCGACCGCCAGACCGTGTTGATCGTAGAGATATCTGGTGCCCAATGCCACTCTAGGTATCTAATGTGACTGTCTTCGTGTTACTTCTGTTTTTGCAAGGTCAATGTGACTGGGGTAATGGAGTTCCCGTTTGCATCTGTGTTATCGGCTCACTAGATTATGATCTCGCAATGGCAAGCAAGTATGCGGGTATTCTAATCCACGCGACATCTGAGCGGGTATCTGGGCTTGCCAATCCAGCAGTGCCGATATTTGCGGTGCCAGAATGATTATCCTTGATCATGTTCGACGACGAGGCCGTCGATGTTCTTTCAACGTGTTAGATGCGTCTTAGGAGGCCGCCATGACGTTGGATCATGTGGCGTTTCCAAGTTTTGGTACCATGCATTAAGGATGATTGGATGATTATGATTTTTTTGGCTGTCGTTAGTGTTACTGAGTTTCAACGAGTTGCAATTAGACGGTCATCAACATGATTTAGAGGTGAAGATTGTTGGTAAAGGGCTATGGATATTTTCTAGCGTATTTTTCTTTGCACTCAGAGACTTGCACGTAAACAGGGATATAATTGTACTGCCTTATTATTTAATAGCGTCTCTTCCCTTTAAAAAAAATCCTATTGATCTTTATATATACCATACACATTGTACTCCTATGCACTTCCAAATATATTTTATTATATTATAGATAAACATGTCGTTTATCACTAAAATGGTATGCATATACAAGCACACATGGAAAGTCAGAGATTTCGATTCCAGTATATGTTTCAGTCTCTATATGAAGTATATATTTATTACAAGGAAGGTTCCATTTCCACCCTCATGGTAAGGACACCGACCTGGTATTCTAGAAACCCGAAGAATAAATCAGCGGCAGTTTTTTTTTTTCCCTTCTTTCTTTCTTATCGGAAAGAAGATAGTTTCAAGGTGAATCCACGAGATGAGAAGTTTATCTGGAAGAAGAATATCCCTAATCGAGAAGAAATCGGTATCAGCCGTCCAGTCCGGCCAGTCAAATTAACATTAATGTGAACACCTTCATCAACATATTTCTCCCCAAACTTCCACCAACCAACTCGCTGTCATTTTTTTTCCTTGGAGCTGATTTGATAAGCTCCCATGGTAGGAGCAACGGAAGTTAGTTTGGTCAAAAAAATGTACCCTCATCAGTGGGCAAATCGAATCAAATTAATCACCGGTTGGCAAGCGCGACATGGCTTCTTCTTAAAAAAAATCCGCTCTTGTTTTGGCTTGCATTCGAAACATGTAAATCGTGGGCAAATTTGGTACGATAAATAAAAAAGAAAAAAGGGGGCACATTTGGAAAGAAATTTTAATGACCTGGACCAGCTGGGAACCCGCTTCGAAGGGAGCCAGCGGGTCACCGGCGCCCCCGTCCGCGTCGGTCCGGTCAGCGGGCCGCCTCATCTGCATTCTTCTCGTTTGGTCCTCCGTGAACGCGTATAATTTCCTTTTGGTCTATATGTATTTATAGCTGCTACATATACGTATTTATACTTGATAAAGCTCTAGCGATCAAGCCAAAGTTTGTAACCATGGCTGCGCTCCGTTCGCTTGAACTTATTAGCTATGGTATAATATTTTTCTCTCACAACAAATTAGCTTCAGCCGGCTTATTAGCCGAACGCATGTAACTAAGTTATTTTTCAAGTAAAAGAAAACTTTTTTACTAGTTCAATGACGGTACTGTTATAGCATACAGACATAACTTAATCAGTAAGGAAATTCCAAAAGTGGTCCATGGCCACTGCCACAAATTTCCAAAACCATCAGGTACTAAACTGCAAAAGTGCAGATAAACTTGTGGCGGTCCCGTGGGCAAGCTGGCATCCGGAAAGAATATGCCGTCCCAGCCACCACCTTCCCCCATCCCGAAATCCCCAAACTACCCTTCGCTTCAGCTATAAATAGCCCCGCCGGGAGACGTTCTAAACCTTCCCCGTTTACACAAGCTTCCTGGTGCTATCTATATGCAATAGAGCCCCTGGGTCGCCCTTGCCATCTTTCTCTCAGTTAAGTCCCTTCCCCTCTCTTTTCTTACATTCAGGTCCTCGTAGCTCTTTTCTCCTTCTGCGAGTCGTCCTCCCTGAAGGAACTCTTGCAGCCAGCCCCTTGGCTTCCTCGAATTCTTGTTCCCCGCTCCTTCCTGAGTCCTGTCCCGTGTAGATCCATCCATCCGGGGAGCAGAGCACCGGCCGCCGTCCCCCATGTTTACCCACCAGTTTCTCTAACGGCCGCCGTCATCCGATGAAGCTGAGCGTGCTCCGGATCCGCCGTTCCCATTCCTTTTCCGTCGCCTTCCTGTACTGGTTCTACGTCTTCTCATGAACGCCTCGCCCTCTCCCAAGAACCTCACCTCCTGATCCCTTGTTTCTTTCTTTCTTTGGTTAGATAGATAGATCTCTCTTAGCTTCTTCTCGATTGAATCTTTTGGCTTTTGTCTCTCCCTTCCTTCCATCCCAAAAAAGTTCCCTTTTTGAGCCGAGTTGAGTCCTTCCAACAAGAAGGAAAAAGGAAGGAGAATCAATCATCTGACGAGACCATGTCGTCGTCACGCCGGAGCTCGAGCCCCGACAGCAACAACACGGACGTGAGCGGCGGCGGCGTTGGGATCGCCGCGGACGAGCGGAAGCGGAAGCGGATGCTGTCGAACAGGGAGTCGGCGCGTCGGTCGCGCGCGCGGAAGCAGCAGCGGCTGGAGGAGCTGGTGGCGGAGGTGGCCCGGCTGCAGGCGGAGAACGCGGCGACGCAGTCCCGCATCGCGGCGTTCGAGCGCGAGTTCGCCAAGGTGGACGGCGAGAACGCCGTGCTGCGCGCCCGCCACGGGGAGCTGGCGGGGCGGCTGGAGTCGCTGGGCGGCGTCCTGGAGGTGCTGCAGATGGCCGGCGCCGCCGTCGACATCCCGGAGATGGTCACCGACGACCCCATGCTCCGCCCCTGGCAGCCGTCGTTCCCCCCGATGCAGCCCATCGGGTTCTGAGCCCGCCAGAGCCTGAGCCGGCAGGGGAGCAAAGTCAAGACATGCCGTGGCGTATACGGTATCGCCATGGTCGCCCATTTGCTGATTTGTGTCGTCGTGTGTCTGCAGCCTGGCTGCTGCTTATCTATTCTCTATTTAAATCATCATCATGGTTTGCTTCTAGTGTTAATCTAGACCATTAGTAATAATCTGTTCGTCGTGTGGTCGTCAAATTGTGCTGAATGTAGTAGCAGTGTGCTCCGGTGGTGAGACATTTTCGTGGATGGATGTGCAAGTGTGCCGGAGAACATCGTTTGTGGTTGTAATATCTTGGCATGTGAAATTGAATGAACCTATATATATGTTGTATTGGTATGTGGCATCCCAAATCTGTGAGCTTTTATGTTGATTTATTTATGTATCTGTGATTGAACTGAACCCTATGTTGATGAATCCAATTGCGTGCACACATGAATTTCAAGACTAGGCCGGCGGCCGAACAGTGCTCCATGACAGGACTTCTGACGATGGTCGACGGAGGCAAGGAGCTCTGGTTGAGCGGGGCTCAATTTCACTGCAGGAACAGGAAGAGGAAGCTCGACTTACAGCGAGGCGAGGGCTTGAATGCCGGTGAATGCAATGCGATGGAGCTCCCTCGGAACAGAGGGAACGAACACTTGTTACTCGGATTTATTACTACCAGAGAAGTAATCGACAAGTTTTAATTTGCAACCAGAGAAGTGATCTACAAGTTTTAATTTGCAACCAGAGAAGTGATCTACAAGTTTTGTTAGTAGAAGTTGTAATTTGCAACAAGAGAAGGAATATATAGAAGTTTTGTTAGCAACAAGGGATCTACCGTCGAAGAAGCAAGCACATGGGCAGTCAAATATTTATTCGCATTCACACGCTCAATCACTTGCACGAACAGATGCAAATACACTGTATCAGCGTTTCGGAACAGGAGGTCTTTAACCGACTAGTAAATTTATACTGCGTGCTCCTAATTCCGGATGGTGATACAAAGAGACACAGGGTTTATACTGGTTCGGGCTCCTAATTCCGGATGGTGATACAAAGAGACACAGGGTTTATCTTTGGTTTGGGCAATGGATGCCCTACGCCCGATCTCGAGAAGATGCTCTTGTATTTCTTGCACCAGGGGTGCTCGTAGTAGGGGTTACAAGCTAGGCGAGAGGAATTCGTCCCGAGTGTCTCTATGAGGGAGGAGATATGAATTACGAATGAGGCGTGTTGTTCGATGCGAGTATTCGTGACTCTATCCGCCGTCCCTAAAGCGGTCTGGCCGCCTCTTTTTTATAGCGCGAGGGAGAAACCAGAGTACGTAAAGAGAGCTACGTGGGCGGACTATTCGATGGCGTATTTACTCGGAGGCGACAGATGGCGTTGTCGTGGGAGTTCCGTAGATGTCTAATCGGTATGGTCTCCATTTGCAAGTAACATCTTTGCGCATTTGTTGGCTTAAGTGGATTGCGAAGCTCGGTGGCCATCATAGCCGGACGTCTGCCGAGGAGCTGTTGTCTGCGAGGCTCGCCGTCGCCGAGGCACGAAGTGACCAGTGCGGACGCGGGTCTCGGCCGCCATCGGCGGAACAGGCGAGGCGTCGCGCCTCTGAGGATCTGGTACTGTGTTGTCGGTGGGGATGGTAAAAAAAGTGATCGACCGTTGTCCGTCGCTCTGTTGCGGCGCCAAGACCGCCGATCGTGGCTTACGTAGCGGATGCTGGTGAGCGATTAATCGGATGGATCTGACGCTGCGCGGAGAGACCTTTGAGGCGGAGGCGACAAGGTTATGGGACGAGCCCGGCCTCGGGCGAAGGCGGGCGTGGCCAATTCGTCGTCGAGGCCCTACCGGGAGGTCTCGGGTAGCGGAATGGCGAGGCGGAGTAAGATCGGTGAATCCGAGGCCCTGTCGAGAGGGCTCGGGCGAGACTTGAGCGGTCGGTCCCGTGATTCGAGGCTCGAGAACCCGTTCTAACTCCCCACGTTGCGATGTCCTTGGAGTGCGGAGTTAGGCGGCCATGGTGGTCGGTAACCCCTGCTCGTGCCATCGCAGATGGCGAGGAGGTTGACGCGATGGCGTGTAGTCGGTCACCGTTTGTACTATGCGTGCGTCGGTGCGTCTGCAGGTGGGGGGGTTGGTGGCTTGGACGCGCCGTTCGGTCGAGCAGTTCGGTCGAAGAGGCGGTCACGGGGCTGGTCGCGAGCCGGCCTCGCGCGAATCGGAGAATCGGCACTTCTTCCGAGGCCCCGGCGAGGGGGGCTCGACGAACGGGCCTCGACGAGGGGGCCTTGGCGAGGCGGTCTCAGGCGAGTCGGAGAATCGTTTGCTTCCCCTGGGGCTCGGCGACGGGGTCTCGGGCGAATCGGAGATTTCGGTCGAGACCTCGTTCGTTTATTCCGTTGGTTCTGTTTTTTTAGGGTCTAAGCAGTTTTTCGATCTTTGCTTGGGGTACCCCATTTTACGGTATCAAGCAAGTAGCCCCCGAGCCTCGGGCGGGAGTGTAGGATACTCTTCCCGAGGTTTTGTCGAGACTTTTGTTTCTCAGTGGCTCTTGTCGGGTTTGTTTTATACTTGCGATTCCGGTGGGTGTGTGGCCTTCTGGCGGAGTGTCTTCCGAGGCCCTAGAGGAGTGAGCTTACTCCTTTAGGGGCTTTTTTCTTCGTTGAGTGAGGTGCTCTATCGCATTTGCTAGACCCATGAGAGCGAGCTTCGGGTCGCTTGTTTTCGTTTGGGGTGCAGGGGGCCCCCGAGCCTGCCGAGCCTCGCGTGCGATCCCTTGCGAATGAGAGAGGCGATCAGGGAGTTCCCTAGCTTTTTGATCGACCCTCGCGCATCCTTTTTTTCGCTCGGAAGGAGGGGTTGTTTGCCGAGCCCTTGGCGTGCGAGCCTAGGCCATTGGGTCTCGGCAAGGCTGCAGGAGAGCCCCCGACCTCCTTGCGTAGCGAGAGGCGATCGGGAGTTCCCCGGCTTTTTATACGACCCTCGTGCTTCCTTTTCGCTCGGAAGGAGGGTGGAACATGCCGAGCTACCCTCGGTGGTGTTGCTGGTGGCGTTTCGGTGAGCTTTTATCGGGTAAGTCCAGTGGAGGCCCGTGCCCCATTCGATAGGGGTCGGCTAGTGGTCGAGACGCGCTCAAAAAAGTACCGAAGGCTTCTCTAGCGGGTGCAGGGCGTTCGATTGACCCTAGGGGCTCGGTGCCTCCCTACGGTGGGATCCCTTTAGAGAACTCCTGCTTTGGTCTCGGACACGACTTAGGGCATCCCAAGCAATCGCTTGCCTGGGCCTCGGCCATGTACGGGCTCGCCCATAGTTGTCCCTGACTCTGTCGTCCTGGGGCGGCTGTCGAGGCCCTGGATGGCCCAGCCTTCGTACCCCTGGACCGTAATGGGCTAGGTGCCCTTTTTCATCGCATTTTTCCGACCCTCGGGGTGTAAGGATGCGTTGTTTGCCGAGCCCTTTGCGTGCGAGCCTAGGCCGCTGGGTCTCGGCAAGGTTGCAGGAAGAGCCCCCGAGCCTCCGCGCGGAGCGAGAGGGCGATCAGGAGTTCCCCTGGCTTTTTGTACGACCCTCACGCTTCCTTTTCGCTCGGAAGGAGGGGTTGTTTGCCGAGCCTTTCGCGTGCGAGCCTAGGCCGCTGGGTCTCAGCAAGGTTGCAGGAAGAGCCCCCGAGCCTCCACACGTAGCGAGAGGGCGATTAGGAGTTCCCCTGGCTTTTTGTACGACCCTCGCGCATCCTTTTCGCTCGGAAGGAGGGGTTGTTTGCCGAGCCCTTCACGTGTGAGCCTAGGCCGCTGGGTCTCGGCAAGGTTGCAGGAAGATCCCCGAGCCTCCGCACGTAGCGAGAGGGCGATCAGGAGTTCCCCTGGCTTTTCGTACGATCCTCGCGCATCCTTTTCGCTTGGAAGGAGGGGTTGTTTGCCGAGCCCTTCGCGTGCGAGCCTAGGCCGCTGGGTCTCGGCAAGGTTGCAGGAAGAGCCCCCGAGCCTCCGCGCGGAGTGAGAGGGCGATCAGGAGTTCCCCTGGCTTTTTGTATGACCCTCGCGCTTCCTTTTCGCTCGGAAGGAGGGGTGGAACACGCTAGTCTACCCTTGGTGGGCGCGAGCGGTGACGTTTCCGGTGAGCTTTTATCGGGTAAGTCCGAGTGGAGGCCCGTGCCCCATTCGATAGGGGTCAGCTAGTGGTCCAGAGACGTGCTCCAAAAAAGTACCAGAAGGCTTCTCTAGCGGGTGCCAGGGCCGTTCGATTGGCCCTAGGGGCTCGGTGCCTCCCTACGGTGGGATCCCCTTTAGAGAACTCCTGCTAGTCTTGGAGACGACTTAGGGCATCCCAAGCAATCGCTTGCCTGGGC
The DNA here is from genome assembly GCA_904845875.1 of Miscanthus lutarioriparius. NCBI lineage: Eukaryota > Viridiplantae > Streptophyta > Magnoliopsida > Poales > Poaceae > Miscanthus > Miscanthus lutarioriparius. The sequence continues at coordinate 72,254,366 of CAJGYO010000016.1, read as the reverse complement.
CTCGGCCATGTACGGGCTCTCGCCATAGTTGTCCCCCGACTCTGTCCCGAGGGGCGGTGTCGAGACCATAAATGGCCTGACCTTGAACCTCTGGACCGTAGCGGGCTCGGTGCCCGGTTCCTTAGCTCGGAAGGAATCGGCTGGGGGGTATTTCCCTTCCATCGGTGACAACGACCGGCGCGTCTTTTGAGGTGGTCTTTTCGGGAGCTGTCGTTGCTGCGCGACGTGGTGTCAGTGGATGGGACATAACCGTCTACGCGATTAAATGTGGAGAAGGTGGGCGCGTGGGCGGAGAGATCGGATCTGGATTATATGCGCCGGATCTGAGGGAAACTTCCCGATTTAAATCGCCCAGCGGTTTAAATCTTACCCCTGCAAAAATACGTAAAGAGCCTCACCCCTCCCCTCCTTACCTTGCCTGCATTTGCTTTTGCCGTCTCCAAGCCGTTGCTGAGAGCATGAAGCACCGGGGAGAAGAAGGGCGAGAGAGATCAATTGAAAGAGGGAGAGAGAGATTTACCGCCATAGCAGCGTCCTCCACCGCGCAATGGTGGCGGTCTGTCATCCTCCCGGCGGATCCCTAGGAGTGGTGCAGCGTCACCGTGGAGAAAGCTGCGATCGTTGGTGGACGCCGGTCTCCTCCGCCCGATCACCGATCTCGACGAGCGGAGTGGATTGCTCGGGAATGAGTCGGAACCGAGGCCACGTGATGGCTACGTGGTGAGCTTCGTCGTCTTCCACGAGCGAGGCCTCGGCTTGCCGCGGACCGATTCATGCGCGGCGCTCCCGCACTACTACGACGTGGAGCTCCACAACTTTAGCCCCAACTCCATCGCCACAGCGGCCATCTTCGCCGCCGTTATGAAGGGTACCTGAGATCGCTCCCCCACCGGGAGCTGTGGCTCCATTGTTTTGGGCGGTTTTACCACCAAGTCGGCGAGAGCGAAGGGGGCTCGGAAGGCGTTGAGGGCGGCGGCTGCACCCTTGGTGCGCCAAGACCGGCGACACCTCTCTATCCGGCCGGTGGCATCATCCAACCGTCGTTGGTATGACAGGTGGTTCTACCTTCAGAACGGCGACGCATGGGCTTCCCCCTTATACCTGGGCGGGTTGTGGAGAGTCGGTAGGAGAAGTGGGGTCTGGCGTCATCAAGCCCGATCAGCCCAGTGGAACCGCTCCTGAGGGCCCTGGGGAAGCTACGTGATCGCGGCCTTACGGCGGCCGTGGTCGTGGCGGCTTTTCACCGCCGGAGGGTGTTGCCGCTGATGGCTCGGCGGCGGCGCCTATTCAAGATGACCCCAAGCGATCTGATCGAAGGCATCAAGATGTCTGCCTTTGCCCTTACTGATGAGGAGATCCTACGTCGGGTAAGGGAGGCGGTGGATGGGAAACCGAAGATTGATGGCTTGATGCCGTTCCCGATGCACCCATCACGGGGGTACATTGAGCGATCTGATCGAAGGCATCAAGATGTCCGCCTTCGCCCTTACTGATGAGGAGATCCTACGTCGGGTAAGGGAGGCGGTGGATGGGAAACTGAAGATTGATGGCTTGATGCCGTTCCCGATGCACCCGTCGCGGGGGTACATTTCCCTGGTAAGTTGGGTGTTGTTGAGGCCTTCGCGGCCTTCTTGCTCATTGCTTTTTTCGCCCGTTGCCTTATTTCGTCGTTTCTGCAGGGGATAAGGGACGTGTGAAGCTCCCCGCCGCCCGTTCCTGAGGACGCCCAGCGGTTGAAGGGTCGAGATGGCGGACTAGAGGGGGGATGAATAGTCTTTTCTAAAATTAATCGCGTCGGCTAACCGATATAAATGCGGAATTAAAACAATCGGTCTAGCCAAGACTACACCCCTCTATATATGTTCACTAGCACCTTGCAAAGATACTAATAAAGCAACTAAGGTGCCGGGCTAGCTAAAGCTCTCCTAAACAATTCTAGGAGCAAGGTCACACAAACCTATGCCACTAGTACTTTAAGTAACAAGGGAGCTCCTACACATGCTAGTATGCAAAAGCACAAAGCTAATTAAGCTCTCTAGCAAAGCTCAATAACAAGGCAATCAATGCCTAATTAGAGAGGGCAAATACTTAGCTACACAAACTAAGCAATGTGACTAACAAGGTTACTAAAACCAAATTAGCCACGCAAGGGAGCTACTTCTATGCTACACAAGCAAGAAGGTAACTAGTAAGCTACACAAGCTAACTAATTACAAGAGCAACTACACAAGCTTAAGATATATAAAAGTAATTGCAAGCTTGTGTAATGAGGATGCAAACCAACGGGAAGAATAAGGTTGACACGATGATTTTTCTCCCGAGGTTCACGTGTTTGCCAACACGCTAGTCCCCGTTGTGTCGACCGCTCACTTGGTGGTTCGGGCGGCTAATTAGCATCACCCGCTAAGCCCACGCGTCGGGCACGCAAGAGAACCTACCCCTTGAGTGAGGGTAGCTCAATGACACGCTTTACTAGAGTTGCTCTTCGCGACTCCGCAGGCGAGCACAAGTACCCCTCACAAGCACTTCTCGGAGCGCCGCACAAGCTTCTTGCGGCGCTTCGACGGAGACCACCACCAAGCCATCTAGGAGGTGGCAACCTCCAAGAGTAACAAGCACCACCGGCTCGCAACTCGATCACCTAGTGCCACTCGATGCAACCTCACGATGCAGCGGTCGGGCCCCTTGAGGTGCTTTTGACCATGGCCGAGGCCACTTCTATTTATAGCCCCAAAGGGCTAAACTAGCCGTTACCCCTTCACTAGGCAGCGGTCGGGCCGACCGAACGCTCGGTCGAGTTGGCCCGGACGCTGGACCTCGGCGTCTCGGTCGCCCATGACAACCACGTGTCCCGCAGTAGCGGTCACTTGACTTGACCGGACGCGGCAGCTTAACCGGCCGGACGCTGAACCCCCGAACCCCGTCCGGTCGTTTCGATAAAGTACCGACCTCGGCCGGACGCGTCGTCGGTCACATAATCGATCTGGCCAGCGTCCGGTCACACTCGGCTTTCTGCGTCATCGTCGTCGGCTGACGAGACGCAGACTTGCTTTGCGTCGTCGGTGCATTCAGATCCGGCGTCCGGTCAGTTGACCGATGCCAGCATCTTCGCGACTAACTCGTTTTCACTTCTAACTTCATCACCCTTGCTCCAATGTGCTAACCACAAGAACTTGCATCCGGCGCAATAGAAAATAGGCATTCTATTTTCCCGAAAGCGCCGAATCCCGCATCGCAAGCTCGGCGGGAGGGAGAGAGGGACCCAAACCCATCTCACCCCTGCAAACACCACCTCCTTTGTAAATGTGCCAACACCACCATGTGTATGTGTGTTAGCATTTTCACAATCATTTCCCAAAGGATGTTAGCCACTCAACTTGCCACGCCACTCGATCCTAGTGACAATGCAAAGTTAGATCACTCGAGTGGCACTAGATGACCGATATGCAAACCTATGACCGGTGAAATGAAATGCCCTAGGTTATACCTTTGCCTTGCGCATTCCATTCCATCTCCTTCAATGTCGATGCAACACATGCACCAACACGATCAACAATGATATGATCCACTTCATATCATCACATGATCATATTGGTTCATCGATCTTGACTCTACTTGCTCTTCACCGTTGCTATCATCCATAGGCGCCAAGTCTTGCTCAAGCTTCACCGCCACGCGGTCCATCACTCCAAAGCCTTTGACTTGCCCTTCACGCTTGCAACCGGTCCATCAAGCCAAGTCTTGTCTTGATCTTCTCCACCTTGATCACATGACTCAATGTCATGTCTCATGTGCAATAAGCTCCTTCATCATCACATGTGTGAGCTTTGCAACATCTCCAAGCCATTTTCACCTCCATGGCATATGTTGCTCATACACATGTACCTGTGGACTAATCACCTGTGTATCTCACATAAACACAATTAGTCCACCTCGGTTGTCACTCAATTACCAAAACCAACAAGGACCTTCAGCGGCGAGCCGTGAATAGGGCGTACGCCGAGGAGCAGCAGAAGAAGAAAGACGCCAAGGTGGCAAGGCGCACGAAGGGGACCCTTGAGCGTGAAAAGCTGGACGCACGCCGCCGACAACAGAGGCTCGATGGTCTCCTGTTGGAGTCGTCTCCCTCATTATCGGTGTCGGATTCCTCGGGCGACGATGGCGAGGTCGAGGAAGGGAAGGGTACCATAGACCACCTCCCCGATGTTAGGGAGGTGGCGATCGGGGTGTCTCTGGTAGACATCCGTCTTGTTGTCGAGGGCGACACGCCCGAGACGCGTGCTGTCAGCCCGGTGGGCTCGGCGGAGGAGGTGGAGCAAGCGACGCCGGGGGCGGCTCAACCGTCTCCATGGACGGTCGAGGGGGTGCCGGGGTCCAGCGGAGACCAGCCGGTACCGGCGGATACAGAAGCCGTGCCACCGCCGCCACCGCCGCCGTTGCAGAGGAGGGACGCTGTCCAGAAGCGGTTGTGTCCTCGTTCGCGGTAAGTGTATTTTTTGGCGGAGTTTGTAGTATTTCCTGCTTGCCCCTGGTGACGACGGCGACCTTTAGAGGCGTCTTCGTTTTAGCCGAAGCGCGGGTGGAGGAACACGCCTTGGCGCCCATAAGGCGCTCAAGGTGAGCACCAGCTCCACCGCTCATCGGGTGGCGAGGCGCGAGTTGCCGTGCCGCTTGACATGGCACGACATCGAGCGGGCCCGACTGGAGGAGCCATTGCTCAAGAAAAAGGCGCCGAGGTGGCCCGCAGAAGCAGCGGGGAGGGCGAGTCCACGCCCGCATGAGGTCGTGGGTCTTAGGCGAATGAGGCCGAGGCGTCCACCACTTCTTTGAGGCCATCGGGGTGAGGCAGAGCCCCCAAGCCTTCCGAGGCAGGCGGTGGACGCCGCCACCCGAGGTAGAGATGGCGAGGCTAGAGCCCCAGGTCCGTTGAGGCCGAGGCGGGCCGGGACAGAGGCGGGGTGGGCCAGCACACTGCCTGGTTGAGATGATCTCGTCTCGAGGATTCTTCCGGGGAAGGAGGCGGTGACGCCGAGGCGGCCAGCACCATGAGCGGCCGGTCCCGACTCCTGGCGAGGGAGTTCGGTCCTTGTCCGGGTCGACCTGAGAGCCCTTGGTGGGATAGCCAGCGTGTTGTACGAGGAAACCGGGCCGACCACCGAGAGGGAGCCTGTGTTTGCCCTTGAGGACGCCGCCGAGGGGGCGCTGGGACACCCTCGAGCAATACCGTGAACTAGCGGTGCGATCCAATGCGAATAACGATATACATTATGCAAAGGGACCTGCCGGTGTTACCCAGCACGCATTTCCCTTTCTCGTGTCGGCGTTTTTTCTCCGAGGCCCCCTTGCGGTGTTTGACGACGCCTTTGCTGTTTCAGAGCTCGAGACCCGGTCCCTTGGGAAATCGTTGTTCCCTCGAAGGAGAGGGGCGTGCAGGGAGCAGCTCCGTGACAAAGGTACGCTTGCCGGCGCCAGGAGCTCTTGTCGGTCGGAGTCTTTGAAGTGGAGGACCTCCGCCTTCATTGTGTCGATCTGAAGGCCGAGGTGGCCATGGCTAAGGAGCGATCTGCCTTTGGTGGCGAAGATCAAGGAGCTGGAGGAGGAGCGGGATTCCCTCAAGTCCGGCCCAAGAAGCAACGGCCTCTGCCAAGGCCACCGCCGGCAAGTGCAGCGCAGAGCAGAGTGAACATCGGTGATGAAAGTCGCTTTGTGAGAGGCTACCAAAGGCGGCCGAGGCCTCTCGAGTCGAGGCTTTAGCCTGGAAGAACAAAGCCGAGGTAAGTTCCATTTGAACCGCGCTCCTTGTTCCGTTTGCTCTGGTTTGCGTTCGACCCACGACTCTTTGTCGTGGTGTAGGTCTGGAGAAAGAGGCCTCCCAGTATTTGAGGCCTCCGTCAAAGACAAGCTGGCTGGATGTTGAGGTCCGGGAGCACAAGGCTCTCTGTGGCGCGCCCGCACCGCTTCTGCGAGGCTCTGGAGGTCGAGGGGGTCAATCGTTGACTCCATTGGGAACCGCCTAATTGCGTTGAGCGGCCGCGTCCACGAGAGGCTTCGGAGGCGTTGCACATGGGTGTCAAGCGCTACTGGCTGTCGTCTCTCCTCGCACTACGCCGTCAACCTCGAGGATGTCGTGATGGCTATGTCTTGCCGGAAGATGACGAGGAGGCCGACGAGAGGTCGTGAAGGCGATGGATGGAGGTGTGGAGCCGCTGCACAAATATTGCCACTGTTTGAAGAAGAGGTGGTCCCCTCACTTTTGACCGCCGATCCACGAGCTTTGACTGGGGCCAGCAGGGGCCATGTAAATGGATTGGTTTAATTGTCATATCGTGACGTTTGTGGCCGTTGAGGCCTTTTAAAATACTGCGTATGTGCGTTTTTAACCGCTTTCTTATTCCATTTCCGAGAACTGTGCCCCTGTCTCATTCTTGGATACCCATAAAGCACTTCCTCGGAGCCTAAGCCGTCCCTTGGCGAAGGGTGGCGAGGAGTTGCCGTAGCCCGAGGCGTGAGGCATTCTCACGGCTCGACCGGCCCTTTGGCCTCGGGGACACGCTTTTGGTCCTTAGGTTTCTTCTTGCGACGGTCCTGCCAGAGCGAGAGAGTTTGGCGTGGAAATTTTTCGAAGCGGTTAAGAAAGCAGCGTCCAAGAGACTTAGGGGTTCCCCCTTTTTAGCCTCGAGGGAGGCTCGGCTCTGAGAGGCGAGCCGAGTCTCTCTTATAGCGTTATTGTGACGTCGAGCCCCTATCGATAGACAAGCTCTTTGCAAAGAACTTCCTCGGAGCCTAAAAGTTTGTCTCTTGGGCGAAAAGGTGGCAAAGGAGCTGCCGTAGTAGTGAGGCGTGAGGCCGTTCTCACGACTCAACCGGTCTTTTGCCTTTGAGATGAACTTTTGGTCCTTAGGTTCCATACAATCGAGTTGCCTATTAAGGGGGTCCTCGAAAGATTGTAACAACTAAAGAACGCTTCTTTATTGTATTCGAGACACAATGTAAACAACGTTTGAAAACTTAAGGGTAGAAACGACGTGGCATTTGTTCTATGTTCCAAGCGTTGGTGAAGATATCGCCCTTCTCGTTGGCGACTTGTAGGTTCCGGGCTTGATGACTTGGGCGACGATGTACGGCCCTTCCCATGGCGGGGTCGACTTGTGTGGCGGCCCTTCACGCTCTACTCTACCTCGACAAAGACACTGGTCGCCCACCTTCAGTCTCGGCTCCGAATGTGTGCGGGCTTGGTAGAGTCATAGGGCTTGCTGGTATTTGGCCAAGTGTAGCAGGGCAACGTCTTGGGCTTCCTCAAGTTGGTCGAGGGTGTCCTCCGCAGGCAAGACGGTTGCTTTGCTCGTTGTAGGCCTGTAGTCTCGGGGAGCCGTACTCCAAGTCGATGGGGGAGGATGGTCTCGCCCCATAGACCGGGAAGAACGGTGTGAATCCCGTGGCTCGGCTCGGTATATTCCTCAGGCTCCAAATGATCGAGGGGAGTTCGGCAAGCCATTTCTTGCCAAACGTTTTCAACCGGTTGTAGATTCTTGGCTTGAGGCCTTGTAGGATCATGCCGTTGGCATGTTCTACTTGGTCGTTTGTCCTAGGGTGTCCTACGGCCGACCAGACCACATGGATGTGGTGGTTGTCATGAAACGTCGGGAACTTGTGGCCGGTGAATTGCGTCCCGTTGTCGGTGATGATGGTATTTGGGATTCGAACACTGTGGATGATATCCATAAAGAATAGCACCTGCTTGCTCGGATTTGATTTGGGTGATTAGGCGAGCCTCGATCCATTTGGAGAATTTGTCGATGGCTACGGCGGATGGGTATAGCCCCGGGTGCCTTCTTGCAGAGGCCCAACCATGTCCGCCCCCACGGTGAATGGCCATGTGATAGGGATGGTTTGGAGGGCTTGGATCGGGAGGTGTCTGTCGGCGTAATCTTGGCATCCTTCCGAGGGGGCGTACTAGCCCGTGGCATCGACCACATTGTTGGCCGATAGAAACCTTGGCGGAAGGCATTTCCCACTAGCGCCTGAGGCGCTGCGTGGTGCCCGCAGGCTCCCGCATGCAAGTCCCGGAGTAGTGATTGGCCAGCCTTGGTGGTGATGCACCGTTGGAGAATACCAGACGGGCTACGCCTATACAACTCGCTGTTGCAGAGGACGTAAGTCTTGGCTCGTCGCGCAAGCCATCGGGCCTCAGTCCTGTCCTCGGGAAGCTCACCTCGCACGAGGCGATCAAGAAAAGGGGCTCGCCAGTCCGTTCCTCGGTCGGCCTCGGGAGGCTCTGAGTCAATTGCCATGGCTTCGGGCTCGGGCGGCGGGGTCTCGGTGGCAAAGGGGGCCTCGGGCCCATAGTGGTCGTGGCACCATCGTTTGCTGTCCACGTGGTGGCCGTTTTGCGCCTCGCGTTGGTCGTCGAGGCGGTCGTGCACCGAGGGCTGTTTAGAGGCGTCCCCACATCGTCGAGACGCGGAGCTTTCGGCCTGCTGCACCATGGCAGTCTCGAGAAGGCCTCGGAGTTCGCCGTGGACTCGTCGCCCCTCCGTGGTAGAGGGCTTGGGCATCGCTCGGACCAGTATTGCCGCCGCAGCGACGTTCTGGCTAGCGCGATTGAAGACAGGGGGTTGCTCGCCCCCCTCATCATCGTTAATGCGGCGGTTGACGTCGCGAGCCCCCAGCTGGGCCGTTCCGCCATCGCCGCGCCCCCGCTGCTCTTGCTCGAGGGTGGCTCAGAGCTGCTGCATGAGGAGTCGATCTTGCTCGACCTTGGCTTGAAGCTCACGGAGCTGCTCTAGGTCTATGCATCGAAGTTGCTCGGGGTGGGGACACCGCTACCGTGGCGGGGACCCGTCGCGTGGTGGTGGCGTGGCGTTGTTGGCGCCTTCCTCCATCGTTGCCCGTGCTCGGCATTCCGAGTCCGATGTGGAAACACTCCACGAGTCGGGTCGTAAGCGTCCTCGCCGTCGAATCGGAGTGGCGAAGCGCGGTGAGTCGCTCGCGATCATGAAGCGGCGCGCCGCCTCGGTCACGAATCCCGGAGAATCCGCTCCAACCCACGCCTCGTCCTCCTCGAGGAGTCGAGTGGGGTGGATTGGAGTTGTGACTATGGGGTTATGGGCATGGCGTTGATGAATGGAGACGAGGGCGGTGGCGTAGTAGGCAGCGACATTGGTTAGCCCGAAAGAGTACGGGGATGGCACCATCGCCAGGCTCGGCTCTGCCAGAGCTGGCTCCTCGGGAGGAGGCGGGACAGAGCTTGATGATGGGGCGTCGCTGTGCGCCACCGGCCCTTTTCCCCTGTCGAGGCTTAAGTCGGACAGGTCCCCGTGCAGGGACTCCGTGCCAGCAGTGGGGTATGGGATTCCGGTGGAGCATAGATCGCGTCGCACCTTGCTTTGCGCGGTGTTAGGGTGGACTCGCGTGGCGGCTTGGCAGAAGCTTGACGGAGGCGGCGGCGGCGGGCGCCCGTCCGCGCATGGGCTGCCGGTGCATGACGTCGTCGTCGGTTGATGGCGCTCTGGGTGAGAGGAGTACCATGTCGTACTCGTGCCCTAGAGACATGAATTCTAGGCTCCCGAACCAGACGATCGTCCCGAGACGCAACGATTGCACGGGATCTGCCATCCGGAATCTGGTGGGATGACTAAGCTGACACGCAGAGGCCCCTACCTGGCGCGCCAACTGTCGGCGTTTTGGAACCGGGGGTCCTTAACCGACTAGTGAATTTGTGCTGCGTGCTCGCAATTCCGGATGGTGATGCAAAGAGACATAAGGTTTATACTGGTTCGGGCAATGGATGCCCTACGTCCAGTCTGAGAAGATGTTCTTGTATTCCTTGCACCGGGGTGCTCGTAGTAGGGGGTTACAAGCTAGGCGAGAGAGGGAGTTCGTCCCGTGTCTCTATGAGGGGAGGAGATATGAATACTGAGAATGAGGCGTGTTGTTGATGCGAGTATTCGTGACTCTATCCGCCGCCCCTAGAAAGCGGTCTTGGCGCCTCCTTTTATAGCCGTAGGGAGGAAACCAGAGTACGTAAGAGAGCTACACGTGGAGCGGACTATTCGATGGCGTATTTACTCTCGGAGCGACATGGCGTTGTCGTGGGAGTTCCCGTAGATGTCTAATCGGTATGGTCTCCACTGCAAGTAACATGTTGCGTATTTGTTGGCTTGGTGGATTGCAGAAGTTCGGCGGCCATCATAGCCGGACGTGCCGAGGCCTGTTGTGCCGAGGCACTGCCGTCTCGGAGGCACGAGAAGTGACCCAGTATGAGATCACGGGTCTCGGTGGCCATCGGGCGGAGCAGTGCGAGACGTGCGCCTATAGGATCTGTATACAATGTTGTCGATAGGGATGGTAAAAAGGTGATCGATCGTTGTCCGTCGCTCTGTTGCGGCGCCTTGTCGATCGATGGCTTACGTAGCGGGTGCGGTGGCGCGTGTCGGATCGACGGACTGCCGGAGAGACCTTTGAGGCGGAGGCGACGAGGTTGCGGGACGAGCCCGGCCTCGGCGAGGCGGAAGTAACAATTCGTCAGAGGCCCTACCGAGGGGTCTCGAGGCGGACGGGCGAGGCGAGTGGGATCGGTGAATCCGAGGCCCTGTCGAGGGGGCTCGGGCGAGACGGAGCGGTTGGTCCGCTGATTAGAGCTCTGAGGAACCCGTTCGACTCCCCACGTTGCGATGTCCTTGGTGCAGGAGTTAGCGGCCACGGTGGTCGGTAACCCCTCTGTCGTGCCGTCGCAGATGGCGGAGGTTGACGCGAGCGGCGGCGTGTAGTCGGTCACTATTTATCTTGTGCCGTAAATGCGTCTGTCGGAGTGGTTGGGCGCTTGGATGCGACGTTCGGTCAGAGCAGTTCGGTCGAAGAGGCGGTCACGGGGCTGGTCCCGAGCCGGCCTCGCGCGAATCGGAGAATCGGCACTTCTTCCGAGGCCCCGGACGAGGGGGGCTCGACGAACGGGCCTCGACAAGGGGGCCTCGGCGAGGCGGTCTCGGGCGAGTCAGAGAATCGTTTGCTTCCGCTGGGGCTCGGCAACGGGGTCTCGGGTGAATCGGAGATTTCGGCCGAGACCTCGTTAGTTTATTCCGTTGGTTCTGTTTTTTTAAGGTCTAAGCAGTTTTTCGATCTTTGCTTGGGGTACCCCATTTTCTGGTATCCGTCACACTGGTATATCGATATCAAATGAACCACCTGGGAACAGATGACAAGCATACGCAACGCAAGACAGCCACGCACGCAAATTCAGAACAATTCAGACAGCACCTTCTGGTTTGTGAGCAGCAAGACAGCCACGCACGCACACCGCATACCACCATTATCAACCGTATTGCAAGCGAACTCATCGTCAAGCATGTGGTTAGTGAAAACTATCGCCGCACCTTGTCGAATCATATCACACACTGTACAGTCTTCGTCTTCGTCAATATCCTGTCGATTTCAGCTGGTAATGCAAGATGATCCATAGCATCATACACAATTAAATCATTATGAGAAAAAAAAATATAGGTAGGCCACGATATTGGCCTGATCTCTAAGAAGCATACACCACAAATTAAATTAAACCAGGGGCTGCAAGAAAAGATTCACACTCCGTGATAGCACAGTTCTAGTTAGGCTAATATGGGTTAATACACGCTGTTTTCAGGTTCTCACAGCATCTCCAAAAGACTTTCTAAATCTCATTCTATAAAAATCGTTTTCTATATCTTTTCGCTCTCCAACAATTTTTTTATATCTCATACGCACAACCATTCTCGTCTTCAATATTTAGCTAGCGAAAAATACAGAATAGAAGATGGCTATATTTGGATGACCATGTAGAGAAGCTGTTGAAGGATAGTTTTTGACCAAAATCTCTATTCCTAACATTTAGAAAGGATATGGAGAGTCTCTCGAAGATGCTCTCCTATTAAAAAAAAAATCCGTCCAAACAATTAATTGCCATGAAGCACTAGAATTTTGGGGACGGATGATCATTGGCAAGGAGGAATGCGAGACGTGTGCTTTTCAATTCTCAAAGGTGATTTCGTTTCAAAAGAAAAATCTCAAAGGTGATGGAAGCATGAGGTTAGATGCTATAATAATCCCTCTAAAAACATGGAGAAAATCGTCGAATTCCTTAGGCCATGTTTGGTTTCCATGACTAAAATTTAGTTACTAAAATCAATGACTAAACTTTAGTCACCCATATTTGGTTCAAGTGACTAAAGGCTATTAAAGTAGTTCAACAAAGACTAAACTACCCCTAATGAATGCACAAGTTAGGGTGGGGGACCGACAATAATGAGGAACAGCCCATGTCCACCGGACACTTTAGCCCACTTTAGCACCTTCTTGGGGTACTAATGTGACTAAACTACTTTAGTCTATTTTTAATCAGTTTGTTTGTCAGTTTAGTAGCTAAAGTGACTACTTTAGGAGGAGTGAACCAAACAGACCCTTACTCGGCACCAATCCTACACTAATTTTATTCATTTTATTTTTCTTGACAGTTCCTTGTGACTGTGCTCAGTCCTCACATGTCCGTCCATGCGTCGTGGATGGACATGGATGGACCGACCTGGGCCATGCAATTTCTGGTTCATGAGCCCAAAATTAGATAGGAACTTTAGCAAGCAGTATCTGCTTAGGCCAGGTCAAGACCCAGTCCTTGCTGGGCCTAGCACTGATTTCGCAATCCTCCTAAACGGACGGCATGTGCACGTGAGGCTTCGGCCTTACTAATTGCCATGCGCGCGTGCAGCAGCTAAGGAAGGAACAACGTGGCCCATTAGTGTCTAGCGAGCGGACAGGCTTGTTCCTTCCCGCACAGAACAGGACGAGTCGTTGCCTTGCGGTTGCGGTTGCGGCGCTGCCGCTGGTGGTACGCGGGCGAATAGCACCACATCGCTCAAGCAAGGACGAAGCTCAGGAGAGGCTGGCTATTGAATAAGGTAGAGGTGCAGTTGGATGAAGCGGACTATACTTGGCCTAACGGGCCGCATGGCACGGCCTGACCATTGGTTGGCACGTCTGACTAGTCGTGCCGTGTCTATCAGTGCTCAGGTAGCGGTCTAGACACGGCACAATCGGATCTTAGTCAGACTAGGCACGGCAGCCTAGCAGTGCTCAGGCACGACACAGTCTTAGTTGTACGGCAGCCCAGCAGTGTTGAGGTAGCGGCCCAGGCACGGCAGACTTAAACTCTCCGTGCCCACAGAGAATTGAGATCTTACAACTTAAGACAATTGATATCAAGCCCATGTTTAGTGCTACCCAAAATCCTAAAAAGTGCTACAGTACACATCACATCGAATATTTGCGGCTCGTGCATGGAGCATTAAATATAGATGAAAAAAACTAACTGCACAGTTTGGTGGGAAATTGTGAGACGAACGTTTTAAGCCTAATTAGTCCATGTTTAAATACTATTTGCCAAATAAAAACGAAAATGCTACAGTAGCCTAAAATCCAAAGTTTCCTCAACTAAACACGGCGCAACTTAAGATCATAGAAACTCACACAAACACATGAAGAGATAACAAAATAATAATTTATTAGGAGCTTGTAACTCAATGACACTGTGTTTATACTGGTTTAGGCAACGTGTCTTACGTCCAGTTTAAGTCGATCGGTGACTTTATTTTTGAGCCTAGCTGCTCGAAGTTTGCTGTGGGGTTACAAACGAGTGGGAATAAGATGGGGGTGTTGAGGTCCGATCGGACTCTGGACTGAAGGGCCAAGAGTGACGGGAACTCCTACGTGCGCTAAGTATTGGAACGTATGCTTTATGTAGCTTTAGAGTTCTAGAGCCGTAGAACTGTCCGAGTGTTCAGAATGTCTAAAGCTAGCAGAGAGTCAGAATGAACCGTTCTTTGTTGGGAGAGAGTGTATCCCTTTTTATAGATGAATGGGACGACCTTACAAGTTCAGGAGAGATAGAGAGTGTGTGTGCTCTAGTCTTGTTGCCCACGCTGTCGGGTACAAGACAGTTTTTCGGCGCCTACAACACTGTTAACGCCCAGATGCATGTGGCAGGCTCCATCGTGTTCTTCTGGTATGCCAAATGTCGGCGCCTACCATATTGTAGGACAAATGTCGACGCCTACAACACTGTTTGTGTTCTGACATGTCTGAAAGGTTGCAAAGTATACTTCTGGCATGGCCTGACAGTACGGTCCTGCAGATGTGCAGGGTATGGTCCTCGGCATTGCGGTTGATTTGAGCGCCTTACCTTATCTGCTCCGCCTGATTTCTTGGGTCCTCACCAAATGGGCGTTCCTGACCGGTCGTTCCCAGTTGGCTCCGACCGCGCCGGTCGGAGAAAGAAATCCTGAGTTCGGTGTATTGTCGTCCCTCCTTGGCGAGCCTTCTAGTCGGAGGCGGGTCGGAGTCGGAGCGGCGTCGTCCCTCCTTAGCATGGCCTT